>OZ035863.1:5148018-5748018 GCA_964034905.1 Itoplectis maculator
GCAAACTCTCGTCCCCTCTCTCTTCAGAAAAATCTCGACGATGGCTGATCCGGCGAAGCGCGAGGTCGTCGCGGCTGGAGGAGTCGAAAACCCGCGATTCCGCGGGTCTCTCGGTCCGCTCTTCTCGCATCAACGGTGCTTATTCCGCGCGCGGATCCGAGATTCCGGTCTCCCTGGGGGCTTGATGTCGAGACGACCAATGGGCGATGGGGAAGGATTCCTCGCCTCGCGGAATCGTTCTTCCTATCCGCTGCACAGCCGCGAGAATCCATCTACCTATATACATACGTATATATACATCTCTACACACACACACACATAAATCTATACATCTATATAAGCAGACGCAGAGCCGCGTATTGGGGCAAAGTGGGGAGCTCGATAAACGACTCGGTATATATACGACAAGCGCGACCGAGCGCTGTCGAAATTACACTGAAAACTCGCGGGGTGGCGCGCGATCTTCTTGAAAAATTATTGCGAGGCCGCAGACCGCGCGACGAGACCGAGTCGGCCGCTGGAATGACATCAGGAGGGAGGGGGAGGGGCGGGGGGGGGGGGGGGGGGGGAATGAGAGATATACGGATAAATACCTTGGCGGCAATAGATAAACAAGCGGGACAGCGAGAACGACGTCGAGTCGACGTCGAGCGAGTAAGGAGGACGACGCCGACTCCTCCGGGGCGCGAGAAAAAGCCCGAAGCGCGTCCTCGCGACGTTCCCCGACGGATCGTCGTTAATCTCTCGTCGCCGGACTTCACGTACTCGCGTGCTTCTCCGTCTCTGTCTCGTTTTATCCGTGTCTCTCTCTCTCTCTTACTCTTACTATTCGCTTCCCCTCTTTAAAAAAAATCCTTCCTTCTCGCGTCTCTTATTTTCCCCGGCGACGTCGCTCTTTTCACTCTCCGGCTCCGGCTCCCGCGCGTCTCATTGTTCGACGACGGAAAAACCTCGTCGTACGACGTTGTTCTCTCTCGGCTCGCGAGGCGAGCGCGGCGAGTGACCGCGATTACTAATATCGTTATCGGGGACGAGCTTAAGGCTCTCCGATGATTATTATGATAGCCGGGGGGGATAAGCTCGCGTCTCGTCTTTTCTCGCACAAAGCCGAGACGATAAATCGAGCTTAACAACGCTCACGGCGTTCCAGGTCAAACTTGAAATAGTTGGAGAATATCTGTTTTTATTAATTTTATTTGTTTTATTTTATCAGCGCGCGTATGGGTGCATCTCTTCTTTTGAAAGTTCGTGAGTAACGGCGAGGCGTTGTCATCATGTTATTCGTGCTGTGATTGGCTGAGACTATCAGACCGAGACCAAGTTCATTTGCCCTTGGTAACTTTGACAATTCCATGAAATATTCGTTTTTTTTACATCAACTAAAAAGGCAGAGACATTGTTTAAATCAGCGGGAAATTAGCCATTGGATAGGATTTTCAGACTTAGAAAAACTTGCGATTTTTTAGGGTTCCACTTAAAAATTCTGTGTAAAATTGAAAAATCGCTATACCGCGTTCCGCCTTGCGGCATTCTCTTCATTGTTGGGTTTTCTTTCCAACGAAAAAAAAAGAAATCCAGATTCCATTTAGACAAAGAAAAATAGCCTTGATTTTGGTGAAGTGACAAAAATGTAGTTTTCCTCAAAAAACGCAAGGGACGATCGAGTCGCGTGTTATTCCCGACAATATAATTCTCTCAGTTTCGCGTTCGTTCGTTCCGCGCCGATTTTACCACCGAAGTTGCCCGGTTGCCGCGCGGTTATTTTCGTAGAACGCTCGCCGGTGTCTCGGCCGAGTTTTCGAAAACCTGAGTCCTCCTCGCTCTCGCTCGCGACTTCGCCCGCTCTGCGTATCGATTCGGTTGCTTGATATCGGGCGATTCGCCGGCAGCCGATATGTAAAGAATCATTCTGCGACATTTCGCGTCATTGTTCGCAAAAAAAAACGCGTCGAACTACAGGTCCTGTTAACATGAAGCAACAATTTTGCTTAGGAACGCAGGCACTATGGAAGCTCTGCATCGGACAGATTTCTCCGCCGTTGCAACAACAACGCGTTTAGTTCCCGACCGGAAATTAAATATGTGATCTATAAATATCCCTCTTTTAAAAAGTTCATGAGTAACGGAAAGCATTGTTAGCAAACTATTCGAGCTGTGATTGGCTGGGACTCTCAGACCAAGTCCAAGTTTATTTGTCCTTGATAACTTTGACAGTTCTGTCAAATATCGTATTTTTTTAAATCAACTAAAAAAGGGTTAAAACCATTGTTTTCAGAGGTAGAATATGCGACTTGAGAACGATGGTATAGGTTAAAAGTCGATGTTTTGAAGAAGAAGACAAAAAAAAAAAAATGTCGTGACCCCGATTTCGGCGGTTTTCGTCTCGGCGGCCAAATCAACGATTTCTGACAAGCAGTATCTTCTTCCCCTATTTTCCGGCCTCGCGGACAAAACCTTATTTCTCCCCAAACGAAATACATTTCGTTATTTTTTTCGCGCATTCGTCTCCGTCAATCGAGGTCACTGGGATTTCGCGAGGATCCTCGGAGCGAAGAATCGCGTCGACGTGTCCGACGTGTTCCCCCGGCGTCGGGAGTCGGATGCAGGGGATGCATACTTAGCGGGCACTTTCCTCGGGGTCCTCATCTGTCTCCTTCGGCGTTTCCGTTTCCCCGCACGAAAGTGGCGAACGCGCGAGCCGCGAGAACGGGGAAAAAAAACGCGGCGAGCGCTGCTGCACGGCGGAGCGCAAGCGCGAAGCGGTATTCGGAGGTAGAGGACAAGGACGAAGGTCGGGCGGAGCGAGGTACCGAGAGGAACGAGGGAGGGAGCGAGAGAGAGACGGAGCGAGCAGAAAGACAGAGCAGAGTGAGAGAGACAAGAAGAGGGAGGCAGGGAGAGAGGGAGAGAAAGAGAGAAAGAGAGAACGTACGTACCGAGGAACAATCGAACGGGGTCGAAAGTCCTCTTGTTGCTACGTGAAACCCGGAGAGCCGCGCGCTCAGCTCGGCACCGCGAGCGCGATACCCTCTCGGTTTTCTGTCCGCTCCTCACTTTTCTCCCTCCGTCTTTCTCTTTCTCTCACTCACTCTGTCTCTCTCTCACTCTCTTTCTCTCTCCCTCTCTCTGGTTCTCCTCTTCGTCCTCCCCGCCGCGCTCTCCTTCTTTTCCAACCAACCGACCGAGCGACCGACCAAGCTCTCGATTGCTCGAGAATTCTCTGCTTTACAGACTTCGCTTCTTCTCAGAAAATTATTCTACTTCCGTTTTTCCAATCTCCTGCTCTCCTCTCCGCTTCCCCCGCGCGCTCCGCCCTCCGGTCGCCTCGCCGAGGACGACGACGACGACGACGACAACGACGACTGAGGAGTAGGTACACGAACTCCGGATACATCCTCATCTCGGATCGTCGGCTGCATATCTCTCCCCTCCCGAAATCGCCGTTTCGATCGACGGCTCGGGACGCGCGGCTACCGCGGCTACGCGCGCATAATACACCCTGGAACCTGCGACTGTGCCTATATACAGTTTTCATTTTATATATTATACATTCCATCAATTTATTTTAAATACGTGCAAAGGTACCCGAATACGTTGGCAGCTTCCAGTCATTTTTATGTATGACGAATTTTATATCAAACCTTGCAATCGCCCGCACAATTTTTAATATTATTTTTCAATACAATAAAATATAATGAAAAGCAAATCCTTCAAAATATGCAAAAATTAAAAGTAATCCGGGTGGCTATAATAACGAAAATAATCATTTGACGCTGGTAGCTGTTATCGAGTTTATTGAAATTAACAGCGTAAATTCTTGTTTACGCAATATGTATTCGTATTTTTACACGTAATGCGCGAGCCATAGAATTTCCGGTCGCGCGATTCTCGCAACGCCGGGCGCGTCGAGGTTTCAGCCGGTGAGCCGGTGCGAGTCTCGTTCGCTCGAGCCCGGTGCACGCGCCGCGCCACCACGATCGATAGTCTCGTCCCCGCGCAGCATAACAACCCGCGCGCCCGGCAGCCGCCCGTCGACCCGACACCGTCGCGCGCTACACGCAAATTTCGGTTTTACGGATCGCCTCGATCTATGCTTCGGCTTCCTCCTCCTCCTCCTCCTCGCTCTCACTCTCTCTTTGTCTCTTGCTTATTCCGTCTTCGCCGTTGACGATGCTTTGATCCCGGACCGTCGGGGCTTTCGGTCCGTGGGATTCGCGTCGAGCGGAAACTCGGATCCGCGGTCATTGAGTTGAGACTCAATTTTTCTGTGTTGCAAGTTCGAAGACAATCCGCGATTCGCATCAACCACTCGTCGATTCTGATAGTTCAACGCATTCAGCGAACTTCGAACGGTCATCGAAGCAAATTATTTCGCGTCATGTTTGCCCGTCAATTCCACGTTTCCTTCGGCTTCGAGTCGGAAGGATCCCCGAGCGATAAACTGATTACGATGCTGGCGAGACTCACGCTCCAGTTTTTTAACAGGGCAATCGGTCGCGTTTCGACAATCGGATGAAGTCGTGTCCCATTGGGCCCCGAGCTTTGATCGGCATTCACGGTTTAATTCCATTTTAATAGACATTAAAGTCACGTCGTTATATTATTCATAATTAGTCATTAATTTTCGCAAGTGCGTCAAGACTCCTGATTAGGGGCCAAGTTCTTCGCGCTCCCGGACGGCGGCCCGCTGGCTCTCGAAGAGCCGCGGGTTTCCGCTTCCACGAGGAGAAAACTCGCCTCGCGCGACCGACGAACTTGGCTCTCAGTGGTTGCGCGATGTCGTCGCGGTCGACGACTGCGAATCCGCCGAGTGCCCGCCACGACTGAGCGCCCATATCTCGTTATCGCATCGCGAGCGCGAGATCGCTCGCTGGGTGTCGCGTGGGAGGCAGAGAACGAGCGTCGGTGCGCGATGATGCGGGCGTTGAGGAAAATTTCCGTGCAACCGGAGATCTCCGAGCGCGCCGGGATCGAGCAGCTCGAGCGGCTTCTCGACAAAATAATACAAGTGCATTTACCGCAAAATTGTGCAAAACTTTTTTTTATTGTACACTGAAAAAAAATCATAGTTGTGATTACCAATCGTTGGTCAGAGCTACCAATATTTTACTATATCGAACCAATGATTGGTAATCACAACTACTCATTTTTCTCAGTGTATATAGCAAATTATTTTACGTTTCATCCATCGGGCTACACGATAAATGTATCGACTCTCAAAATTATTTTCCGCAGACACTAAAATATTCACAAAAATGATTTGCAATGTCACCGTCTCCTTCCGCCCGACGCCCGACGCACAATCGATACTACTGTGAAAAAGATTGCGATCGTTGACGACGCGAGTTGCCACGGATGACACACGTTGACGCGCTGAGCTATCGCGTCGACGACGGCGGTGGCGGCGGTTCCCGCGACTCGAGGGGATTTCGGTGTCAAGCCGTCTCATATCGCGCTCAGACGCGAGACGCGAGGTCTTCCCATTGTCGCGTGTGTCTGGTGTCTCGCGTTTGCGCGCGCGCAATCGCGCCGCCTTCGCGGCAATTACCTGGCGGTCGTACGATGCCATCGGCGGCGCACGATCCGCTCGGATCGGTGCGGGCAGAGCAGGACACGAGGGCAGCGATGACGCGTTGCGCTGTACCTCCTGTGTATTACATCCGCGTCTACCGGGCGCACCAATTCAGTCACCCGGCGTGTGTCTGGACTGGTGCAAAATGTACAGAAAGAAAAAAAAAAAAAAAAAAAAAAAAAAAAATGTAAGCCGGCATAATTCGCGAGCATTAACTCACACACGCGGTTAAAGAGACGGAGACCGACCGACGAATATAAAGTCGCACCAACAAAGCCTCGTTGTCATGCATCGCAAATTCCAATTCACAGCCGACTCGGAATACCACCGACATGTCAGACGCTATATCTCCAATCTTTTCATGCATTTTCCACTCGCGAGCGATGCACACATCATCTAGATATATATATACATAGAGGCACACACACACACGCACCAGTTTTTGTATACATGTAGCGTATGACACCGGCGCTGCCGGGTGAAATGTTCGTGCAACGGGCGATACGAGTCACATGAGTCGAGATACGGATATGCCTGTCATTTTCTTACCAGAAACACGTATATTCGTATATCTGTATATACGCAAACACAGACGCGGCGGTTATCTACAATGTTGCAACGACGAAAGGACAGTTGTCAATTCGCACGGGACGAGCCTACCGGCACGTACTACTTTGTGTCGCTGATGCCAGGTATCCACCCTGCGGGCTAATTTATACTTACCGGCGCCGGTGTTTGTATCTTCTATAATTCAACCTCGGCCAGATCGGAAATAATACACCGGTGTAGAGCGATGCGCGCAAGGCGCACCTGACTCTTCTCTGGCCGCGCGCACGAGTCACTGACTATAACGGGAAACGCGGTTGTCTATGAAAATTGTGTCAACTCGGTGTACACCCGCCTATTTTTTCGACGTCGGATTTTTGTTTAATTTTATTTATTTTTTAGATAAAAATTCTATACATTTTTTTAGATAGATTACGGAAAAATCCGTTTAGGTATAAATATAACTCATAAATCCTCTTCATGACTTTATCGGATTTTTTGTTTTACTAGGAACAATGGAGCGCGCTTACGCGTGCGGTCGGAGGTTAGCCAGCGTAGGGAAAAACCTTGCGATTTTCGGCGAAAAACATTTTTTCGATTTAACGAAGTTTTAAAACCCTATCCGAGGGGAAATTTTTCACTGATTCCAAATATGACCGGTTTTTACCCGAAAAATAAAAAATTTGAGGAGAAAATCGCGAAAAACGATTTTTCACTTTTCCCCAATTTTGGCACTTTACTAAAATCGGCGTAATTTTTCAATATAATCGGGATTTTCTTTTTGCATTTAAAAGAAAACCCTTAAACGAAGAGAATGCCGCCAGGCGGAACATGATATCTCGATTTTTCGATTTTTTGCAGATTTTTTAAGTTGACCCTCAAAAATCGCAAATTTTTTCAAGGGGTTACTTACCCTTGCCGTTTTTTTTTTTTGCGAAAAAAAAAATCAATTTAGCGAAGTTTTAAAACCCTATCCGATGGGAACTTTGCCGTTGATTCCAAATATGACCGGATTTTGCCCGAAAATGTAAAAAAAATTGTGCGTCGAGTGAGTCAAGGCGAGCGCCGATCGACAGCAGGGCTAGAGTAGTTCGGTCTGCGGGAGAGGCAAGCGCGAGCGCTTGGACAACGCGAGCGCCGAGCAGTCGCGCGCGAGGTCGTCGAATTTAATTCGGTCGATTAAGGCCAAAGGCTACGGGCGGCCGAACGCGAGCGCGCGTTATCGGCTCGCGCATTCGGCCCGGCCGTCGAAGTCGCCGTCCCTGCGCATTCGACGTCCCTCGTCGGTACGATGCTGCGAAAGGAGTAACGCACTATGCGCAGGCAACGCACTCGAAGCGCTGCCTCCTCCTCGACGGAAGCTGACGTCCGCGCGATTAATCAACCTCGTTTCGATGCTGCGGGGACTCTGTGGTGCTCACCATCACAGGTGTCGCCTGCCACTCCGCTCGATCACGGCGCTTGCGCTGCCCTTTGACATCGTTCCCGACGACGAAGGCTAAAATTAAAAGCGACCAATCGATCTGATTGATTCCTGCAGGATTGTAAATTCGAAAACTCGACCCGTGAATGTGATCCTCGAGATCCTCGAAATCCTCGAGTTACAACTTATTTTTATGATACTAGAAATGTAAAAAGAAAAGAGCGCGAAGAATTTTACGACTCGAGAGTCGCGGTAAAGGTCAAAATATCGAGATAGGAAACAAGAAAAAAAAACGATCGATGTGAGATCGGTGGGTAAAGGCCAAAAGTCGCGATCGCGAAGAAAAAAAGCGAAACTCGTATAGCGTCGAGGTGTCCGACGATTTATTCCTTCTGTTTATTCCAAATCAGCTGATGCCACGTTAGTCGTCACTTTTCGCTCAGCGGGATATCAATGGACGTTATCACCCGCGTGTCGTTTCGTCTCTACTTCTTTTTTTCTCTCCAGTACACGAAACTCGCATTTGTTCATGCGTCGGGTATTCGCTTCGCGGCGGTTGATAAGTGCTGTCGGCGTACGTGCTGCACACATGCTTATTATAATATAGAGAGACATGTGCAGTAATTACACACCTATATACATATATGTATATATACATATTTACAGCCTGACACAATTGATGATGTATATATAGCTCGCGGCTTATCAATGAACACGCGATTCACACACGCATCGAGTGGCTCTCCATTTTGCATCCTTAATTAATTGTCATTTTCCCGGATGATTTCTCGAGGCCGAGGCGCGACCCATCCACGGGGCAATTGCAGTTATTATGGACCAGTGCGCTTCGATGGACTAGCAAGGATAAATAAATGAATGTGGATTATAAAATTCAATAAAAATTTCTTTGTGCAGTTTGCGTGTAATTCAGGTGTGACCTGATTTAGGCGACCGTAGAGACGATAAAATGTACAATTTTCGCCACAGTTCGCCACAGTGGTCCACATTGACCACAATCAGTCTGTATATAGACGAGTCGACGATCGTCGCTCGTCGATGGCGAACGCGGTCGAAGCGCCAGAGAGCCAACTCGATGGCTCGTTGCCAGACGATCGCCGGCTCGAAAGCTCCACCGCTGCCGGTCGTTCCGCGCGCTCTCTCTCTCTCTCTCTCCCCCTCTTGTCAAACGGACGCGCGGGGGATTCACAAGCCGCGAGCCGCACGATCACAGCGCGCGTACTACGTGCGTACAATCACGTACATATCTCGAGCTTGCGCCGGTCGAGTACAGCTGAATCGGAAAATGAACTGACATGAAAATCTCGAAAAAAAAATGTCCATGAAAACAAAGCTTGAGGACGAAAAAAGAAAAAAAAAAGAAAAATTAAACCACGAAGACTGACGAAGATTCGAGTCAAGCGCGTCGGAAAATTTTTAATCAGCGCGCCGCCCGTCTCCTCCCGGCGTCGCTCGCCCCGGGATAAAGGAGTCAACGTCGCCGCGTCTAGGATGGAAGCGTGGGAGCGCGGGGGGTATCGATTGACGGGAGGATCACCAGGCGAAGATAGATTGAACTGGAGAATGTGCGGCGAGACCGAGAGAGAGAGAGAAAGATGTAGACAAGCAGAGAGCGAGAGAGAGAGAGAGAGAGCGACTGATAGAAAGAGACGAGAAGGGACCGCTCGTATCATTCTCCGGTATCGCGTTAGCTGAGCCCGCGAGTCAGACGCGCGCGCGCTTGCGTTTCCATCGAAATTAGCCTCCGGTGTGCCGAAGGTTTTCGCGCGCTCGGCTCGATTCGCTCCAGCCGGAGATGAGAGGATCGCGGGAGATAGATAGACGCGAGCGCGCGCGCGCGAGGGCGAAGTCTCCGCGATATGTGAAGGAAAACGAGAAGCGGCGGAAAGAGATAGAGAGAGAAACCCGTATGTCCCGCGGACATTTAGCAGCACCGGCAGCACCGGCAGCAGAAGCAGAACCAGCGGGAGGATAGTATGCGGAGGTCACGGTTAATGGCGTGGATCGCCATAGGGGATCGAGAGACAGGAGAGAGAAAGAGGGGCAGAGAGCAGGGAGAGAAGAGGAAGAGAGAGAGACAGAGAAAGAGCGAGAGAGAGGAGAGAGAGGGAGAAGAGACAGAGAGAGGATTGGATATTTCGGTGGGCTATTTCACTCGTCAAACGCGGCTCAACTCTCCGGTAACCCAAGTAACTATCTGTCTCGCTCACTGGAACTCTGTCTGAGAGAGACGAAGAGAGAGCACTCTCTCCGTCTCTCTCGGGAGTAGCCCGCGCCGTTGGAATTCGCAATTTACGATCAGTCTCGACAAAGCCCACCGGGTCGATATAAACTGTGGCGGCTAACGGGAGAAGCTCTCTTGCAAAGGCAGCGAGTAGGTCTCCAAAGCAAGCTATATATGTGTATGTATACATTCACACACACACATAGACATTTTTTGTGAGTCTATACTTATACCTGTGCGCATCTATATGTATATAGGTGGGTACATATGTATTTGCGGGCGAATAGAACAACGAGGGAAAGAGAATTGTAGTCCGAGCTTCATCGCCACTTTCGTCTAAGTGCGGAATTTTCGCTGAAAATCTTAATTCTTCGTGAAAGGGCTATGTATATATATGTATTTATATAAATACGTATATAGGTATCGCGAGGACGCAGACTCATCGCCGCGAATCGACCGTGCCGATATATTCACTGTTGCTATATATGTGTGTATTTATGTGCATATATGTATACACAGTACGTATATAGAAATGGAGATAGGAAGACAGCGTCGATGGGCGAGCGTAGCCCACGCAAACAGTAGCGCGCGTCGTGCGGCACGAAACCTTTATCTAATACATAACTAGGAGGACCGCGAGGAATCACCCGGAGAAACACGAGAATGCGGATAACTGCGATAATGACGACGAAGAGCAGAAGGAACATCGGCCGCGAAGAATGAAAAAAAACACACACACACACACACACACACACACACACGACACACGCACAAACACACGGACGATATATGTGTACGTGTTACTTCTTTATCTCTGTCTGCCGCACCAAGCGATTTCGTAATAGTTGAAATTTGATAATGATTATTGTATCTCGTGCGCAGATTGCGCCCCAAAATACGCTCTGTGCGTCGAGATAACGATCGCTCGCGTAACTCGGAAGCTCAAAGATGTTTCGAATAACTCGGAAAATTATTTGCGACACACGCGAATTAAAAAAAAAATTAATTTCCCGATAAATTTGTCGCGTGAAAGGCTAACAAAAAATATATATTTCCTCCGGACACAATTTTGCTTGCTCGGCTGTGACGTTTGCAATTTCCTCGAGTCGCAGAATCGCATTGCCGCGTCGCAAAAGCCGGTTATCTATTTTCGCTCCTTACGTCCGTTCCGCCAGCAATGTGGCGAATAAATCATCATATGGATATTACATTTTTTTCTTGAATTTCTTCAGGAAAGCAACGATGTTCTTAAAAAGGTGGGCAACAGAAAAATGAACAAAATTACAAAAAAAAAAAAAAAAAAATACATATATATATATAATAATCCTCGATTGTTCCAATCGTTTGAAATAATTAATTGACAAGCGTTGCGCGCGTGAATACAACTTCTTTCGTTGGCGTAGAGTTTATCTATAGAGCGCGCACGCTCGGGTGAATTGCGATAACGAAGTGACAAGGAGGAGGAGGAGTGTAAAAAAAACGAAGAAGAAGCAGCATCGCCGCCAAAAAAGTAATCTATTTTAATACTTTATCTGCGTCTACTACGCGAGTAGTCGATTTCGTAATAGTTCAAATTTGGTCGAAAAATCGTGCACGTGCCGGCGCTCTCGGCATGTTCTCTCTCCCTCCCCTCTCTCTCCTTCTCCCTCTGTCTCTCTCGACTATATGACCTGTATATTGGCATGTGCCGTAATCCACTACCACCGCCACTCCCATTAGCATTAATTCGCCGTTCTATACACACAGACACGGAACCCACACCGAGTCCGATCTCAGATATCGAATAATACGTCTGTCCTACAATCGTACACATCAAATACCACGCGAATGTTTCTAAGCTCTTTATTTTTATTTTCATCCGTCTCATTTTTCGTCATTCTCTCGATTCCCAATTGCCGACCGCGTCGGCGGCCCGTCACGCCGCCGAGGGTCAAGGTACACGCGCTCCCGGTCGAGGCGTCGATATCGTAAATCTAAGCACGAGGTTACCCCCCCCCCCCCCCCCCCCCTTGTACGGGGGCTTTGCAGCCTCGCAATATAATTCGTGTGAAATATCCGCATTACTATTTTTTCGTCCTCGACGTTTTAATATTTTTCTTTAATTATTTGCTCTCGTTGTCCTTTCGTCGACGCTTCGCTCGGTAACGTCGGGACGATCGACCGGGACGATCGAAGCAGCGAGCGACGAAACGGCCAACAATCGAGCGAAAACCGCGAGACCGGCGCGCGCCGAGCTCGCGGTTCTCGCTCGCTCGACGCCGAGGCGCATGCGCGAATCGCCGCCTCGCGCGTGTGCGCACACCGACGCGCCCGTCGGCGCTCGCTGTGTGTGCGCGCGCGGCAACTCCGCTCCACGCTGCCACCGGCTGCCGGTCGCGTCGCCCGTGTGCGCGCGCGCCTTTATCTCTCCGTCCGTCGCGCGTCCGTGTGTCCGTGCGCGCGTTATATATAGATTTTATGGAAGCGCGCGACGGCGAAGCTGTGTGAGTGCACGATCCGCGTTCTCCTCGCGGCGCTGCTCGTCGGGCCGGCTTCGCCCGTGCTCGTTCGAGCTCGGCAAGGAGGTCGAGTGCGCCACGTACGGCCGGAAACGGCCGAGCGCCGTTCGACCACGCCAGGGCCGTACGCGCGCCTCGGAGACGCGGGCGTCGCTGGAACAGAAACAAAAAAAAACAGTGTAGAAACAAATTAGAGAAAAAAAAAACACCATCTTTACACCCGGAATGAGTGTCGCGAGATTTGTCCTCGTCCAGAGGAGATTCGAAAAATCGTCTCTACAAAAACGAACACTTTTAAAAAATATTCCCCCTTCAGTGGTGAAATTCCACCAGATTTTCTTGAACCTGATGATTTTTTTCTTTTTTTTCGTCGATTGCGAGTGATCGACGAAGATCGTTTGGGGGTCCTCGCGACCTTGATAAGTCGCAGCGCCTGCGCGAATGTGGATTCGATCACCCCGACATCGGGTGGAGAGGGGACGGCGGGTCGGGGTAGGGGGCATCGGGGGCGGCTCCCTTTTCGCGATTCTCCGCACAGCAACCGTGACCCCCTGGAAAGTAGCTTTTCACTTTCACCGCGTGCCCCGCCACTCCTGACTCTCGGGCGTCTCTCATTACCCGTTGCGCGTTTGTGTACGAGCGAGACAATCGCGACCCGCAAGAGAGATACGGACAGAGAGACAGACAGAGAGAGAGAGAGAGAAAAGGAGGATGTTTCGCATGATGCGCGCGTAGCACGGTAGCTCGCACAATCGGCGTACCGGAAGTTGACCCGATGATAAAACTGTTACCGAGTTACGACGACGATAATTCGTGCGCATACTTATCTCTCGCTGCGCGCTGCAAGTTAAACGGGAGAACCGAGCCCCGGCGTTTTGCCGCCGGGAGAGAAGCATAATATACCGGGGCGCAACGAGAGAGACAGAGACCGCGGACGGAGATAAAGCGAGAGAGAGAGAGAGAGACGGAGACAGAGACGTCGACGACTGTTATATGCACCGGCGATTCGATGCGGTTAAAGCGTCTCGGCGAGTTTTTCGGAGCGTAAAGATTTCGTGGCCTTTCGGAGCAGAAAGACAATACACACCGAGCGCGCGTCTAAAGCACTTTTAAACAACACTCGAGCTCCCTGGAGATTATTTTCGGACTTTAGGAAGTTCCAGTCGAGCGCTTGGCGCAACCGAAATATACGAAAAGTTTCGTTGCATCCGTCCGGGAGGAGGGGGGGGGGGGGGGGGCAGCTGGCTCGGCGATAGTCCGGACCCCGGCGAGAAATCGGCAGTCGAACTGGTCAGTTGGCCCCGGTCGGTCGATCGAACGACACCAACTGTCGGTCGTTCGGTCAAGACCGCTTATCATTTTTCTTCTTGTAAAGCCGATGAATCCGTATGTCTTATCATTTTTATTTTTCGATAGCGTTTAATTGAGTGATAGGAAAAATTAAGTTTTCATTATCGAGAAAACAAAAGATAAAAAAATTAAATCATTGCACACTCGGATAAATCATTAGGATGATTTTAATTCGAGCGCCGAGTCCGTCAGGATAACCCGCAAATACAGAGCAACAGAGACAGAGAGAAACCTTTATTTCGTACACAGAGAGAGAGGGAGATATGGAAAGAGCACAACGTATACCGAGTGCAACCCACACGTAGACAGAGAACCCATCCAAAATATCCTGCGGGAAAATCAATCTTTCATCTGCATATAGCTCACTCTCGGCTCTCCGGCTCCGGCTACACCGAGTCCGTGGTACATGCCCCCCACACACACACACACACACACGCACACACACATTACACACACAGAGAGACCTCGCGGCACATAATGTACCGCGGGGGGGCTACACACAGCCGAAGAGCGCGCACGCCGGGAAACGGTACCGGTACCTCGGTTCAGTCCCCCCCCCCCCCCTTCTCCCTCCGCCCCCTGAAGTGGGACGTGGGTGTAGCCTTTCTCAAAGAGTCCAAGAGAGTTTGCGAAGACGAGGATAAGCACGGAGAGAAAGACCGCGAGAGCGAGAGAGAGAGAAAGAGAGAAGTGTAGAACGTATAGATAGAAAGAAAGATGAAGCCCAAGAGACGAAAGAGGATCTTCAGCATTTTTTACTTCTCCTCCCGTCTTCCGTCTCTTTCTCCCTCTCTCTCTCTTTCCACACGAGAAAAGTTGGAACCTTCCTCAAGTGGTCGGGCAGGTTGAAATCAAGGTTCGAATCCGGTAGGAGAGTCGAGGAGCGAGAAGGATAAAAGAGATAAAGAAGGCAGCGGCAGCAGCAGCAGCAGCAGCAGCGAGCGAGCGAGCACAGAGGCGTTGGGGTCGCGTGATGCGCGTTTACGCCTGCGGTTCGCGACGTCGTCGAAGCGAGGAGAACCGAGAGGGCGCCTCTGGTGTACACGACCCTGGATCCCAAAGGCCACGAGCAGACCCGAGGATGCCCGATTCACCGTGACGGCCGAGCGCGACCGACGAGGTTCGGCTAACGCCGCCGCCGCCGCTGCTGCTGCTAGCCGGTGGCGGTTGGTAGTGGTAGTAGGGTCGACGCTGGTGGTGGTGGCGACAACGACGGTCGTGATGGTGGTGGCTGGCTGTGCGCGCTGGTGCTGCTCGAGGAACACGAGCTATGGCTATTGACCGAACCCCGTCGCGGACCGGCCGGTCAGCTGTAAGCCGAGCCGCCTGACTCTGCGGCAGCAGTGGGATTTCTGGCTGCGCGACGTCGTCTCCGGTCCCAAGAGTCGAGAACCGGGAAGGTCCGTTGTCATCGTCGACGGGCGTCGAGGGCAACGCGAAGAAGAAAAAGTGTCAACGACGAGAGACGCAGCCGGGGAGAAACGGACTCAACGAGGTGGTGCGAGCCCGTCCGCACGGAGACACACGACGTGAATTTCGAGTCCGGTTAACCTGCGAAAAGTCGAGGGGTACGAAGAAAAAAAAAGAGGATCGGTGAAGCCTCCGGTAGAGACAGGAGAGGAACGACAAAAGTGCCATCGGACTGGCTGGGAAGGACGCAACGGAAATTCGGGAAAAAGGGACCGCGATAGGGAGTATCGACAAGAGGGACAAAACGGCGAGAGAACAAAAGAGTCGAGGGGAGAGACGGAGACGGAGATAGTGAAAAAGAGAAAGAGAGAACCGCGTCGACGCCGAGTGAGGAGTAGAATTCTCGACGTCGAAGACACGTTAACATTGTGATTCAAGCTACATTTTTTATTAATTTTTTTTGTCGTTCGTCGGGTTCGTTCGCCTTTGTGAACTGTGAGCTGCCTCGAGTGAGGCGATTTGTGCTGCCGGCAGTGGTGGTGATCGTCGTCGTCGTTGCTGCGAAACAAGCGACGACCGGCTTCGTGCCGACGAACTCGCGGGTGGAGACTTTCGGGCCGTCGTGGAATATCGTCGTCGCCGAGCCGGAGGATAACCCCGGTTTGCGGCGACTTGACGCCGGATTGTGTGCGCCCTCGAGTGAGAGAGAAGGAGACAGGGAGATATGTGGAGTGAGACAGCGACATCGAGTCCTTTGCCACACGAGCTGCTGCTGGTCGAGTCTGCTCCACGGCGAGTTGGCTGTGGCACCAGAAACGCTCTCGCGTGAAAGTCAAGGCAGTCGAGTTGTGCTGGCGAGGAAGGCAGCGGACAGAACGGAGAAAGAGAGAGAGGGAGAGAGAGAACAGCAACGACGGAGGAAACGAACGGGCGAAGAATCTACTAGGGAGTCAGCTAGCGATCGCGAGCGAAGCGGAGAGAACCCTGCTCGCCGGGTGCACGAGCAGCAGCAGCAGCAGCAGCGGCAACGGCAGCAGCAGCAGCAAACACAAAGAGACTCCGAACTCAGCGACGAGAACTCGGGGAGTCGCGTTTCCTACACACACACGAAACCCATACACAACCGCCGCGACCGCCGTGTGTCCGCAGCGCGTGTGCGCGGTGCGTGGTGTCTTTCCGCGTCTGTCTGCGTTTCCGTGCGTGCCTGTGTGTGCGTGTGTGTCAGTGCGCCGTCGTGACGGGACTGTTGAGCGGGTTTGAAAAACCTCGCTCGGGACATTTTACTGAATCGTGCGAGAGAGAGACGGAGATAGATAGGCAGAGAGAAAGAAAGAGAGAGACGGCGAGAGTGGGAAACGAGAGAATCGCAAAAGTCGCCGGCGACGACGAAAAAACGAACGTACGGCGGCCTCTCCCCGCTGCTCTCCCCCCCCCCCTCCCCCGCGAATCTACGGACCGTTTTCGTTGGTGTGTCCAGAGCCGCGAGGAAACTTCGAGCCGGCTCGAAGTGCTCGTGCGTGTGAGTGTGCTTTTTTCTTTTCTTCCTCCACCCGAAAACGAGCGCCGGCGGATATCCACCGGTCCGTCCGTCGCGTTGCCGGCTTCGCGCACAGCGACGAGAACTACCACGAGTGGACTCTGTGCATAGGCCGGTGCAGCCGGGTGCTGCAGGTGCGACGGACGCACGCGGCGCTGCGCTGCGAATAAAACGCACGAAGTACGAATTTTGATCGTCACATTGCTGAACAACGCGAGAATTCACCGGGAAACGTAGCCACAATCTCGCAGGAGCCGTGGAAACGGCGCGCGAGAGAGAGAGATAGAGAGACAGAGGGACGTCAAAGAGCGAGACGGTCATCACTACTACTCGGTCCACGCGTGGGTGACGACAGCCGAGCTTGCGCTGTCGCTTGCTTCGCTGTCGACGAGACAGAGACGAACCGGCGGTGGCGGCGGGGGTGTAAATTCGTCGCGCGTTAACAGCGACGAGAGCGGCGGCAACGGAGGCGGCGACGAGACGTTAAAACCCGAATCGACCCGAGATTTCGGAGGCGGTACGCACGTTCGAGCAGACGGGAGGACGTCCAGCGAGTGGCAGGGTCGACGAGGCGAGTGTGCATCGGCACCGCGGGCGAGCAGCGAGCGAGCCAGCGCTGATACGTGGAGCACACCGGAGTCACGTACGGAGAGACAGAAACATCGGCCGGGAAGATATATACATATATAGATATATATATATACACACACCCATATATATATATCTACATACAAGGCACACACAAAGACGCACGGATCGTGCGAGTCGAGCGAGCGCTCCACACGTACACGCGGCGAAAACTCCTCACCCACATTGGCGAGAGAGCCGCCTCTCTTTCTCGCTCGGTCGAGAGGGAGGGAGTCGAAAACCCGTCTTACCGACGTGGCCGAGTTCGCCGAGAGTCTCCATCTCTCTCTGTCGCTCTCCCGCGGCTGCGCCGTTGCCGCCGCTGCCGCCACCGCCGTCGTTGCCGCCGCCGCCGCCGCCGCCGCTGCTGCGCGCCGCTGGTTTCTGCAACGAGGACCGCGCGAGAGGCGAGCGAGGAGAGCAGCCAGCCGCTCGCGACCGATAACCGCGCTCCGAGGAATCTGCTCTCTCGCGGCGCGCGCGCTCGGGAGTCCGCTCGCCGACACGAGGACGGAAAAGTCGCTGTGCTGTGCTCTCTCGTCGCGACGTCCGCACGGTTCGTTCGCGAGCAGCCCGTGACAACGAGACCGTCGTGAAAAAAGAAAGGGCGTTTCGTCGCGCGCCCGCGCGCTTCTTCGAGGATCAGTGCGCGTCCGTTATCGTTGCCTTAACGCGGGCTTTTCACGGGAGAAGGGATTTATTGCACACAAATTTCGCGAGGGTAATTCGCGGACCGGTTGAAAATCACCGCTCAGCGCCGAGAGAATTCAACGGACTTCGCGTGTGCAACGTGTGTAAAGTGTGTATAAGGTGCGTGCGGTGTGCGTGTCTCTCGCTGCTCATCTGGAGTGGAAAGTAACCCGGTCGGGGGCGAGACGGGCAACCGAGAGAGTCAGCAGTAACGGCGGAGCATCTCTCACTCTTTCACGCTGCCGTCGATCGCCGACGCGAGACGTCCGATCTCGACGACAAGTCACTCGTCGCATGTGTAAAACACAAATAAATGATAACCACGAAAATAAACTAAATAAGTAAACCAGAAAAGTGGACAGAGAAGGAGAAAAAGAAAATTCGAAATCTGATCGAATCTGAAACGTGTCGCTTGAGAATTATTTTATCGAGAATAATTCTCAAAAAAAATATTCTCACGTAGGAAAATCTTCGGTGTCCTTTCGACTCGCAGTCGCTCGTCACAACTCGATACGGATATATTTCCACGTCCTCTACAACTGGACGGCGAATCGCGAAACGACCGTCGACCCTCGCCCAGTGCATTCGACCGTTCCCAACTTTCCCGGCGAATCCGCGACGGGAAAAACCGACTGAACGTCGGGAAGACACACGGGAGACGTCTCCGGCGACACAAAAACCAGTGTGTGGAATCGAAGGCTCGCGCAGGCCGAGTGTGCTCGCTGCTCGTGCTTCGCCGGTCTCCCCGTGTGTGCGCGCGTGTGTGTGTTGGTGTCTCCGTGTCCGTGTCGGTCGGTCGAGCCGGTCGGCTCGTTCGGTCGGTCGGTCAGTGTGCGAGCTCCGCGCGTCCTTGGTGCGTCGGTGATGATGATGATGATGATGATCGCGGAGGCGGCCGTGTAGTGTGCACGTGCGTGTGTGCTGCGTTCGTGCGCGTCGTTGAATATATACCGCGGCGTGGCTCTTTGTGTGTCTCGCACGTTGCCGGGCTCTGCGCGTGTGTGAGAGAGAGAGGGAGATAGATAGATAGATACATAGATAGATAGAACCAGAAAGAGAGAGGGAGACGACAAGTCGACTGACTGCGGCAGTATTGGTGCCGGACCCGCTGGAATCACCTTCCGCGCTTCCATCGTGTAACAGCGACGACCGAGCCGAGCGAGACGACGGCGGTAATGACGACGATGACCTTGAGAGCGACCACGAGGCGCCAGAATTTCGCGGCGCCGAATCTCCGCCGCGCCGCAGCGTCTTCGAGCGGCTGAGGTTGCCTCCGTCGCTGCTACCGGCTGCCGCGCGCTCCCTGTCTCCACGCGTTTTACCACGCGGTGCGTGTGCGAGCGATATTCGCGTGTGTAACACGCGTTGCGTGCGATCGACGATTCGACGCAGAGCGGAACGAGAAGAGAAAGAGAGAGACTGACACCGGGAAGGAACGGAGGCGCCCTCGATATATAGATATATTACTGTATATCTATATATATACACACACACACAACACACACACACAATCGACGATATCGAGCCCGCAACTCGCGGGTTCCCCCGCCGAAGATCGGGCCGTCCTCCGTTTAAGTCGCGTGTATATTCGCCGCGCCGCGCTCTGGAGCCGCTCGCGCGGATGGAAGAGTACACGGTCGTCGCGCGTCGAGCAGCGAGGAATTGTGCGTACCCGTCTCGCCGAAACCGGTTTCGTTCGGCTCCGTGAAACTCGCGAGCGAGCGCCCGCCCGGTCGACTATCCTCGTGCTGCGCGCTGCTTGCGCTGCGCGCGAGCTGCCGCTGCTGCTGCTCTCTCTCTCGCCCTCACCCTCGCCCCTTCCCCCCACCGCTACCACCCTGCGCGCACGCTCCGCGGGTTTAACCATAACTCGGTGTACGCGTTGCGGGAAGACGGCTGAGAGACAGTGTGATTTAAAAAAAAAAGCGAATTTACGTGAAGGCGCCGTGACACGTCGAGGGTCAAAGAGAAAGAGAAAAAGAGAGAGAAAGAGAGAAAGAGCGAGGAAGTAGAAAAAGTGGGTAGCGAGCGACAGAGACAGCGACAGAAACCACGTTGCGCGCACTCGACACGTCGACTCTGTCCGCGGAGCTCCGGGCGAGACCGGACGAGTCGCAGCACCGACCGAAGATGAGGACGGAGGTGGCCGACAGCCTGAGAGAGGAGGGTGACCTGTTCGAGGCAGTTCAGCGCAGCGTTGATCGTTGCAAGACCTAAGGGTCGCGGCCGGTGCGGAGGCAAAAGCTCGCGCGGTGAACAGACTGAGAGGAAGAGACGGCAGCAACGAGAAACGCGAAAACAGGCGAAAGCGACACAATTCGTCCAGCGACAGAGACGCGAAAAAAGACAGACAAGCAAGTAGCTCGCGAGTGAGCTCGAAAAAAAAAAACAAACAAACAAAAAACCCAACCCCCGTAATTTGACATCTGATGATAAGGACGAAAGAAGCCGGTAGTGATGAAGCAGGCGGCGAATTTGCCCGGAGCGGCCCAGGTGCAACCGGTCGTGCTGTACGGCCGCGTCATAAGGCATCAGCAGGACTATCACGGCGCTCGTAACGGCGCTGAGGCCGAGCTACTCGCCGATCGCCAGCAGCAGCAGCAGCAGCAGCATCATCATCGCGGCGCGGGAATCGGCGAGGACGAGTACGCGGAGTCGTCGAGATCGATAGCGCGACAGTCGCAGGACCTGAAGCAGCAGATCGCGAGCAACAATCAGCATCAGCAGCAGCAACGCTCGCCGAAGAACGAGGAGAATGAGACCAAGAGCGGCAGCAAGTCCTCGCCGGCGATGTCGCGGATGTTAGCCGTCGACGCGGACAATTATATGCTGCGCAAGGGCTCGAGCAGCAGCAGCAGTGGTGGCAGTGGTAGCGGCGGCGGCGGCGGCTCGAGCAACAACGCTGTCACGTCCGGGCCTGGAGGGGGAGGAGGAGGAGGAGGAGGAGGGGGAGGTGGTGGCGGGGGTGGTGGTAGCGTGGTCTCCGGAGCGACCACGGGATCATCCAATATAGGCGTCGGCTCGTCGTCTGCATCGTCGACGGGTTCCATCGCGAGCGGCATCGTCGCCGTCGGCAATACGTCCGCCGCCGTCACCGGTTCGTCGCTGCTCGCGACCATAGCCGAGCGCACCGTCTGCCACGGCAACGTTGCCAACAACAATAATAATAACAACAGTCAGCAGCCGCGCGTTGCCCCGCGGGGTTACGGTTACGCGTTAGGAAAACAGCAGCAGCAGCAGCAACATCTGACCTCGAACGACACTTACTGCACTTCGGATCTCACCGCGGGACCGCAACAAGTCGGCGCCGTCGCGATCGTCTCGTCCAACGCGAGCGGCGGCGGCGGTGTCGGCGGCATCGGCAGCGGTGGTAGTGTTGCTTACGCGAGTCATAGCAGCGTCAACCAGTGCGATAATCAGACGCCCATGTGCGTTCCCGTTCAGTCGTCAATGCACAGCGACGGCGTTGGAGTCGTTCAGCCGACGACGACGTCGACGACGACGAGCTCGATCGCCTCGAGGAGATCGCAGCCAGCGGCGACGAATAATTCGTGCGTAGCGCCCGAGTCGATTCTCGCGACCGGCGAGGTCGGTTCGCCGGGAAAACCGGCGCCGACCGCGGCCTCGAGGGTCCTGGACGCGAGCAGCGCGATCCTCAACGTCCTGGCGAGTCAGAGCCTTTTCCAGCAGAACATCCAGCTGGCGGGGCTCCACCGGCTTCGCCTGTCGTCGGCGGCACCCAGCGCCAACGGCGTTGGCAATGGTTTGCGAGTGACGAGCAAAAAATCCGCGGTTAAGAATGACGACGACGACGACAACTGCAGCGGCAGCGTCGACGTCAAAAGCGGTGGTGTTGGTAGAGTTGGTGTTGGACCGGCGATCGTGCCGTGCGCCAGGCTCTGGTCGTTTCACCGGCTCATGTGCTGGTGCGCCGGGTCAGCGTCGCACCCGCAACAAATCGCGTTTCGCGGTGGTTCCGGCGCGAACGATCCGACGTCAGCGACCGGCGACGTCGAAAAGACGAATAACGTTGTCGATACGAACAACGCCGAATCCGTAATCAAGATCAAAACAGCTACCGAGATCAACGCGCGTAATGTAAACGGCACTTGCAATAAAACCCAGAACGGCATTGCGGTCACCGCGGCGGCGGTGGCGGCCGCGGCGACGAGAAACGGCCTCGAGATACTGAACCAGCATCGGCGCAACCACAACGCCGGTGCTGACAATAATCCCTGTCATCCGAGTTTATGTTGCTGTATGTGCGGATCTGTATGTCCCGCAGAGTGTCACGCCTGCTTCCACCTCGTGTGCTCCGAGTACGCCGGTCAGCATCTGTGCAAATGGGCCAGCAAGGGACACGCGCTTCCTGGACAGGTCTTCGACGAGGAAAAGGTGAGTTTTTACGCTTTGATTTTTTTTTATATAAATTTATATAGTATTTATGGACAGTGTAAACGGGAGGAAAATGATGGTGACGTTAAAAATGTCGTCTCTTCAATTTGGGCAATTTTAGGCCCAAATTTTGGGGACTGCGCTCTCCGATTGTAAGATTTCTGGCAAACGATGGTGTAGGTTAAAAGACAATATTTTGAAAAAGAAAAATTGTTGTGAACCCGAATATTTCAAAAATATTAAAAATCATTCCTCTTGGCCTGTTGAAAATGCGACAAAAATTGAGGATTCAACACTTATCGCGACATTATTTGATGACTATTCGAAATCGATTAAAAACAGATTAAAAACCGATCACCTTAATCTCCGTTCCCAAATTTTTCTCTTGTCTAACGGTGTCAATATCGCGCGTTAACTATACGATTACAAAAAAAACGAAAAAGAAGAGAAAAAAAGGAAAAGACGTAATGGAACTAACTCGACGACCTCGCATATTGGATATTCCGTCATCCGCGTCGCGACACAGAACGAGCGACGAGAGATTCGCGAAGCTCGACGAAGGGAGGAGATGCGATGCCGCGTTCGTTGAACCGTTTTGCCAGACTCTCAAAGTCTCGCGTCCCAAACGGTTCGAACGTAGCGAGAGCGAAGTGCCGGCGCCGTCGTCGGTCTCTCGCAGCGACAAATATTTTCAATGTAATCAAGCGGCTATTCCCGTTCGCGACGCGCGTTCGTCCACCTGCCATTGTCATGCCTCAACAACGCCGCATGGTTCGCTCGCTCCATTCTTCGAATATCTCGAGCGTACCCGCCGCGCGCGATTCATTGTGATTGCATCAATCACAGCTGAGAAAGTTTCATTGACCGCGGTTTATTTCCGATCCTGATATCATTTTCCGCTCGAAAAAAAATAAAATAATAACTGGGACATCGAACATGTCAACTACCTCGCGTTTTTTTTTTTAATTTTTCTAATTTACAGTCTAAACTATAGTTTAAACTATAGTTGGCCGAGTCGGCGGAGATGATCAGAAAATACGTCGCATTATGTCCGATACAGCTGGCGTGATTACGAAATAAAATTGTGATCGTATAAGAGGGCTCGTGAGGCGAGAGCAGACCTGGACGAAAGAGCGGAGAGCGAAAGGTGTTCGCCTCTGCTGCTGCTGCTGCTGCTCATTGGTGTGGTCGCTCAGTGTGGTCTGATCTGCCCGTGTCTATTAACGAACCTTTCACTATGCCCAATGACCGTGCCTCTTTACGCTGCGTAGTATTCAACTCGCGCTAATTCTATTTATTTTTATTTATTTTTTATTTTCTTTTTTTTTATTGCTTAGCATGACCCACATAAAAATACAACTTAATCTAAAACTGTCCAGCCACTTTTCGTTTTTTATTTTCATATTTATTGACGAGTTTTGTTTTGCACTACCCCCGTCCCAGGAGGCTACGCGTCGCGACTGCTGCGACGCACTACGTGCGTTTCGACTTCGAAAACCGCAACTGCGCGAATTCTCGAGCCGCGCGGTGCGCAAGAGACGGCCTTATCGTGAAAACGATTACTCAACCGCGATATATATTCCGCATCGGCGACTTTACGATTCCGACAGTATCATTGGCCGAGAAAACTCGTCGCAGTACACGGCAAATACGATGGACACGTTGGTCTAATGTCGTGCGGCGGCGGCGTCGACTTCTGCGGCAACGGCCGCGTTCAGTGATAACAAAACATATAGACGCCCCGGGCGAGCGACCCGCGTGTTGCCATAAAACGCAGTAGCTTTTCTCGGGGTTTGACGATCGTCGATTACCATCGGCAACGCCGCCGTTAATTTCCCTCGCGGCCGGTAGCACTCGCTACGTCTCGAGATTATCTCACGCGGTTAACGAGTTTATCTGTCCCCGGCGTGATACAAAATTTACCACTGTCCACACGCCCCGCGTGTATCGAATATACGCAGTCATTCGGCTGGCCGCGCGAATTTTTTCCGCTCGGGAATTCGAGAAGCGGAGACGCAAAAATTTGGGTAGAGGGGAGGGGGAGGAAAAAATGACTGCGCACCGTTCGGATCGTAACTTTTCCGCGCGAGTATGCAAATAAGCGCGGTGAGAGTTATGGCCGAACTTGCCCCGTGGTTTTCCCCGGTGATAAGACGAGACGCGTGACATGTGTCGCGGGCTCCAACCTATACCGAGCTATTAGCATCGCCTCTTGCCGACCTGGCGGACTCCGATCTTTCCAGGCGAGAAATTTAGTAGCCTCGACTCCCGACTCATCACGTCGTTACCGATTGGCTTAACCCTTCGTGGTCACATTATTCAGAGACTTGCAAAGTACACTGAGAAAAATTAATAGTTGTGATTACCAATCGTTGGTCAGAGCTACCAATATTTTAGTAACTGCTATCAATTTTTTGGTAGATGTCACCAATGATTGGTAGCCGCAACTACTGATTTCTTTCAGTGTAGTTCCAGATAAATTTGGGGTCAGTTTGAACCCAGCTCATCACGAAGGATTAACCATTTCTTGGTACCGACAACAAATCTCTATTTGCCGAATTGCTATTCGACGAATTGTTTTCAATGATTTGTTTTCGACGAATTTTCCGCGGATTCTCGTTTAAGGCAAAACACAAATGCACGGATTTGTTTCATCATTCTCGGACCCTCGAAGCCCCGGACGATCCGGACGCGCGACTCCGGGTTCATTCCGCGAATCGAGCCCGGGAAATAAAGGAACGAGAGCGCCGCGGGGAAAGGCGAGCGACGGAAGGAAGAGAAATTCATTTTTAGTCGCGCTCGGCACGCCCGGGCAACGGCGGGGGCTTTACATACAGATGAGGATTTAACGAGAAGTCGCCCGCGCTCTCGGGCCTCGCGCGGCATTAACGTCACGTAGTCGAAGCGGCGCGAGCAGCACGCGGGCCGGACCCGCGAAGCGCGTTGTGCACGAACGCGCCCGGAACGGCCGAGTCGCAGTCGCTCGCACGTACCGACTTAGCGGCTTTTCGCGGGAGCTTCGTCCTCGCCGAGCCCCTCGATCTCTGCTCGATCACGTCACCCAGGCTTCTCCGTGGACTCGCGGTTTTAATTAAATTTTCCGTCCGGACAGGTACAAAAAAAATTCACGGAAAATCGCTGGCGATGATTTTTTTTGTTGTTTTTTTTTTCCTCATCCTGAGGCAAACATTCTCGCGACGAAAAACAGATTCCAGGGGCGAAATCCCATGGGATATCCTCAAAGTAATAACAAGGCTAATACACCTGGCGAGACGAAAAAAAAAATACGTGTACATATTTCGGGAGAATCCTTCGGGAAAAATAAACAGTCGACGAGGTGGCGGGGGGTGGGATGGGGAGGAAAGAGGGTGGTAGACCAAATCCCTCTGTTTGCCCGACGCGAACGAGATGGAAATTGAAATCCCAAAAACGTGCGCGGCTTCGGCGGGCACGACGTTTGCTTGTTTAGAAGCGGTTGCTTGTTTACTGTGGCATTTTATAAAAAGCGATGGTAAACAAGTAGTTTTTCGCAAAAAGCGACGGTAAACAGGTAGTATGATCGTCGTTCACTGTTTTCTCGCAGGTGTATCGCACCCGTGGCAACGTCCGGGCTGAACTATCGACTGCCGCGTCCTGTTCAACCCGTTTTCTGAGAAGAAGAAATCGATATTTCTCTTTTACAAAAAACGCAAGGGAAAAATTTGCGATTTTTGAGGGTTCGACTTTAAAATTCATTGAAAAATTGAAAAAAATCGACGAAAATTCAGTTTTCTTTCGAACGAAAAGAGAAAATCCAGATTCCATCCATCCAAAAAAAATAACCTCGATTTTAGTGAAGTTGTAAAATTTCGAAAAAAGTAAAAATCATTTTTCGCATTTTTCTCGTCGAATTTTTTATTTTTCGGACATAGCTGAGAGCTTTTCGGAAACAGCGAGAGAAATTTGCCATCGTATAGGGTTTTCAAACTTCACGAAACCGAACATTTTTTTTTTCGCAAAAAACCGATTCGTCGTCGTTTGCTCCGTCGCGCAGAACCGACTGCGAAATTCGCGTTGCGATTTCGCGGAACGACTCGAAGAGCAGAGAGATAAGCCAGGGAGCCGCCACCGGGCGCACAAATACTCAGGGTGACGAGCGCGCGTTCGGGAGATTCTCGCGCAAAAACTCGAGCATCAATGAGAAGCCATTAACTAATGAGGCGAAGGGGGTCGCCCCGATGGAGCGAACCGACTGAGTATTGTGCGCCGCAAGAGCCAACGTTGCGGGCTGCCACTGCCGCCGCTGCTGCTGCTGCTGCTGCTGCTGCGCCTGACTCTCACGTCAAGCAAATTCACCGGGTGCGTTTCCCCGTCTCTTCTATTCTCGTTCACGCGCCTCGTCGTCGTCGTCGTTCGCTCTCTCCTCGCTCCGTTCGAGTTCCCGGAAAGGTTTACCGGCCTCTCACCCTCGGGGCCTCTGAATACTCGATTAATTGCGTTAACGACGCGATTTCCCGTCGTGGAATGCTCAAGTGCTCCACCGACGATTTGCCACTCCAATTTGATACTAATTGTCCCGCGAGAGCCGTGAATGGAGCGTTAGATTCGAGATTCGTGGTAACCGACGTCTGCTCTTGGAAATTCTCGTCTGTTCGAAGGAGATCGCCGGGGATGATCGACGGAGATCGAGAGAGAGAAAGAGAGAGCAATTAAATTAGAGTAGATAGACTCCGAGACGAGAAGCGAGACTGTTTCGACACGACGCAGAAACCGATAGTAGCAACGATCGAACGCGAGCGGCGAAGTTATCGCTCGCGCGCTCTCCGCAAAACTCAAGCCAGAGGCAGCCGAGAAAATAACGCACGGCCATGTAGAGCGTCGGATTTTAAAAGCGAACGATAAAAAAAAGCCGCAGCTTGGACGACGCGTCGCGCGGGATCGGAGGCGAAGGCGTTTTTGAGCGGATTGAACGAGGAGCAGCAGCATCAGCAGCAGCAACGCAGCTCGCGAGCTGCTGTTCATCTCCCTCTCTCCTCCTCTCTCTCCGCGCGCATCTCTTCTCAAAGTCACAACACACACATCCACTTCGCTCCACTGCAAGCCGAGGCATTTTTTATCGTTCGCCTTAAAATTGCGTTCTCTCTAGTACGTCCCGTTCGTAGCTCGCTCGGGTTATACATATTATTTTTTCTCCTCAAGGTTGGCTTGAGTTTCGCGGCATCAAAGAAGCTCGCGATAACTCCGACACCCGGTCGATCACGTTTCCCAGCCGCGCAGCATCGCTCGAGCCTCTCCGCGCCAACCTCGGCTCTTCTGCACTATCGGCCTCTTCGTGTCGAAACCGTTTTTTTTCCTCTCTCTCTCTTCCTCTCTTTTCTTCGCTCTCCCCATCGTTCTCCGTATGCATCGAAGCACCGAGCACTTCTGCGTAGTCTCCCCCGGACGCGATTCTCTTTATCTATTCGCGAAGGTGTCGTCACTCGGAGCGAACGTCTTGGCGAAGCAGAGACAGATTCTCCTCTCAATTATCCCCTCGTCGGTTACAAACTTTTCGGCAGGTATATGGCGAGTTCGGTGGGAAAGAGAATCGCACTCGCGCGGTTCTGGCAGCCGGCGAACATGGATTAATCGTCCGGTCGACTATTTTTACAGTCGGACAAACCTGGCTGCAACCGTCGAATAGTCGCGTTGTCTGTGGAAACGCTGAGGAAGTGGTTCAGATTTTTTTTTCTTGCCCTAGGCTCTCTCTCTCTAAGAGTGAGACAGAGTCGGAGAAATCGCAGTAATACAGAAGAAAAATAATAAAGCTCCAAGGCAGACGGCAGATGCCGTCGATTCGCCCGTAGCCGAATCATTGATACGTTTCTCCTCGTTCGTCGTTTATCGTCTTTTCTACCGCGCTGCCAGTTGGCGGCTGCGAGAATACGTGAACGGCGAGCACAAAATGTATAATATGTATACACGAAAAAAATATATAGCTACACACACACACACGGACGAAACACGGGCGCCGTTTCCCTCATTTTCTCGTTTCGCGCGCCGTCCCTCGCGACTATATTTTCACTCCGAGCGTTTTCGTACGAGAGAAACAAGAGCGGAGATGGCTGTCCGGCAATTCGTCATCCGAACCGGCGCGGCCACGGCCGGCGAGGCTTCCCCACTTTTCGCTCCGCCGCCGCTTCTGGCAATCCACCAAATCCAAATAAGGACGTAGATTAAAGAGCGTTACTCCGCACGCTAGCGCGCGGCGTTATTATCGCGAGTGTAATATATCGCCCGACCGGTCGCGCGAGCGAGCGAGCGAGGGGCCTCGGGGCTGCTGCTCGCCGTCCCGGCGCAGAGAGTCGCGAACCACGTGCACGTAATCGCTCGACCAGCGGCTACCGCGCTCGCCGAGCGCGCTTACGACCTCTTCAGAGTTCCTCCCTGGGGACCACAATGGTCGATACAGTGTAGCGGATTTTTTGTTCTTCCCTTTTTTTTCCACTCGTCTGGAACGACGGGAACAGCGGCAGCGGCGGCAGACGATTCTCTCCGTACTCGTCGCACCTCGCGTCCCGTCGCTGTCGCTCGTTGTTACGGTTCGACGGATCGATAGACCCGCGCGCAACGAGGACACACGGATATCGACAAATATATTGACTCGCGCGGGAATATCAAACATTTTTCAATTCAGAATGCAAATGGTTTTTTCCTCGGTTTTTGCGATGATTTTTTGAAAGCAAATACGTAGATGTCAATATTGCTCTGAATCTCGTTACAAGAGTTCGTAGAAATAATAATAAAAATAATAATAATAGTAGTGTAGTAGTAATAAATACGGGAATGGCAAATGTTTTTCAGTACAGAACGCAAATATTTCCCTCCGCGGTGATTAATAATCACCGCGGTTTTCGCGGTGATTAAAAAAAAAACCTCGATGCCAATATTGCTCTGAAACTCGTTACAAAAGTTTGTAGAAAAAAAAAAAAAAATTAATAACAGTAATAATTCCACGGGACTGCGATTTACCAAATAAAGGAATTAAATAAATAATTGGTTCAAGTGAATCTTGCACTTGAATAGTTTCGAACAAATGGTTTATTTCAAAATGTAATGTATCCAGTTATATTTTTCTCTGAGTGTAGCAATATCCTACAGCGTTTATTACGCTAAAAAAACTCGTATGTTAGTATAATACTTTTTTTTTACCGCACGCGAAGAGATACTGTAGATCCGTAGTACGTTATAGCGTATAGTCGCGCGGTTATATCGTAAACGCGCGCGAGCGTAAGAGCGCTTGATTAGCCCGACGGCGTTTCGTCCGCTCTCCGCGTGGAATTTGTATTCGTGCCTCGAAAATAGCATTTATCGACGAAAATATCTCTCGCGTCGCTTCTCTCGATTCTCTCCTCCTCGTCTCGCCACCCGCGCGCGTTCGCCGTACTCTCGGCGCTCGTCTTTTATCTCATTCGATTTTTCGTTTTTTTTTCTCCACCTCCTGGCTCGTTGGCTTCAATTTGTATAGTTTGCCTCTGGACAGAAAAATTTTAAGCATTCGCAGGACGCGTTAATTGCACGTTGAGTATGAATCGAACCCAACGATTTTTCTCGCGACATTTTAATATCGCGAGATTATCTCGACACGCGGTAAATATCGCGGGACGGAAATAGATTTGGGCAGATAAAACGCTGTGAGTGCGAACGAACGAAGTCAGCGGCGACTCCGCGTGACACTCGGCCGATCGAGGCGCGACCGCAAGTGTGACGCGTCCGTACGTCGAGCGATTAACGAACTCCAAAAAAAAAAAAAAAAAAAAAAAAAAAAAAAAAAAAAAAAAAAAAAAAAAAAAAAAAAAAAAAAAAAAACTGGATCGGACCCGAAAGTCCGGCGACCTCTATCTCCTCCCATCGGATTATACGAGGCTCACTAACGATGACTCGAGCGAACGCCAACTACAATAGGCGTACGCGCGCGTTCCTCGGTTTTCTTCGATTAAATAACGTTATCAGCGTCGAGAGACAATGAGCAACGCGACGAGCGCGCCGGAGGGACCAGTGACTTAATTTCTCTTTATCTTTTTTTTCCAGCCTGTCAGTGAGTGGACGTCGCTGAACGTCGTCGAATGGATGTCGGTCGTGAATCTTTACGGCTATGCGGACGTGTTCAAGTCGAAGGACATCAAGGGCAGCGATCTGCCGCACTTGGACCGAGAGAAGCTGATGGTGAGTCTACGGCAACTTCCGACAGAATCGAGATTAGATTTCAGTCACCCGGTGACAATTCCTTGTTTTTTTTTATTGTCAAGCGAATCGTGGACCATCACGAGACGACCAATTGAAAATCCGCGTCGAGCCAGCAGCGGAGAAATTCCACAGATGCGAGCCGGAATTGGTCTTAATTCTCTATCCCGATAGAATTAAGATCAGGTCTTTTCTCCGATCCGGCCACCGTTTTACAATCGTTCCGCGCGAGCCACGGGGTCTCCCTCGTTATCCCGTTATCCCGTTGGCATCTCGCTGTCCCGTCTCGTCGGTCGTATCTTCGTCCTCGGTCGCGCGCGCCTGTATTTCGTTGCTATTGGACAATCGACGATATTTCCGCGCGCACACGGCTCTCGTTGCGCGTTGACGTTCGTCCGAGACGTCCTCCTCCTCCTTCTCCTCCTCCTCCTCCTCCTCCTCCTCTGTGATACAGTCAAGGGGATCAGCAATGGGTTATATATGTAGAAAGAGATAGAGTAATGGAAAGAAAGAGAGCGGGAGAGATGAAGAGATAGAAAGAGGAAGAGAGCGAAAGAGATGAAGAGATAGAAAGAGAAAGAAAGAGAGATAGATAGAGTGAGATCCCAGCGTGGAAAGAATCCGGTGCGAGTCGAAAAATGCATACAACGAGCCAAGGCTGCTATCAGGCGTAAATCTCGATTACCATACTAATCGACTCGTAAATTGTCCGGCTCGTGTCCTATGCCGCTGCCCTCCCCTTCCGCGTCCCCCCGCCTGTGTGTGTCTTTTCTCCCTCTTCTCGTGCGTGAAAAACACGATAGACCTGCTGCTGCTCCTCTTTCTCTCTCCGTCCTCCCCCCTCCTCCTCCTCCTCATACCGCTCCTCCTGCTCCAGCGGCGAAGTTGGAACCCTAGTCGTTCCCCGCGTTTATTTTTTTTTCTTCTCCTTCTCTCCTCCTCCACTGCCACCGGTCTCTACGGCACGAAGCGCCGATAGTGTGCAGCCGCGCTCTCGCAGTATTTTTGACTCGCTCCACCGCGTCTTCTCGCCCGCACCCGATACTTCTCCTCCTCGGCTACGTCGCGTCTCTCGGGTCACCGGGTTTTGGCTCGCGAACGACGAATTTCGTACAATCGCGCGGATACCACCGCCGGAATTCCAGTTCGGAATTCGCGAAGGACACGGGCGTGAACTTGACGTGGCTCAAATTGTGCCGGTGCGTTAAATTGTGTCAGGCTCTTCGTTAGAACTCGTAATTACGCGTGGACTGAAGCTGAACAAATTTACGCAGAATTTGGCGCCACTCGAAGCGCCTTCTCTATTAATTATCGTTATCCGCTGCTTTGTGACCGACAAGACGTGACATTCTCGGTTTTTCCTGGTTGCAGCTGAAGACAATTGCACTGTACGCTAATCGCCTGTAACTTTGTGCTTTCAGAATATGGGAATAAAGAATGAGTTCCATCAGAAGGCCATACTGGTGTGCATCGAGGAGCTCTGTCGGCCCTCGTCGTCGCCGACGCTGCCGGGACAGGACGCGACGAGCATCAAGTCGGCGGTAGCGGCCGGGCTCGACCCCGCGAGCGCAGCGACGACCGGCGTCGCGGCAGTCACCGGGGTTAACGCCGCCAGCGGCAACGTCGTCCCGTCCACTGCCGTCGGTATCGCGACCGGCGTCGCTGCTAACTCGCACAATCTCGTGCCGCACAGCTTCAGCGTCTTGGAGAGATGCGTCAAGTGCCACAAATATCTCCGGGGCCTCTTCCACCAAGGATTCCTCTGTCCAGGTACGGATAACAGTTGCTCGTCGCTCATCGAGCGAAATTCCACCTGAGGATTAACGATAAAAAAGCTGAAAAAAAAAAAAAGAAAAATAACGACGTAGGAGAGAAAAAAGGAAGGGAAGATAAAAGGATAAAATCGCGAGAAATAACGAGCGATGCCAACGATTAAAGAATTATGCATTAAAAAAAAAGAACTGATTGCCCCGTCATCAGACGAGTTTCGATAATTCACACGACTTGTCAGTTTTCAGATTCAATTCTCTTTTTATTCTCACTCGAGTTTCCATAGATTTGTTCCGTCATCTCTCGACGTGCACAGTCTTCGTATTATTATATCCCTCGAGTAATTACAATGTTCGGATTAATTGCCAATCGCGATTCGTATCGCGACCGCGCTGTACCGTCAGATTGATTGATTTTTCCTGCATCTGTTCAGCTTTTTTTCTCTCTCCTTCGGTCGCGCGTGCGTCTGCCTGTGTGCGTGTATTTTTTTTCCTCGCTTCCAGTTTATCATTCCGTCTATATGTGTCTAACTCGTTTTTTTCTCTCTTCTCTCCATCGCAGTTTGCGGACTGGTCGCCCACAGAACGTGCTCGGCGACGGGTTTGCCCACGGCCTGCGTACCATCCGATCCGGAGACCCGGCACAATCGATTCACGTCAGGTATGGCTACTGAATGCGTTTCTCGCGCGAATACCGAAAGAATCCGCCGCGGCTATCGACAATCGATCGAATTATTATTCCATCGTCGACGACTCTGCTCATCTCGTCGGATTCGCTGCTGCATTAGAACGCGCGTCGCTCGCGTCAGACGTCACTGTTGTACTGTTCGCTCCGTCCTACACGTATAAATAAATGTTATATACACATTTCAGGTCACGAATAGCACAGAGGAGGGAAGATCGCGAGATGAAACTGGATCGTACATAGCGCGGCGTCCGGGGAGAGGAGGGCGGAGCGGGAGGGGGTGGCTCGTCCGGAGCCTCTAATTTGCGGTTTATCACTGTGCCATACGATTTGTGGACTAATGTCATTAGTTACGACTTTCCGGAGGTTAACCGCAGCGGATATTAAGTGTGATCCGCGACCGACGTAGCGTGGCCAACTGCAATGCACAGGGACAGCAGCGGGGGGACGTGCGTACGAGCGCCCGAGCGTCGACTAACCGCAGAGATGATGATATAGGACGCGCGAGCGCGGGAGAGAGATCGAGGGATCGCGAGAGAGACCGAGAGCGACGGAGAGAGATAGAGAGAAACCGAGAGCCCGTTCGAGAGCACGTAACACGCGCGTGTTATTCGCGCCAAATATTCGGCCACTCGACTCGCGCCGTGCCCTCGCCGCGCTCACACAGATAGCACCCGGGGTTGGTATATTCAATTTTACGAGCGGATTAACAGCTCTACTCGTAAAATTTCGTCGATTCGCCCGGAGTCTCTCTCTCGAAGTCGACTCGGGCGACGCTGGCTCCTCGCGACGTCGATGTTGCTGCCCTCTCTCCCTCTGCGTCTCTCTCCATCTCGACATCGGCCTTCTCGACACTCCCGGGCGGCTCTCACGTCGCGCGTACGACCTCTTTGAATTCACTGGTTAGCGCGAGTGCACGCCGTAATAGCTTCGCTAAACATTACACGCAGTTGGTGGGATGACGCGCCGGAGAAGCTAAAGAGGGACGCGTCGAGCTCCGGCGAGAGAGACGAGAGGAGAGAGAGAGAGGAGAGAGCCGGAGCACATCGACGCATTCGCGCGAGCGTTAATTCTCACGAGTGGCGCCAGACCTCGGTGTACCCCCGCCGGCGACGAGTACGAGCCGCGTCGCCGCCGCCGCCGCCGTCTCTGTTACCCCCCGGCTACGGCGGCTGCTGCTGCTCGAGTTTCCACGCCGCGAGCTCGCCCGCGCTCTCGGGCCACCGTTGCCCCGAGCCTCTCGCGGTTCATCATCTCCATTTATCGTCCGCCCGCTCGTAATTTAATTTACCAACTATTGTCCAGAAAGCTCGCGCGCGCACCACGACTCTTTCGCCGTCTCGCGCGCGTCTCCTTCGCACTCCCGCGCTCTTCGGCCGCGTTTATTTGAGTTATCGATGTCTCGCGCGCCGCGAGTCTCAGCCGAGGACGCTGGGACGTACCGAGAGAGAGACGCGAGGCGCCCGGTAGGTGGAAAACACAGCAGGCGTCGACGGTGCTCCTGCTGCTGCTGTTGCACCGTCGCCGCCTGCACGTTTTCCACAATTGCCAAGGCGACTGACACAATATTTTCTTATTACATTCGTACATATATTATAACGTCCATTGAGAGTGTCGGTGAGTCATGAGACGCGCTTTTGGCCTCTCTTCTCTGTCTATCTTCTCCGTCTTCTCTCTCTCTTCCGTCTCGGCTTCTCGGCGAGATACGGGATAATAAGCAGCGTCAGCGTTGCATGCATATACATTTGATATGATCTCTATCCCGTGCAACGAGCGGACAGCGCGCTCAACGGCGGCTGCGGAATATATTCTAGATTTTACATATTCACCGACGCCAAGTAGCCAGTAAATTATTTGCTTCTTTCCCTCCATCTAGCTCTCTTTCTCTGTCTCTCTCTCTCTGTCGTTCTTGAGCTGTCGCGGCTCGTTTCCGCGCTCTCTCGCTCGTCTCTTTACACGTTCGGGACGAGAGACGAGGAGAGCCGAGTGCGTATAACACGATGGCGTAGTCGAGTGGCTGTGACCCTGGCAAGAGCCGTGGGTGTCGCGCTCGCGCTCGCGCGCGCACGTGTGCTCGTCTATAGAAATTACATTTTTTTTTTTCCTCCTCGATCCTTCTCTCGCTCACTCTCGCGGCTCGCCGATGCGGCTTCTTCTCGCTCGCGCATATGAGCGGCGTAATTCATACCGCCAACAATTGGAGTCGTTGTGTTTCAACTCGCGAGCTCGACGCCGGGCACTCCTCTCGCAAGCACTCTCGTCGCCCCCCTTCCCCTCTCATCCCCTCGCAGCCCCCCGACCTCCTCTCGCGTCGGCAGCTTCCCTCCCGCGATTTGACGTCGTAAAATCCTTATAAAGAAAATACGACTTGCAGAAATTCTCGCCAAGATCTTCCATCTGTCCCGCCTCGCGCAGATGCGTAGATCGAGCTTGCGTAATTAAGCCGCTGCTTCTCTCGCCGCGAGAATTCTCAACGATCGGTCGCTATTTTGACTGACACTTGTACTCCCTGCCCCCGAGTGTGAAAAAACAACAACCGCTGAGCAGCGGCCGCAGAGCTCCGCCAGATGTCCGCGTTGCACGCTTCGCCGGGAGAGCCGCGGTTTTTCTCCTGTCCGCTGTAAAATCGTGTCTTCAAACCCGCTCGTCACTCGAATTACGACAGTTTTTGTCTCGTTGACATCGTATCGTCCCGCGGGCCACGCGGGAGCTTCCTGGGAACCTCGTTCCCGTTTCCGTATGAAGAAATATTCTTCCCCGCGTTCCTCGCTCGCTCGTCGTCGTCGACCGGCTCTTCGGCGCGCTGTTACCTAAGCTTCGATGCGTCGAGAATTGAGCAACGAATGACGGTGCGAAGAGTTCACGGAGATTAACATTTGCACGTTTATTTAATCGTCGCGTAGACGCCGGGAATAATTATCGTCGACGTGTAACGACGGCGGTTCGTCGACGATCCGGTGAATTAACGCCTGCCAGGTGGAATAAAAATATACGAAACTTCGTAAAAAAAACGTAATTTTCCGACTCGTTTGCCACGTGCGTGGAATAGGATTCAGCGATCGAGTTTGTCTCGTCGGTAGCAGCGAGAGAGAAAGACGACAAAAAGAAAAACGGTGGCACAGACGGCTCATTATCGAACACATTTCGATTTGTATTCATTGCGCTAATAGTCGAGTCTATTGACGGCGGTGTAGCTCGGCGACTCTTAAGTGGTACTGAAAAAAATCCATCATTTTTTTTTTTTTAGTCGTGAGGTTTGGTCGGGAGTTTGTCGAGTCGACGCGGTGCGGTTACGAGCGAAAATCCACTGGCTTTTACTGATAAGTACGTTCTTTTGTTCTGTTGATCCTGCAGTTTTCGGCCTGGCTCTGTGCTTGCAATTCGACGTTGCGATGCGGAAAGCTCCGATTCTCGTGGAGCGCTGCGTCCGCGCGCTCGAGGAGAAAGCTTTCAACGATCCCACACTCGATCTCTACAAGGTCTACCACAACACTCCGCCGGACGAGCAGATTGTCGAGCTGCGCCGCGATCTCAATAATGGTGAGCACGAATTCGGGTTTCGTATCGGGGTTTTTTGATTGGGAGATCCGCAACAATAACAATAAGAAACATCTCCTTTTCTTTTTCAGATGTGTGCAATGCCGACCTGAATCCATACAGTCCCCAGTGCATAGCAAGCGTCCTGAAGAAATTTCTTCGCGAACTTCCGGATCCTGTGATTCCCGTACGGCTGTACGACAGATTCTTGGAGGCTTCGAGTATGTATAATCGCAGCTCGAGTGTCAATCGCGCCGGCAGTTCGCTGACATTCGGTCGAGCGTAACGACCCGGATAAAATTGCTCGACGTGAATGACACTTCATGTGCTTCTTCTTCTTCTTGCAGGCCTGCGAAGTGACGAACAGTGCGCTGATAGACTCGGTCAATTGGTAGCTGAACTGCCGGAACATCACAAAACTACTTTGCATTATCTAATGGCTCACTTTTGTCGCATTTGCCAATTGCAACACGCGAGAGACTACACGGAACCACCGACAATTCTCGTTCAAGTGCTGTGCCATATATTCCTGCGGCCTCCCTGGGAGCGAATAATGTAAGTGCCTGTCGCTGGTATTCACGCTCGACATTACACATCCGCCATCAGCGATACACCCGTCAGTCTACCTGCTCGAAATATTGATTGGACCCTCGTGCCACGCGGCGGCTTCGCGTATTTCAGCGTTTCAAACCGTGCTTCTCTAATTTCAGTCAAGTGGTGTACAACACCGAAGCACATATTCGCATAATGGAACTACTCTTGCTTCACGGTAATTGGAACGAGAGGCTGCCCGAATTTGCGAGTGCCCCTCAATTGCCACCGAGGAAAGTTTCGAGGCCGCAGTTTCCCGTTCTCGACCCTTTTCCCAGTTTGGACGAAGACACTGCAGCTAACGAACGTCAGATTAATCCGGACGGCACCAAGGAACAGGGTCTCAGGTAAGCGTGAAATTAATCATTTTTCGTCTCGTTGTACTCGACTCGCAAATAGTGCGAAGACCGTGAATCGACTTAACATTTGTATTAACTCTACAGACCGAGAGTACTGCAAGACGCTGAATGGTATTGGGGAGATATAACGAGAGACGAAGTCAACGAGATGATGATAGACTCTCCGGACGGGACTTTTCTCGTTCGCAACGCTTCGTCCAAAGGCGGCGAGTACACTCTCACGTTGCGGAAAGGTGGCACCAACAAACTCATCAAGATCTGCCACAGAAATGGCAAATACGGTTTCTCCGAGCCCTACAACTTCCATTCGGTCGTCGAGCTCGTCGATCACTATCGCAACTATTCACTTGCTCAGTACAATTCGACACTCGACATCAAGTTACTGTATCCCGTGTCACGGTTTCAACAGGTAGAATTTATATTTCCTTCGTGTTCTCGGAATTAAGTCGAATTTCGATGAATTATCGCTGAATTGTAATTTGTAGGATGACGAGATCGGGAGCACCGATACAGCAAACGTCGTCAAAAGATACGTCGAGTTGGACAAAGATTTGTCGGACACGGTGAGACAGTGGCAGGATTGTTCGGAGCTGTACGGACGAACGGCGTACGAAGTGCAATTGAAGCGTCAGGCCCTCGAGGCCTTTTCCGAGGCTATAAAGATGTTCGAGGATCAAATGAAGCTCCAGGATTTGTATCAAAAAGAGGCGCAACCCCACGAGATATCTACGTGAGTTAATCGCGTTTGTGAATAAATTCATACGATTGTACACAGCAAAGACGCGGCCGTAGCGTTGGTGCGCTATCTTATCTGTCGGTGGCCGGGCTCGTCACCCACACAATCGTGCACATCGACACATACGATGTTTATTCATTGCTGGTTCTCTTCGCAGTCTGACCGATAACGCCGAATTACTGAAGAGCCGATTGAAGTCTCTGGAAGATAGTCGCGAGCAGCTCGACGACAGTCTGCGCCAACAAATCGCCTACAACAGAACTCTCGAGCGAGAGATGCAGAAACTCAAACCCGAGGTTCAGCAGCTCATGCGACAGCGAGAAAGACATATGACGTACGTACCCAAATTGCAGAATAAAATGTATCTCTGTATAATCGCGATTAATTATCAGGCTAACAATGTCATGTGTTTTCTCAGTAGAGAAGTACGTGCTATTTTTAAACACACTTTTCTCTCTCAATCATGATTTATTCAACACGGATTATTTTCCTAAAGCTCGCTGTTATCGCGCGTTAACTTGTTATCAATTAACCCTGTATCCTTTGTGAAAATTTATAGATGGTTGAAGAAAAACATGAATCAGTCGAAGATAAATCTGATGCTGAACAATACGCTTCCCAACCCCGTGGTTGGTGACCTTGTGCTCAACAACCTGCAGGAGTTCGATTTGGAGGTTCACGCCGATGAGAAAACGTGGCTCTACCTGGAAGGTGATCGCTCGGACGCCGATAGAATTCTCGCCGGCAAACCGAACGGTACTTTCCTGGTGAGGCGTTCGCGCACCCGGCAATACGCACTTTCCATCATGTAAGCGTTTCACTTTTCCTTTTTCCATATATTTCTCGAGCGAGATTAACGGCCTTGGATAACACTCGCGTGACTCTCCGCTTTCCAGGTGCAACGGTATGGTCAATCACTGCATCATATACGCGACAGAGCGAGGCTTCGGCTTCGCCGAACCTTACAACATCCACGAGACTCTGAAGCATCTCGTGCTGCACTATGCTCAAAATTCGCTGGAGGAACACAACGAGAGCCTGAACACGACACTCGCGTATCCGGCGTTCGCGCCTCCGACGGCTCTGGCACAGCTTCAGGCGCAACACATGCAGGTGCAGGGACAGAATCAAAATCAGATGGCGATGATGTCCGGGCATCAGCGATTAATCGGTTGATCGACGTAAAAGCGTCGTAGACACCGCGAGCGTGTGAGACTAAATGAAGAAAAGCGGCGGCGCCGTTCGACGTTTCCGCCGATAGATGTGTGTGTTTTTTTAAATGAACAATGACGAAATCGCGAGAGAAGGGAAGAAAGAAAAAAGGATAACCTCGTGGCTTCGATGCTCACCGAGAGGAAAAACCCGTACAAATAAAACAAAAAAAAAAGAAGAAGATGGTCAGCAGCAGTGACAGGAGCAGTGGTCTCGATTACAACGCGATCGACGCGACAGCGACGTCCGACTTCGAAGAAAACCGAGATATTATGTCGGTTTCTCGACTATTGAGGGGCTCTCGCCGCTCACGACTCAAATGCCAGTTTTCGTCCTTCCGAGTGGTCGCCCAGGTAGCGTTACACTCCCGCGAATCGTCCGTCAGTGTGGGAGAAACACAGAGTGATAAACGCTAACGTCTCTCGTGACGTAATATCCACGGGGGCGTCTTTCATCTGCTGAAAACACACACCCCCAAAACAACAAGAAAAGTATAACGAACTATTCTCCGCCGCCATCGCATCGTTATATCCGCCGGTACAACGAATTTTCACGAATTTGGAGGAGGATTATTTGTTCGTAGGATTATAAAATGCTGTGCCAGCCTTTTGGTGCGCGTGCGCGCCCGACAGAGTACGCGAAGTGAGTTAGAATAACTGTCTGTGATTTTGGATCGATAAGACGAACGATGGTGTTTCTAATTTTTTTTATTTTTTTTTACAATTGTTGATTCTCGCTTATCTCCTCTCATTTTTTTTCTCCTTCTATACATGTTCTATGTTTGTTCTTTTCTCTTCCATTTTTATATCATATATATTGTAACGATTGTTGTTATACGGATAGCAACAATATTATATATATGTGCATATATATATAACCACACACAAACATATTATATATATATATATATACACATATATGTATCTATACATACTACGTGTGTGAGACCTCGCGTAGAGCGCGAGGACGAGCGATGAATGCGCCGAGTTATTGCAACGGTTAAACGGCGAATTATTGTGCGACGCTGGAAAAGTACGTCTCGCGGTGCACGCGACGATGACGAACACATCCCGCATCGCGGTGCAATGATCGCGACGGCCGATCGCGTTTGTAAACGAGACAAGCGGTCTCGTATAAGACGACGGCCGTCGACGAATTTTCGTGTCGATTCAACGATCGTCAGAGCTTCGGGGATGAGCGCATGTTCGTGAAAAGTACGTGTCGATGGGGCTTCGATATTCTCTTCTATCTATATCTATTACCCTTTGTTCTGCGTTTCCCGACTTCGATCGAGCACGATCACTGCGGATTGGAGACGGGCGGTCATACTTATGCGGACGCCTTCTGTGCTGTTAAATGATTAGAAACAAAAAAAAACAAAAACATAGTCTGTAGGATGTGATAATACGAATCGTTCGATCCCGATGTGGGGACCGGCGAGAACGACGATTCCGCACCGGCCGTAATGTTGATCTCGCGAATGGATCTCCCACCAGCGTTCAAGGATCTTCTGATCGTCTCTCGAAGTGCGTTTGTCGTTAATCGGATCGTAAGGATTGTCGATAGGAGATCTCAAGGGTCGAGAGATCGACGATAACCGCAACGGCGACGACACAGCCTCGCTCATTTTCGCGACTTCTCACAACGTTCCGCGCGTCATGGTCGACGGTTACCCGAGAAATCTTGCGCTTACCGAGCGGTCATCGGTAAGTCCAAAAGTGTATCGGCTCGACCGTCGACTCATCGGCGGTCGATCAGCGCGACAATCCGTTTCGTTTGCTTCTATTCATTTTTATATTTCTGCTGTAATTCGAAACACACGCGATAAAAACGAGTTCGCGAGTCGTCACCGACGGTTGATTCGTCAGGTCCTGACCTACCAAAGTCACAGAGAATGGAACAAAGTTCACCGTACGAAAGGATTATGATTAGAGAACTGTTCACGCGACGGGAGACTTCGAGAGACGGAGAGAACGATCGCTGGTGGGAAATCGTGCGCGAGGGATCAACGGAACGTACGATCGCGATTCAAACGGCGCAACGGGATGACGAAAGCTGTAATATATTCGCCTAGGTCTGAGAGAAGTAATGATGAACACATATATATACACACACACACACACACACACAAACATACGAACACGCCGACATATGCAAGTGGCATAGAATTAGGTAGTTCAGTTTTTTTCTATGTAAAAGTGCCGTAAAACGGCGCGAGACTCTTGTTCCACATGGCCAGCGTCGGCTAAACGTGCTTGTTCAATTCTTGGGAGACAAAAAAAAAGATAAACAATTAGAGACTCAAGTGAGTCCGGCTAACGAGAACATGTGGAGCAAGGATTCCGCGCGGTAGTTTTCTAATCGACTTAATAGCCCATTAATCGGCTTCGAGTCTGGACGTCGGCGCCATGTGGCGTTATCAATGGCATGTTGCGAACGTGAGCGAAGAAGGGAGAGAAGATTTTACTTTAAAAAGCGCCGACGAGAGCCCTTGGACTTTAAATGACCCGATCGCGCGGGCCTCTTCGAAGGTGCTCATGTGATAATATATAAAAAAAAAAAAAAAAAAAACAAATCGAAACAAAGAAAGCGGGAGAGCCGAGAGTGCGACGAATGCACTCTCGACGCACCGCGAGGGCGCTCCTGACAACGTTGTTTATACTTTTTTTTTCTTTTTTTTTTTCTAATTTCGCGCGATATGACGAGAATGGCAAACGCGCCGGACTGTTATCGTCAAGAATTTGATCTCAGCATAAAGACTTTCGGATATCGGCCTTGCCAATCGAGCGTAATAACTCCAAGATAACAAAGAAAAGTGCAACAATGTATGAGAACGAGAGCCCTCGACCGACGGTGTCGCTTCGTCGTCCCTTGTGTGAATGCAACAAAGAATGTTAGGTGCATTATAATATAAAACCGTAAAACACGAATACAACAACAACAACAACAACAACAACAACAACAACAACACCAACATCAACACCAACATCAACACCACACGTACACCCAACAAACCCAATAATAATTGTATAAAGAATATGAAACAAAAACAAAAAAAAATCTATATATATACATATATATTATATATATATTTACATATATCTATATTTTTACTTACTTTCAAAGAAACCTTAACCATTATTTATAATATGTGTACACCGATTCGTGTATCAAACACATTTAGAGTACGCTTGAACCGCGGTCGCGGGAGAAAATTCCGCGCGTACCAATTCGGAGCTAAGGATCGTCGCGCGGATCTCGTCCCGCGAATGTGCATGTAGAGACTGAGATGAGCATTTTCATTTTTATTTTTTATTATTTTTTTTTTTCATTCTTTCGACGCTCCTTCCACGTGACTCGATCAGCGTTCACCGGCATATTAAGGAGAGGAGGATACACGAGGAGAGAGCCGCGGGCGATTGATACCTTGCCATAAGCTTTCGACGCAAAACGAACGGAGAACGAAACCGTACTTTTTACGGATGGTGTGGTAATAATTCGCTAAATTGTAAATAATTGTCGTTTAATTGTGAGAAGCGTGTTTCGCCGTGGAGAAGATACATTGTTTGGCGCGACCGCAACCGAATTTCGGAGACGGAATTTGTGCGCGCCGTTTTTTGTCCGTCGACGTTGTCGATCGTCTCGTCCGTCGATGCGTCTTCATTTTTTCTCAGGTCGACGCGCCGGGACGACCATTGCGAATTGGGCCCTCGGGTTGGCGAGGTGACGCGCGTTTGGGGTTGTCGTCGAAGTCCGTTGCTTCCGTCAGCGGTGACTCGATTTTTCGCTGGATGGACGTGCGCGTCCCATCATCTCTTGTCGTCGCGGCTAGAACCGTGGATACATTTTTTTTGTCTTTGATTTCGTCGTAGAACGTTGCGATGAGAATAAAACGTTGCCTTAGCTTTTGTACAAGGAGAGGTGGGTCAGTGGATGAAAGACGTTGAGGGTAGTAGAATCAAGGAGGGCGAGAGGGAGGGAGAGGGAGAGATTTTTACAATGAAAACGTGTTAGTTTTTTGAGCCCGATCGCAAGGAGACATTTCATTGTGATGATACGGTAACGCGAGGGGTGAACGCGCGCGTGTGACTACAACCTCCGATTTTTTTTCGCGAAACGATGTGCGCGAAGCGGTCAGCCCGCGCACAGAGATACCGCGAACAAAAGAGCCTTGCGGCAAACAAAAAAAAAAGTATGAATACTGATAATCAAACTGTTCGAGGAAATAAAAACGATACGATGATTAATAGTAACGGTAATAACGTAAAGGATAACAATTAATAGTCGATACACCTATCTGTACGTATAATCGATAAAAATTCCCAACGAGGTTCGGCCGCGCGAAACGGAGAACCGAGATAAGCCAATTAACTCTCCGCCTTTCATCTCGTCCGCCGACGAGTTTTCATTTGTATTACAAAAAAAAAAAGAAAAAAGAGTAACACAAGGACTGAGAATCGTGGCCGATCCTGGCAGCGAACTGAGAATTAGTTGAACAATGGCTGTATAAAACGGTCGAGCTCATTGCGCCTATAGAGGTAATAAAATACAACGGTCCAAGAATACACAACAAAAAATAAAAAAATAAACAATTAAACGACGCGCGTTACGACGTCCACCAAGTAACGTCCGAACCAAGCTTTACTCGTGCCAGGATAAACCGCGCGCATAGAACGTATCACGCTCCGCTGTCGATAAATCGAGTGGGACCGATTGTAAAGAAAAGAAGAGGAAAAGAAGAAAAAAAAAACACAAGAAAGCGCGGATACTTTCGGAGCGATCGTGCGAGCAAATGTGAGGAATGCGAGATGCGAAATACTTTTCCGAATGACGAGCGCCAGTGTCTAAGGATAATAATAATTAATATTAACGATAATGATAAACGATGTCGCGCGGCGAAGGAGAAACGCATAATTCTTCGTGTCGAAAGATTATAAAGATATACATATATAAGTTATATAGTCGAGGGTACGAGTTGACTTATTATTAGAAGTCATCTCCGTGCGAGGATAGGTGATGAGAGAAGAGAAAAAAATAAAGAAATAAAAAACAAAGGAAAAGGAAAAAAAAATTGTACGCGCGTTGTACGCGCGAATATAGTGCTGCGTTTATGTACGTCGCAACGAGATAATCCACGTGTCGTTGATGGCAATAATAATTATTGTATTGGACCATAATCCAACTATTAGCGTGGCGCGATTGCTGCAGGACTACGTGGTCGTGATAAATTAATCGAGAGTTATGAGACAGTGACAGATATCGACAGGGAAAGATGGATCGCTTAATAAAACAAAGGAAAAGTAAAGAAGCGCTAGAAAGACAGAGGGGGAGCGAGAGAGACAGAAAGAGAGGAGGTGAGGTAAATTGTGAGGCGCAGGTGATAGTGAAAGATTGCCGAATTGATAACGCGAGAACGAGGAATAGGAATTATCGACACGCAATTATTATGAATAATGTTAACAAAATGTACGCTGTCCCACTGTGATACAATTTTTGTTTTTGCATGAAAAAAATATACTATTATTGTCATAAGTAAGAACGAACCATATATATAAATGGATATATATGAGTATATACAAGCATGGACGTACGAGTTTTTACCCTTATTCGTATGTATATATGGATGTATATACACGCCGAGGTGTGTCACTGATGTGCCGAATTGGTCGGGCCGTCTGGCGTAACCTATGTGCGTGCAAGTAAACAAAAAAACAAACAAACGAAAAAATCTGTGTTGATGAGACGAAGATTTGAATTTTAATCTGCCGTGTGCGTTCTCGTGCATCCTCTTATTTTTATTACCCTGAACAGAAAAGAATTCGAGGATTCACGACGCGCACCTGGCGCGAGACGGGAGAAATCTCGAGAGGAAGAAAAAGAAGAAAGAATAAAAAAGATTATTACGAAATAATAATAAGAATAACGATGGCATCGCTGCGCGTGCCGCAAAATACAGTATCGCTCGATAACGACGAAGTTATACATTGCACACTCCAAGTATCGATGGAAGTTAGGCAAAGACGAACAAATAAAATAAAATAAAAAACGAAACGAAGGAAGAAATACATAGAACTACCGAGCGATGATAATCGTTCCCCATAATCCGTGTACGAACCATTGATATGAATTAAGAAGAAAAAAAAACCAACAACAACAAAATAACAAAAATATATTCCGGCCCAAAGCGTATGTGGTACCGTGCTGTAGAATCTTCGTTTGATAATCACCGCCTACGTTATACGGCAGATCAATAAATTCATTTCCTATATCACGAGCATTCATTTGAACCTCAGTGTTTTTTTTATTTTTATTCTACCATTCTGAATCCTCGTCCGCGCGAATTACTCGCCAAGCTGCGTCGACGATAGCAGCCGCGAGGAACTGGATACGCGCTGAACGCAACAATGTCTCGTTTCTCCCGAGAGAGGTCAGCACCGTGCAATGAGGTAGGTCAGGCCGCGCGCAGTAGTGGAGGCAATCTGAATGCGGCAGTAGTAGCGGCCGATGGTAATCAGCCGTTCATCGCTGTTTAATTTTTTATTCCTTGACTTTCGATGAATACTCGAAACAGGAAATTTCCTGTAGTTTACAGTAAACCTTTTAGCTTCTAATGAAACATTTCATTGTTATTTTCAAAGTTGATTCACTTTTCCGGAAGTTTTTTTCTAAACATATTGCAGCGTGCTAGAATTTTTCGTAAGAGTTAATCGGTGTGAAAAAAAATGTATATTATATCCAGGTCTGACCAATGTGGAACTTTACCACGGTCGTACAATTTTTATTCTCCAGTTCCCATAAATTCTGAAAATATTTATTTGCTAAAAAATAATTGACATTTCAGCGTCCAATTGGACCCCCAATTGAGATAAATTTTTGAGTAATCCAATTCTTTTTGTTTTGTATGTAAAAATAATTTGTATTGAAAAATTATTTTCACTATATCACACGCTCCCTGCGCCGCTTCACGCCGCAAACCCGCGGCAGCCGACGACGATTGAAATAGCCGAGGGTACGCGAGAGAAATAGGAGAGACCGCGAGTTTCCGCGTCTGCGCAACGACGGCACGTAAGGTCACGAAGTCGGGTCGAGTGCGCGGGCGCCCGTTCACTGAAAATTGCATAGGTTGTTATACTCGCCGTGCATCTCGCTGTACATGTAGATGTAGCACACGTACACGGACCGCAGAAAACGTGCTGGCGAATGTGTGGGTGGTGCACTACTCGGGCGCCTTGAGGTCATTATTCCCTCAGTATTATTTCCCAAGCGCTAAACTACTCTCTCTTTCTCTCTGTGAATTTTTTTTTCTTACTCTAACCAGGTGGCAGCGAGTTACGAGTCATCGGACGTCGCGGTTCTCGAGAATTGCCCGCGAATACGAGACGCGCGTGGGAGGGGACTCTTTTCAACTGCCTGTCATCTCTACCGTCACCTCGATAAAAACACTTCCTTGAGCAAAACAATTCTGTCCCTAGCACGCGACAAAACCAAACGTGATAACGAAAAAAATAGCAAAACAAAAAAAAGAAAATGCCTGCAAAGTACGACCTTGCGAATGGCTTCCTCGTTATTTATACCTTTGACGAAGCGATGGCGTGAGGAAATATGTTGATAACTTTCGCATTTTCATAAAATAATGAGAAAACAATTCTCACGATTCTACTTTGCAGGCTTCTTTCTTTTCGAAATTTCAGACTATCGGAGGGCTCCGATATGAAAATCTATATGCACATTTGTTTTGCATATTTCAGATAGATGAAATGAAGAAAAAAATACTTGAACAATAAGTTGGTGGAACACTTACACGAGTTTTTACTTGTCTAAGTGTTCCACCAATTTTTTTTAAAAGTATTTTTTCTTCATTTTGGCCATGTGTCTATTCCACCAACGGTTTTCCATATCGCCATGACGATTGTTTATCTGGGAAATATATTTTTACTGATAACCAAATGAGCATGTGCGATCCCGAGATTTATGGTTTACTGTTTCTCATTAACATTAGACTTGGAACGACGCACGGGAGATATTTTTCGCTACATGCATCGTTTTAGTATCCGACACTTCAACCTTCTTGCCGCTCGTTTCTTCTTTTCATTCCTTCGTCACGTTTAAACAAAGAAAGCAGACAAGAAGAAATGTCAAGACTCGCGACAATGATCTTGTCATCCATAGTCGTCCTCATCAATTTCATCACCATAATAGCGACCAGAGAACTGACTGCAGTGGTGAACACAACTTCAGGACCTATGAGGGGTCGAATACTCACCACTGCTGTACATGCTGTGGAATATTCGGCATTCAAGGGCATCAAATACGGAAAAGCTCCTGTTGGATATCTAAGGTTTCAGGTATTGAATGAAAATTTAATAAAACTCATACAGTGATTCCTAGAAAAATTTAAAACCAAAACTGATCTGTGACAGCCCCCGATACCCGAAGATCCATGGACAGAAATTCGAAACTTAACCGTCGAAGGTCCCTGCTGCTATCAAATTCATCGCGACAATGTCGTAGGATCCGAGGACTGTTTGTACCTCAACGTTTTCACTCCACTGGTAAAAGAAATTTCTCCCAAAAGTCACTGTTTTCCAGCCACAGAGCACAAATATAATAAATCGTATTTTTAATTTTATCCAAGACAAATTTGTCGGAAATTCCGAGCAAGTTGTTATCCGTGATGGTCTGGTTTCACGGTGGTGCGTGGGTCATTGGTTCGTCGTCGACGGAAATGTACGGTCCGGATTTCCTGTTAGAGAAAAACGTCGTCGTGGTCACTTTCAACTATCGTCTCGGAGCTTTCGGTAATTCGCAAAGAAGGAGGGGCACAAAAAAAACTTCCGACCATTTTTTTTCATAAATAGGATTCTTGAACCTCGATCATCCCAACGCGACCGGAAACGCTGCCCTCAAGGACCAGAGACTCATGTTGAAATGGGTCCAGGCGAATATCGAGAAGTTCGGGGGAAATCCGAACAACGTGACCGCCATCGGTGGCAGCGCCGGGGGCATGTCAATCGGTTATCACCTAATCTCTGACGGTTCTATTGGTACGTGAGAAAAAAACTGCGTCTATTCAGAAAAAGAAAAAGAAAATGTAATGCACTTGTAGGACTTTTCCACGGCGCCATTTCCGTGAGTGCAGCACCACTGATACCCTGGGCATTCCAGCTACCTTCGGAAGCGTTGGAAAAAGCTCGGGACCTCAGTCGAGCATTGGGAAGTAACAGTACCGACAAGTTATCTCTTCTCGCTTTTCTTTACGCGGCGGCGGCCGCGGATATAACCCTCGAAACAAGGGAGACCGCGCAGGTAAACTCCCAACCTTCCAAGACTATTTTTGAGAAATGACGGTCATATTACATATCTATCCGAAGAAATTTCGCGCAATATTTTTCCCCGACAGGTCGTCGGACCGTTCAAGCCGACGCTGGAAAACGTGAATTTCGCCAAGGACGTTGTCATCTCGAAATGCTCGATGCTGAAGTATTACACCGGAAATTTCAGCAAAATTCCGCAGGTCATGGGGTTCCTGGACCAGGAAGCAGTGACTTACAGTGCCTGTCGAAAAAGAGGTGCGAAGATCGAAAAAAAAAAAATTGATTATATCAACGCAACGCACTTAAATACAATTCGCAACGTGTGCTTTTCAGAGTCAGGGGTATATCGGGAGTCGATTGGTTACCTGATGCACGTGATCGACTATCTGGGGATGGAAATTCCACCGTGTATTCCGCGGGCTCTCGAGACCTTTAGCTGGTTTCGCGATAATTTCAGTGACTTTGAGAGAAGTATTATCGACCCCACGGTGGAGGTAAAATCCACCGGTTGCTTACTTAAAAAAAATAATAATTTCATTACCCAATAATACCAACATTTTTTTCATTTATATATTTTTTTTAGGTAATGTCAGATTTTCTCTTCATAAGTCAAATCGATCTGTACCAAAGGATCCTCGCAGCTTATAACGAGGACAAACCGGTGTACTACTTTCACATCTCGTTCGACATGGAGCGATCGCCTCACAACATCGTGTTAGATTGCCTTCTCCCTGGTAGGTGGCTATTTTTATTCGAATATTCGAACGTCACGTCGATGCTTAAAGTTCAACGTGATTTTTCGTCTGTCCAAGGAGCCGGGCACGGCGACGAACTCGCCTACCTGTGGTACGCGCGAGCCGCCAAGTACGATTTCGGTCCGGATGTTCCTTTGGGCCGCATGATCCACCGGACCACAACTCTGTTTACGAATTTTGCCAAATACGGGTAAAGCGAACATTTTTAAAGTTATTTCATTCAGTTCCTCGTCCAGAACATAATTTATCTATCAATAATTTGTTTCCAATTTTGTTGGCCAATTAAAAAAGAATATGTTGCATCCACAGGGATCCCACCCCACATTGGGTCGACGAGTATCCTCTGGGCATCACGTGGCCGGATTCCAGGTCGAAGGGATATTGCCTAAATATCGGCGACGAACTTACGGTGGGTCCCAGACCGATGAACGAGAATCGGGAAAACTTCCAATCATACTACTGGGTGCGGCTTCCACAGATCCAAGGATGCGTATAGAAACCTATGGACCGATGAACTCGGGTTTTTTCGGTGATCGAAGATCAATTGTTTTTTACACAAGTTGGGTTTTTCCAATTCGTACAGAATAGATACAGAATAAATAAGTAAATAAAGAAAGAAAGAAAGCATCGTAAATGATTCTTTATTTATTTAGAGGAAAGTATAGGAAAGGAAAGGGGTTTTCATTATCACCATCATCATTATTATTAATATAACTATTCTTTCGCATTACGAACAGCGAATGATCCAGGAAAAAATCGTCATCGGTCTCGAGAAGCGCGATACGGGTGCGCCTCGGTCTTGGCGCGAATCGACAGAGCCTGCGCAGGCGGTGTGCACAAGCTAAGAGTAAAGGGAGGGGGAGTGAGGGGACGAGTGGGTGGGTGGGTTAGAGGTGGTTATACCAGGTCGCGCCGCATTTCCTCATTGATAGGGGCGCAGAGAGAAAAGAGGGGTAGGCCGATGTAAGGGCGAAGGGGGAGAGGCGGGTGGTGGAGAATCAGGAGGGAGGGGGGACAGAGTGGTGAGGGTGGTACAGCGGCAGCGGCAAAGCGCGGAGAGAGACGAGGAGCGTGCGCGGGCGATGCAGCAGAAACGGGCTGCAGCAGTCGAGTCATTATGCAGGTACTGCCTGTCACTTCAGCTCTCGCTCCCTCGCTCCACCCTCCCCCCTCACGGCGTGACCCCCAGACGGCTGCGTTTATACGCTACATGAAGACGACGGCGACGACGTGCAGGGGAGGACGCGCCAGGGAAGATCGTGACTTTCGAAGCGCCAGGAGAAGCAGCAGGAAGAGGTGAAGGGTGAGGGGGGATGAGGTGGGGGAGGGGGAGAGCAGTCGAGTCGGTTTTCCTCGCACCCGCAACGACTGCTCCAGGAATTCGGACGTAAATCGATAAGGGCCGGCTATATAGTATACATATATACGACACACACGATGCGCTCGATGCACACACAGGTGAAGCGAGAGAGACGCTTCACCTGTGTGAAACAAGAGAGAGAGAGAGAGAGCGCGAGATAAAGAGCGAGTGAGAAGGAGTGGGTCGAAGGAGGAACGGAAGGCTGAAGATAGCTCCGAAGACACATGCTCGCAGGGGGCGCGCACACACCGCGACCACCGCGCACCTGGCTTCGCGGTATTGCGGATGTGGAGATATCCGCGTTGGGCGACGAGACGCGGCGGCTATTTTATCAGTCAGCGCTCAGCGTCCTCTGCGCGTCGAATGCGAGAAAGTGCCCGTCGATCGTAAAAGTCGGCTCGGAAAATCTCGGGGTGGCTGCGAGAGCCGCAGCCGCGCGCGTCGTCACGGCCCTCACTCGCCAAGCCTCGTACGAGAGGTCCCGAGTCGACGTTACGCCAAACGCGAGCGAGCTGAGCGAGCCGAGACGACGCGTCGAAAGCGCCCGCCTGCTTTATGGACGATATCGCGAAAGCGAGCTAGAATCTCATGGGTATCGATGAAAATATATATATCCCTCTTTTAAAAAGTTCATGAGTAACGGAAGGCATTGTTAGCAAACTATTCGAGCTGTGATTGGCTGGTACTCTCAGATCTAGTTCAAGTTCATTTGTCCTTGATAACTTTGACATTTCTGTCAAATATCGTATGTTCTTTAAATCAACTAAAAAAGGGTTGTAACCGGTGTTTTCAGGGGTAGAATATGCGACTTGAGAACGATGATATAGGTTAAAAGTCGATATTTTGAAAAAATAAATTTCGTGACCCCGATTTGGGCGGTTTTCGGCCCGGCGGCCAGATCTACGATTTCTGACAAACCATTCGGCGAAAATTTTTTTTTTTTTAAAACAACTAAAAAAGGGTTGTAACCGGTATTTTCAGGGGTAGAATATGCGACTTGAGAACGATGGTATAGGTTAAAAGTCGATATTTGGAAAAAATAAATTTCGTGACCCCGATTTGGGCGGTTTTCGGTCCGGCGGCCAGATCTACGATTTCTGACAAACCGTTCGGCCAAAATTTTTTTTTTTTTCAAAATCAACTAAAAAATGGTTGTAACCAGTGTTTTCAGGGGTAGAATATGCGACTTGAGAACGATGGTATAGGTTAAAAGTCGATATTTTGAAAAAATAAATTTCGTGACCCCGATTTGGGCGGTTTTCGGTCCGGCGGCCAGATCTACGATTTCTGACAAACGGTTCGGCCAAAAACTTTTTTTTTTCAAAATCAACTAAAAAGGGTTGTAACCGGTGTTTTCAGGGGTAGAATATGCGACTTGAGAACGATGGTATAGGTTAAAAGTCGATATTTTGAAAAAATAAATTTCGTGACCCCGATTTGGGCGGTTTTCGGTCCGGCGGCCAGATCTACGATTTCTGACAAACTGTTCGGCCAAAAACTTTTTTTTTCAAAATCAACTAAAAAAGGGTTGTAACCGGTGTTTTCAGGGGTAGAATATGCGACTTGAGAACGATGGTATAGGTTAAAAGTCGATATTTTGAAAAAATAAATTTTGTGATCCCGATTTGGGCGGTTTTCGGCCCGGCGGCCACATCTACGATTTCTGACAAGCAAAACGACAAATTTCCTTTTTTTTTTCAAAAGTAACTGAACAAGGATTTTTCAGTTGCGCTTTACCCTTTTAAAACTTTATAAGAGCGCAGCAGCGCAAAAGTATTCCGGGCACGCGCGCCAGCGCGTGTGATTAGCCTACTGAAAAGCTTGTCTCAAGTCTTGCAGTTATTTAATTATTTATGTATTTTTCAACACGTTCTCAAACTTGAATCTGATGAAACAATCGTGACACGGCAATTCTTTAGAAAAGCGATTTTTATCAATACAACATTAAAATTCAAATTAACCAAATTAACTAAAATAGTTCGGTATTCAGTGCGATATCGATCATCGGATGATTGCAACCCGAGTCAATCGCCGGGTTTGCAGTGTTATCACGTCGCAATCGTGCCCGGCTCATCCTCGTCTCTCAGGTGTGCGCCTCACCGCAAACTCTCGAGCGGCGACAAAAAAACACGGGGCTCGACTCTCCGTACGGATCGCGACCCGCAAGCATACAGTTGATCTCCGCGCGCACAAAGCGCACGAATCGCACGGTTGTTTAAAATCCATTTACACTGTGCGGCGTATGAGCATAACCCGATCCAATTAGTCCGACTTGCTGCTGGAAATTCCCAATTCGCAGTGGACGCCCGCGACGCGCTACGTACAACGTGCGCCGTGTGTGTAACGCTTGGGCCGTTCAACGCGGTAACTCTCGCGGGCTTACGGGATGAATCTTCGGGGACCGCGAGTGGGCAGCTCAGAGCTAACCGTAACATATCTCAACCCAGAGATAGGCAGAAGAGCGAGCTATATATATCTATAATATACACACAATACACACACCAAGTGAGTGCGAGAGAAACAGAAGCAGACAGAGAGTGAGAGAGGGAGATACGGCTCGCTGTATACGAGAACTGCATGTGCAGTCCGTCATCCCGCAGGGTCCGCTGGAGGCCTCGGGGCAGCCCTGTCACCGACCCCAACAAACCGTGGAACGAGGTCAGGAACACGCGCGCACGGGGTTTCTGCCTTGTGTGTCGGCTGCGCGCCCGCTGTGTATACGTCCCTCTCGTTCGCTCGGCCGCGCGGCGTCCGCGTAGAGCGCGCGAGTCGCAGCGGCGGAGTGAGGCCGCTCTCGCCGGGGTAGCCCAGGAGGTACGGCAGTTCGGGGGCGCGCGCGAGCGAGTCGGCGTTTCTCGGCGCGACTCGGGACGTTTCGTTGCCCCTCGAGGGGTTGGTAGGCGCGGAGTGGGGGGAGGCGGCCGCGGCGGCTGGCGGCGGCGGGTGACGGTAGGTGGGGGGGGGGGGGAGCGAGAGGTCGGCGCGGCGCGCTAGCGGCCGCCGTACGCGAGAGTCTCCCTCAGTGGGGGTTGCAGGTGGAAGCGGCGAAGGTGGATACGGTGGAGCGAGCGAGAGAAGTAGAGAGGGTGAGAGAGCGAGAGAGAGAGAAAAATGGTGGGGGGAGAGACCGGCGCGCGGGAGGACGAAGCGCATCGTCGTTCCTCCTGGCGGCGCGATTCTACACCGGGCCTGCCGAGTGCCACGAGCGTCATTGGGCGTCGGGACGCCGCGAGACGCGCGCGCGAGAGACACACTCTCTCTCTCTCACGGGTCTCGAACCACCCTCCGGGCGCACTTGTGCACTTTGGTTTTGTTCGCGGGTTATACGCGCGCGCACGTGAGAACGGTCGACCGCGTTCATAACGAGCGACACGGGAAAAAAGGAGAATAGATTAAAAAAAAAAAGACGACGACAAGATAGCGAGGAAAAATTTGCAACGAGCACGTGTCGTCCGTACGGCTAAATTTGCGGGTCTTCGTCGCACGCGCTGGATCGTCTCGCGTATTTTGAGTGTAACACGTTCGTAATTCGCGATTTCCGTCGTTTACAGTCGTCGTGTTGTCATCCCGAAGGCAGAGAGACTGACAAAACTCTCGTCGCGCCGGATTGTGACGCTCTGCCGCAGTGGTAGCGACCCAACTGGAACTAGCGCGGGGCAGCAGCAGCAGCAGCGACAGCAGCAGCCCGAACGTGTGCTAACCTCGTACCTCGTTTGCCGCATTGCCCTGGCGCACTCGCGCCCGTGCGGTTGTCGCGAACGTCACGAGCGAACGAGCGACGACGACGACGACGAGAAAGACGATCGCTGCCACGGACAACTTTTGTCTCTTGCGGAGGTTGCAGCTTCCGCAGACGAGCAAAGGCGACAGTTCGAGGTTGTCGCGCGGCGCTAACTCGTCGAGGAACTTTCGTTGTTTTTTTGTTCCTAGTTTCTCGAACTCGGTTAGATCGATCTATCGATCGACCCTAAGTCGGCGGCCGTGTAACGCACCGCGGGCCACGTGACTCGTCGCTGGTGACCCAAACACTTCGGAGACTTGGCAGAGACGACGACAGAAACGACTTCGACGACGGATTGCGCGCGCGGCGAATTCTCCGGAATTTCAAAACCCGCGAGGATACTGCAGTGGATTATTACTGTCGCGCGGTTCCCTCTCTCCCGTCGCGCTTTGTGTGTGTGAGTGTGTGTTTCAGTGTTTGTTTTTATCCGTATTAATATCGTGTGTGTATGTGCAGTGCGGGGTAAAAGTGTGCTGTGGGTGCCGGGCCAAACGGCTGAGGGATAGAAGAAGGCGCGAATCTCGCGCGCGCCGGCCGAGACTGGGTCGACCGGAAACGAGAGGCCGCTTCTCCTCTCTCTCTCTCTCTCTCTCTCTCCTTCCGCCCGCGCGCGCTGCCGCTATCTTCGACCTCCTTTGCAGTTCTTCGCGTCGGTGGCCGCGGCTCGAGAAAGCCGCCGTTGCCCGCGGAATCCAACGAGGAGAACCCCCCGAGACTGGTACGAGGAAGCACCGGGTGCTTCGCCTTCTTTGGCGGTTGCACACGAAGTCGAAAGAGCGAGAGGCTCCACGCCGATTCCGCTAGCTCGCTCGCGCCAGTGGCAGAGGTTATACATGTATTTTATTTTTCTTCCTCGAACCCTTCGCTTCCCCCCCCCCCTCCACCCTGGCCGCTCGCCTATATGTTGACTCGTTATTCTACCGTCGCTGCGACTCCTGAGTTTCGGCTCGTTCGTCACGTGGTTCGGGTTGGCGGGCGACGCGATTGGCGACCAACCGCCGCTTGATATAAGTGTATTACATATCGATATATATTTCAAGGTATAGATGTCTCAAGACGTATATGTTGATTCGATTTATATCGCTTATTTGATATTTATATCTGAGATGTATATAAATACAAAAGCAACTGAGGCGCTTAGCACAGCCTAACGTTTGCGCTGTGGAAAACCGCGTGTGTAACTTTCCAACGACAACTATCATTTCGCCTGCAACCAGCTTCAGCCGGCTTTTAACCCGTCGTATTTACCGTAACATCTGCAGAGCTGCAGAGCTATCTCCGCGTTTGCCGCGTATTCGCTCGGGCGCTTCTATCGTCTGTCAAACCGTCGCCCGTCGCCCTCCGTCGCACTTTCGCCTCCTCTCTTGTTGTTTCCCTCGCGCTCTCTGTGGGCGCCCGGCAACCCCCTGCAGCCGCATTCGCGAACTCTCACTCTCGCTCTCGTTCGCCTCGCTTGCCTCGAAACTTTCGCAACGCTTCCCCCGACTCAACCTTTCCCCGACGACCCGCTCGACCTCCACTCCTCTCTCCCGGTAACGTATACGTGTTTATGTGGCTGCATACGTCGTTCGCGCTTCCACCTTCGTCCCTTCCTCCTCTAACCCCTTCTCCCTCCCACGGCCCACACACGCTGCATTGTGTACCCCGGGTAAACATGAAAAGTGAGACGCTACGAGTTTAGCTGCGCGAGAACGCGAGCGCAAACGCCGGGGGCGAAGGAACAACAAATAACGAGCCAACATTTTCCCGTTTGTCTGTGTGTTTGTGTGTATTTTTTTTTAAGCCGCGAAAGTTTTACCGTTTATTTACTGTATTTGCAGATCGGTGGAGCGAGAACGCGCGAACGAAAAACAAAGGACAAAGAGTGCGAAAAAAATGCGCGGAAGTTGGGTCTCCGAACAGGCGGAGATCGACGAGTGCGCGCTCGTGAGTAGCGTCGCGGTGACGAGGTCCGGACGCGGAAAGTGCCGAGGCTGAAGAGGAGGATCGACGACGAGAATTCGCCGCCCGGGCTTCCTCCGCGTTGTTGCACCGCGAGGGACAAATCTGCGGATCGTCGCGTATCATGATAGAACCGTGAAGTTCGCACGGAGAAGAGCGCGAGTCATGTCACGCGTCGGTGCTCATCGTCGCTGGGCGCGTCTGGCCCTTGTGACGCTTGTCGCGCTGCTGACGAGCGAGCGTCGCGTCGCGGCGAGCGAGTTTCCCGAGCGGGAATGCTGCGATCCGATTTATCCGATACCGCAGCCCACGAGTCGCGCGCCTTCGGCACCGACGCCCACCGGAAGGAGCGGTGAGTCTTGTTTAATTGCATACATTTAATTTTTTTTATTTGTTTCTTTTTGGAGGTGGGTTTAGAGTGGAATTTGAATAAGTGGTAGGGGTGTGTAAAAGGAAAACTGCTATACATAGGGATCTGAATTAACATTTAATTTTTATTTAATTTTTCATTGACGTGAATATTAAAATTATTTCGGTTGGGAATCCAGTAGCCACCGTAAATAAACAATTAACCCCAGGATTATTCATCCAACTAGGACAAAATGTTTTATCTGGTACTCTCAGGTCACATTGGGTCCGGTGAGACGCGATGATTTTTACAGTTCCAGACTCGAAAAATCAAATGATACTAACGAAAGTAGAACTAAAGTAACATATTTTTCTTCGAGACAAATATGTGTCGCTAGGGAAAAAAAAATCTATCGCCACGACGGTCGAGATCGTGTTCCATTATTGCCAACATCCGTCGATGACCCGAACATTGCGATAAAAAACTATCCCAACGCTTTCGCGAATCTGATTTGCCTCCGACACGACACGCTCGACTAAACCGTTGCGACACAGTTTCTCACTCTGTTATTATAATTCGCAGGATACATTTTTCCGGACCGAAGTAGAACCAATAACATATTTTTCTGCGAGACAAAAATGTGTCGCTAGGAAAAAAAAAATTCTATTGCCACGACGTTCGAGATCGTGTTCCATTATTTCCAACATCCGTCGATGACCCGAACATTGCGATAAAAAACTATCCCAACGCTTTCGCGAATCTGATTTGCCTCCGACACGACACGCTCGACTAAACCGTCGCGACACAGTCTCTCACTCCGTTATTATAATTCGCAGGAATGAATTTTTCCGGTTCGATTGGTGGAACGAGGCCGCCACCGCTGTCGCTTGCGCGACGTATGAATATATCAGTGCTGATCCGCGGAGAGCGGCGACGCGCATCAATGCTCCGGCATTGCTCTTGACGTCTGACTTGGAACACGCCAACCTATATCTCCGCGGCGCTCGAGCCGCGCTCTAAGAAGCGAGCGGCGCGCGGTACATCGCTGGAATAAGGGGAAGTCTTTGCGAATGCAGCGACCCTGAAAGTAATCGTCGATCGAGCGCACGAGAGAGGCAGTACATGAAAGCGCGCGCGCGCACGCTCGCTCACGGGATGAAGTGAGTTAGACAGCCGGGAGCAGGCCGATTCTCGAGAGTCCGTGAAGCGCGTGGCCTCGTTTTTCCGAGGGTGGATTCAAGCGGAGAAAGCGCAAGCGAGAGGCGCCCGCCCGGATGGTTCCATTCTTCGTTCGGCGCGCACTCGGCAAACAGTGTAGCTCCGCCGGTTGCGCCGCAGAATTTTCTCGCACGCGAAAACCATTCGCTCACTCTTTCTCTCTTGGCTAGGTTCGGCTGGTTTGGCTGGGTTTGATCCTGTCGCTCTTTACATTCCCCCGAAGCGCGCGAGCTCGCCTCACCGGGGCTCTCCTGATCGAGTCGCCGTGAGGTCCTTTGACGGCGCTCGCGAAATTATGAAAATAGCGGTAGAAAAAAAAGTAACGAGGAAGAAGAAAAAGAAGAAACGTGGTAGACAAAGAGGGCAGAATTGAGCGAGTGGCCTGGCACGCGGGATACGCAGCCTTCGTCTTTCTATACGTAAATGTCGGGAGTCGAGCGGAACCTCCGCTCCGACTCGCTGTCACCGTTTTGTACGCGTACCTCGTTCTTTCATTCGTCCGTTCCTTTCTTCTTGGGATCCCCCTCTCTCTCTGTCTTTTCTCTCTTTCTCGTTCTCTCTATGTCTTTCTCTGTTTCAACTACTCCCTACTCCATTGACGTTAAATCGCACGGAGAGCCGAGCTTTAACCGACTAAGCGAGTCACTATTTCCGCGCGACCTATTTCGCGATGGATCCTCGGTAACGAGGTCGCTTTAGGACAATTTCTAAGTGCTTGCGCTTCTGCTCTTACCACCCGGACTCTGGGGGATCCACCCTCCCGCCGTCTCGCCGTCTTACGGCGCGAACCTCCGTCGCTCCGCGAATTCACTTCCCCGGGATTCGGTTGTTCTCGAGACTCGAGAGAGAGAGAGAGAGCGGCGACGAATAAATGTGATTTTACATCTTTCTACCGTCAGCGCTTGGAAATAATTGATAAACTCGACCGGCGAAGGTGAGACGCGCAGGACGCGCGGAATGAAGAAGCACTTATTTAAAATGTCGTCCGGGGGACCGACCCGGAATTCCGAGATTTAATGAAAGTTCAATGTTTAAGGAAAAACCCGCGAATAACGGCTGGAGAAAAAAAAAACAATTAAAATCATCATGATACTCGCGAGAAATTAGAACACATGGTTGGTAATTTAATGAAATGATAATGTTCTTCAATGTTCAGATAAACGTAGGAGTGTTTATTCATTCATCACACACTTCGGCATGTCCCCTTCAATTTGTTATGAAACTGGTATTTTACGTTTTCGTAACATTTATCCAGACAGTTAAAAAATTTACATCGCTAAATAAATGTCAGTCTAGTGACTTAGTCGAGAGGTTGATACAATAATTCGCACATAATTCGTGCATCATGAATTTATTCTCAACTGAGATGCTGCTGCATTGCGCCGGAGAATATTTGAAACAGACCTTTATCCGCTGATAAAAAAATAATAGTCCACGTGAAAAATCTGTTGGGGACGAGGTGTGCGCTGTTATTAGTAGCACGGAAGATGCAAGTTGATGCAGCTTGGTGCCCGAGCCAAGGGGAACCATCTGCTCGCTCAGACCCGACGGTACGTGTCTCGATAGATTAAAAAAAACACACGCTTCGCCTGGTTTCGCGTAGTTGCGCATCACCATAAGCTTCGCGGCAGAGTACTCCGGGCTTTCCATTATTTATTCCTTCCGTCGATATTCCATATTCGATTACCACAGAATTTATTCTCGCTGTATTTGTATTTATATTGTAACACACTCATGCTTCGCCCAGTTGATGTTAAAAAAATGTGCGAAAAAAAAGTTGATTTTGAAAACCCGATGGCAAATCTCCCGCTGATTCCGAAAAGCACCGCTGTTTGCCCGAAGAATTAAAAATTCGACGTGAAAAACGTGAAACTTGATTTTTTTTTCGCGGCCTCTACACGTGTTACTGTAGTCGTGTAATCAGGCGTCGTACAGACATGCAGAACGATACATCCGTAACATTCGCCGCGCGAAGTTATTGTTCTTACACTTATATTAGTTCGCCAAGCGTCGGCGGCGGCCGGTGGATCGGGGGCGATTCCTCGTTCCTCGTAAATGTCAAACTTTCGCGTTTAGTGGGCGGGCGCAAAAGTTGCGTCGGGCCACGGAAAGTTTTTAACGACTGCGCTCGCGGCGCGGAAGTGTCGGCGAAGGAGTTTTAGGAACTGAACACCGCGCAGTTACGATGTATGTACTCCCTAACGTTTTGCAATTGTCCGGTGTGTCAATCCGACTGACGAATATCCGGTTTCGTGCCAGAACGCGCGAGCAAGGCGCGCGCGCGCTCGTTCCGGCCGCGAGAAGTCCACCCAAGTTCGTTTGCCAACTCGCGAGTCGTACTCGCCCGGGCGTTTAGCGCACCGTCAAACGCAATTAAGCTCTGTACATGTAGTTCACCGCACATGCAGTTCACGGTCGTTGCTGCTTATCGATATCACCAATTCGCTGTTATCATTTTCTTTTTCTCGTACATTAAACATTTATAATTTAATTAAACCAACCTAAATAAAAATAAAAAATACACTAAATAAAATAAAATAAAATAAATTAAACTAAGATAATTTGAAAAACATAGTTGACATTTTTTTCCATCCACCCGTTTCCAGGTAACTTCCGTTAAATTTTTCTTTCTCGGTGCTACACAGGATTACAAAGGTCCAACGGCGAATGCGTTCGTACTATGAAGAATTTTCAGAATTTCGCCAGTCGCACATACTCGCGACTCTTCCGCCCTTTGTGCCTTTCGCGCGCGCTTCAGATTTGTACACTCGACGACGCGAAGTGCGAGGCGCGTTTCAGGCGAACTTTGTGCTCGTCGCGCATCCTCGTCGCTCGGTACCTTTTTCCACTTCCGATTCGTTCGCCTGGCTGCGAGAAGTGAACTCCATTAGCGGCTCATCTCTCAAATCTCCTGCTGGCCTGCCTCCTACTCCCCCTCCTCCTCCTCCTCCTCGTCTCCTCCTCATCCTCCTCTCTTCCTGCGCGCACCGCCCTCGCCTCTCCCGCGCTCGCTATAAGTTAACTAATATTGACCGACTCTCAACTTCAGACTGTCGGAGAGTAAAGTGCAAACACACTCGAGGACGAAGGCTTTCAGACGATTTTCCTTCGCGCCGCAGCAGCTCCCGACGAGCAATCGCTCTTCCCCGCGATTGAAACGAATTATACTTCGTTGCACCTTTTTTTTTTTCTTCCCCGTTTCCTCGATTTTTTTATCCCGTCCTTGTTTGCTTCGCGAGAAATTTGATTAAATGCGCTAATAACGCGCGTTTCGTTTCGTTTCGACACAGCCGGAAATGTGTTGCTATTTCTATTCTTCTCCCAAAGTGAGTTTCGATTATCGGGTTCTACTTTTCTATTTATTCTTCCTTCACTTTTCGCCGAACACTCTCACCCCTCCCCCTCCCCCCTCCCCGCGTGTGCAGTGCCCTCGTCGGGACGCCGTGTCCGGACTCAAAGCCACGTCGATATCCTCGGTTTCGTTTGAAGAACCCTCGTGAATTCCTCAGTTCGTGGCCCCCTCCCCCACCCCCCATTCCCCGGTTTCGAGATTTTCAAGCGCCTTCCTTCCGCATTTCGGCCGTTCGTTCTACACTTCGTAGCTTAGCTGTTTCGTTTGGTCAGTCGCGACGCCCCCGCAACCGACGACAGACCCGATGTTTAATTCTGTATCTTTATTTCCAGACTGTTTTACCGAGTTGTCGAATCAGAGCGACGACGGCTCATTGAGATTCGACAAGTCCGTCGCCCTCGTGTCTTTCCTTTGCACTTCGAGTCTGTTTCGACCACTTTGTCCGCCCACAGAACCGATGTTTCATTTAGTTTTTGTTTCGTAAAAAAAAAATCAATTTTTCTGTTTTGTTTTTGTGATTCGATCTCTGGTGTCATCGTCAACGAAGAATGAGTTAAGTCAACGAGAGAGAGGGAGAGAAGATAGAAGGAAAAATTGTGACGCGGTCGAGGCCGGCGACCGAGGCGAAAGTGGAAAATTGAGAATGCTGATTATCGTCGGGAGGACGCGCGCGACGCGATGGAAAAGTCAAAGTTTGGCGAGACTCCGATCTCGCTCGCGCTCGCTGCTTCGCATTCTCCCTCGGCTGTGTACGAACACTCCGGGAACATCGGTTAACACTTTTTACTTCGAGTTCTCCTTCGCTTCCTTCGGGGGTGGCGAGCACGCCCGCCGGGGGGTGTTTGACGAGGAAACTTCTGTCTTCTCGGATCGGTGGCGCGGCGACGGCAACGACGGTGGCGGCTCTGATATTGGTTTCCTCGAATGTTATTTGCCCTCGCGACTCGCCCGCCGACACCGGCCGTCCGACGTCGTTTTAGAATAAAACTTCGACTCCGGCAAACACACCGCAGCGAACCGGTTGCGGAATCTCTTATCTCTTACACGCCTCTTATCTTGCGAGCCCCGAGCGATTTTCCTCGTTCGTCCGTGTCACCACGATAATAATTCAATCCGGACGTTTGTCACCGCGCATCATCTGCCATGAATTCGACCGGTCGATAAAACAGTCTGGAAACAAGGATACAGAATTATTTAAATGCTTGTCGAGTGGTTTATCTTGAATATTTTACGGTAACTAGCAACAACGCGCTCGCTTCTCTCGCGCTTCTGTTATTTTCACGTCGCATGGCTCATCACTACGACGTGCGCGCTGCCCGCGCTCTGTTGGTTCGAATTTGCCGCTCTAAGTTTATCGACCATGACGTAGTATCGTCGACCAATCACAGCCCGAGTTATACTGGCTTCAGTATTTCGATAAATTCGATTATCGATGTACCATGTCCTTTTTAAGAGAGGATTAATAATACGTATTGAAGTTATTTCCGAACATCCCCGACTGCCCCACTTTTCGGCCAACGTTTGGGCGCCGTATCTGTAGTCCATCGGTGGGAGGCCGCGGATATCGGGTCGAACTGACCCCACCTCGCTTCTACCTGCGCAATCTGCTTTAATTAACATAATCACTTTGTTGTTATTTCCCCTGCTCTCCGGCTTCCGGACGAGAAAATTTACGAGGGCGCGGGGTTCAACGCCTGCCGCGTCGTTACGTCGTAGCTCGCTGCTCCGTGTGTCTCGGTCTGTGTGTATAATGTGTGAATAATGTGTGAATAATGTGTGTGTATGTGTGTGTGTGTGTATGGCATAAGCACAGCGCACGCGTCGATACTGAGCCTCGTCCGTGTGTCGAGCTTCTCTCTCCGCTCTACTTTACGGCCACTCCATTATCTCGACGGACGCGATTCGGAACCTTTATTAATTTACCATCGAGGCCGAGTGGGTGCGACTGCTACTCGCGACGCCCCCGAGTTGCTTGACCAAAAAAATCCGGACGAGGAAATAAAACCTAACAGCCAACGCAACACACTCCAGAGGGACTCGAGTGTAGCGAGGGTCCGATAAGGGCGATAAGAATGATAAGATAATCACGGATTTCGGAATAATCGGGGATCATTCGCGATCGTTTCGTTCCGTTCGGTCATATTGCGCGTCTTGTCCCGACGATATTTGCAGGAAACAATAATTCACGTGTCGATGAATCAGTTCAGGTTCGCCAACCCAGATCGCGAGTAACGCTGAAAGTAAACACGTGTCGTCGTTGCCGGAAAAGTCGACGGAATCGTCGGGCTGAGAATAATTCGGGAGAGTCGTGATTTTCGGGGAGCACCGGGATTCTCGTCGCGAATTTGTTTCGTGCGAGCGCCTCTTCTCGTCGACGCCGCGAGTGGCAGCGAAACGTCGTCTGCCTTCGCGTGTTTCACGCGCCGATAACTTCCGAGCACACATCCGCGGGTAATTCCGGCAAATACACGACGCCGTGCCCGGGCCTCTTTGACTCCCGGGCGTTTTATCTCTGGAGGAGTAGGGGAGGGGGGTGGGGGGAGGACCGAGTGTCGGAACCGGCTTTACGAATTCTTCAACGTCGCCCTCGCGCCTTTATCAAATCACCGGCGCTCCGCGCGTTTATGACGTTCACTTTTTTTTTCGCACGCGCGCAAACAGGATGTTACGTACAAACGGCTGGCGGATGTTATGTACGTTGCATAGAAGTAATGCGACAAACATTTGTTTCCGGGGAATGGGGGAGGGGCGCGTAACGAGGTGCAAGAATGTTTCCAAGCAGATGAAACAGACTGCGAAATCTGGTTACAACAAAACAAAAACGTCAATAGTCCACCATTTTTTTTCACCTGCTATCACGATCTGATGAATAAACGATTAATTTGAACGTTGACCTGCAGGCTGATTTTCACGACAAATTCGCGCCTACATTTTCGCGCGGAAATAAATCAGGCAAATGCGCTCCAATCGCGCGAATCCCGATCGCCGTTGTCCGCGTCACGCGCGGAAAGTATACATTACCAAATCTACATTCGAGGGCGGGAGAAGGGGGGGGGGGTGCAGGGTCCAGATCGAGCGGTTAAATGAATCGACGACTCGTTGCTCCCGCGCGCGATGTGAGAATATCGATGCGTCATGACGGATTCCGCGGAATATTTCAGCGTTGTCGAATATTCGCTGGAAAATTCGATACCCCCCGAGCCGGAATCCGCGTCGCAAATCCATCGAGCCCATATTGTCGGGTTCAGCTCGGAGAGAGTCGAGTGTCGAGTAACAAACGCTGTCGTTTCGCGACGATTCGGCGTGACGTTCGCCGCGCGCGCGCCGAATCGTTTAATCCCCGCTGAGCGAGTTTTGTTCGTTGCTCCTCGTAAACTTTAATTCTGTTATCAAAAGCTTTTATAGTGATCCGCGCGTATAGATTGACGCTCGGATGTGTTTCCCAGGTGCAGCGAGTGCTGACGCCCAAAATAGTAGCGAGGAGGAGGGGAGATGGTGGGGGTTGAAGGACTGGAATTGTCGAGAGCTATGTTAGATTCGTGGGAGGTCGTTCGTTTTCGAGAGCTCGATACCTGGGATTCAAACCACAGAGAATCGTGGAACTCCCGGGCTGCAACCCAACAGCTGGTATCGTCGGGAAAGCACCGACGGGTCGTAGGGCGACGACTGTGGGGCTGTAGGTCCCTGGCAGTGTACGAGCTCGCCGATGGAGCGGAGAGTTTGACGAGCAAATAATTGTTCGAGCGAGAGAGAGAGAGAGGGAGACAGCGAGAGAGACCAGGGCGAGGGGGAGAGGAAGATAGAGAGAGAGAGGTGGGAGGGAGGGAGGGAGGAGAGAGGAAGAGAGCGACAGTAGGACTGATGTAGGTGGTGACGGTCCCTTGGGAAACAGAGAGCTCGTTACTGATGCGGCTAAGCGATTGCTTTCAAAGCTCTCTCGTTCGCCTCTCCCACTCGCCCACAGAAGCTGCATCGCGAGATGCCAACCATAGAAAGTCAAAGATTCGGAAGTCACAGCCGCGCCCGGGGGACTCAGGATTATTTGTTTCGACTCCGAAAGCTCCCCGCCGCGAAGCCTTCGCCGTCGAAACGACAATTGCGGGAATTTACCCGAAAATCTCCCGGGCGCGAGAACTCCGGAAATTCGAGGCATTCGCCGCGTCTTATCGTCGCGAAAGCTTCACGGGTCACCGGAGATTCGATCGAGGCAAATCCCCCGGAGTGTCAACGCGACGGAAAGAGCGAAGAGTGACTCGAGTTCACTGCCAAACGAACACGCAGATAAATTTTCGAGTGATTTAAAAAAAAAAATTCTCCCCAAATTTTACCGGCACTTCATCCAATTGTTTCAAAGAGCGACAACAGTGACGTTTGGCGTTGGACACGATCAGCGAGCGACCCGTCTCCCGCTTCGCTCAATGCGGTTTGTCGTCGGCTCTGTATATCGCTTACCGCACCTGTGACCTGGCAGGCATCCAGGTACGCGCGGCCGGTCAACCCGTTTACACGACGCTTGGTCGGTAAGCCTGACGGGTGGCCGAGCTCCTCCACTGGCGGCACCGTCCGCGGCTCCCGCGTTCGTGGCTCCCATCCCGCGCGGTGTAGTTACAAGTCCGGAGTTCCGGACTCGCACGCGACCGAATTCGTCGGAATCATCGCTCCCTTTCGCTTGTTCCCTGACCTCGAGCCCCGAATAGCGTCTGCCCGGTCGAAATTGGGCGCCGAGACAGGCGCTATTATTCGCTGTATATATATCCACACACACAGACACACACAGACACACATACACACACACCCACACACAGGGTATGTGCGGTCTCGCTTCGCTTCTGCTTTTAACGATCGACCAACCTTTCGTATAACGCGAAATGCTCTCGGCTTTACCGCGCGGATATACCACGTGTAAATGTACACGAACGGCCCACGAGGCGGCGGGCGGTGTATCAGATGGACATACGTGGTTTATTACTGCGTATAAAATGTTCGCGCTGTTTACGGCCAAGGTAAACTACGTACGAGCTCGGAGTCGGACGGACGGGAGCGTTGGGGTAGGTCGCGGTCGCGCCGTGTATACCCGACGTTGGGTATTTTAAAGCAGAGGTTTTTCCGCGGAATGACATCGCGACTACCGACGGACCCTGGCCTCTGTCTTAATTATTCTCGGTCTTCCAGTCTGGGCTCGACTTTCGACCGTCTGGTGACCCATGCATGTTTTTTTTTCTTTTTTTTTTCGTCACTGGCTCCGCGACTGACGGACTTTTTAAGTTGCCTCAGAGCGAAATTCTCGATGTCCGGACTGCACCGGGCGCCACGACCCTTATGAAAAAGTCAGCGGGGTCAAAGTTGCATTCTAAAGTCCTCTCTCTGTCTCTCTCTGTCTCTCCTTCGTTTCGTCCCCATCTTCGTAAGCGACATGAATACTGTACGTACCCGCTAGTTTTTATATCAGCGTTTTTTTTTTAATTAGGCCAGTCATGGAAAGTCGTCTCGGTGTACGAAAAAGCAGTCACTGTGGACACGAGGAGTTGTTTGCGAATATATTTAATAATTCAATGAGAAAAGTCTGCGAAAATAGTTTAAATAAAAATCCTCAGGCAATATGTCGGGCCGAATTTTTCGTGCAATTCGTGTGTATTTTGTATATTAAAAATTATCTGGAAAAAATACATTAGTGGCAGAAACTTTTTTCGTCGTATTTCGCGTGTGGTCGACTTTGAGCGTAAATAAAAAAAAAAACTCATAACTCATCCTCGCGGTACCGAGAGGCTCGGTGCGTTCGTATAGGACGTAACAGGACGCGTGCTCGTTCGTTAATTCGACGTTAATTCGACGGCATTAAGCTCTTCCTGCCGGCATCGTCGTTGCAGCTATTACACCATGTGTGTATAGACACATACACAAATATACGCACGACGCGCGCGGCCCCGTCGACCGGCGCCGAGACTTTAATGCCGGCGCTGGTCGAGTCACGACGCGGCACGCGACGGAATTCGAGTCGCGGCCACGCGAACCGATGAACCCGCCTCGGTTGCACACAGCACACATCGACGTCTCCACGCGGCTGCGGCCGACGCAGCGCACGCTTATAGCCGTTAGACGCAATTTTTGATCGATGAATACCTCGGGATTCTCAATTACGTCGTAGCCTTCATCGAATCGGGCGTTTATGCGTTGTGGTCATGCCACGCGTTGCAGCTCTTCTCGTATGAATGGCGAGAGGTGCGGCCTTATCGCGGTAACTTGAGATAAGGTGAAAGTAAAAAAAAATCAATGAAGCTTCGCGCGAAAAAGTTAGTGCGAAAATCGCACTAACTTTTTCTTTTTAAAGGTGACGTTGAAAATCTGACAAAAAAAAACTGTTCTGCAAAAAAAAAGAAAAAAAATCTGAAAATTTCGAAAAAAAAAGAAAACGCTCGCACACTAAAATGAACTTATCTGTCTTGACCTTGAAGGTCGCGGTTTTGACCTCAAATGTGAAAATACTCCTTAGCTACAGTCACAGATCGTCGAGGTCACATTGGAGGCCCGGAGACGTCGGGCGACCAGCGTTCAAGGACCAACTTGAATGCATTAAAAATGCATTCGTCTCCGCGCCACGTGCTGCACAAGTCCGGGTCGGCCGGAAGTCCAAGGTTGCGAGTGTGAATCCCGCGCCGGGGCGACATTTGTGGTTTTAATTTCAAAAGGCTCCGGAGTCACGTGTCTGATGTCGCGGTGGCTGTATCTACTGTGCGTTCCACATCGAGAGCGCGGCGCGTTCTCCGGACTGAGAGGACGTCAGTGGAGAGCGAGACTACTTTCTTGATTAACCTCGGCAATGCGGGGCATGGGCAGTGTCTATAGCTTCTACAGCATATTTCTCTTCGCTCTTCTCTCTTCGCTTCTCCCTCCCCCTACCCCATGCTTCTCCCCCTCCCTCCCTCCCTCTCCCTCCCTCTCTCTCTCTCACTCTCTCTCTCTCTCTCTCGCGAGGAAAAGAGGAAGGGATCCCTCTCTTTCTCCCTGGTCCACCCTCCCCTCCCCCCTCTCGCTCTTTCACGTCCATTAAATTTTCCCTGGTGCCAGATTCCGCGGGGAAACTTTAATACTGTCTGTCGTACGTATTAACCGTTACGAAGGGATAGAACAGCGAATGAAATTAACTCTCCTTACTCTCTCCCTCCCCCTCCACCCCCGTGTTCCTCTCTCCCGTTCGCCTCGGCTCCGGGTCATCGATCGAGTCTGCGCGAAGTAGTAGCAAAGTTTTGCCCGGCAGGCCAACCCGATCGAATTAGCTTCGTGGTCGCCGGCCCTGGTCCTCTCCGCGCGGGGTCCGAGCTTTACAGCCCCCGAGACTCTCCGTGCGCGTCCGTCGACCTTATGCGCTCATGGTAAACCATTTTCCGCGGGACGCGATGGTGAAATATTGCGTTCCCCGGCTTTCCGAGCTTCGCTCGAGCCTCTGGGCTCGATGCCTCGGCTTGTTGTTGCCGGTGCAGGTCGTTCGGAAACGGACGTGAGTTTTCCTTTTTTTTTATGAGCTTGTCATTTTGTTTCTTTTTTTCCCGGGCGCAGTAGTTAATGTCGCTGTGAGACAGACTCGGCGCAGTCTTGAAACAGAAGGGAAGCAGTTTGAAGAAATATTCCGGCGAACGGGCACGAAGGTGCGTGAACCAGGGGATGGTCGACGCACGCGAGAAATTACGAGAACGCGAACACGCTATTCGTCGTCGTAGTCGTCGTCGTCGTCGTCGTCGTTGTAGTCGTATAGTCGTCGTGGCCCCCGGAATTTCTCGTGTACTGTGATACCTACAATAATACGTCGGGGCAGCAGCCATGAAAAAAAAATTTCGATAAATCGCCCGGCAACACGACACAAGTCTCCGGTTGGCGCGGATTGCTCGGAGAGAGAGAGACACGAGACGGCGATCAGCGTCTGAGGAGGCGAACGATTGTCGGGCGGGCGACGGCGACGACGCGACGAAAGCTGTAAATAACGGAATAAACTGGTGGCCGTGTCGGGAAACGAGTTCGGCAATTTATCGATCACTTTTGCTGCCTTTTAGCAGAAAAGAAAGTAGTGCGTAAAATAGAAGCAGCGAGAATGTTGTACTTTACTGGTGCGGCGAAGTGGTTCACGGTCGACGAAGAGCTGGTGTCGAACGACGAAAGCCACGCGACAATAAATGGGTTAAAATGCGTTGCGGTCTGAGTTGGCTTGTGAATACGGAGAGAGACAGAGAGAGAGGCAGAACTAGAGTTGAAGAAGTTTCGCAACGTCGGTTGGCGAGATTCTGAGATTCGAGGCGTCTTACACTCGCCCCCCTCCCAGTCGTCGTCATCGGTCGTCGTCGTTGTGTTACATTTTAACGAGGTCTCCATTTAACGAGATTGCACGGGGGCAACGCTGTAATCCCCGCCTTCTCGTTTTTCCCCGGTTTCATACTGTTCTGATACCGCGGCCACACCGAGTTAGAAAGGCGAAGGGTGAGAGGGATGGGGGTGAAGTCGGCTATTTCTATGGCAAGGATGAGATCGTACAGAACAGAATGGCAACTTCATTTCGCTTTGGTTCTCCCGAGCGAAGGCGCCCGGGCAATCTTCGTTTCCAGCCGGGATTTACGAGCCCGTTGGTGTTTTGAAAGACCGGAAACTGTATAGTTTCCGTCGTTGCCAGGTCGACGTCGTCGTGGGAGACGGGAACGAGTCCGTCCGGACGTCTCCTTTGGCGGGCGACAGGCGAATCGAGGGGAAAACCGAGTTGAACTTCCCGAGGAGAGAAGTGCGATTTTTTTTTTCCGGACCACAGTCGAAGAAGAGAAACGACTCGGGGCGGCGGGACAGGAAGTGGAAATATATGAAGGAGGCAAAAAAGGGGGAAAGTAGGTGCGACACTGCCACCGGTTAACCCAGTGTTCATCCTCTTCCCGCACTACGACACTTCGTTTCTCCTCTTTCCTTCTCTTCCTTCTCCTCGACTCGTCTTCCTGGTTTTTTTTTCGCTGTTGTTCTCACTTCTCGGCGGCGAGTTACGAGGTCGCAAGCGCAACGCGAGTACGACGTTGTTACACCGGCTGCCGTATTCTACCCTCGTCACACGCGTAAAATCCTGCGCGACTGTCGGCAAAAGCCGTAGCAGCGTCCGAGTCCTCGCGATATCAGCACCGAGGAACTGGAACAGGAACAGGACGAAAAGCACCGGAGAACTATACCAGGTTCTCTGTGTCAAAGACCGTTTTTCCTTTCACTCGCTGCCCACTTTCCTTTTTCGCCTTCACGATTTTTTTCTCCACCTCTCAACTCGTCGAATCGCCGAAGATAACGCAGCGATGAATAATTTATCAGGGCGCATCAGCTCGAAATCCGATCTTACGAAAACTATTCCCACGCTTCTATAACTTTTCGCTTTAACGTTGATTTTTCGTCCGTGACGTTGCTGATCGGATTATCCACCGTATGGACGGTCGTCCAATGGTCGTGGATGCATCGCGCACGATGGTTCCGGGATGAGATGCAAAACAATTTATCGCTGCAGATAGGACGTGTATTTCCAGCGAATCGTTCGGCTTTGACCTGTATCGATTTCATGTCGACGTCGTCGGTGGTGAACTTTGCGTGTATCAGGAGCCGACGACGTTGAGGCTGGTCGAGGGTCCGAAGCTGGACGCTCGAGAAGGTGAGTGAGCTATAGGAGTGAGGAGGGGAGGGGAGAAAGGGGTGGTTAGGTAATTTAGCCAAAAGAGGAGTCCAGACTCGGGACCGCAAGGCCGCTGCCGGCGCGGTTTACTTCTACGGCTGTTTTCCGCGCTAATTAGCAGCCAGGTCTCTCGCCGCGTCGGAAGGAGAGACAGAGAGAGTCGAGAAGCAGCAGCAGCAGCGGCAGCAGCAGCAGCAGCAGCTTCGAGCGGTATCCGGGAACACGGCGCCCGTGCATATTTCATAGGTCCAGCGTACTGGCTGCGTTACAGCGGCGCCCGCAAGCTCGGCATAGTTATACGCAAGTGGGAGGGTTGAGGGTGGGGGGTGGATCGGAGCCTCGGACGGAAGAAAATTAGTTTTTCAGGCTTCCACCGCCAACCGACGTAGCCTCGCTCGCCTGTGGCGAGTGAGAGGCAACTGTGACGAGCGTTGAACCGCTGCTTAATCGATAGGACAACACTCTCGCTATATTTCCACGAGGAGAGGGGGGGGGGGGGGTGGGAGAAGGAGAGAAAAAAGAAAAAGAGTGAAGCAGAGGGTGCACCGTTAATTAACTCTACCGCCTATAATGACATGTATGAACCCTGGCTCGTTGCTCCGTATATTTTTATTCTCGATTGTATAGTGTAGAGCGCGTTGCGCTAATTCAATTTGTCCGGAGAGTCTGCCTTTTTGCTAAATGTCGTGCAGCAGATTATTCGACGCGCGACCGGTGAAACATGCGAATTTTGACGGCTGGGTTTTGGCTCGAATATTTTTTTGAAATAATTACACTGCTTGCACCGGATTAGTGCTGAGTTTTACATGCACTTTACTGGATGGATGATCTGAAGTTTTTTAAAGTCATTTAATGGCAGTATTTCTGGATAAGGAGACCTGCGTAGGTTCAACGTGACCGGAGTTGACCCAGTCCACGGCGAATTGGGTCAACGTTGGGGCATGCGGGGTCAATGCTGGGAGCAATGCAAACAAAAATACGATGCTATCATTGAGAATAAAATGCCACTAGTGTCTTCAGGGCTCGATCGACCCTGGTTTTCTGTACACCGAGAATTCTATTTTAATCATAAGACAAGAAAAATCAAACTAGCCCTCAATGCGAGTAACCACCCCAGTTCTTTACGTTTCAAGCCTCAATCCCGAGCTTTCCCGATCAGCAATCAATGACCCCTCCGCAGTCCAGGACGTGCGACTCGGCAGTCCTAAAAAAGCGGAAAATTACTGCCACCCAGTCGCTAAACGACGAATGATAAAATTGAAAATTTTTCGCTTTGATTGATCGCCCGTCCAAACTGACGGACGATCCATTCTCGTCTGCGTTCGGCCGGATTGCGGAGGGAAAATTAAAGAGCCCCGAACTTTCCGATTTAATTTAGCTCGTCGTCGCGCGGCGCGGGAGCCGAGGAGAGATTCGAGTGGTATCTCCGGGAAAATATATTTGTGCAGGAGTTGGGGGGTGGGAGTTGGGGGGCTGGGGCTAGAGGGTTGGAGAGGGCTTTCACCGGGCTTAAGGTACATAACGAGAGACCGATAAGGACTCCGTGCGCCACTGTACAAGCCGGGGGGAGGAAGCGGAGGGGAGGGGGGGGGACCAGTCCTCAGTATACGTTACGTGTGGCGTCAGAGGTTAACAGAGTTCCGAGAGTCGCGCTGCTCGCAACCCCTTTTCCAGTCTTCCATCCACCTTCCGGGGGATGGGGGTCAGGGACGGGGGGAATAAAGGCTGGATTAGCGCCCACCGGGACGAGTAATGCGGCGTCTTCGTCCTCCTCCGTCGCTGAAAGTGCGCTCGCGCTCTCTGTTGTCGTTTCCCGTGCACTCTGTTTCTCCTCACTCCCTCCCCCTCCCTCTCTCTCGTGCTTTCCGCGCCGGTGACGGACACAGTTATTCAACCGCGTCGTGTACTACGCGACACTGCATGCGCTTACTTACTCGCTCCCTGCTTATGCTCTCTGAGCCTCTCCCCCTCCCCCCACGTACACAGAGCCCCCTTTCTCTCCCCCCTCGCGTAAGTACTACTGTTTCTGTTTATACGAGACGGTTCAACGCGTGCATCCCAAGCACAATCGGTTCGACTCCCGGCGGCGGCAGCAGCCGCGGCGGTCGCATCGCGCTGCTCCGACTCACTCGCCGGGGAATTATATTACCGTCTCGCTCTCTCTCTTCGCCCGCAAGGAAAACAGCACGCCCGCGTCGTTAAAACTTTCAACTCCCGTACACGGAGCTCGCAGCTCGCGCTGGCTCCGCGGGCGCTGGCAAAGCTCCCCCGGCAACTCAAGCTGCCGCCGCGCTCGGCCTCATTTGCTTACATCCCCCCTCTCCACCCTCAACGCCTCACCGACTGTCGATCGTGTCTTCCCGCCGCACGTCGAGCGTTGTTCCCGCCGTCTGTGATGCTCTACGCGGCTATGCGAGTGTCGTCGTGTCCTCGAGACGCGCGCGGATGCATTTCACGCGGGACACGATGATGCTGAGCTATGGGTATCTCATCCGGGAATATATTTCCCGTGGGATATGGCGTTATTAATTTTAACGTTTGCGTCGCTGCGGATAATTGTTAATTATCAGAGTAGCTCGAACCTTTTTAATTGACAATTTCAGGGCTTCGTGGGAAAAAGGGATTTTTTGCTTCTTGTCTGTCGGGAAAATATAGTTTTACAGCCCGAATAATCAGAGCGTAATATTCGAGGCAAAAGACTATGGGAGTTCTTTCTTCTTCTTCCTACGTCTTGAAGAGAAAGCTCCCCATTGTTTCCCCGCAGGTTATCCGTGGGTGTAGGATCTTTCGTCACAAATAATCAGGGAGTAATACCCAAATGCAAAATACGATGGGAGTTCTTACTTTTTTTTTTCGAATATTTTTGCGAGCCATTACCGTCGAGGAGCGGATATCTCGTCGACACCCGTGTACCGACGAAAGAAAAAAAAAAAGAAGAAAAAAAAGGAGAAGGTTTTCCCTCCGAGTTCGCCGTGTTATTAGTGCTCTCGCGTGGCAGCAGCGAGGGCGGCGCCGGGGTTGGGGGGCGAGAGTTGAAGATCTTGTGTAATGAAAAGAAAGTAGCCGAGCCCCGTCAAAACTTGGCACTCTTGAGCCTCGAGAGCTCGGGTAGAATCAGCAAAAGTTTCATATAAGAGGTTCATATAAGACTGAGCACCGAGCGGAGCGCCGAGCTCAGCGGGACGCGGCTGCTCCTTTCCGTCGGACTCGAATCGTCCGCGGCGCTCCTCACCGATTGAAGCTTACAGCCCGGGTATACATTCGTCAGGCAAACGCCAAATACCAATCACACGCGAGATTCGCGGAAGGGGAGAGAAGCCGCGAGAGGCTTGGAAAACTTTTGATGAGTTAAGTTCGCTTTTATCTTTTGGCACGTATATTTTCGCTGTTTGACGCGCGTCGGCGCCGCCGAGGGGTCAAGATTCCGGGGGAAAGTGCGGCATATCGTACTTTCTGCAATTTCTGCGCTAAGTTCTCGCAGACTAACTCTCAAAACATGAATAACAAGCGTACAACAATTGACAGAATAAACGTATTTACATAGCATATTCCACGTGGCATCGACGAGCCCCAGATTTTTACAAGGATAATCAATACGGTGGCTATCTCTCTTTTAAAAAGTTCATGAGTGACTGAAAGCATTGTTAGCAAACTATTAGAGCTGTGATTGGTTGGGACTCTTAGACCGAGTCCAGGTTCATTTGTCCTTGATAACTTTGACGGTTCTGTCAAATATCGTATTTTTTTTTTAATTCACTAAAAAAGGTTGATGGAAATGTTTTCAAGGGGAGAATATGCGACTTGAGAACGATGGTGTAGGTTAAAAGTCGATATTTTGAAAAAATAAATTTCGTGACACCGATTTCAGCGGTTTTCGGCCCGGCGGCCAAATTTACGATTTCTGACAAGCAAAACGACAAATTTCCTTTTTTTTTTTCAAAAGTAACTGAAGAAGGGTTTTTCAGTTGCGATTTACCCTTTTAAAACTTGATAAGAGCGCAAAAATATCTCGGGCACGCGCACCAGCGCGTGTGATTAGCCTAGTAGTGAGAAAAAAGTCGCTTGAATTAATCAATTAATGTTAGATATTTTGGTATAGCCCTTCAAGCATGAAACGTCCGATGTAATAATTATACAGACGGTATTACAATATATATGGAACCGTTCAAAAGTTATAGATATCTTCACAGTTATGAGTATTCTTTAGAAAATCCATACAACAAAAATAAACGTGCGCAGCTATATAATTAGAATCTCGTTAGAGAATCTCGTTGGCCCGTCCAGCATGGAACGTCCCATACAACACATTATAGACCGTACATGTCGCGTAACAATGGGTTACACAATCGGCTGTATAGACCGTTATCGTGACTGCCTACTTGACCCCACCGACTATAATGAACGCTAAGGTGAAGGGCGAGAGGGGGGAGAGTCCCTATAAATATTCATCATATCACAAAATACTCGCTACATGCATTATTGTACACGCCCCTCCAACCCCTGTTCCATAATTACTTTCTCGGGCAACTTATTCCCCGGAGCGGCTTGGAAAAATTGAAAAGTCAGAATGTTATCTTCAAAGCCAGCGGCCTCGATCGCTGCCGGGTCGGACTCGTTGACTCGAAGGGTTCGTGGGTTTCCCGAGCTGAGGGCGCGAGTAAAATAAATCTCTGCTGGGAGAGCCGGAAAAAATATTGTCCCGCCTCTGGTAATTCGTGAAGGGTCTCTTCGTGCGCCTAGGATCCCAGCTCCTAGGGCTGCTTTTTCCGTATTCATCGGGAAAATGTAAGTCAAGGGCTCAAGTTTAATGAGAATAATTTGAATATTCTCGCGCGCGTCGATACCGCTCGCGTTATTCTCGCATTCTCCGGCTTCTTCCCTCGTAGCCTCGTTCCGGTATTCCAGACTCAAGGGCATCGCGTATAGTACTTTTTTTTTTTCTACGAAAGCCCAGTTTCCGGGACTTTATGTCCTATCGACCTTTACGATCGCGAGGAAGCCGAGACACACGCAAGTGGTTTCTCGGTCTCAACGTGTGTGCGACTCGGCTCCGAGATTTTCCTCGTTGCCGAGTTCTCTTTCCGCTATAAGTTCGAGTTTTCGTTTTTCTTCTCTAGCTTCTTCTTTTTTTTTTTGGTCGAGTCTCTCGCTATCGGTCTCCTCGTACTACCTACTCGACTTCTTTTTTTCTTCTTCCTCCTCTTCGTCTCCTTCGATTCCTGTCTCGACCTTCCCCGAGCGTCCGTTGGGCCGTACGAACTTACGCGCCCGGAGCTTCTTCCTCCATCGACTTTATTGCCTCGTTCGACGAAAACCGCGCGGAGGCTGAAAGAGAGAAGGCAGCTTCCGATGGAATTGCACGTGCCCTCGTCTTCGGGGAAACCTGTGCGGGACTGTCCGCCTGCCTGACTCCTGGCCACATAGTTCCCAGTCGACCGAGTCTGCGGATGTGCGCGTCGTGTGTACCGGAATCAGTATCGATAATGCTATCTGTGGTGGTAATAGCGTCGAGGCACTCTGCGCGGTGCTATACGAGATGCTGGAGACATCGACGACCTTATCATCCTACATTCGACTCCCAATACCCGTGGACCTCGACATTCCTACCGATTTTTCCGGGGCCACTTCGACGTTCCTGCGACATTTTAAAGGAAGCCGAGGCAAGTCAATTTAATGACTACATTCATGCATTTCCTCCGCGAACAAAATGCATTTTTTTATGGACAGGAATGTCACCTAATAAAGTCCTATTATGCTTATCAAAGTGGCTCCTTTTTCCTTGAAAGTGTTTTTTCAACCTTCACGATAAATTTTTGCGATTCCCTTCACCTCTAACTTTTGCACCCATTGTTCATGAATTTTCATTTCCTTTGTACTCATTGTTGATGAATTTAATTATAACTTGTAATCTCTGTATTACTTCGTCCGTGTGAAACTTTTATTAGAAAAACATTGCGCGAATCAGCCCTTCGAATAAAACTAGAAAAAAAATCCCAAGCGCGGAAAAACGTGCTGGAAAATCCGTCGGTTCGATCGATCGTGAAGTCCTGCAAGTTTATAAAACGGATGTTCCGCGCTAATGTACGACGTATGCGCAGCAGGTGCAGTCAGTAGAAGTACGTAGAACAGATTGGGGCGGCGCTTGGAACGAGCTCCGGCCGGCTTAGCGAGAAGGTCCGTCTGCGGGTTGATCGGGGGATTGTGGATGGACGCCGGGGCACGCTTGATTCGTTTATCGATTTAAAGGCGAATCGATACTCCTGAAAAATCCACGAAGTTCAGATACGCGCACACAGACACAGAGCTACACAAACCCAGACATGGTTATAACCTTGTAGGAAGTAGTCGACGAGTCTGGAGCAGGTATAGGGCGGGCAGTCCGGCTGCGTTGGTAGGTTGGTATCGATAGGTCGATAGAAAAGCAGCGAGAAGGAAAGAGAAAGAGAGTTGGAAAGTACGGAAGAGCGAGAAGGCCACTACGCGAGTGGAATAATGCCTATCTGTATATCCTACAGTCCAGAGAGACCGAACGAGAGTCGAGACGCCTCGATAATCGATAGATACTACACTACCCTCGTCAATTATTCACGTTTACGTCTATACCCGTCTGGTTTACTTCACTTTACCTTTTTTTTTCTCTATCTTTCTCTCTCGCTCGCCACCTTCTTTCTTTCTTACGCCCGAACGCGGCATAAATCCTTCACGCGCTGGTAGAGCGGATTAAAGGCTGGTTCTCGCTGTCGGTGGCCTGAAGAGTCTCTATTAGAGGAAAATGCGATGATGAACGGGCGCGCGGGACACGCGCGGCAAATTAATGGGACGCGCTGTGGGCTTGGGACAATAACGTGCAGTAATGGGATACAGTCCTGGTGTGTGTATGTCTTTGTGTTTGTATGTGTTTGTGTGCTGTGAGCATAAGGAGAGTGTAGTGTCCGTAGGATCAAGGTCACGCGATAGCATGACGCCTTCTTTGTCTTGTCTGCCTTCTTGTCTCTAACTTCCCTCATCTTATCATTTAGACTTAGACTCGTGCGTCTCTTTCACTAAGTCCAATGCCTGATGGTGGAATCGTGGAAGATTGACTTGCAAAAATGCATTGCTCATATTTTTTTTATATTTTCTATGCAAGGAACACCGCAGGATACCGATTTTTTTACGGCTGACTAATGGGGCGTACCGTCAGGATAAGACAATAATGACGATAATGGGGTATCACCCGGGTCTAGGCTGTAGGCTCTAGGTTCAGGGTATAAGGCTCGAGGGGTATAGCACAGTGTCGATAGGATCAAGGTCGCACGATAGATAGCATGACGCCTTCTTTGCCTTCTTGTAACACGTATACCCTCTTCCTTCGCTTATCGCAACGGACGTTTACACTTTTCTCTCTCTCTCTTTCTTTCCTGCCTTTTTCTTGCTCCCTATCTCTCCCCCTCCCTCTCTCACTCATCCTATCGCTCGTTGAGTATATATACAAGCGCTTAACACGCTTCGCGGCTTCCGTGCCACATCGACGGGGAGGGAATTCACTCACAGCCGGAAGTATAACGTATAGAGAGCACGTCACCCGTCGTCGACTCCTTCTTTCGGGGCTGATCCTGTATACCCTCCGCTTCGGCTCTATCTGCCGACTCCCCCCCCCTGACCTCTGTGACCCCGAGTACTATACACTGGAAGGACTTTCGCGCGGTCGACGAGTGTCGGGTGTCATTCCCCAACCCGTCGTCGTCCTGCGAGCGAGATACACGCGACAGTCCCCGAAATTCCGCTCCGTGTCTTCGGTTACCAGGAAGTAACGCGCGCCCGCGCGCTAAAGAGGCGAAGCACGAGTGCGGAACTCCTGAGAATCCGCGGTCCTTTCTAAGGGAATCCTGGATCGCAACCCATTTCCCGTCTTATCCCCGCACATCCGGGGGACGAGACTTCCGAAGCTCTCGCTCCTGCAAACATTTTTTTCTCGGCGTTGAAACAGCGAGGGGAAAAATCGTGGAAGCTGCTTTATGGGCTTCGCTAACGCGGTTACAATTTCGTTCGATCGATTATCGACTCTGCGGAAAAATATCCGAAAATCGTATGAGAAATCACGTTACATTGTTTTGCGTAAAAAAAGTGTTGTGTTGCTGTTGGTTTTTCGTCTTTTTCTCAGATGCAACGGTTCGGACGTTGAGATCGCGTGAGCGAAGCTCCGAGTCTATTTGAACCCGGTGAGAAAGTGAAAGCACGCGCGTCGACGGAACCAAGCGAGCGCACATATAGCCGTGAGAACCACGGAGGGTGGTTAACCCTCGCATTTCCGCGTGTATTCGTCTGCTCTCGCCACAACACTGCGCGGCTTTTTGTGTTCGGAGGGCCGCACACGCGAATTCGTTAAAATCCGTTCTCGCAGCGCGACCCGCGAATTCCGGGGCGTTTTGGGCGTTTTCCGCGTTTCCGTCTAATTAACGGTGCTTAGCCGCACTGAGCGTTGCGAAAGCGGCTGCAGCGACGGCGGCGGCGTCGCGCGATTTGCGCACCGCATTTGCATGGACATATGAGTCGCTGATCGTTCCCATAGCTGGAATGCAATATCGATGGACGCGCTGTGCACGCGCGAGTGAATCGACCCTGGTGCAATCCGTAGTCGCTGTGAGAGTTCAGCGCTTTGGTCCTGCGCTGGGCTGATCCTACACCCTCTCTACCCCCTCTTCCCTCCCCCAACAAACTCTCCCCCTCGTTACAGCCGCACGAACCTCGTGCATCGCGTCGACGGTGTGGAGATCATAGTAGAGATGAGTTGGTGGATCGCTCGTGTGTCGACAGACACGCAACTGGGGATTCGTACTAACAGTTCGCGCAGTTATGTACGGACGCGCATCGCTGCTTCTCGGATAACTTGACCAATAACGCGCGCGCCGCTCGTTTGCGTTACGATCAAATCGAATTTTTACCATTATCGATCACTGTATATCCTTTATCGGTACCGCTCTATTCGCGGATAACTCGGCCGTAGCGGGTATTGACGCCAGTACGGATCCGTCGCTCGAACGGTATAAGAATAAGACAGCGATGCATTCGCTTCGACAAAATTGAAAATAAAGCCGGCGAGTAATCGGAAAATGGATTTCTTTTTTTGGAATGATTAGATCTGCTATTTGAGATCTACTTTCGTTATTTGATTAATATATTCTCGTCATCGGGTTTTACATTCATCTTTCGCGATAGAAATCATTCTTCGTGGTTTTTCCATTGAATTTTCTATTTTTCGGAACCTCCCCCTTGGAAAAATTATCAGTTTTTGTGAGTTCAAATTTGAAATTTGATGAAAAATTGAAAAATCGAGGAGTCGCGTTCCGCGTTGCGGCATTCTCTTCTTTATAAGGTTTTCTTTCGAACGAAAAAAGAAACCATGCTTAATCCAACAACGAGAAAAAAATATATATTACATCGACTTTAGCGAAGTGACAACATTTTGAGAAATGTAAATAATAATTTCTCGCGTTTTTCTCGTTCAATTTTTTGTTTACTGCACAAACAACGGTGCTTTTGTTTTGCATCAACTGGCGAAGCGCGCGTACGGGCCGGTGACAAATAAATCGCGGCTGTGGGTCGGGCGGTCAAGAGCTCATTGTCGGCCGGGTGAATTTGTCGTTCTATTTATTTCAATACGTGTATAACGCGATTAGCTCGCGCGTCAGCGTGATTATACCCCAAAAACCAACGAAGCCTCGCGATTCCTGTCCCATTATGCGTCAAACGTGCAGCGTCTGATTAACGAAACGTCCGCTCGCGGCAGCGACGTAAAATATGTCCGTAATCATTCGCATAGCGCACTCGACGGCGTGGCGCGTGCGTCGCATTCCAGGGTATTTTTTTATTTTATTTCATCGCCGTTGACACGATTCCGTTAACATTTCCAAACGTCACCGAGCGCACGGCCGCAATCCGTTGTTCGAATACAATAAACGTGCCCAACGATGCGTCTATAGTACGAAGCACCGGCCGTGTTATCGATAACACAGGCAGAAATATAAAAATCGCACGACTTCGGGGGGTCACGACTTTTGCGTCGCTGCGCGCACCGGGAGGTGCAATACGGTCGTCGTCGCCGGAGCCGAGGAGACTCGGAAGAATAGGACACGGGAAATCCGGTATTTCATCTTCTCCTCGAATGGCTCTTACGATTGGACGAACTTTGCCGTCGTTGCCCCGGCTGTATCGCATACTTTATTCAATGCGCGAGTCCGGGTAAACAGAGTGTTATACGTCCTCGTTGTACGGTTGTATTACGGGCGCCTGGAGAGAGAAAGTGAGAGGGTAAGGCCAAGAGAGAAAAAGAGAAAGAAAGAGAGAGAGAGTGAGAGATTCGCGTGCGGAACGGTTGAGTATCCTCGTAGCCCGTAGTTTTATTTTCGAGCATCGTGTCTACATTCTACAACTGCGCCGAGGAGGCGTGTTTTCTCGAGAACCACGGGAATACGGCTTGGTCTACTTTCTTGAGGCGCGAGCCGGAGTTTGGGGGCTTTATGCCGACGCGTTGCCGCTGGAAGGAGGCGCGTGTAGCATAAAGCGCGTACTCGGGAAAGTGCACTCGAGCCGCGCAAATTACACGTCGATGGGTCGTAGAGGGAGTGAAACGAAGTGAGAGAGAAAGTGCGAGAGACGGAGATATATATATATGTATATAGAGAGAGATGGATAGCCAGAGCGAGTAGAGAGAGTTGGAAGGTGCTGAAGAACAGAGATAGAGATAACGCCACAGGGTCTTACACCTCCTGAAATTTACAAGTTACATCGCGGCTCTGTATATACACAGCGAGACCCAGTGGGTAGGTAGACCATGCACACGACCGTCAGGCAGTGAACGCGCGGGCCACGAGCCTCAGCCGGGTAATAAACGATCCTAGCGGGTCCCTAAGAGACTCTAAAGTTGTTGCGCGGTTTCCACAGTTACGCGCCAATGTTCCTGCCGCGTTGCCGCGGTGGCCCGACGCGCCGCGCGCATTTGCACCTTCTTGTCGAGAGCGACGACCATCGTAGCCTTTTCTTCTTCGTCCTGCCTCCCCCGACCACTGCGCCATTTTCAAGGTGTAAGGCTTGTAGGTGGAAACCGCATTCTTGCGCCGAGCGAGTTATTTACGACACATCTGACACGTATTGTTTATTCACGACAATTTCATCGATCGTCTGGCGGGAGAGTCGCAGTTGTCAGAATAAACAGACAGAGAGTTGATAATTACGAGTTGACCGAATCGTTGACGACTGATTTGTATCTGGTCCGATTCGACGACTCCAAACGTCGCGAGAATGGAAATAAGTTCGAATAATAAAATGTTTTTGATTCCGCGAGACAGGGCCGAATAAAATTTCGTGGTGAAACGCGAGACTTGTGTCGGAGCCTCCAGAAGTGCGAAGACCCGCCGAAGCGACTCAACGGCGACAGTGGAAGCCGCGTAACGTCGACCGCGAAATCGCTGGTTGTAGGTGGAAACCGATGATCCTTCTGAGCCTCTTCAGCCTCTCTGCTCTTGGGTTATGGGAGCCTCGCGACGCTGTTTCCATTGAGCCCGACAAAGCTCGCGTAGGCGAGGATCTCGTCACTGCGAAGACGTGATCTATGCGCGAGACGCCCACGCGAAGAACTCGACGAACGGTGGAGGGAGACGTCTGTCACTGGGGTCCCAGTGGTAGAGGTCCGCGACGGAGCAGACCGAGGCTCGACGATTCATTGCATCTTCCAATTACGCGAGGCTGCTGCCGCCGTCGCTATACGATTGCCCTCTCCCCTACCGGTTGCCGACTGTACAGCCAGCGCGAAAACACGCTGCACATTGTCCCCTCGCTCAACGGGATTGTTTCGGCTTCGGTTAATTGCTCCCGCGACCCGACGACCGTAGCTCCGACGCTTTCGGCGCGACTATACGATACGTTACCATTCGCTCAATATCACGAAAATCAACGACCCAAATTGTGGAATTCATGCGTAAAACTAACAAATCATTTGATTTATGATTGACCAAAAATCGAGATAAAGCAAAAACATATTCGAAGTACAAAAAATGGTATTCAGTTACTTTATAAAATATAATTTTACGACGCAGCATTGGTGGAGCGACGAGGCGAGTACGTAATGATTTAAAGATCGATTGGCAGTCTCAATGGCGGCGCCGGGAGTGAATGGCCAGAGTCGAGCACTCAATTATGCACTCTAATCGATCGCAATCAATTGCCACCCGCCGCTGTCGCGATGGCAAATCGTCTTTCCATTGACCAGCGACGAACGACTCGCCTTTCTATCGTCGCTTCTCATTCTCCGGCTAAGAAGTCTGCGGGGCTTCTCCGCCGCTCCGGACGAATCGATGGGATGACTGGCGGGACGGGGCGACGGGAGGCCGGCGAATCGCTTTGTGCCATTCACTCGCGGCCATCACCCTTTCGCGCGTTTTTCATCGTCCTTGGCTTTCAAGACGTTTTTTTTAACGCCATTTCCTTATTAAAATCCCTCTCGATTCAACGAGCGAAGTCGTCGCCGTTGGCTCTTCGAATTGGCGAGAGGGAAAGCGACGAAGATTCGGAGCCGCGACGAGAAATAATAAAACGCGACGAAGCGTCGGGAAAAAAGCTTCCTAATCGGAATCCTCCGCGAAGACAAAGGAAAGAAAAACACACACACACAGTCGCACAAACACAAACAATGCGTGGGCCAGCGACGGCGTCGCCATTATAATTATCGTGCGGTGGTCTCGTTCATTGTTCGAATAGTTACGGTGCAACAGGTGGAAAGCGGCACCGGGCGACGAGTGCGAAGCTGCAGCGCGATGCGCGCATGCGCGAGCGAGCTGCCTACACACCCTACACCCCCGCTCACCCCCTCCAGAAACAAATCGTGCGGCATAACGACGGAGTCGATCGAACGCCCTGGTCAACGGCCACCGCGGTCCGGGTGGATCGTCCACCCTTCTCGCTTTCACGCCTTCGTCCTGCTTCGACGAGGGCTATGGTTGGCTATTTCGTTTTTGTCACAGGCAAAGACGGTACCGCTTCCTCTCTGCTTCCGAGAGTAAGGAAGGGGGTCCCCGTAGCCGCGCGTCTGCTTCTTTCGCTAGCGCCGACTGTCGGCAGACGTATAAATGAGTTATGAATATTGCACAGTCATCGGTTCCGGATATCGAGACGACGTTCTAAAAAAAAACGTCTCCTCCGCGCACTGAATATTTTTCCAGGATTATCCGTTCGGATTGATATGGTATATTTGAGGTCGGCTGGAATTAGAATTGGTAGTGTAAGATATATTTGTTGCCTTTTATGAAGTGAGATGGAAATAATCGATGCTGGAACTCAGAATTCATGATTTTGAAAAATTGTGTTTTTGGGGTCGAGAGCGATTTATCTATTAATGCTTGAACTGTTTCGAGAATGCCGTTTAATACTTGAACGGACTGGGATAATTTAATATGAATTCGCCAGATGCAACGAACGAACTTAAATTATATATTAAACATAGACGCTTTATTAAGTATCCAGGACACGTCGTCACTTCTGCAGAGACTTTGAGGTTGAGCGCTTTCCGGCTGTGCTACTGTTTTCATATGTATATATATGTGTCATTTACAATATACATATGTGTAATCGATAATGTGACAGGCATCTGGAATCGCGCGTTCCTACGATTGAATTGGATTCCTGAGTAATGCGCTCGGGCGGAGTTCCGCATTATAGCGAGCAAAGCGTATGCCATATATTCCGTCAGGCCATGTAGACGTATGTATTATATACATTCTGCATGCCGCTGCAATCGGTATTCGTGACATTTGAAGCATCCCAATTTCAAGGCTTGTCACATCAATAACGGCGACGTCCGCGAAATGATAATTCAATTGGCCTTCTTGCGATATTCTTGGCTTTTACGAAAAACCCAGAACATCTACGTATCCACAACAGTTTCTATTTTTTTGCACGCAAATTGGATATAAGATCTGGTGCATAATAGGACATATTTTTCGTGAATTAAAATAACAGGGTTGCCGGTTCGTTCCGCGATTTTAAATATTTTGTTCTCAGTGCACATTTACCCGGACGAAAAGCAGATAATTGGATTGCGGTTTAAATAAATTTCAATTGGTCCGACGTTGTCATCGCCAAAGCTTTATCGTAAAATTGTTGTCTTCGCATCGCACAAAGAGCGAGCCATTTTTTTTTTACTTGCGTAATTTTCTCTTTGATGTCGCGCGCGGTATTTGCGGTACAGACGACGCATGAATTAAGCAGATTTTGCCGATAATTATTTCAACGCTCTTCTTTGCGTTGCGCGGTTCGGCAGGCCGACCGATCGGGCCGCATGAATATTCATAGTCGCTTTGCGAACGATGGTGTAGATTAATTCAAACAGCGCGAACGACGCGCAGCTGAAAGTTCCCGCAGCTGCTTCCGCTGTCAGCCGTTCTCTTGATTATTTATTCACTAACTGCTTGATGCACTCGAAATATTCTCGTGCAATGAGACGGAGCCAGCTTATCGGAAAACTTCAATCTCCCACTTATTCCATCGCGGCCTCGGAGTACCGTCGTTGTGATTCAGTGGGTTGCGAATGATTCGTCGTCTGTCCATCAGAGTTGCACCGACGCATTTTCATTTTTGACACCAGTTGGAAAATAAAAAAAATAAAAAATAAAATAAAAAACAGTTCGACAAATCTTTGCGTTTTCGGAGTCAAGGAATTCACGTTGGCCATCGTTATAACAATCGCGTTCACCATATTATTCCAGACAGGGACTCAACTCCTCTAATCGCCCTGCAGCGTCTCCTGAGCCGCTGGAAACTCTCGCTGTCGTTTCAACGCGCCGCTCGTGCAGTTTAACCGGCAATACGAACAAGCCGTTAGTAAAGCGTTTTCCTGATACCCGCCAGGCCACAAACGGAGCACGGATCTCGCGCGTGAGAGTCACCCAGTAGCGAGAACTCGGCTGATTTTCCCCGCGCTTTAATTGGCTTTACATCGCACCCAGCGCGTTATCAAAGGCCGCTGTTTTCGCGCTTTGAGTCTCGTGTTTCGACGCTCTTATTAATTATACCACTCGGCTTCCATTGGTTCACCGAGTTTGCGTCGCCTAATGTCAAGTGCGCAAATATACGTAATGTGTTTAGTGTATTTCGCGTCACACTTTGCATAATTTAAAATAAAGTAAAAATAAATAACAAGATCAGTCTCGAGACTCTCATCCCGGATCAAGAATCACTTTGCGAAGATCCGGGAAAAAAAGGGCCGTAGAAACGAATGAGACGGGAGAAGAAAAGTTGCAGGGCAACAATGGGAATTCCTGTCTGGCGGATTCTTACCCCACTTTGTACGATACGCGCGCCGCGGCTAATGAGTGCTACTCCTCGTGCGCGCAACTTTTCTATTTTCGTCTTCATCTTTTTCCCTCCTTCCGCGTTCTTCGTTCTTGCCTCCCGCCAGCCAGCGTCTTGCGCTTTATTTTTCTTAGCAAGCGCAGCCTCGGCGGTGGCGGCTACTCCCCCGCTGGGTATATACGCGTGCATCACCAGCGGCAGCAGCAGCAGCGGCAGCATTAGAGCTGCCGCTGTTGCCCGAGTAGCAGAGAGGCGAACAGACTCCGTATTTTTTTTCCAACCCCGATGAAAAATGCTCACAGCTCTCGGCGGCCAAGAGGTTCCGTGTGATTTATCGCAATGACTCTGGTCATATTGCGTCACGTTAGAGCAAACAGCTGTGTAATAAAACTGAGATTACCGTTGTAAAAAAAATAATAAAAATAAAAAAAATTATATTTTTTTTATCAACCAAATATTTTATTAATATTTCTACACGTTAATAGATGTCGGTGATTTGTTTCACGGTTTTTAGAGTTCAGGACAATTACAAGATATCGCTTAAAAATTGTTGCTGCGTTGAGAGAGCGCTGTAAATTGCAGAACAGCGGCAAGAAGGTGTAGGTAGCTTTTCAGGTGCCTTACAACCTCTCGTTCTCCTTCTCTATCTCTTGGTCTCTCCCTGAAGGGGGTGAAACTGAGAGAGAGAGGGAGAGACTTGTAGGTCAGACATTCCCGTAAGTAGGAGGTACGTACGGTTGTAGGTAGCTCGTTAATTCAAGCTCGTAACGGCGAGCCACTAATTGCCCGAGACATGAACAGTGGCCCCCGAGCCGGAGCGTTTACTTCGGTCGCTCAATTGACCCGGTCTCTTGTGTTTTCTCCCCAGGATCTCCTTCCCGTACCTTCGTAGCAATCGCGCCGCAGTCGTATTTATCCGTTCGAGCTTTACAATCGAATAAAACGGGATTTTATCAACCCCTCGAGTCAACGTTCGTTGCGTCGGACGTTGACGGGACTGAAAAATCACGTCCCGTTCTTTAAAACAAAATCAACTGCTCTGCGAATAATGAAGCTTTATGAGAATAATTCTATTCGATAAAATATTAAAAAATGCTCAGTTTTGAAAGAAATGTTGGTAATTGTAAAGTGATAGCTACGAACTTTCCGACCGTCCGGCTATTGACACAGCGACGCGTTTGCTGTGTAAATAGTGATATATTTTAAATCTCAACATGTCGTTTGGATACAAAATGAAAATTTTGTTATTCAAACGTCACCAATCTCTGCTGTTACTATCCGAGAAAAACAGACAGCGATGCGTATCTGTCTCTTTCATTGACTTCAATCGACCCCCTTCCCCCCTCTTCCCTTTCAGGCTGTTGATTTTAGCGACACCGAAATTTTAAATACAAAAAAAAGGCGGATCGCTGGACAATAAATAATTTCAATGGGGAGTTGATTGGTTTTTATTGAAGCGCTCGAACGACCGTGATGGAAGTGGTCCGAGCATTCGGGGCATTCCGCGGGAATGGGGTACACAAGCGGAGTAAATGAAATTCGTGCCCTTTTACGGTGTGTAACGTTATGCCCACCCACAGTTCGTCGATCGCTGATCGGTGGTATTTTATTACCGGCCGGCATAACTCGAACTTTCGGTGAAACACACACCACGCAAATTCGCGTGTATCGATATTCACGGATATTCTCGTGAAATTTTGATAAAAAAAAAAACGCCAGAGCCGCAGAGTATCGAGAGTGTCGGTTAGTTATTGTCCACATCGGGGCGCAGCGTATCCCACGCGCCGATGCGTAATGCAACTTGTTTTCCCTCGTTTCGTTGGGCTTTCCAATAAAGCGCAGAAATCAAATGAGAGTTACAGACAGGAACCGCTCGTGAATCGAAGGAGAATCGAATTAAATGCGTAGCAACAAAATAAACCTCTGAACGACGCTGAAACCGAGTGTTCGAAAGTTTTTTTTTTTTTTTTCGGGCGTTTGAATTTCGTTCTTTCGTATCGTTTTTCACGTGTTACATTGAAAATATTACGCCACCGAAAATATCGGTTACCGACGGTTTTTCGAGTGAAAATAAAAACGAATACAAAAGCGATTTCTAAAAACGAGCGAAAAATATGTTTTCAGAGTCAACTAAAAAGGGTTTTTAGGAATGCGAGTTGATAGTGTAGGCAAAAAGTCGATATTTTGAAAAGCAAAATGTCGTGATCTCGATTTGGACAGTTTTAGGCCCGGGGCCGGATCTGGGATTCTTTTCACGATCAACGACGTCCAAACGCTCTCGTGACTCTCGTGCGGCTTCCCCAGAGTCGTTTCATTAATTCGGCCAAAGGAAAGAGATACACCCAACACATATATCGCATAATATTGCGCCAGTGCGATATATTTGTACGCGGATACGTCGAACGGCCGACCTGAATCGAAACCCAGGGGCCTGACGTCATTGCAGTGGAGTGCGCGATATCTCGCAAGGTTACCGTCGCTGTATCCGAACGATCCCCTCCTCCCATTTCCCGCGCGCACCTTTTGAACCCCCTCCGTGTCCCTCCGTGCGGTTCGTCCAATCGCGAAGCCTCTCGGACGTCTTTCGAGGCCTGTCGATTGCGACCGCGAAGAATTCGTTTCGGTTAATTCTTCGTCCTGCTATCATACATCGTTTGCCCTGGGGGACGAGAATAGAGATAAAAACCTCGAAATGTGAGCCATATAGAATTCTCTGGGGACTTTGTCTTGATCCACTTCCCTTTCTCAGTTAAAGGTAACTTCGAATCTTCCAATATCTGTATATTTCGGCGTTACGCAAAATCGAATCAATACAATTGACATAGATAAAGATGAACCATTTATCTTTCTTCTCCCACGATCTATCTATTGAAAATTCAGCTTCTAGGTACGATACTTGTTTCTCCTGCGTTCAGTACACAAATACTCGAAGACAAGATCGCCTAAACCAAGTCACAGCTACCCAAGCTCGATCCAACTGCTTGTTCGACCCGAAAAGACAGAGCGGGAGAGCTAGAGATATGAATCGATCGAGCAATAGCCAATCGCCGACGAGACCTGTGTTTTTCTCTTTTCCGGAATGATGACAAAGTGGTTATGGCAGAAGGGTCCTCGGGATAATAAAGGAAAGTCCAGCATAGCCAGTGGAGGAACTCGGCGTTCGATACGACGTGTTTGCGCTTATGGCTCGTAAAACGTTTCCAACCCCGGATCCCGATCTCGAGATACGACACGTACACATCCTGATACGAGGACTATCGAGTAAAAGGGCCTCGCGTTGTACGTTGTCTACAGGGAAAGCGTCATCTTCATTCCTCTAACCAGATCCTTTTTAGCCCGGAGCTTAACGTCGATAAATAACTGCTGGTGGCTGGTAGAGTCTGCGGCTCGAGCGGTGACTCCGTCTCCCTCGTTGGTCCCTCCATTCCCCCTGTTTCTCTGTCTCTCTCGCCCGTCCCTTCGACCCTTACAATTTCTCTCTCTCTCTCTCTCCCTCTCTCCCTCTTCGTCCCGCCTTCTCGGGAAGAGGAGAATGAGGAGGAGGTCTCCGTTTTCTTTTTCGTATCCTCGGCACGCCGGTCTATCAATCTTCCATCTCGGGGCGCCCACGAGATTCGTCCGTCGCGTCGCGGCCTCGCGACTCTCGCGCACGTATCGCGCAAGGCAAGGGAAAAAAAGGCGCACGACGTAGAACGAAGGATGGAAAATAGATGATGATGAGCGGAAGCGAGCGAGAGCGATGCAACCAACCCTCGCCGCACCCCAGGTACGAGGGTTGGTTGCAAAAGGAGGTGGGGTGGTGTTGGGGAGGGGGAGGGGGGGGGGGGGGGGTTGAAACCTTGCAACTGCGCCGCCCTGTGGATTCCGTGTCGCCCGTGCCGCGTAGCCGTAAGCGATTATTTTATCGCTTTCAGGCGATCTGCCAAAAGTCGCGATGCGCGGCCTCTGCGTTGAAGAGTCTTTCCCTCTCTCTCTCTCTCTCTTTCTCTCTTTCCGTTTTTCTCTCTCTCTCCCTCCCTTCAACCCTCGTTGAAGTGAGTGAGCGGATTTAGCATTCGTCGAAAGGGCACCGCGTAGTGTACGCGACACCTGCGGTGAATCGCCGAATCCCGCAGTGAGCTCTATAGGACGTGTTACCTGCTCAATATACAGCGCAGAGTCGCAGGTACACGAAGCGAGCGGCGGTGTGTACGTTACCTCGGAAGCGTGGAGGTTTCGCTGCCGCGGATATGTAGGCCAAGTGCGACCGTGGGGACGGGGGGTGCCAAGCGTTACATCATAATAATATTTCTCCGGGGTATCGTTAGGCGATTATACATAGCTGGGCTGGCGCATAGGTAGAGCCCTCTGCGGATAGTGTGGATATACCCGGGTCACGTATATCGCGCATAGTTCGTTCCAAATGCAGTCACACAAGATATTCTTACACGTGCGATGCTTTCCCGCTGCGTTGAATTAGCCGCATAAAGAGATAATATCGTGACCGCGGGGTCAGTGGTGCCGGCACCTGTGGGGTCAGACGGCGAGGCACCCAGCACGGAATGTTAACGGCAAACCGGGTTATAGCTGTGATAATTTTCACTCGAGCCGAATATAGAAATTGCATTGATATACGGATAACGAGGAAAGAGACGACAGCAAATATTAAAACCTTTCGAAGGGCTGATAAACCATTCTGCCTTATTAAGTCCAATTGATAGCGAGCCAGTGAAAAAGGTCGACGAAAGTCAGACAGTCGTTGCTCGATAGTACGAAACTTTTAAATCAGCGACACACGCGAACGGCGTACATTTCGTTCCGGGTTGCATAACGCGATATTTTTACACCGGCGAGCGCTTTCCGCTTTGTTAAATCAGACGGGGTATTTCTGCAGTTCGGAGCTGCCAGTGGTGACGGCGCGCGTGGGTTAGACGTCGAGTGCGACGGCCATGCACAGCGCGGAATGCACCACTGGCGAGGCAACGGCCCCTCGGACCCCGGGTATTTTCACTCGAGCCGCGTAACGACGGGAAATTGCATCGTTATGTGTAACGAAGTAAAAGGCCGAGGGGGAAACCGGTTAAGAGGCCTGATAAAATATCGTTCTTACGTAAAATCAATGGCGAGCCAGTGATTACGGTCGACGTCGGTCAGACACACGTTGTGCTCCTTCCTTCGCCGTATCCACGCGCTTTTTATTCGAGTCGTAATATTAGAAAGCGCGAAACCCTCGACACGACTGCCGCACGGCGCGAGTGCAGTAGCGTAATATCACGTTGAAGGTACAAAATGAAATACACACTGACATCGGATTTTTTTATTACTCGCTCGTGTCTTACGTACGTAACCGGCGACGCCGGGGAACAAGATTCTTAATTAGCCGCGCACGCAGGACGAATTCTCGCCTTCGTTTCGCCCACGGCGTGCGGCGATACAACCGGGGCGACCTCGACGGTATAAACCAGACCAGACGTATATTACGCGGTAAAGAATAGTGACGTCGTACCTGTTCCATTATAACACTCCCCCCCCCCCCCTCCCCTGTCCCACTCCCGGTAACTGAGTAAAGAAAAGAATTTCTTTTCCTCCTTCTCTCGCGTGTTTTCCGGAGCTAACGATTTAATTCCCTGCCGCGCGCTCACGGTTTTCGAGTCTCGGCTGCGAGTCCAACGTCGGAGGGCCTCTATGCCTCTCGGCCGTAATGCAACCATTTCATTTTTCGTTTTCCCGGACGCGATAACACATATATTTTTTTTCCCTCAGGTTCGAGAGAGAGAGAGAGAGAGAGAGAGAGAGAGAGAGAGAGTTGCGCCACCGACGGTGCTTCCGGTGTTTTAATTAACCAGTGTGTATCACGAGCTGGCGGACCGGGTCTACCTGACGGGAGAAAAAGAGAGAGGGAGAGAGAGAAGCATTTTCAAGCATCGTTACCAACGAGGCCAGGCCTGGCCAGCACCCGGAGTCTGACGAGACTGGCGAGAGGGGGGCACCCCTTTCCCCCTCCCCACCTTCCACCTGGCCCCGTGCATGACGTTGTATAGAAAAGCGTAGGGGAGGAGGCGGCAACAGCAGAGGCAGTCACCCCGCAAGCTAACCGCAGCAGCAACGCGCCGACACCCGGCGGTCTGAGGTTCGCAGCTCTCACTCGTTTCGAGAGATCGAGACTCTCGACGTGGCGCCGAGGCGAAGGCCGAGCGTCAGCGAGCGCGCGTTGCGCGGGGGTTGCGCCTCGCGAGCGAGCAACCGAGCGAGCAACCCCGAGCGGGTGAGCGAGGCCTCGCTCCTCGGAATTAACGCCGGCGGTGCCGCAAAATTAATTACCGCATTAATTAACAATTTGCCCGACAAAGTCATTGGGAACGCGCCGGTAGAAGGGCCGAAATTCTCCGCCCTTTCCACTCGCACACACGAGGCGAGCGCCCCGCACGTTTCACATGGGGAAAGCAACCTCTTTGTGCTCCCACCGCGTTCGTTGCGTCACGGAGCGAGCGTTCCGGAATATATACACGAGGGGACGAGGAGGCTGCGCGCCGGGGCCAAAGGAAACCGAGGTTTAACCAACCTCTCAATTCTACCGACGCACCGGGCGTAGCCGATGTTACTGATAAGCTTCGAGAAATGCGCATTTCTCGTGGCAACGCCGCAATTACCCCGCTGCTTGTCGGACGGATCTTGAGATGCCTCGTGCGTTATACTTTGCGAGAATAATTGTATAACGCTCTGTAGCTGTAATTGCGCGGATTAGAATTTCAGGGATTGTTCTGCGTGTTCGGAGGAGAAGGAGAATTCAGATTGAGGACGTCGAGTGTCTCGAGACGATTTTCAGGATCCTGCGGAAAATTGTTGTTGTTTGATATCTTTCTCGAGTGATCGAGAGAGCGGAGGGATATTGCGACAATTTTTATAATAATCTAAATGTGTTTATTGCAATTATTGAATAAATTAAACAGTGGGAAGGGTCTGTAAATATTTTTCAAGAGGAGTAAACAAATATTTCGGATAAGGTACGCACGCATCCATCCATCGAAAATCAACATTTCCTCGAGATTTTCGCGAGATTTCACTTCCGCTGTTGCCCTGGAGGATCCTATTGAAATTAACGTCGAGCACACACGACCCACACGGAAGAGATTCTATTTAATTTCATATCTGTGTAACGAAGCTCTCCCCTTCTCTCACTCAGTGTACACCGTAAACTTTGCTTGCGCACTCGTTGCCGCTGCCGCTGCGGGATAAAAGGGAAGGCGGAGAAAGCTGGGATGATATACAGCTCGCGCGTTTCGTTGCTCTCGTTCGTCAACTGAGAGCGAAAGAGAGACAGAGAGAAAAAGAGAGAGAGAGAGAGAAAGCGACAAGTGCGCGTGAGCGGGGATTAAAAGTTTACTGGGCCAAGCTTCAGCTCGTTGGAGCGAGAAGGAAAACGGAAAACGGCGAGAGAGCGAGAGAGAAAGTGTGCGAGTGGCGATATCCCGCTCTCTGTTTGCACATTCTGTATCCATTCGCAGCATCGCGCTGCTGCATCCGCGCGCCAATCCATCTAGGATGCCGGCGTGGATTAGCGGGTATAGTTGATTGCAAAACGAGCGCGAAATTCCAACGATGACGTACGACACGGCAGATCCTTATCGTCGCTTCGGGGGTTGGTTTTTTTCTCTCGCATTTTCCTTCATTCATCGTTCGATACTCGAGCGAGAGAGAGAGAATGAAAGAAAGAGAGTGAACGAGTGAAGAAGAGGGGGAGCGGGGCAATTCATTCCATTGCGCGATGGGAAACGAGAAGAGGTCGGTTTTCCGTTCCCAGCGATAGCGATAGGGGTGAATAAAAAAAGAAAGGGGGTTGCAATATCGAGGAGGCTCCTTCGCGAATCGTACTCGCATCAATATTGCGAGCGCGATGCACCTCGCGGCCCGCCTCGCGTCGCGCGCAGCTACGGTGCTCCCCCCCTCCTCAACCCCCTCACCCTGCGCCCGTTATACCCCGGCAATTGAAAAGGAAAACAATGCGGCCATTCCATGGCATCGATTCGAAAGAGCTTTATCTCCACGAGTTTACGTTACACTCGGTATTCGACACGCCGGTCCCCGCCCCCTCCAACTCCCACTCATCCGTCGGGGGGGGGATTCGAAGAATTTTATCCTCTTCCCTTTCCGCTTCCCCCGCCGGTTCGCTCTCGCTGTGTTCCTGTTTCCACTGCGCTCGAAGGCTCAGTGCAGGAAGAGTCTGCCGGCTGCTTCTCTGTTTTTCCGGCTTCTCGAGCATTCGCTCGTTCAAGTGTATTTTTCACAATGGGGAATAATCGGAGGAGGTAGGGGGGGGGGGGAGGGGGAGGGGCTGGCGAAACGGCTCCGGGGACCTGGCAGGCGGGTCGGACAATGGCGCTCGCAAGAGGGTGCAAGAGACGCGAGGACCCAAGAACCGGGTGAGGGGTGGGGGGAGGGGGGGGGGGGGGAGAGGGTGAGAGAGCGCTCAAGTCGGCGAGCTTTAATGGCTCGAAACTCAGTCGGATTCGAGATATAGGCGACTTTTTATCCGCCCCGACGATTCCGTAATTCTCGATTGCCCGCTTTTTCCTCCTCTCTTGCGCCCCCACGCCTCCTTCCCCCTCTGCCGCTGGAATCTTTTTTTCCCTCGTAGCTCTCGCAGTCGTCGCACTCGGCACCCGAGCTCCCCTCTGTTTTTTTTTTATCGCTCGAGCTCCCTTCGACCGTGTCGAAAGGGTTCGATCTCGCGACAATTCGTCGGGGGCACCGGGGCTTCCAGGGGGCGAGGAGGGGGGGGGGGGGGGGGGATAATTTGTCGGGTCTAATGGAGACGACAAACGCCGGTTGTGTCGCTGAGTGCAGCGTCGAACGTTTCCGGTGAGGTGTGAGGTACTCGGAGGGCGATCCGTCCGGGTGAGAATAATGAATTGTGATTCATCGCAATCGCCTTCGGCTTCATTGTCGCATTTTCCGCAACGGAGCCGATCCAGGGTCCTCGGGTTTCCGTGCGGAAGCTTCGCTAACTTTGTATTCAACTTTTGCCGTCGCCGCTGGTGGTGCGCCGGCGCTGCAGGTGTGCAGGTGCGCCGGGAACATGCGGGAAGTTGCGCTCCCCGCGGTATTCGACGCTGACGAGATAATCATTAGCCTCGCGCGGATATTCATTTATCTTCGGCGTGGTGCGGCTGGCCACAATTTAGCGGCGTGTAATACACAGGGGAGGAGGCCGGCGGGAGGCTCGTGGCGCGCGGGGGCTGGTCGAGGGTGATGAACAAAGAGACGAGGCGGGGGTCTGGAGGAGGGGAAGGGGGGAGGTGCGGCAAGCCGGGGGCGAGAGCCGAGCGAGCCATTTGTCTCCTCGTTGATCTAATTTGTCAGCGCTGAGCATTTTCCACAGGGCTCGCGCGGCCCAATTGCCCGCACCGTGATGATGTTCTCGTCGAACGTGCGGCGCATGATATACCTGTGACTACGTATATATACGGTGCGTTGCAGCGGAATATTGACACTCTCGTATCGATGTCTCTCTCCTCCCACCGTCCGATGAGGGGAAGTGGAGGGCGAGAGAGACGAAGAACCTGCGAGTGATTGCGCAGGTGCCGGATCGGTGCGAGTGGCGCGAGCGTCGATAAGATAGGGCGCCCTGATGCTAATAAATCGAACAATTACGATATCAGACAGCCAGGAGCTCTCTGCCCTCCTTCTCCTCATCCCCACGGTTGGGTCTCACGAGGGCGAACGTCTGATGAGCTATCGCCGGGAACATCGAGCTCACGAGCGCCGTTTTTCTTCGTTCTTCCCTAACGACACAGATATCTCGAACCATAAAAAATTAACCATACAATTGGAAGATCATTGTAGCCTAAAAAAAAAAAAAATAATACAAAAAATGATAAACAATAAACGATCCAAAATTGGACCAAGCCGACATTATCGTTACCACGAGAACCACGAAAAAATGATCTAAATGATCTAAATCATCTAAATGATCTAATGATCAAAAATGATCATCGCAAATTGTGTCAATCACATACGCACAAAAATCTGTCCATCGTCGTACTTCCGGATAACGCGGCAGTCGTTTCCATCTTCCGTTGCGTCCCGTGCGCATGCGAATAATTCACGAAGGACCTAGTAATACCTGAATTATAAATCTCGGCAGTCCGTGTGTGTGTCTGTTGGTAGTAACAAAATATCGAGGAGCCTTCGTCTGGGTGGCGAGAATTCCCACCGGTAATTATACTCGTCCAACATTGCGGCGAAGGTTTTACCCCTGGAGAGAGGTAACGCGCCGGCGGTGAGCGATCTTGGCGCGCGAGCGCAGTTCCTTCGTTAACGTTTCCCCCTCGAGCGTCGGAATTAACGACGGGAAACACAGGATCCCGCGCGCGGCGCACCGGGCGGCTGCTCCGGGGTATCCGTGGTTATACACTGCGTATATACACACACCGAGTGTACGGCGCTCGGCTGTATCTACTTCCACTTATAGCGCTGGCCGCGCGCGCCTCGCTGCTGCTACAGTATATTCCGCAGTATCGCGATGCTTCGCCCCCTAACTCGTCCGCAGCGCCGTTAGTTGGCGGTGTCGGGGGGTTGGGGGGTACTCGGAGGGACGAGAGGGGGAGTCGAAGGGTGGTCGGCGGGGGGAGCCGTAGCGAACGGGAAATCAACAGCAGGAGTTGAGAATCCAAATGGCGTGAATGTCGCTGGTGCGGCGCGCAGCTTGTCCAACACAGAGGACGAAGAAACGACATTGGGAAAGACAGCGACACCCACACAGCGAGCGATGCGAATGGAGAACGGGACCACCGTTCGAATTCGAAATCGAAACAGACGTGTATATGTTGTACGTGTTTATATGTGTGCGAATCTACGTGTTATAAGTGTGGATGTTATATATACGGACAAACGCGAACCCGGCGAGAGTTGCGCGCGCGGATTATACGCGCGAAGGTGCGCAGCGACTGGAAAATTGGCCCCTCAAACTGTGCGCGAGCGAGAGAGAGAAAGAGATAGTGTGTGAGAGAGAGAGAAAGGAATCAAAGAGATAGACGCTCCGTAGCACTAAGCGAATCGCGTGGCACGAACCCAGGCGTTCTATATCTATAGACCCGGGACTTCTGCGTCTTCCTCCGAGTTTTCGGTCGCCTTGCTTCCTTCGCCTTTGTCTTAGTCGGCTTGTGTTTCACTCGCTGCCGGCGATACAACGCGACGCACAATCCCGACACCCTCCCACCCTTTCCTTACCTTCCCCTCGTCTCAACGCTCGTTCGAGATCGATTCCTTAATGGGATTAAGTCGGAATTCAATGGAGCGTGCGTCGGCGTTAAGGCCGATCTCTCTCGAAGCACCATCAACCGTACCCCGAGTCTCTGGCTTCACTTTCTTCTGCCTGTTCAGCTGCAGTAGCAGCGGCTGCTGCCTCGAGTCTCTCTTGTGCGCGAGTGGTATTGTTTCGCGGAGAGGGAACCTCCGCCCCCTCCTCCCCCGAGTTGTATACAATGTCAGTTCGAGCGCATCGACGCGTGACACCGAGACGTTACTCGAGGAAACAGCTCGCGTCTCCCTTCTTCGTCGTCGGGCGGTTTACGTCGAAGCATCAGAGGCGAGGAGAAAGAGGCAGAAATGAGAGACGAACAATCACGGGACTTCGCGGCACGTTTTATCGTCACCGGGATCGTTGATTCGCATTCAGTTTTCATGTTTTTTTCGCTGACTATTTTTAGTGTTACATGGGAGAGGCAGACTGACATCCGGCAAGACATATTCGTCCGACGCTCGTTATAGTTTTCGTTCGCTAAAAAAATTAAATTTCAAACGACACAGACAGTCACTGTTTGTCATGTCAAATTGGTCTGGCGTTCGGAGTATATTATTAGAAAGAGCGAGAGGGAGGTGGAGGGAGTGGGGGGGGGGGGGAGATCGCGGGTACGTCGAGTCTAGACTCGATGATGAATACAATATCGTGAGCAAATACAAGACGGGGCCCCGAATACTCGCGGTTGGAAATGTAGGGCGTCTGGATCCTGTCGAGTATCGTGTCTCTCTCTCTGTCACTTTTGTGTCCGTCGTACCAGTTGACATTTTATATACATCGACGAGACTTCGCCGGGGGAAAGAAATCTACGTCGTTGATGACACTACGAATTCGCGTTCATTTATGCTCGCAAACAATTTGTTCTAAATGAAGCTCAACGCAGTTGGCAGCCTTTTTTTTTTCGTTCACCGACCAAGTCGAATCAACATTACTCAGTTCATCAAAAAAAAAATTCTGGAAAACTTCCCTTTTTTTCGTAGCATAACAAATAAAAATAAAAAAAGTATATCGCCAATCTACTATTCCAAAATTAATTCAATCACGTGCAGCAGAGGCTCCGGGAATACAATATCGTGTGCAAATACAAGACGGGGCGGGAGATAGCGGCCGGAAACGCGCGGAAAGGTTCGGGGATCCTTTCGGGACGCGCCTCTCTCGATCTCTCTGGGTTATTGAGTTTCAAGAATCTATTTAACATCGTCGAGCTGCTTTAGCCCCGCGACGAGGGAGATGAGCGGGGTTCGAGGGGGTCGGCAACCGAGGGGGAGAGAGGCTGTGGGGGGTGAGTAGAGCTCGATCGCACAGCCGAAGCGGGTCCGGGGTGGCATGGTGCAGCATGGGGAAAGGTGGCTCGGGGGGAGGGGGTGCGTCGAGGGAAGCTGCAGCAGGTTTGTCAGTTCGCGGCTCACCGCCCGGGCGCACGTCGCATCCGTCTTCCCCGGCCCCGATCGCACGCGCGAGAACCTGGCAGATCCGTGGCGCAAGCTCCGACCCCCTTTGCATCCGACGACCCCTTCCCCCTTCGCCCCCCGACCCCTCTTGTCGTTCGAAGCCAGCTTGATGGATACTCGGCTCACAGTCTCGAGTTCGCCTCGGTGCATACCAACTATGCTGCACCACGCGCCCCCTCGTTGTAGGCTACCACCCCCCATCCACCTCGCCCCTTCACGCGAGCCCCTCCCCCTCTTTCATCTCCTTTCGTCCTTACACACGCTCGCGGGTACCACGCCTTATACCCTCCTCGCCCCTGCCAACTCTTTTGCACATTCTCTCCGACGAGAGCCTCAACAACCCCCCTCCCCCCCTCCCCCCCCCCCTCCCCCTTCCCTGACACCCACCGCCCAGGCCCTCGAGCACACGAAGCGCGGTGGCATATCCGTTCCAATTTGTTTGCATCCTCGACGGGCGTTGTAAAAATTTACCACATGCTCTCGCTGTGACTGCGCCTGGAAATAACAGCGACGGAACGACATGTCTTGAAGATAAGAGGCACGGAGTGCGAGTCTCTTATCTCTCATTCGATTATCATTATCACTTTGGCACACTTTTCGCAATTGACGCATTTCGACAGTTACAGGGTTGATCGTGTTTGTCATCTCTTGCGTTTGCCGAACTGGATTCCGTTGTATTGACGTAATAACAGTCGATGCACTCTTAGCTTACGCCGAGATTGAAGCGCTGGAAATAAGTGGATTATTATAGTCGTTGAGGCAGACAGACGTTCGATTTATCGAAATAAATACCAAATACAGCAGAACTCATCTCGAAGAACTTCGATTAGATTGTGATTCTTATGGAATGATGAGAAGTCTACTGTCCTCAATAAGCAAAATAAAGTTTCGATAAACCATATCAAGTATATCTCAGATTTGAGAATATACGATGATTATTGGTTCTCAACATCAGGTATTTATCGGGCAAAGTGCATTGACACGAAATCCGATACCACGGTGCGACGACCGCGCGGCTCATCTCCGTCTCTCATCGTCTCCGCAAGCTCGGGGGTGGCGCGTTAGCCGTTTATTTCGGTAGGCCATGAGAGAGCGGTTCAACCCAAGAAGAGGGGGCAGGGAGAGAGGGGTATATCGCGCATAGTGGCTCGAGAAGCCATCCTTACTTTGCCGAAAGTCCTAACGATATTTAGCTCCCGCTCCTGCCATATAGCACAGTCAGTATATATATATATGTGTATAGGGTGCCTAGCAAGCGGCTCCCGGAGTAGCGGTATCGACGACACGGTTACCGTAGCCGTTATCGGTCAACGATAACGACCGTCGAGTGTACTCGTCGAGTGTGCTCGGTGGGTCGGGGGACGGCTATGATGGCGCCGGCGAAGGGGTGAAGTCGCAGGGAGAGAGAGGCAGAGAGGGGTGTAGGTTTGCAGTTGCAGGTTGAATTACCGCGCAGGGTAACCTCCTCCGCACATCGTTCCAATGCGAACCTCGGCGGGGAAGGAGAAAAGGGAAGGGCGGGGTGTGGGGGTTGGGTCGGGGGTTGGAGGAAGGTTGAGATCCTCCGGTGCACGTTAAGGGCGAAGCCACTTTGGCAAAGTTTGCGGTATGTTAGTCGGGACGAGTGCAGAGAGGGGGGGGAGGAAGAGTCGTCGAGTTCGCAGAGCGAGAGGAAGAGACGGAAACTTCCCGGCGCACCGGTTGACTAGTCTCAGATTATCGTGTACCAAGCGAATATTCATGTCGAAATCGTGATCGGTTTGATCGCAGCCCGAACTTTGTCTAACTCACTCTCGCGACTAACTTGCCCGACGATGTAAGTGATTCGACGAGTGTAGCACGCGGGGTCATCGCGGATACGTGTTGACGCGGCGCGTTTGCGGCATTGGACAACAGTTTGGAATATACTAGCGCGGCGCCGGATGCGCCGGGAACGGGTGAAACGTACTTGCCAATGGGAGTTGAGGACGTCTCAGTTGAGATTGGCTGATAGCGCGATGCCCCAGGTTATCACATTTCTTTTCAGCAAGGTTACGATAACATTGGGAGTCGAAGTGGCAGCTATATGTGACAACAAACGAGATTTGTCGTTGACTCAACCTTTCTCTTTTCTTCACCCAAGAGACAGCGATATTTCTCCCACCACTTTAAAAAATAGGCTTTTAACATAGGACGAAGAAATTCTCAATATCATCAGTATCACATCCTCTTTATTAAATATTTCAATGATCGTTGTGTATTCGATTAGGAGTAACATTGAGAACTGTGGTGAAAAGCCACGGCGATGAAGTCACGAGTCAAGAAGACACAAGCCAACATCGGTCGCCGCGAAACTTGCAGCAAGCCGAGATCGTACAGACAACTTAGACTGCAGCGACACGAACGGCGCCGAGTAACCAACCAACCAACCAACCCGCCCCGCGCGCCCGCCAACCAACGAACCGTCGACCCGGACTTTGTCTCTAGTGCGCCCTTGGTACTCGGTAGTTCGACCCTTCCCCGGGGACACTCGAGTCTTACGTGAGCCCTTTCGCCCTCTCGGCAACGAATCCTCTTTCGCCTTTTCCTCTTCCTCTTCTTCGCTTCCCCACCTCTCCCTCGACCCCACCCGGTACGTGTGTATCGTCTCGCTTTGTCGCTGGAGCTTTCCCCCTTGCCGCCGTCGTCGCCGTCGCCGCACGTACTCATCGTGGCAGCGTCGCGTCGCGCTGTATACTCGTCGTCCGCTATCTCCGCCGCCCTCTTCCCTCATTCTTCGGCTCGTTGCACTTCCGCCCTTCGCCCGTCGCACTATTGTCTTGCCGCCCGCTTTGATTCATCTTTGCACTGGCACAGCACCTACGTCATCGAGAGCTCGAAGCCGTCTCACTTGAACCCTCGACGAGTGATTTTCAAACAGACTTCCACCACTCGAGAAAAAACGAGAAAAAAAAACACAGTCCGTGCGCCGTTGCAACGTCTCGCGGATGCAACAGACACGCCTGACGCGACGTCTTGTTTGGCGTTTCGCGTGGGATTGAAATAATGTACACGAAGAAAAATGTTGCATGATTTGAATAATAATAATAATAACATCGCGAATAATATCGTTCGCTGTTTACCACGAATGGCCTTTCCACTGTTTCTTCATTAAATTCGAATGAACAACCCCCGTTTCTTGTCGAGGAGTCAGAGGGACTCGCCCATTTCATCGGGTCGTAATATTCGTGTAGCCGAGTTATCCGGCGGAAGATCGATGCTCTCGATCGGCGTGGCGCAAGCAGAAATAATGATTAATGGATTCAACGCGCTGCTCCCGGTGACGTTGGCTTCTCCACCCCCCCCCCCCCCCCCCCCCCCCCCCCCTCCTCCTCTCACTCGCAGCCCGCCCCAGCGTCATCCACGTGCAGATGAGGCGGGAGCGAACGTGCGCGAAATCTCGCGCTCGATTAGAAAGTCAAATGTTTCGGGTGTCGTTTGAGCGAGTGACGGTGGCGCCGCCTCTGCCCTGCAGTTGATTCCTACGGCGACGGCGACCTTTCCCCGTCGCGAAACCTCCCACCGGTTCGATTCGCCTCTCTCTCCCTCTTTTCTCGGTTCACCTTTGCACGGCAAATTTTTTTTCGAACAAACGAACCGCAACTCGGCCGGTTTTTCCGCCGCCGCCGGTTTTTCAATTTACCACGGGCACACACTCGACTCTATCTTCACCAACTTCGCAAGTTCCACACGCGCGGCGAATAATTTATTTATCTGTATCCTCAGGCAGTTAATTTTATCCGTTTGACGAAAACACATTTCCGGCGAGACGTCGTCAGTGGACTTGAGCGGCGGAAACATCAAGTACGAACGCGATGCTATACATGCAAATCTCTAGTTACAATGAAAGATCTGAATGCAACGCCGTGCGTTCTGTTTCCGCTTCGCGATTTCCTGGCTGCGACGTTTCCCGTCGCTTATAAGCCGGATTTAAAGTTCTGGTCTTTCAACAATAACACAACTATTCGGAAGTGAATCCCGAAGCCCAGGTGCGAAGTGCATTTCGCGATTCTGTCGTCACTTCTGACGACAGACGGTGCGCTGACGGCGCCACTCAGCAGCTAATAACCATGAGACCGACACCGAGTTTCCCTTAATTAATTCATATCTCCATCCACCTCTGCCCTTACACCCCTCCCAAGCCCACAGCTACCCCCCACCGCGTGTTCCCCTCGGAACCGCTGTGCATGCTAATGCATCTCGCCCGGTTGAAATAACGATTCGACAACCACCCGGAAACTAACTGTCGCGCGTTCGCCTTGCACTTTGCTCTTGTGGGTCCGGCGCGCCTGTGACATCCGTCGGGGGATGAGCTTTAATCACTTCCGCAAAGCTGCGGCAACTATAACTTGTCCTCGCGCGCTCAGCCAGCGTCTTATTCGCAGCCGCGAAGTGGAATTGCCGCGCGAGCACTCTGCGCGGATCGTCAAAACACGAAATTCCCGCACAGTTCGGATTACGCATTCCGCCGACAATTTCTGTAAAAGCAGATGCACCGGGAGTCTCGGATTAGTCGCGGCCTTTCTCGAACGGGACTCAGGCTGCTCACTCGTAGGGCTAAAATCCTTATTCGCTCGGTTTAATGCGGCTGCGAGGCTGCAATTCGGTCGACAACTGAAATATTTCAGGCAAACCAATTTTTGTTTGACGTCATTTCAATTAGCCAGATTTGTAAATCTGGCTAATTGAAATGACGTCAAATTAAGTTGAAGAACCCGTACAAAAGCGGACGTGGAGCTGTCGCTCAACGTTCAACCGACTTCAAAATCTGCAAGTCAAATGACGACGTCGGTTTGACGTTTTTTCTCGCGTCTTTGCTTCTTATCCAGTTAAAGAGTCATCTCTCTCTCTCTCTCTCTCGTGAAGCTATTTAAGGCTCATTTTTTCGACGAGATTCGACCCTCCCCCATTTGTATCGTCGCTCATATTTAGACCGTTGGCCCGTAACTCGACAATTCTCCGGCCCCATCCTGTCGCTTCTCCTCTCCCATAAATATATCATCGTTCGCGCCGTATTTCCCGGCTCAACTTTGTCACGGCTATTTTATTTCGTGCCAAGCGTCGCCGCTTTCGCTCGCAGCCGGAAGCGTTCGTTGCATTCTTTATTCGAATAGTTTGTGGACCAGCGACTCCCGGCTCTTTAAAGCCGCCCGGTCGAGCTCCCCGGTCGCGCGCTTCAACTTTGCTCTACGAACTCGACTGTCCGAGTCGCCGAGTCGAACGTTGCACTCTGGTGCAAAACTGTGTAGCATTCGTTCCAGGACGCCCATCTTCCTCAGGTTCAGGTCCGCACAGCCTTTATGCCTTCGCATCCTTCCGTCTCCGTCGCTCGTTTCACCAGAAAGACGAGGAAGATAAGATGCCTCGGCTCTCTCTTTCTCGTTTCTTTCGGACGAGAGAGACGCCTCGTCTCTCTCGCTAATGGATGCCCGGTGGACTTCTCGAGACTTTGCCCTTTACGCGCCGGTCCGCGTCGCGTGTCTCTCGTTCCTTCGCTCCGGTCCGACGAGATTTCACTCGAAAACTCCTGCGGACACCCGCGCCCATGCTTTTCGTCCCTATCCTTCTGTCCTTCAGTGGGGACTGCCTCCCCACCTCTCTCTCTCCTCTCTCCCCGATGAGAGGAGGATGGGGTGAGTCTTTTCGGCTCTCGTCCACGGGAAAACTTTGTTTTCCTGTTCGCCCGCCGGTGATGAAAGCGCCGCGACGCCTCCTCTCTCTCTCGCCGTGTCATTCCGTAAAACTTGCCGCGCGCCATCACCGCCGCCGTCGCCGTGCGTCTCGCGAACAACTTTCGCAGTACTTTAAATTTCAAATTGGCCACGCCGGTCGTTACTTTGCCCTTCGCGATATTTGCGAGCCAAAGTGAAATTCTCGGATGTGTACAGAACAAAATACAGAAGAAAATATATATATTTACACACACTCACACAAATTAAATAACCTCGACTGTATATTTTGTTTAGGTTGGATAATGTATCTTAATCGTTCCTGTCTCGTAACTTGATTATTTCAATCGGTTGATCCTCGTGTGAAAATATTTGGCTCGAGTTCGCAGATGCAATTTTTTTTCTTTTTTTTGTATGGAAATAGAATAACGGACATGTAACTGATATTCGGTTGTTGGAGGAGTCAGCAACGACAGTGAAGTATCGCGTGGCTGATCCGGGACAATAAAGCGAGAGAAAAATGAATCGAGAGAAGAAAAAACGAAAAGAGAAAAAAAAAGCGGCGAAAGTTGGCGATATACGCGGGGTGAGTTTATACAGAAGGCCGGACGTGGACGCGGGAGGGTCGTAATGGATCACGGGCAATCAATCGTGCCAGAGGGCCGCGTGGTCCTCGTAAACGTCGAGATTCCATCGATTTCTCGGGGGGTCGTATATTCAAATTTCGTCCACACGGATAATTATCGTCCGCCCTTGACAATCGCCACCAGGATCTCGGACACTCAAAGAGCTCTCGCGTTGATCATCGCTCGGAACCTACAAACGAGTTCACGATAACCGAAAGTTTTGGCGATCTGATAAACCATTTAATTACACTCGAAGGAGCGAATTCAATGAGTCGCATCGATTGGTGCGACGAATATCACCGAACGAAAGTTCGGTAATGTTCGCGGCCGAGTTGCGAACCCGAAGGGACTATCGATTGCCTTTCGTGCTTTTCCGACATCTGTATCGCCTTCGAAGATGCCGATCTTGTCGAGAGCCGAACTCTCGCCCCGATACTCGGTACTGTCTTCGCCCAGCCGGCGGAGCTGGCGAGGCCCTGGAGGGTCTTTCAGCAATTTTCCATTCACCGACTCTGCGGGAGATGATGTCAACGTAATCGGGTTTCCGCGGTCTTCGATAATCGAACAATGTCTCTTGGACACGCTGTGTATGTGTGTGTATGTCTGTCTGTCTATCTGTCTGTATCTGTTTACATGGAGTGTTCGTGTGTGCCGAATATACACTGTGTGTATGTGTGGTCATATACACGTTGTGTTTGTACATGTACAGTACACCTGGGTACACGAGAAAATATCCGGCGTTTCTCACTGTCTTCGTCATCCATATAACTTTTCCTCGGCCCTTTCCCTTATTCCTCTCCCGTCCCGAAGCATCACTTGCGTGACCCAAATGGAGACACAGCGGCGGGTCGGTAAGAGGGAGGCCTTCCCTGCTCCGGATCTCCGTTACGATTGTTGTCTCTCCCTCCGCCATTCCTCATCGAATACACTCAATAGGAGACGAGTCCGCGCACACACCGCTCGGACTCGGAGAGATTTTCCGTTTGGTGCGGCTGCTCCAAACCAGCAGCCGGCTGACTGGCTGATTCCCTCGCCGCAACGGCGCACAATCGCAATCGGAATCCAATACAAAAGTCGGCTGGAGCCGAGAGCGAGACCAGGGACGCATCCCTATACGTCTTTACGTGCGATGCGGTCGTGGATGCGATGTGTAAGGCCCTGCAAACGCGTGAGAAGGTATCGGAATGGAGACGGAAAGTCGATTCCTCCTGTACGTAAAGGTAGGTTACGGATATACAGTCGGCGGCACGTTGAGGCGCGGAACCGGAGAGAGAAAGAGGGAGAGAGAGAAGACAAACGATAAGACAAAAGCTCCCGGGCTTCTGTCTTATCGTTTCGATCTTCCGCGATAGTAACCGGGGCTATGTGCATCACCCGACGACCATGGAAGTGTCGTTTGCTTCACAAATGGGCAGACGGTATCGATAAAGTCTCCCAGTGTTGAATGTCCCGGCAGAGGGATAACGCGATTCATTCGATTTTTCATTTTTATTATTTATTTTTGTTGATTTTTTTATTTATTAAAAAAATAAGTGTATGAAAAAATTCACTCGTGACAGCCTCGTCATCCGTGGGAAAATATGTGAGTCGGTGACGAGCGCGTGGAAGGCGAAACAAAATGCGAAACGAATACCCGACTCGACTCGTTAATCGGCCGAACAATGTTTCATTGCGGGTCAATATAAGTTTACGACCCTGGGAAACGGTAAACAGCGACTTTCCTCTCGTATATTCCCAGAGATCCGCGGTTTCCCTGTGTCCGACGACGGAGCGCGCAATCTCCCTCTCGCCCCCACTCCCCCTTCCCCCTCCACGCGTTTCTCTCCGCAGCTTCATCTTACTTCGCGTTTATGTCTTGACTTTGTTGCGCCTCGACTAACTATAATCTTATTCCGAGTCTCGGGCGCTTCAACGACGAGTTTTCTCCGCGTAGCTATACGAGAGTCGGTAGTTTCGCCGCGAGAGTTTCGCCCCGCGGGGAAAGTTGCACGAGGACAGCGGGTGCGGCGCGTCGCAGCAACGACAAAACCCCTGATTTCCTTTCGTGCTCGAGTCCCGCGCAAAATTCTCTCTCGGAGTGTCGCTACCTCCCCCCTCCTCTCTGGAAAATTTGCAACTCTTCCGCTAAATCGCGTAATCACTTTCTCGTTACTCACCGTTGCGTTCGCGTTTGCGTATCGAGTTACACCGAGTTCCCCCCTCACCGTTGGCTCGCGAATGCCAATTCATTCCGATTGTTCTGTTTTTTTCAACGCTGACACCCTCGCAGTGTCAATTTACCCTTCCCCCTCTCCTCCCACTCGGCTACTTTGTTTACGCGGTCGCGCGTTTCCGCGATCAAACCCGGGATCACGTTGCGCGGCACGTATAGCGAGCTCTCGGCGTGTATACGCGGCATTACACAATGTACAGAGAGCCGCCCGATGGGTTATACAAACAACCGGGGAAATTCGAGGGTTCGCGAAGACACGGACGGAGAGGAAGGGGGGGGGGGGGGGGGAGCGCGGACTCTGTGTGGTTATGGTAACCAATGCTGTGCTCCGGATAGAGACGGTTGTGTCTCACGTCGCAAATTTGTCGTCGTCGTAGTTGAAGTGTCATATATATACACACAGGGTCGTATACAGTGTGCTCCATCGGTGCTGGGGTCCTCGAACGGGGTCTCTGCATTCCAACGTCGAGGGGTTCATTCCCGCTCTCGGGATTTCCGCCGCCTCCGTTTATCCCGCGAGCCTCCTTTTCCGTGCGTGCCCTCGGAATGGCTCGTGACGAACTGCTCGTACAGGTCGTTTCGGGGATTCCCCCGGCCCCTTCCCACCGCCACCAACCACCGCCGCCCCCGCCAACGCCGCCGAAATCTCGTTCCTCGTTAATCCTGGGGGATCGTTCGACTCCCGCCCGTCCTGCTCCTTCCCTCGTCGGCTAAATTCCCGTCTCGGAACCCAAACCACTCGCGCGTCGTTCCTCACGTTTTCACGCGTCGCGATGCCCCGAGCTTTGCCGCTTTTATCGCCGGAAGTCGCTTAGGGAAGGGACTGTACCAGACTGTCATCGAAGCTCTTCGATCATGAAAAAAGTCCATTTTTGCGTCTTTCTCGTCGAATTTTCTATTTTTTGGGCAAACAACTTTACGAAATTAAACATCTTTTTTTTAAACAATCGCAAGGGATTATAATTACGAAGCTTCCATCGACCTACCGAGGAGATTGCTGATTTTTCCTATCACACTATCCGACCCCTCGCTCGCATACCACGTACGTCCCGAACTGCAGTCAGCTATGAGTATATACCGAACGAGAAGGACGCGCCAACTCCGGGGAGTAACGTCCCGGCACTTTCGCACTCTGACGATACCGGTGGGACTTATTCCGCATCGGCGCGGGCTCCAAGTCCGCAGCGAGAACCCCCCCGGGGATGTCGATTCGCGGGGAACGACGCGGGATGATAGTCTACCGCTCTGCCGGTGGGCCATCATCCCCGAGGTTTCTCTCTCCGAAGGCGGCGGAGCACGCTCGGTTTCACCCGAAATTCGTGAGCGCGACCGAGTCGCTCGTTTCTTCGCAAGGTCTCGCGCGCCGAGCCCCGCGTTTTACGAGAATCCGGGGCGCGGAAAATGGAGATGCGCGAGCGTGGAGTTCGCAATGACACGTAAGAAATTCATCTCTATTATAAACTCGAAGAATTTTACCGTGTCCTTGAATAATCAAGATGATCTGACACAATTTTCACGCGTCGATATCACGAAGTGGAAATAAAGTGTCGTGTCTCGAGTGAAATTCTAAAAAAAAATCATAAAAATGATGGAAACACCTGGATTAAAATATACAAAAACGAGACATAAAATTCCTTATCACGAGGTCAAATACCGCTGGCAACCTCGCGACCGCGTAGTCACAGCTCGCTCAAAATGATTACGAGATCAATCACTTTGCAGCACACTGATTGATACGACACAGCCGAGAGCTGTTACGTCGGAACAGATATGAACAGCGGCTCGCAAAGGGGTTGGGATTTTGCCTCGAATTACAGTATCGCGGTGTGTGGATCTCGCGAGCTTTCGTTGTTCACCTCGAGTCGAACCACTAATCGCCTCGGCGCTACATAATACACGAGACTCGTTCGCTCCCTCGCCTCCTTTTTTTTCGCTCTACCCTTCGCGCGATTTCCATCTCTGTAGATCAATCTCCCGATAAAGTCACGCATCGCGCGGGGGTGCTGTCTGTGTTTGTTTCTCTCGTTCCTCCGCGTTTACAGGACACCGGTGCTGTCGCCGGGCACATCCGTAGGAATCGCGTTGATGCTACGCGAGACAAAACGAGAACAAAGCCGACGACGAGTTTTATCTACCCTGAAGAATCATTAACGATCTTGGCGTCGGTGTGCACGAGTCGTCGAGATCGAAGGAAACAGGTTGGGCTATATCGGTCGTTTGCGCACCGGGTTTTTTGAGGCGACGTCTTCGTCCCTCATCCCCCTCCCTCCCCCCCCCCTCCCTCCCCCCACTCCAACCCCCCAACCAACTGAAATAGAGGGGAAAGGGAGCATCATTAAGACGCGAAAATTGCTACTGTAAGCCGCGCCTGCGCGCCATCTCGATAAATATCGCACTCGCACGCAATATCCATCATTGCCGCACTATGAAGCCGCGGCGTAACCATTATAATGCTCCGCGGCTGGCAACGGCGAAAGACGGTCGAGCGATACGACGCGGTCGCCGTCGGTATGACGTAATAAAGGGATTAAGACGCCGTAAACTTCTCACGACAAAAATGTTTATCACGCGAACATTATTGCGCCGTCGACTGGCGCGTACAGACGACGAGATTTATAAACCTTTCCGAACGTTTTTGTGACATTAGTCAAGTTCATTCGACGTTTATGGGATGGAAAAGAAAAATTTTCGTGTTTGGGCAAAACAGGTCACCGGGTCACGATCCCGAAGTCCCTGTGAGTTGTCGTCTTCGGGGCAGAAACTTTCTGTCAAAGTCACTCTGGCGCGGTTACGCAACTCCCGCTGTAGCTCAATAACCGCGAGGAGACTGTGATTAATATCGCTGCTGCGTCGCAAACTTACAGTTGGGGCGTATTTGCATTGCGCGAACAAACGCCGGAAAATCTGCGACAAAGCGGAGATGCTCACCTTTCGCTTCGCGCTCCAATTGTGCATTTTCTGTTTATCCTGTAATCCGTTTGCTGGCAAACATTTGATCAGAGCTCAGCGCGTGCGCACGGACGCGTTTGACTTAAAAAAAAAATGAATATTGTGTTACTCTCCGACAGAAATGCAAAGACAAATAAATTACATCGTGATAAATTACATCCGCCAAAAAGCGAAGAACGTCTCGGATAGGATTTATTTTTCGAAAGAATTATCGCTAAAGTGCCGGAGGCAAATTCGGACCCGTTAATTAGCGCCAAAAAGTGCTGAACACCGAAACTCAAGTATAGCCTCACGCGTTGAATATTTCACGGTTAATTTTTGGCAACCGAAAGTTGGCAAACTCCTCGAGCGGGTCACCGGGTCGTGGTGTGCCCCCAACGGAGTCTACTATAGAGACGTCCTTGCGGGCGTCTTTGCGGCCGCTGAAACTTTCCGTCAAAGTCACCGCGATACAGCTCCTTCGGAACACAATGAGGGAGGACCGAAAGCTAATAAGGCGAACTCCGCGCGACACCGTCGTAGAATTATTATTCCAACGCCCTCCACCCCCTAAGGGTGGTATTACACGGATATCTAGAGACATGTGTAAGTCGCGTAGGCGTGTAAGCCCGCGTACGTGCTATATATATGAGCACCTTGGAGGGGATATATATGTATGAGCCTGTTCTTCGATCGAAGTTTGTCGTGTGACGGCTATTAGAGGCAAATTACTTGGGACGCGGCCCATTAGGTCATTACCGGAGGGCTGCCAACACCCAAGCCCCGTCTCCCTCTCTCCATCTCTCTCTCCTGTATCCTGCAGCCGCACGGTAATGACGTACACACCGCGCTTCTCGAAAACATAAACATTTTACTCAAGGTACACATTTATATGTGCACACTAAACGTCACCAGGTATAGGATATATTTGGATACAGAGAGAACGTTATACGACGTACTTGCAGTTGATGAGCTCGAGGCTACTGCCAGGAAAGTATGATGCACCTGGTATACATAGGTATAAAATGACATTTACTCAGTGTGTGAACTGTAACCAAAGCATTGCTTATACGTATATACACTGCATATATAAATATATAAAACGAAATCTTCTTAAACACGTTGAAGTCGGCTTCATTCATTACAGCCATTACCCTCTGTATTATTCCCAGGCTCTGACTTTTGTTCCATTTTTTTTTCTCGACGCCGCAAAGTGTCAAGTGGCGAAGAGTTGGGAAAAACGGGTCAGGAAGGGGGTGAGAGCAGGAGGAGGAGGAGGAGGAGGAGGAAAGGGGGGATGAGGTGGCGTGGTTGAATGCTCGAGCGCATAATACCGCGCGTATAATTCAGGTACGAAGTGTGTAAGTGCCGGCTGGTGTGAAGTGGACACGCTCTTCGCGAATTACTCCCACACCCCACCCCCTTACTCCCTCCCTCCCCCTTTAGCCCATTCGTGTAGTACACACAGCGTTCTACCCGCGGCGGCGCATCAATTCTCCATCTGGAGTTGCCATTTTTCTTCGTCCTCTTACCGTTTCTCGCCTCCCGGTCTTTTCCGAAGACCCGAGCCACCGATTGGGGGAGGGAACCCTCGCCTGAAATTTACTTATTCATATTCGTCGGAGAAAGTCTCCGGCTCGGAGTCTGAGCGATCGTGCTGCGCTCGTACACGCTGGTGTATATATAGCCACGTTGTGGTATTATCTGCAGTTATGTGGACTGGAAGGGAAGGGGGTCGGGTGTAGAGGGTTTCAACCTCGTGCAGCGCGCGCTCGGTTGGCGCTCGGTGAGCGACTTGATTGATACGCGGATTGCGTGGCGGCCGCGAAAAGGTGCTCGTCGGCAATCGACCGCGGGTGGATTCTCCTATGGTGTCTGTGTGTGTGTTCATGAGTGTTCATATGCATACGACGTACATACATATATGTATAGACGTAAACATACGCCCTATACACATAAATATACCTGGTTTATACACATATATATTCGCAAGTGGCTACAGTAATACCCGTTGGCTGTTGCATAAAAGCTGTGAAGTACACGAGATCGCGCTGGAGAGCTCGGGCGTCACGTCGTTTCGTAGAGCGATAGCGCGAAGCCGATTCAGTGAGAGTGGCAAGAGCCCGAGGTGAAGGGTGGCGAATGCCAGAGGGGACATGGCGAGCGGGGAGGGAAGGGAAGGGATGAGAAGAGGATAGAGGAAAACAGCGGTAGACAGTAGTACACAGAGCGGTTACAGCGTATGGACGTTGCACGAGACGGGGTCGGACCCGTCTGCCGAGCCCAGGCACGGCCCGCGTTCGCCTCTGTCGACTTTGTGATGCAAATTTCGTAAATGGCCCACATTAGCCCAGTTTCGCGTTGGGCTACCCGTCTATCCGACCTTCGTCGCTGATTATTGCCCGCCATCCGAGCCAACGCTGGGCGCAGCGCCCTCTGGGCGATAATTCATTTGTGCCGCGCGCGCGTCTCCCCGACGGCTGCTCCGCAGCCTTCGTCGGCATTAATATCCAGACGCCCGGCCCGTTTGTCTCTTTCGGCCTCTCTGCCTCTGAATTCGTCTCTCTTCCTCCTTTTCAAGCAGAAGTACGTGCGTCTTTCCCGTCTGGTTGTATATATCTGGTTGGCGTACCTTAGATATACCTCACAAGGGGGAGGAAAAGAAATGACATCTTAAAGACATTTATTTCGGGTCTGAGGGATCGCTTCTCTACTTCGAAAAAAAATTGTTTAGGTCCTAAAAGTTGCTGCAGCGATATATTTGCCGCTCGACAAGAGTTTGTTAGATTTATTTGTCATTCTGTTTGCGGTTTGATTGGGTGCCAACTGGGGTCGGTTGACGAGTCTCGTTTAGTGGCAAACCTGCCCAGAGACAAATCAGATAGTAACTGATTGATAATTCTGTTTTTGGCTATTATTGCATGACACCTGAATAAGAAGCAGCGTTTTGATGGCCCAACAAATTGTTTTGGTCGATTGAGCCGAACGTACTGACAGACCTTCCGTTAACGAGATGCATTCCAGGCTGGTCCGGTTGTGTCTAGACTCAGACTCGTTCCAGTAATTTCCTGATTACTCGTGTCGGGTCTAGACCGAATCTGCAGGTCGCCTCAGGCCTGTTTTTACCCAAATTCGCCTCCGTTATTAGATTGCGCGACGATATTGGGAAAAAAGGCGTCGACACACGTGACCCGTCTAGCTGGAATTCGTTCGTCGAATTTTCCGGTTCAGATGACGCCAACGCTCGAACGTGCAGCGCCCTGGCAACAAAGTCACGCCGGCTAATTTTCTAATTTCCACCCGGCAGCGCGAGTCCCCGTCAATCAGTTCGTTAATATCCCATTAAGTCGCCCTCGCGCGCGCCGCTGTCGACGCCTCTTCGTTCCTCTTCCTATCTCACCGATTTCTGTTTACCCGCGATCCGCCCGTTTCCACGTTAATAACTAATTATCCAATCGGCTAGCTATACACGTCAATGCAATTTTTATTTTAAGTCTCATCGGATTTGTTCCGATTTTTCGTTTTATCAAGAGACGCGGTAGCGTCTCGACGCCAAGTATTAAAACCGAGACGCTAGCGCTACTCTTATTTACAGCAAGCTTGCCCCTTTTTCGTCTGCTACGAAATGTAACTCGAATTATCACAGTCAAAACGTCGCTGACGCCAAAATGTGTCAGGTTCAATATTTTTTATTTTTTTTTCTCTTTCCAATGAGCCCTGTTTCAATAAAATCGGTGCCCGCAATGCTAATATCTGGTCACTTACAATTCTGTATCGGTCAAAAATTTTTCACCGCACTCACACAACGTCAAGCTGCTGATGTGTCCGTCGATATACGTGCATGGCGTGTACTAGCCCGTCTTAACTCGAATTATCTCAGGCAATAGATCGCGGACGCTAAATGTATCAGCACCAATATTTTTTATTTTTTTTCTCTTTTTAATGAGACCTGTTGCGATAAAATCAGTTCCCGAAGTGCTGATATTTGGCCAAATTTCACTTTTGTCCGAACTCACACATCGAAACTGATTTGTCCGATCGCATATACGTGTGCGTACGTGTGAAGAAAAACACGCACACATAACACAACTGGTGGCGCGTGGCTCCCGCAGCGGCAGCCCAAAGAAGTTGCACCGACGCGGCAATCGTCTGCCGACCGGCTCGCTCACGTCGTCGATGACAGATGACAGAAAGTGAGAAAAAAAAAATTGTCATGCGTGATATTTTTCTCTAGCGTAATGACTATAGTGAGTGAATGTGAGTGGTGAAACCGCGGAGAGAGGATTATTTTCTACGACGTTAAAAATGTGGAAGATATTTTCTAACCTCATGAGCAGGTTTTTAAAAAAAAATGTGTAATGTTTATTTTATAAAATATGTTTCTTGCTTCAGTTTTTTGCTGCGACTAATAAATAATTGACCGAGCCTGTGGATAGTTGTTGCAGCTTGTCGGTGGCAGCAGTAAAATGTGGAGCAAGAAACATTTGTCGAAAGAAATATTCATCAAACTTCAGAAGATTTTGCACAGAATGCTTTCTCCAGTAGACAGCTCAACAGCTGTCGTGTCAGAAAGCGCTCTGTGCAGTGTTCCTCCTGTGGAATTTGAATAAACATTTCTTTCGAGAAATAGTTTGCGCTTGATCCTTTCCTGTAGCAATCGACTTAGCTGGAAGAGCTATCCACAGGCACCGTAAGCTTATCGGTATTACCTGAAATCTGTTAAGCGACATAAAATTCATTCCTTAAATCTGTCTCGCTTAATAGTTTTCTACAGTCACCGATAAGCTGACGGAGCCTGTGGATAACTGTCGCAGCTAGTCGGTGGCTGGAGGAAAATGTCGAGCGACAGCCATTTGTCGAAAGAAATGTTTAAACCCCACACTATAATGACTTTGAATGCAGCGCTTTCTACAGTAGACAGCTGTCAGAGAGCTCTGTGTGTACAATTTTTTTTTATTATTTCATATGTTTATGATCCACTAAGTTTCAAAAAGATATGAAATCCCACAAAAATGTTTTTTTCAAAACAAAAATTGTACGCCAAATATTAAAAGTTTAGGCATCCCATAAAAAAAAAACATCCCATAAAAAAAATGCATTGCCAAAAATATTTTTCAAAAATATTAATCCAAATCCACGACACAACCCAAGTAGAACTATTTCGTAGATGGTTAACAAATGTAGATGTTCTTTAGAAAAAAAAAAAAAAAAAAAAAAAAAAAAATGGCGTGCCAGCGGCTTGTAGTCAGGAGTTGACCCGTCCGTTTCTATGGACTAGTACGGGTGCAAAACGCTGGCACGCCAATTTTTTTTTTTTTTTTTTTTTTTTTTTTTCTAAAGAACATCTACATTTGTTAACCATCTACGAAATAGTTCTACTTGGGTTGTGTCGTGGATTTGGATTAATATTTTTGAAAAATATTTTTGGCAATGCATTTTTTTTATGGGTATCCAAATGTCTTCGACATGTTTCAATATCCGTGTAATCCAAATAATCCTACGTAATTAGGTGTGCGAAGACCCGCGCGTGCTATTTCAACCGCAGCGAAGCTCCTGCCGAGCTTCATTCTGGCTTCGCCCATCGAAGTCCCTTCCAGATGAACTACGTCAAAGTTGATGTTACCCCCAGACCTCCCGTAGCTTCCAAACAGGAGAACGGTGTCTAATGTGTATGTACAGTGCTGCTTGCCTGGTTCACATACCTGAGCGTCCTTACGCCAGTCAAGCCACAAAAACGGTCTCTCCTTCCCCAACATCCCGCAGCCTCCCTCGCATCACACGTTAACCCGACTTGCTTGCTTATTGCACTCCGGGAATTCGTATTATTACTGCATTCCTCGACGCGTTTTCTCCCGCTCTCCGCGCTAACCTCGTTGTTTCGCGCCACCCGTTACCCCGGCAAAATTAACCGGTTTTAATTGACCGAGTGGATAATTAAACCCGCGAAATTACCGCACTGCAGATTCATCGCCCGTAGAATCCAAATGTCGTTTACTTTTTGTGCGATGAAACATCGCGGCGAAAAGACGTCACGCCCTTGGCCCGTCGGCCGGCGTGAATAAGTGAGGAAGGGCTATAAAACCCCAGCCGTGATCGATTCTCCGGCAATCCGCTTCCATTTCGCGAAGCCGACGAGGCGTAGACGCAGCGGATGGAAGCGAAAGAATGTTAAGTCGCAGGATCGGGGAACAACTTCGAGGCCGGATTCAACGGTGGAGACGCGCGACGAGAGGAGAAACCAGCGAGGACGTGTCAGTCGCGAGCTTACGCGTGTTTAGGTGCAGCTTTTACGACGCGAGGGATCCGTTTCCTTTTTTGAACGCCAGCAGCCGGAAATGCAATTTATCGTATATTTTTTTTGCAGCTTCGTTCTTGCTCTTTCGAAAAAAATATATATAAAACAGAAGGGGCACTCATGCTGCATTTACTGTGCTTGCTTCACTGTTCACTCACTCGATTTACCGGGACGTTGCGATTTGATTGCAAAATCCAGCTTCAACTTCTTTAACACAATTTGCCATTTGCTTCCTTGATTTTCCCTGCTTCCTTTTCCCACGCGCAAACGCGTACCCAGTTTCTCTTTTCGCTGCCGACTCGGGTTTACGAGCCGGAAGATTAGCAGCGTTTCGCTTAATTACCGCAAAAGCGCGCGCAGGCGGCAAAGAGCGTCGCCAGAGCGAGTTCAGCCACTGTCGCACCGCGCGCTGCGCCGCCTGCATTATGTCACTGCGATTCATCAATCAAGCGATTAAGTTGCACGCGGCGGCTTCTCATTGCTACAAAACGCACGGTAATCCCAATGGTTTACCGTAAGACTGATCTCTCGCCGCGATCAAATGCACCGAGCTGCGCAGCGAAAGTGGCGAACGTCGTTCAGCGCAGTGAAAGACACGATTAATCATTGAAGCTGTTCAATTTTATAGCAGTTAATTGCCAATTGCGCTTGAGGTATAACAGAATCAGCGAATATAGCGAAACAGCTTAGAATTGTCGTTTAAGCACTAAAAATCTAACAGTATTTTTTGAAAAACACATTTCCTTTAGGAAATGTTTAATTACAGTGAAGTGATGCCATTTGATAGGTTAAATGAAACAGTTATCAAGCTAAAATCACATTGTTTCTCGCACAAAAGCAGACACCGCGCGCTGAGACATCGCGAGCAGCTTCGAGTGCTCGTAGGAAGCGTCAAAGTAAAGCAGTTTTGACGAAAAAGAATTGGAAAACGATGGTTAAAAAAGCGGATGCACGGCCGCGAACGGAAGAGCGAACGGTAAATGAACGAGGATGAAAGGTAATAAAACGAGTAAAACTCTGAGGACTGTGGACAGGAAAATGGTGAAAATAGCGTGGCGTGTGGGTAAGGTTGACACACACGTAACCCGTATAGCTGAGGTGCGGTGGGGGTTTACTCGAACCCCAGAGCGAACTCGAAAAGTGGCTCTCCCGGCCAGGAAGCGAAAAATTCCCGGACCGGACGTCATATCCACTCTCGGGGCCTGCTCCACCTCCTCGTCCCCTCTTACTCGTATTCCTAACCCCCTCTCCCTCCCCTCTCACCCTCCAACCCACTCGACTCGCCGGCAAACCCCGGAAAGTGTGGATTTGATTAACGGGGTCGTTATTGAAACTGGTTGTCATCGACCGCGCGATATCCGCGAGTACGGCACGCGCAGATTTTTTTTTTTCGCACTGTACAGTCGCCTCTCGCGTATTTTTATTGTTCTTGCGTATTCGATGAAACGAGGGGAAAACGTTTCTTGTCGCTTTCGAATTAACCTGCTTGGATAAAAATGGTTAGGCTAGGACAACTTACCACAAGTCACTGCAGCAGCTTTCGCATGTGAACATGAATTTTCAGTGAAGACGGTTAAATGACCAGAAACTCCTCTTCCACCATTTATTTTCTCCCGCCTGGAAAACCCATGTGAAACACGTGGAATTTCACTGTATTTCACCAGAAGGAATCATGAACGCCGACGCGGATGCGGTTTACCTCACGGAACTAGCTTGAATTTCGAATCGGTTTAATGATACACGTTCGCGATACGCCGAGGGCGCACGAGTACACACGAGAGGCAGTAAACCGATCGGACATTCGCAAAATTTAATATTCAGGGTTCAGATGAGATTGCAGTTGCTAGGTTTGATGTTCAATGGAATTATGATACTAATTATTCCCATCGAATGATATAATTTGGCTGTTGAAGGAGGAAAAATTAGTTGGGTCCATCATCATCATCAACCACTATAATCGCCCGGAGTCTATTTAGTCATGCAAGTTAGTCTGTCCAATTTTTGTTCTCCGTACACAGCAAAAAAATGATGATTACCCCGCGAGCATTTCAGCGAACAATGGTCGAAGTTCGAAAACAACTTTCGGCGAACTCTTCCTGCTGCAATATCCAACTTTTAATACAATTTTTTGCACGTTTTTGCGCCTCCTTTTTCGCTTTGTTGCACTTTATTATGTTATCGTGCCGAGCGCGCGCGCGCGGGGGTTTAATTTACCGGAGCAAATCACCTTGAAAGTTATGCATGAATTTCCCTTCCCGGAACGCGTCGATGTCGGGTGCTGGGTGAAGTTGAGCCGCGCGGCGCGTTGCCTGTCAGGGGAGACTCGGGCAAGCAGATTTAACCTCGTAATATGGCATAACTGTGCGCGGCGTTAATTCTTCGAAAACAAAAATCGCAAAAATTCGCCTGTTGTGCAATTAAGAAAAAATATGCGCGCGCATGAATAAACAAAAGAAGAGGGGTGAGCGAAAGAATTCGCGCGAAATAAAGGAATGAAAATGGAATAAACGGCAAAGGGCGAAAAAAAATACGTATGGGTATAACCGGCGATCGGAGGGACGAAGCCCACGTTTCAAAGGGTCGGGCCAATGGAAGGGATGGCTTTCTGCATGAAATATCCAGAAATCGAGGCGCCAGCTTCTCGCGCTGAAACATATATACGAAAAACGTACCGGTCGAGGCGGTTCCGGTCGACAGGCCGAGAAATTTGAGTTTTATGGGGCACTGAAAAATTGGTGGGAGGTCTGCCGCGCGGTCTGGTGCGAAACGGGGGTGTGGGCGCGTCCCGTTCGGGCGCCCGAGCTCGTGAAAAATGAGCGATAAGCCGACCGCGGCATGGACGCGCCGCGCGGTGTATTCGCTGTGCGAATTGGTCCGAGCTAGTGAGGTTCTTCCGCCTCGCCGATTCGCATAAATATACGCAAACTAAATTATGGCATTCGCAATTGTGGCTTTTCCGGAAATACTGAGGTCATTTTACCTGTTCTCTCGTGCATTGATCTTTGGTAAATAAATATTTTACACGTGAAAATTATAACCATCGTTGACCATTCGTTAGCCCGCTGTTCCATGTTTAGCACTTTTGTAAAAAAATGTATAAAGGATTAAGAGAGCATTTTTCAACAATTGCCAACTGTTTTGCACCTTTTTATTGCAGAATAATTACGCCAAAGATCATTCCAGCGATTTTATGTATCGAAAACGCTCGAACGTGTAACCAAAACGCTACCTACATCACGTGATCCCGGGAAGCCAATCAATCTCGGCCAAACGTCTCTATCATCCACCCAACTTGCAAAAGCCTACAGCGTTGAAAGTGCCGGGGTCGCGGTTCGGGCTTCGCGTCCGGGTAAACTTTTGAATAATTATCGGTTATATCGAGAGACGCCGGTAATATATCGGAAGAAGCGACGAGCAGGCCGGAGAGCAAGAGGATTGAACGAGAGGGCTCGGAAGCCACGGGGTGTCGAGCGCCAAGGCAGCCAGAAAATTGGAATCACCTTCGATTACGTCGTGCTCCCTCCGTTCCGCCTGCCTAGGAGCGCGCTAAAGCCCACGGCGAGATCCGCGTAACGGCGCGATGATCCGGCGAGGATGCAAAACGGAGAGAGAGAGAGAGGAAACTAGCCATCTTGAATATTGCGGTCGAAAATCGGGAAGAGCCGCTGATCACCCCATCTCTATATAATAGCACATAGACACGCTCTATATATACACTGAACGCTAACTAACTCCTGTATACATACTTCCCGAGTTTCCCCGCGCGAAAGTTCGTCTCATCCTCGGGGATATTACCTCCTTCGCCGTATAACTACATAAGTAACGCCCAGGCCAGAACTGCAGGAGCCACCCTGCATTCCACTTTCCACTTTTACCTCTTCATCACCATCCCCCAAAGTGTGTATTAAACTGAGAAACTAAGACCATTCGAAACAACGCTGTAATTAGAAGTCATAGAAGTGTCAACATTTTTTTTCAAGCCCCCTCCCCCTTCCTCGTTTCAGGCGACGATAAGCGGAAAATTGTTCGCTCCAACCGCGTTAACCGAAATAGCGTTTGTCGGAAATTCGGTCAAGAGTGAAAAGATGCAGATTGCATCATCGTGGCAACCGGGTCAAGTGACGGTAGCCGCGGGTGTTGATTTTTTAAGCGGCGACAATGAAATCTTGAATAACGCGAATGGGTGCGATAGTCCGCGTCGCGTATGGTAATAAACAACGACGCGATTAACGATTGACGCGAGCCGCGAACTCGAGGACCAATTGCAATGGGTGAAGTCTCTATTACGTATCCAATCATCGAGACGATTTTAATTAATCGTCATCCGAAACTTTCTAAAATCTCATTAAATGTTTCGCGCGCTAAAGATTGCGCCCAATTGATGGTAATTAATTGATCCCAATAAATTGAAACTCAGACAGTCCGCATACAATTTTTACTCACTGCTACTAATCAGCCTTCGATAATGGCAACGATTCCAACATCGAGCTCTCGACACCTTCGATACCTCGACCCACCGCTATCCTACAGATACAACTGAAATCGCAAATCGCATGTTGAATGCGCAACACGCTGCAGTGTCATCTACCCCTCCTCTCCCCCCACCCTCACACGACCCTACCAACAGTGCATACATGCACTTATTTCTAGTACGTCCGCCGAGAGTGCGGCACGATATTACATGCATAGAGTGGGTATATCTGATCGTTAAATAAATTACACTCCGGTCGAGTGCGGTCGTCTGTGTGTGCGCGGAGCGCGGTGACGATATGAAAAGGTGGGAGAGATCGCGTGGTCGAGGTGAGTGAGTTTGCTCGAGCGAACTGCATGGATTACACGTGTGCTCCCCCCCCCCCCCCCCCCCCCCCTCCTCACCCATATACGCATATATATTCATGTGCGTATACATTTTGCATGTGCGTCGGTGTATGGTTGGGGGGTGGGGGGGGGGGGGGGGGGGTGAGCACTTCCGGTTCGGTGTGTGCACGTGCCTCTATGGCCCCGCCACATATGCATAATTCGTTTTCTCACCCCGCGTATGTTTGTCTCTTTCTCCTGTATCGTCGTCTCGGTCCAACCCGCGTATGTTTCGAATCCTGTTTGACTTGGCCGGTTCAACGGACACACATCAGTTTATCTGGTGCTCTCGGCGCTCTCGGATAACGAGCCAGTGCCCGTTATCCCCTCTCCCCTTTTTCCCTCCCCGATATACAGTGGAGAGTGCAGAGTACACTCGATGTCGCGATGCACCAGTGAGTCTCACGCTCGTTCCAAGCCAATGCGAAGCTGCGAGCGCCAAGCTCCTGGCGAACCGGCCACCGGATGTTGGCCGACCCCCCGATAACCGCCGCAGTCATAATCAATCGTTATCGCGTTAACCGAACGCATAACAAGTCCCGAAGAATTTGTCGTGGCGAGGGGTTCGCGTTTGTTTGAAGCTGCGAGTGCAAAGCTCCTGGTGAATCGGCCACTGGATGTTGGTCGAACCCCCGGCTAACCACCGCAATCATAATCAATCGTTATCGCGTTAGGCGAACGCAAAACGAGTCCCGAAGAATTCGTACGTTGATCAGTGCGATTGAATCGCGCTGCGTCCGTCAACATTGCCGCAGCGACAATTTCGCGGTGACGAGACGCGACAAGAGGCTAACCTTAAAATAAAAATCAGGAGGCCACCCGAAAAGGTCGTTATTTCGAGTGTTTTTCGCGCCGCCAACAGCGAGGTAATTTATTATTCAGGATCTCGGCCGAAGCTTCAATTAGGGTATAAGTACCGTTTTTGGCCATCTTAGTACCCTTTGTGGCCATAGTAATTACACGTAAAGGACGGTGATGGCCACAAATAGTGCAAAGTGCTTTGAACATTATTTATAAAACAATTATGAATTTTAAGCGTTGCATATTCAATGTAAAATTTACTTCGATTCGTGTAAAATAATCTGATTTGTTAATTTTAATAGATTTATAATATTATGAATTAATATATCCATTTTTTATGTGGCCACTAATGGTACAGTGGCCACAAACGGTGCATCCACCCTATAGTCGTCGTGTTTCACACTCGTTCAAAGCGAAATTTGTGCTCTCTTTTGTTCGTCCGGGCCGGGTCAGTCCGTTCGATTTGACGAGCCGGATTGGACAAACGCGGTTGCGACTGCAATCAACTGGCGCATTAGCGGACGATACGAAATGCACGAGGCACTCGAACGACTCGGGTAATCCTGGTGGATGTAAACCGATGTCACCTAGTTTCACGCTGCCACGGTATATGTATACAGTCATACTGTACTGTACTTTATATACGGCTATGTATACAGTCATACTATATATTATACGACACAAGGAATCTACGTGGGACCCCCGTTGCGAGAATTTCGTATGTGGAAACCTGTGTCATTTTTCTACCCACGCGACTCGTCTCCGCGTCGACGACCCTCTCAGCCCTAACATCCCGAGGCGAAGGTACAGAAAGTCGTACGGGGCGAAGAATCTCGGGTCGACGGGACGTTGGACTCTGCGTGCTGAGGTCCAGGGGTAACGAGACGTCGCGCACACTGGATGTGTCTTTCACGTCAAAGCTGACACACACTTACACACACTGACGACGTAACAAAACCGGAAGTGCGGAGAGAGCGAAAGAGAGAGAGAAAAAAAAGTGTCTGTGTTTGTACGCGTCAGCGCAATGTAAGCTCCGTACAGGAGAAAAGTGGGTCGAGGGTCAGCGGCAGAGAGAAGCCCACGTGGCCGAGCGGGTGAAACGCGCCGCACGGGCCTTCGTCTCATTTCGCTTGGGTCGCTTACGCCGCTGCTGCTGCTGCTTCTTCGTTTCGGAGTCGCTACTGCTTCTCTTCGCTTCGGTGTCGCAGCGCCTCCGATGTACTTACCAAACGCGGGGAGGCAATCCTCCTCGGTGCACAGCTTCGCGCTCGCAGTGCATGAGACGACGTGAGGCCTGCAGCAGCAGCAGCAGCAACGGCAGCAGCAGCGCAATACGACATCGCCGGGGGTGGCTCGTAAAATCTCCCCGGAGCCGTCGAGCGCAGTACCCGCGACGCTGCTTCGACTCTCGTAAAGCCTCGAAAGCTCCCGGCGGTAATTCACGGCTCTGTGTATATTTATGCGTCGAGCATATAGATATAGATATATATGTAGAGCCGGCCTACGTCATTATATATTATTTTAGTTTATACTGTGGACGTCGCGCCGCAGTTTCCGATTCTTGGCTCGCGGCATATAGTAGATTGTTCGTTTCTGTCGGATCGACTGGAAATCCGGTTCGTTAATCACTGGGCGACCGATTAGCAGCCCCGGCTAGTGTTGCTATAACGGATTTTTATCCATTATCATGACAGTGATAATCTCTGACTTCCGTGATAACGGATTTTTATCCGTTATCACGACAGGTTTTTAGTCTTTACTTTCTGGGTCTGTCCAATAGTCACGGTTACATTTTTCCGACTCGTTGAATGTAGGTCAAGATTTTTCCTACCATTTCTGTTTATCACATCACTTTATATCTTCTCGGAAAATTCTTTCTTTCTTTATGTTTTTCCTCAGTCTCTCCTGCCTCGTGTCATTATATTTTCCCTCGTCCGTCGAGCACTCTCGTTGCCAGGCGTCGCCGGAATAGTTGAAACAACTTCAAGGTGGTATTTACTGCATATAATCCGGCGGGATACGCGGAAATATCAAATAAGCAGTTATTCTCACTTCAATAAGTTACGAGAGGAGGCGCCGAATACTCCGGCTCGTGACTCCCCGCGCACTCGACTCGTGTGTTGTCCCTGCCCTGTATGTATGTATGTATGTTGTATCTGCCTCAGTACCTTTTCCACCCCCCCCCCCCCCCCTCTCTCGTATCTCCGCGCGAGCTCGGCATATCTCCATTTCTCTCGGCAAACCCCCTCGTCTGCCCTTTGGTGCTCTAGTTAGCCCCGTAAGCCCTGTCGAGGATTAAAGCAGAACCGACAGGGCGTCGCACGACAGGCGCGCGTCGTATCCTCGAGAGGCAGAGAGCTACCCTCTGGTCTGCCCCGTTTGCCACCCCTCGTCCCCAGTCGAAGTGGGGAGGGGGAACCCTCCGACTTACCCCTCTGGAAATACCTATGCGCGTCGAAGAGGGCTCTACCCCCGCGTCTCACGACCTCGGCATCTAGCCACGAATATCACGGATTTCCGGAGCTCACCCGGCCCGTTTATACTACGCTCAAATCCCCGTCGAACTCTCTGCCTCTCCACTCTCTCCTCCCATCTTTCTCTGTCTCTCTCGTTCTGTCATACCGACGGAGCAGCTACAATCCTTTCGGAAATCGTATCCGCCAACGTACTCGACTCACGTCAGATCATGACGTGTAATCTCCATGTTCAATATTTTGCCTCTTTCCGCGCTTCTGCTTCTCCTCTATATTTGTGTCACGGTCAAAGTGGTTGCGAGACTCGCGAGTCCGGATAGTAGGAAAATACGCAGCGAGGATTTCGGATCGTCCAATTAGAACGTCCTAGTTGTCAAACGGAAAAAAAATAATCCCGGTATGTCAAGAGGCGATGTCAATCGGCGGTTCGGCGATCCGATCGGAATTAGTCAAAGTTGAGGACTGCAGTTTGTCCTTTTTACTGGCTGAGTCGAGCAGTGGCGAGAAATCGCGTTGATTGGGTGGCTGATGATTTTCAATGCAAAGTCCATTCGCAGATCAGCGAGGTCGACTTATTGTCTCTTCAAGCGACTTATCCGTCGTTGGATCGTGAGAGTCGGGTGTGATTGGGATTATCGGTATTAGATTATTGGCAAGCAGATCACGCGACGCTCTTTCGTTTCGGCGAAAATGTTGAGAGCCGGCAGCCAAGAGAATTCATGAATTTGGCTGCGTGCCGCTCGGTCGCAGCTCTCGCTGCTGCTGCCTTTCTCTCGTTTCTCCGCGCCTGCCGCCAATAAAACGCCGAAACGATTCTCGGTAGAAGACGCCGCGCACCGTGGCCCGCTCAAACTATTTCGCCATGGAACACCGAGCCACTTCTCCGCTGACTGTAGTACTTGTCTGTTGTGCCATGGTGTGCCACTACTACTACTACTACTACTACTAGTAGTAGTACCACAACTAACAGCACTGCTGCTGCTTGTCTGTTATGCAACAGTGTTGCCACTACTACTGCTACTACTACTAGTACGATCACTACTACTACTACTACTACTACTACTAGTACGTTCCCTACTACTACTGCTAGTATCACTAGTATTCACCACTACTACTACTGGTACTACTACTAGTCCAATCACTACTACTACTACTACTGCTATTACTACTACTACCATTCTCAGTTCCACCGTGAACGCCACCGCCATACCGAGAATACACTGCGCCGTGGTTGGCTGCTCCCCGACCCAGTCCCTTCGCCTCGGATATTTGTAAGTCGAAACACGTCTTGAATATACGATAAAATTTTCCCCTAGATTTGGGCTCGTCCCGAACTCCCGACTCTCCGAACCGCGTCGCCTCTCCCTGTCCTTCTCTCGCGCTGCTTCCTCGTTCTTCCTTTATTTTCCACTCATTTTCCTCCTTCCTCACTCTTTTGTAGACTGTAACCCTCTCCACCCACCCAACCCCCAGCGACTGACTCTTCTCTTGAACGTTCCATCTCCTTCTCTTCGACTCTTGCTATTTATCTCTCGCTGTCTCGTTTCTCCTCCACCGGTTCCCTCTGCTCTCCGCCGCTGCATCCCAACAGACTGCTTTTCTTTTCCGCTCTCCTCACAGTTTCGTCTTCCTCTTTGCCACTCTTCCCGCCTCGAGCACGTTCGCTCCGTCGTCGACCGAAGACGAAACCCGAAGCCGGGCTGACTTCCCGCATCGTCGCAGGGAGTCAACTTTTGTACTTTCGACGTACCTGCCACGATTGAAAAAGATTGCTGCATACGCGCGTGTGCCGAGTAGTGCCTGCTGCACGCGCGGTGCACAGTTGTCGTCTTAGCGCGGCAGGAGATACTGTCTGGTATATTCGAACCACGAATTAGGTGAAGTGAAACAAATATAGCTGTTTAGATAACAAAAACATTTCTCTCTGCATTTTACTATTGTACCATTTTCATCCCTCTTTTAAAAAGTTCATGAGTAACGGAAAGCATTGTTAGCAAACTATTCGGGCTGAGATTTTAACCATTGTTTTCAGGGGTAGAATATGCGCTTGAGAACGATGGTATAGGTTAGAAGTCGATATTTTGAAAAAATAAATTTCGCGACCCCGATTTGGTCGGTTTTCGGCCCGGCGGCCAGATCTACGATTTCTGACGAACTGTTCAGCCATTTTTTTTTTTTTTTAAATAACTGAACAAGAGTTTTTTTAGTTGCGATTTACCCTTTTAAAGCTTCATAAGAGCGCAGCAGCGCAAAAGTATCTCGGGCACGCGCCCCAGCGCGTGTGATTAGCCTAGTTATTTATTTATTTAGAGTATTTTTCAGCGTCTTATCATCGATTGATAAGGCATTTCTCTACATTTTACCACAATTTTCGATAAATATTAGGAACATATTCGTAGAATCCGAAATCGGATTTGCGTATTCGGAAAGGTAGAATATCGAAGAACTCGAAGAAGCAACGCACCCTAAAGAAATATATGACAAAAAAATGAAAGGGCGAACGAAAAGTCGACGACTTGTTCGACGAGACTGTAACATTTTCCCGATGCAACCATCATTGTTTGGGCGCATCGGTATTTTTATTGCACCGCCTTGGCAATAAAAATACGTGCAGTCGTGTTTACTGTTTTTATATTCGCAAAAGTATCGCTCGGTATCTGCATGCGAACGATTCGAGGGTAAGATGCATCAGGACACGCCAATGCGATATAGCATTACCCATTCACGTACGATACTCGTGTCACCGTATTGACATATTTTTGTTGGAGCACGCGAATCCACTCTCGCTCGAATCCAGATTGGCACAATGTCCCCGCGACAGTCTCGTTCGTCCTGTTGCCAGCTCCGTGTCTTCAGCTCGGAGAGCCTGAAGAGAAAACGAGGGGAAGAGAACGAAGCCACGCTTTTATGACTCGCCTGCGCGATTCAATAGAACCGCGAGAGCCGCATTCCTCCGCGACTTCTGTATATTTCCACCGCAGCGATGCGACCTAAACGGATTCATGCACTCGCTACGCCTGAGAGGATCTTCGAGCCAGTGGAACGCGGAGTAAAAATAAAACGTTCCTCATTCGAACTGCACTCGATTCCGCCTCGAGTGTCAAGAGGCTCGAGAATCCTCGATTCACTTTCCAGAGAAGTCGATGAATTCCGCAAATTGACTTAACTCACGACGCATTCACAGCCCTCGACGTGTACAAAAATGTACAGCTTTTAAGATACATTGAATACGAGGAAAACTGGGTAAAGAAAATAGGACATCGCGAGGACTAAAAACTTTCAAAGATCCCTCTTCAAGTTTTACTCAATGATCCCTAATTGTAGCTCAACTTTTATTTTAAGTTTTTTTCGTTGACGCTTCACCGGGTATTGCAACGTTCTCGTTGCATTTTATTTCACGAAAAATGAATTCCTTTGCATGTTTATAATTTTTGCGCATTCAAGAAAAAACCTCGGAAGCGCCAGATGTTCCGCGATTCAAATTGCGATAGAGCCGAGCGTGGAATACGTCGAGGACGTCCGGGTGGAGTCGGAATGTCGAGGATGAGGTCACCGGGTTCGTTGTTTCCCGGGGTCTCAACTTCCTGAATGCTGGTAGCGTATCTACTGCGCCAGATTGCTCGCTCTCGCAGCCTCCGCTACACACAATTATTTCCATTAAAGATAACAAAGTTGTAATAGGGGTGTAAAAAAACATGGAAGCGGCGTTTCGCGTTGAGTAAAATGCGTTCGCGCCGCATCTCGTCGCGTTTTACGAGCCTTTTTTTCTCGCTCCTCTCGCTCTGCGGGAGGCGAACTGCGTTTGCTTTTTATGCCGTCCTGCCGAAGGTATTTAGCGATTAACCGGCACAGTCGGGTGAATTATTTACCGTCGCGCGGCCATGACGTCCGAGAGGCTCCGGGTTTTCGCTCCGTTGAGCATCAAACTTGAAAGGGACGAGAAAGGCAAAAAAAAACAAAAGAGAAAAATTCGAGATACAGAGGGATTTTCATATAGTTTCAACGACCCGTGATCGAATCCTTGAGACTCGCTTGACGGATATAAGCTCAAAAATACGAACGAAAAAATATAGTCAAGGGATTTTATCGTTCTCTGACGTTATTCGCCCTTTATTACCCTTTATCTGCCCGGCTTGCCGCCGCGTCGCTCAAACACGCCTGCAACGTGCGCGCGTGCGGAAAACGCTAAGCGGAAATACGAGGGATGACGTGGGCAAAAAGAGACGCGTGCGTCGCCGGAGCTGGCGAGATTTTGAAGCGGAAATGCGCTACGCACGGAGAGAGATGAATCATGGGAGACCTGGGTGACCGTAAAGTTGCGGCTATTGATTTTCAGCCTCGCTATGTTTTTTCAGCTGGCAGATGATTTTATGTTACCATTTTTTTTCAGTTGCAACAACCACAAAATAATCAAACGAGCAGTCAGAAAATATTCGAACGATGTTATTTTACAATTTTACGGGAACCCAATTTATTCGTCATTACGAAAACATTTTCGAAAAACGCCACGAAAAATAATAAACCGTTCCTCGAAAGAATGAAAAAATAATAATTGCACAGCAGCCGCATAGAAATTCGCGAGCGGCGAATTCGCGTAGCCGAATTTGCTTCGTTATCGCTGCTTACGTATAATTGCTTTGATGCGACAAAAGAGAAGACGGGTGACTGAAGGAAGAAGGCGGGAAAAAACGAGTTCTCGACATTCTCCGTTTGTCGCCTCGGCCGCCGGGCTCTCTTTTCCTTTCTTGGGGAGGGGTTTTATATTATTTGCGAAGTGCGCCATCGGTGCTCGAGTCGTCGAGAGAGAGGCGACAATACGACTATCTTGGCTTCGCTTAAATGAATTTCGTCGCTCTCTGGCTTTCCGGGTAGACGCGACAGGCAGCACCACTACTAACCGTCGCCGTCGCCGCCGTCGCTGCCGTCCCGGGCGCAGAGCAGCTTCTATCGCTTCGAAAGTAATTAAGGAAATGGTTCTCATAAGCGGTTATGAAAGGCTATTATTCGTTGAGAACGACAACAATAAACGGGGTTGCGGCCGGGTGGGTGAGTGGAAGGGGAGTGGGGGGGGGGGGGGGAGCTCAGGCAGCCCTGGGAGGGTGGGTCATAATTTCGCCGTGAGGAAGATGGAGGGAATAAGTGCTCGCTCTTAATTCCCGCTAGTCTCGTCGACATCAACAATATTCGAAAATATCCGTCGTCAGTCTGGATTCCAATGAAAACGGATGAACCATTGGGCGAAATACTCGAAGGGACGATAAAATGTGCGGCCATAAAATGAAACATGAACATTTTGAATTATTTACATGTGTTTTGTATTCCAGTTTCAAAGTGTCCATAATCCATTACGTGGACGTTTTAACCCTCATTTTAACGTCCTTCCCGGAGAACTTTTTTCCGCGAAAAATTGTTTCGCAACGGAGCCGTTTACGATCGTCGCACCTGACCCTTATGCTCACCGCGCGAGTGACCGTGAGTCGTGTCGACTTACGTTCGATACCGCACACAAATGTGCACCTTCCACATTTGTGTGTTTGGTACCACATTCAACCCAGGAGTCGTTGACCTTAGCGTCCAATATTCCAGGTACATTACGAGCATATTGACAGACCGTAAAATTCGGGACAACCGTCAAAAAAGTCTCGCGACGAATATCGTTACGTTTTCACCGCCGCGTCGGGTCGCTCTCTATTGATTTACGACGCGAAATTCTTTTTTCGTCCGGAAACGCGAGCACATTTTTTTATTTTCGGAAATGTTGAAACTTTTCGCTGTATCATGGACCCTCCAATTTCCTCGTGACCCGTGCGCGTCCCTTCTGTCGGATTTTACCCCGCTTAAACGGGGACCAAAAACCCCACGGGACTTTCGGGACGAGAGGACGCGAGTGACAAATTTCTTCGTCGCTCCTGACCGAGAAACGAGCCGGCAACCAAGGGGGTAGTGAACCGTGTACACACGAATAAGGAGAGCGACGCGCGAACGGCGCGTTTCTTCCGCGAGCTTCTTCGCCTTTTTGCCGACCCCGAATGGGACGCGAGAGCAACGAGATAGGACGCGAACGAGCTTAAGCCAATTCGAAATAAAGGACGAAAACCCTGCTGAGTGTCACGACCGTTTTCGGAATTTCTCGTGTCTTCTCAGGAAATTTCTACACTGACTGAAATACCGTCTTGTGCTTCGTTTGAACCGCACAGAATAATTCTTATTGCTCCAAAAACGAATTGTCATAGTCCACTGCAAAAAACTGCAGTGAAAATTAGATCGCAAAAATCACAAAATTATCTACATTTTTTAATTCCTTTATTCACTACCCACACGTTTCAAATTTGTATCCAACAGCTAAGTGACTTACGTTTCACGCGATTTTTTTTTGTACACACGGTGTCAGTTGCGCTAATTTCGTCCTTCGTCCTACGAACCCTCGTTTTTCGCTCGGCGCAGATTTCGCTCGGTGACGGACGAGTGGATGATGCACAGCAAGAAAAAGTGCGAGCAGCTCACTCGACAAAACGAAATCGTGTAGCGCGGCGACTAAAATTCTGGGGCGGAAAGAAGTGACACGAGGAGAGAGAGAGAGAAGACATCGTAGCCACATCGACGAGAGAGACAACAGTCGAGAGAATGAAGAAACTGACAAAAGAAAGAGAGGCGTCTTGTCCTCGCGGATAGGTACGAGATGCTCGGAGAGAAGAGAAGAAGGGTCGATATCGGACCGTCGAACCGAGAGAAGATTGATTGGCTGGGATCGAGAGACGGCCGAGTGAGACGAAGAGTATGTGAGACGGGAGGGGGAGGGGGAAAGCGAGCGAAAGCAAAAGAGAGATCTCGCTCCTTGGGCCAGGGATGAGCCCTCCCTCCCCCCCCCCCCCCCCCCCCCTCCCCTTCAGCCACGACGACGAAGCGTCGCGACTCCACGTCGTCTCTCCACTCCGCGGTCTTCGACGTCTGGATCTCCGCGCGACGCGTTTCCGATGCTCCTGCGGGGGTTCGACTGTCAGGCGATACGACACGGAACGTCCGTAAAGATCTGCCGCCACTGCGGTGTCCTGGTCGTTGCTCCCTTTTCCCTCGCCTCGCGTCGCAAGAGTATCGAAAGCCTCGATCCTTCCCTCGATCCTCCACCTCCTCCCCCCTTTTCTACCCCTCCTAAGGCCTGGAGTCTCCGCTCCTTACGGAGAGGAGGCACATACGTGTATTACGGCTACACACAGACACATACAGACACACGGACACGCGTCTCTCGCGGAAGCCCCGGATCTACTTTTAACCTTTCTTCTCCTGCCTGTCCATTTCCAGCCGTATCGCTGGGATAGCCGGGCAGCTCGGATGCATCTCCGGGACGAAACTAATGAGAAAAGTGGAGGAATAAAAATTCTTTACATTGGACAGCGCGGCGCTCCTGACCTGACGTTATATACGCCCTGGGCATGAGGCGAGGTCAGCGGAAAATTCAGTGCGATGCGAGGATCAAGCTGACAATTTAGCTTTCGTATCGTACTAACGAGCGTGATATTATGCGGAGAGTTAAAAAATTTGTCAGTTCTGATTTCATTCGACGAGTCGTATTCTGGTCTGTTAATGAGGAAAAAACGAAGCAGGGGTAGCCGCACGGGTTGACGAAATTTCTTATACACTTCCTACGATTTCCCCGCGCTAAATGCGACGGTCGCTCGAGACACGCGACGAGGGTCGCTTTATCTCGCGGCTCCGAGCGTGAAAGATTGACGACAAAGGAGACACGCCGTTGAGTGGTGGGACTTCTTCATCTTCGTTTTTTTTTTTTTTACTCTTTTTTTTTATAGATGATCTCCGCGACCGCGAGATCGGAAGTGGGATGAAGAAGTGGCGAAAAAGACTCGGAAGACTGACGAACGACGAGCGGGGTGCCGTTTTCGCTCGGCGCAAACGAGTGAGGAAAAATCGGGTGATTGCCTCGGCGACGCGCAACATCGAGCGGAAGAGACTGCGCTGCTAGTATTTCCGTTGCCTTCCTCCGCTCGAGGACGCTCTCACTCTCACGCCTACTCCCCTCGTTGCTATTATCGGGATCCTCGATAATTTCGAGCACGAAGAACAAGATTGATCGTCGTTGACTGCTACCAATCGCTTCCCACCGGATTCCGCCGAAGCTCAGCTCAGGTTCTTCGCGCTCCGCGAGCATCGTCTTCGATGATCTGTCTGAGCTTTTGCCACGCGGTAAAAAATCGCTCGTCGCCGTCGTCAGACGTTTCATCAGTCGGCCTGCGCCGAGTTCGGATCCAGAGTCACGAATGAGGCGCGCGAGTCGGCGGACGGAAACGAAGCGCAACGTTGAACAGGTTCGGAAGTCCCGAGGTTTGACAGCTGCTCCACGTGTCGCAAAACCGAGGAGGCTTGTCGACGAAAAGCGTCGGCGCGCGGTCGTCCGTGTCTCGAGCGTTTGCCTCTCGTGTGCTTCGAACGTGAATCTCAATTTTTCGCAATTTCTCGCCGGGTTCGGGAGATGTCGATTCGGTTGCGCATGTCGCTTGTCGTATATGGGTTGAAATCGCGAAATCTATACTAGCCGACTCGATAGCTCTCATCTATTTTGCCCTCTATCTGCTCAAACGTGAGAAATACACGAATTCTCGGAGCCACCGAGCGAAACGAAACTCGAGTTGAATTTTCGATTTCCAAAACTTTTGTCTGCGACTCGACGCGCCGAGCGCAGTTCGGCGCAAGGTGGATGTACGAGAGTTTCGGGTGACTTTTCCGTCCGAACCCCGCGGCGCTTCGTCTCTCATTCGTCTCTCTCTCTGTCTCGTGTTCTCGTTTCCGTCGCTTTCAGGCCGAGACTCCGAGGCTGACGGACGAACTTTATTAAGCCAGAGTCGTCGTCCGTGGATGACGACGGGCGGCGGTTGCCGCTTTTCGCGCGCGAGGGGAGGAAACATTTCGGGGGCAGAGGCCGGCTGTACTGTTGCCGGTGACTGCAAGGAAGATGACTATGTTGCGCGGATAGCGACGTCTTCGGTTCGGACGAAGCTGAAGCCGTGAAATTCCTCTCTCTCGCGCCCGTTGAACGTGCGAAACTTTGGGGAATAATCTGTGGAGCACGCGGCGAACGACAGAGTGACCGAGAGAGACGGTAAGAGAAGGAGCAGAGGAGACGCGAGCCAAGTTTGTGGGACTATCGGCTACACCGTCCATACGGCGAGTCCGTTGCTCCGCTGTAACCTCGCGTCAGCGCGGGCAAAACGTTGTCTCCCCCGCGCTCGGCGTGTTTCGAGTTTCGTAACATTACAAAACCCTTCGTGGAAAATGAATTGCCGCGTTTGTACATCGAATTTCCTATTTTTCGGAAAAAAAAAAATTCAATTTTTTAAGGTTTGACTTGAAAATTTTGTGAAAAAATGAAAAGTCGAGATATCGCGTTCGCCTAGCGGCTTTCTCTTCCTTGAAGGATTATCTTACGAATGCAAACAGAAAATCCAGATTTCATTGAGCCAGAAAATATTTACATAGATTTTAGTGAAGTGCCAAAAATTAAAAAAAAGGAAAAAAATCAATTTTTGGGAATTTCTTCCCGAATTTTCGATTTTGCGGGCAAATATCCGTGAGTTCTGGAATCAGCGGGAAGATGACCATCGGATAGGGCTCTAAAACTTCGTAAAATCGAAAAACTGTTTTTTCGCCAAAAATCGCAAGGTTCCTCGAGGACGTGTCATTGTTCCTAGTAAAAGTAAAATAAAGAAACAGCGTCACGTGCCTTGTGCAGCTAGCCGATCATAATAAACACATCTCAGGTAAAAGTTCCGGACCGCATTCGTACAATTTCCTCTTGAGTCAATTAACCAACGTGCGACGCAACGATGCGTTTATCGCCGAGACGTCAAAGGATCTGCTTACGCCCGTGCGGCCCTTTCATCCTCGTCCGTCCGTCTGTCCATCCGTCGAGGCCGCGGTGACCGCGCGGAAATCTGCTTCACGAGAATCGAAGCGCCACCGCACCGAGTCCTCCACTTTGATTTCTCTCTCGTCCCCCAGACGATCCGCCTCATTTGCCCACTCATCTGCGATTCCATTCATCCGTCGGGCCTCAACTCAACCGCAAACTCAGACCCAATAACAGATCCCGTAGACCTCGCGGTGACGACGTCACCGCAGCCAAAATTATTCTCAAAAAATGCGTTTCACCGAGGGCCAATCGAAGGGCCACCGAAAATATTTCGAATCCGCAATTTTCGTTTCGGTTCGTCGACGCCGCAACGATCGAAGCTAGACGGAGTAATTAATTCTGCACGTGCGGTCGGACGCTGCGGCCGCCGAGCTGGATCCAGACTCTCGGCCTCTCGGCTCGACACTCTGTCGCAGTGTCTTCAGCTCGTGGGTCGAGCGCGTGCCAGAAGACACGTGAAGATAAAAGAATACGTGCGTAAGGGAGCGCATCGCGAGAGTCTCGTCGGTGGTGGCGGCTGGAGAATCGGGGGGGGGGGGGGGGGGGGGGGGGGGGGGAGAGAGACTCGCGGTCGAGGGGTCGTGGAACTCGCCGCGGGTTCGCATACACGTAACCTCAAACTCGCCCGGATATAAAGAGAATTTTTATGATCGGCGAGCTGCACAGCGTTGTCGTCGTCGTCGACGTCGACGTCGTCTCGCCTCTGGCCCCTGGGGATGGGTAAACGTTAAACTACTTCTGCCACTGCTGTTGGGCGTCCAGCTGGGGATTATTGCTCTCCGGACGGAATATCATCGTCCCACGGCGACGGTCGAGTCACCGCGAATTCGGGGCTCCTCCCGTCCTCCTGAACGTCGGAACGTCCGAAGTTTTCGATCCGACGTCAACCTGTGACCCGTTTTTTTTTCGGTTTTATCAATTCGGGCTACGTGAGTTTTCATGTCACCCACATTTACGATGAATTTATCGAATAAAAAAAATCAAGAGACCTTCGAAATATGTCGACTAGTCGAATTAGAACGGAATAATTCTTGAAGTGCGTGGAAAAAAAAAGTAACCCGAGTCGGCCGATAATTCCGTGGCCTGTAAAACCTCAGAGAGCCATAAATCGCCAACAAACGTCTTTTGTCGCCACGTTGTTTTCCCCGCAAACCGACGACGGCCGCACGGCGTCCGCGCGCGCGGCTGTCGAAAAGATTCGCGGCGCCAGGCGACGTTCCCGGTGGTTCTCGTGTCTTTTATCGCAAGTGCGGTTACACCGCCGCGGCGATAGAGCCGAAGCTCGTGGCTGGTGCGATATGGCTCGCGAGCTCGAGAAAGGTGAGAGAGCGAGAGAGAAAGCAAAAAAAAAAAAATACGCGAAACCCGGTTGAGTTCACCACGCGAGGAAGTGCGGGCAAGTGGTTATAGCGGCCGAGCAAGCACACGTACACACACACGTTGCGACCGGATTCTCTCGTGACTTCCAATGGTCTCGGAAAATCGTTGCGAAAATATAAAAACAGAGAACAAGAGAACGAGAGAGAGAGGAAAAAAAAAGAAATGAGCAAAAAGAATGCGAAGGAGAAAATAATAAATATGAGAAATAAAAACGTAACGCGGTCGACGCGGGTGACGCGCGGTGACGGAAGCAGGAGTTGGCTGGTATGTGGAGGGTGAGGGAGGGGTGACATCCCCGCGAGACAATAACGCAGTCTGCCGAGAAAAGGATAAATGCGCGACCGCGGTCGGAACACGAGATTTTTGCCGGCAGTCGCGGCAGCCGGGGCGACGGCGGTGACGGTGGTGCGAGGGTCGAGGGTTCGTGGTGCGTGCACACGAGCGGGTCTCCTCGAGGCGCGCTGGCGACAAATCGACCCGTGCCCGCGCAATTAAAGGCGCCCGGCCCGACGCGACGTCGCGTGTGTGTGATGCGATCCTTATCCGCGGCGTGATTGGCCGGGGTGAAGGAGGGTCGCGCGCGGTCTCGCACGAGCGAGAGGGAAAATGAGGGACTGCGACGTGAGGGTGAGGCTCGGGGTGAGATAAAGAGGTGGGAGAGTGAGTGTGAGTGAGTGAATGCGCGGTGACGAGGACTTGGCGAGGTGAGGGGATGAGGGGTGGGGAGGGGGGGGGGGGGGGGGTGACCGAAGGAAAGGGTGGAAAAAAAGCGCGAGAATGACGTGGCGCCGCGCTGTGCGGTAACCAGCGCGCGTCCACGAAACTTCCAGCCGTGCGTCACCCTCGCGACGTCCGAGGAGCAGCCCGCTGCTCCTCGACCGTCGAGCCACCCGCTTCTCTCTCTCCGGTCGCGCGAATCCGACGTGAAAACCTCCCATCGAGTTAGCGCGTTGCCGCGACCCGCCCCCCTCGTTCTTCCCGCTCCTGTCACCCGAGAGCGGGTGACGACATTCCTGGCTTTTACGCCTCCGTTTCCGCCACGTAACGTCCGCACACCCTTCGGCATCCTCCACACCCCCTCCTTCCTCCCCATGTCTCTGTCAGCCGGACGAAGTGCGGACGCGACGGACACTTCGAGGGAATCGGATTGAGATACATTCGATTTAGCCGCTCTGGGGGCGTGGGGAGAGGGAGAGGAAGCACTATATCGCGTCGTTATCGCGAAGCACGGAAAGTCCGTCAATCGTCTCGGTCAGAAATAGATTTTTTTCGAAACATTCGGGTCAATCGAATACGGCGCAGCGCGGATAAAAAATTCCCTGGATCATACGAATTATATCGGCTTCACGGTGCGCGAGAATTCGGGATATGTTTTTTATTTTGAGATCAAAAAATTCTTTTGAACCGGTCGAACTCTTGATATACGATTCGTCGCGCCGAGCTCGGTTATCTATTCACTCCACGTAGAACAGTCGAATGTGTCCGTCGCATTATCGCTCGTTTGCGATTGGAAGTCCATGCACACCCCCCCCCCCCCCCCCCCTCCCCGTCTCCACGGACTTCCAATTATCCGTCGAATAGGTTGCCTTTCGTTTTAACGAAGAAATCGCCGAATCGCGCAATTTGCTCTCGTTTTCCGGGGCATCGGAGCCTCGCAATGCGGCAAATGTGCGGATATATATATATATAGGAGACCATCGATATGATCGCGGGTATCCGATGCGCGAGGAGGGCAAAGTTCGAAGTTAATCGAACGAGTGCGCGCGGGGCGAGAGGGCGAAAGAGAGAGAGTGAGCGTTCGAAACGGCGGATGTGGGGAGTTGCGGAAGGAGTGGTTGGAGGAGGGGGAGAGGGGGTGGGCGGCACGAACAGAGGAGAACGATCGGTGGTGGTGGCCTGCGTACTGCGTAATTGAATTTCGCCGGTCAAACGTCGATTCAATCGGAAGCCCAAGAGTTCCCGGCACCTGGCGGGGATATTGACAAATGTTTGATGACCCGGATACGGTTGCGAATTTTTATTTTTATTTTTATTTCTATTTATTTGAATTTTTTTATTTATTTCGTTTCAAGGCAAAAGTCCGCTTGACACCGGATCGATAACTGACGAGGCAATGAATAAACGAGATGAGCCGGGGCGCAACGCGTAACGATGCTCTGACCCCGTTCCTATAATCGTTCCGACCCCGCAGAACGATACACAATACTTCGACGCGCGAGCCGAGTGAGGTGAGGCTGAACGAAGTTACACGCGAAAAAACAGCCACGAGCGGTGAGAGGAAAGAGAATGCGAAGATGAGAAGACAAAAAGAGAATCGAATGCCCTCCACTTCTGGCCTCACTTCGTGGCCAGGCGTCACGCTGGGCACGCCACACATTTTTTTTATTATTGATTTCCCAGGGCGATGTTTTCATGTATTTTGCAAACATCGTGGAGGCTCGACCGAGCCCTTCCCGTCTCTCTCTTTTTGACGGTTTCTTTCTGTCTGTCTCTCTCGCGCTGAACCGGCGAGCCGCCGACGAATCCATTGAAACCTGTATTTGAATTTCGAGGGTTAGAAAAAAATGCGAACGCGTGGCGAAAACGGGATTCGTCGGGATCGCGGGGCTTTCCGCGATCAGCAAACTATCCGCGAGTTACAAATGTCGATACTCTTTTACTCCCTCCCCCGTTCCTCCGCTAGAACTATATCGAGTGCGTATTATCGTCGCTGGAACCCCGGAAGCATTCCCCAAACAGCGTTATTTTACGCCCCAGTTGCGAGAAGATAAATTCGTTGCTGAACCATATATTTTGCGCCAAAAATATTTCGTCCATGTTCATCAATATATGCTGGCGAAAATTGAACTGTCGATCAATCACGATTAATTCCACATTTTAATCATACCGGAATCGCTCGCCTCGAAGTTCATTTATACATTTCACTCTTCTATCTTCACGAAACTTTCGCTCTGCGTACCGTGCCGAATGTAAATGCGGATGATGGCGATTCTGCAATAAAGCGAGAGTTATGTGAATTCATTTTTAGAACTCGGAGGAGTTAATACTCACCCCCATTATCCTTCCACGTCGGGTCACTCGTCTCTCCGAGCACCGATAGATCTCGTTTCTGCTCGCGCATCACGAGAGATTCTGTTGGCATAACATTTCGCCCCCCGGACCTTGCCTGGATCTCGTTACCCCCGACTATACATCGTATTACGTCTCGTAACACAGAGAGACCCTGGGACGTAGCGCATATTCAACGTCACGAATCCACAGCGACGCCGTATACGTACCTAATAATGCGTTCGCGACTAACATGTCATGATCAAGGTGACAGTTGTGCCAACTGGATAATTTGACAGTGTCAGGCTGCACTTCGCTTGAGTCGACTCTGTAAGGTCGTTCGTTTTGTGCTGTTACAACTACAGATCGTAACTAGAAAATGCATCCTGCATTTCTCCTTTTTCCACTTTCGCTAGAACACTTCGATACCCATTAACCGGATTCATTAACTGGATCATCGTCATCATCCCGGATCACGTTTGGATCAGTCTTCAGTCCTCTCGCCCTCAATCGTAACCGTCCTGCAATCATGATTCGCTTATAGCATTCTAGATCTCCACAGGCCGGTTTACCATAAGTACAGCTCCGGTTGTCATTGTCGTCATGCACGTAGATCCGGATGTAGTAATACCGGCCTCAGTAGCGGATGACGCTTCGACGTTGAATTCCGGACGACATCGCGTTGCACTGTAATGCAAGTCTGTGTGTTACAGTGTTCCTCGATGTCTGTCCCACACGTCCGTGTGTTTCAGTGTGTAGATCGATGACCCAGCGCTCGCGACCTTTTTCCTCAGCGATAACATCTCATGATCCGCGATGGCACGTTACACGAATGGGGATAACCCTATCGGTTCGCTTCCGCGATTCCTACGTTGGCCACGCCGAGCGCATTCCGTGCTATGAACCGATAATTGAAAATCATTGTTCCAACCCAGAGCTATATACTCTACGTACATCGATCCCCGACTGATACGGCGCGGCCAGTCCCGCGCGTTCATCTCCAGGTCGGTCCCTCCTCGACCCTCCCACCCCCTACCCCCTGGTTGCTGCAGTAACAGTAGTAGAACTCGAGCGTTTCGCGCGACAGGTCGTGTCCTCGCCCTCTGGATCATCCACTCACCGGTTACAAGCTCTCGCGACAATTTCCAACGTTACGTCCCCCCCCCCCCCCCCCCCCTCCCGGCGATCTATGCGGACCAGTCCTGGCACTATTGGTGGCGTTATTTTGATACCCGGTGTCAGTTCCGCCGGACCCCGAAAGGGTCAGGCGCCATTTGCGGCAGAAGGGGCCAACCCGCTTATCCCAGAAATGACATCGATGCCGGTTAGTGCCCGAGCTTTATGGCGACCAACACTACTCGCATTTCTACTCCATTCGTGCCACCCTCTTCTCCCTCTCCGCCCCCGACTCTCCTCACAGTTGATTTTCTGTGAAAACACGATTTTCCCTTTGGCACTCGATCTAAAATGGTTTTCAAATACACCGAGCGCATCACGAAGCCTATTCGGTTCAATGGATACGCGAAACCGCTTGAGCTCTGTCGATAAAGTCGATGTATCGCGTCGTTAATGTTTGTTTACTTTTTGTTGAAGCAATCGCTGGTAAAATTTGTACTTAGTGGAGTGATAGCGAATTTGTTCCAAAACCTAGACAACATTTCTGTGGTTCTATGATAAAGAGATGAACTTGTATGAACTCAGTTGAACTTGTAAATCAGTTGAAAAAGAAATTTGAAAATCGACAGGTTAGGAATGTCGTGTCCTCAACGACGTGTAAATCGGGAAATCCCGATTTGCATGCTTCTAGCTCCTCGTTATGACGTTTTTGCGCCATGAATGAATGTTATATTGGAAAAATAGCGATTACGCGTAGGGAAAGAGCCGGGAGGGTGAAACCTCGGGGTGTATATCGATTGTTCGCCGGCAGAGGGACCACGCGCTCTCGCGGGTAACTCGAATGGAAGTAACGGACGAACTCGCCGGTGCGGAAGCACCAATTGCCGGGTCGAGATCTATATTTAATAAGACAGGAGAAGGCGGCGGAGGAGGACGAAGGCAGAGGGCGACCGAGAGACGACGCGCAGCGGGAGGAAAAGTATGCTGGGTTAGGTTATACGGGCTACACAGCTCGGCCGGTCGCTTCGCTCGTGGCACGCAATTCAAGAGCGAAAGTTTTTCCCCGTTGAAAATTATCCAGACCTCTCGACTCTGTCGCTCTCTCTCTCCTATTCTCTCCTCTCTCTTTTCACTGACACACACAGAAGTCTAGCTGATGGACCGCGTCGAGAAAACTCCGGGCCATCCTCCCCTTCCGACTCACGGCGCGCAACCCTCTGCGTCCGCTTCAGCCCTTATGCCACCGTTCCATGACCGTCACCCTCTCCCAGGACCAGCGAGGGATACAGACGGATGGAGATAATTAAATATATATCTGTGCGCGGTACGAAAAAAAAACTCGAATGGATTTTTCCTTCACGCGAGTAGGACGGAATAGGATGGAAGAGACTCCGAGGTTCCGCAATGGCGAAACTTCCGAGGCCTCTGTCGCAATTGAAACTGAAGGAGGAAGCGACGAGCATAAAAGGCCCTTTTTTCCGTGAAGCATGTCAGCTTTTCGAATTTATCTGATACAAAACACTGAGTTTGTTCTGACCGACCTTTCTGAGTAGGTGAGTTTTGGAAAAAAATGTTTTCTCGAGCCACGTTAAAATTTTTCTAAAAATGTTTTTCGTATTACTGGAAATTACGTTATCGCATGTCAAAAGAATTCCTCCCTCTTTAGTAGCACTGTCACGTCTCGATTCAGCGTCGAAACTCAGCGGAATGTCGTTTCTTGAGAAGAAAAGGAATCAGACGGCGGCGGATTGCGCGGCGAGTTATCGGGAAAAATGCGGGCGGGAAGATGAAAAAAGGATAAGGAAGATTGATGCGATATCGGCGCGTGGCTCCGATATCGAGATTGGATGATCGGTGACATCGTTCATAAATACCAATCGGCATCGCCGAAAGCGGCGGCCGGAGACAATAGGAGGGGTGGTAACCTTTTTTTCTCCGTTCTTCTTTCGTCTTCTCCCTTAGCCTTCGCTAAGTCGCTGTTGTATCCCTTTTACTCTCCCTCCCCCCTTGCCGCCCCTCCACTCAGTCCCACCCGAACTCATCTTCCGCATCGAATTACCGCGAATCGAGTTCACGACGTCCGATCCTTCGTCGATCGGCTCGAGACCAAATAGGCGAAATTGCCACCAAGGACGAAACAACCCCCGACACGTTCTTGACCTTTTTCCGTATCGCCCGTCGGAAATGATACACCGTGAATTCCCGATAATGCCGTGGGCTATCGATGTAGTCCACATTACGAATGGTTTTCGCCGTGTCGAACGCTTGGACCACTTCCAGCCAACTCGAACCGGTTTATCGCTCTTACCGATTGAACTTGACTAAGTAATTGCTCTGAGTAATTGGCCTTTCACCCTACGAACAGAGAGAGACCGGACAGTGACTGCCGTAGCTCGCGTCTCAATATTCCGAAACAATATTACTTCGCGCTTGAATGTGTACAGAGCCTATTTTTTGTTTTTATTCTGCCTCGATTTGTGCCAGTTGGAGAACGAAGTCCTGATCAAAGATCCCCGAGGGACGATCGGCGTAGGAAGCCTGAAGCAAATAGGCCAGAGCGAGCCCTACACATAGATCGTATATAGGTGTACGTATATTTTATATACGCATATACGGGTATTTCGCATATACTATACAGAGATGGACGCGTACAAAGTATCCGGTAGGGGAGCTGCTGCACTTCTGCTTTCGCTGGCGCACACCGCGCGCTCGCGCTGTAGTTTATAGCCCGTTGCGCCGACAGCGAGCGTTCCGTAATTAATTACGGGTCGGAGAGCCTCTTTTATCGACTTCCGTTAGGCGAGTGGGTCGTAAAAATCCGCGAGCTCTCGCCCGAGCCGCCTCTCCACCTCGCTGCCCATTGGGATTCACCCCCCCCCCTCCGCCCTCCCCCTTCCGCCCCCGACTCAATTCTTTTCTACTATTTGTTTCGCAGCGTCCCCGACGATTTTCAATACGGGACAATGTGGCCCCGAACCGGCAGGAACGATGGAATGTGCAGTTTTCTTTTTTTGCGACATATCCACGCGAACAATTTCCAATAAGTAGAGTATGCGTGTATATGTATATGTATGTATATGTATATATATATATTTAAATTCAAGAAGAGAGAGAAGACGAGATTAGAATTTCTAGAATACTTTTGTGCCCCGCGTAAATCATCGTGAACACCGGTTCGTGTTGTACGAAGAGAACAATTATTTCTCGCCGCTCCGGATGCTCCGCATAATTTTCTGGAGCTGCCGCGACTTTCTAACGTTAATAGAACGAATGGTTTATCGGGGGTCGAGCGTTAAATCACGCGGGTGTCTTGACGCCCCTCCACTTTGACACTTGCTCCGTTTTGTTGAACCGTGCGAGCGCGTTTGCGTGCGTGTGAGCAGTACCACCGATCCAGTCTGCAGATTCACCGCGGGGAAGACAAGACCTTCGCTCGCGGTGCATTGTACGTTCATTCAGTTATTACCGTGCGTGTCGCGGAAGTGAGTAGGTTGCGATTATTCAAATCCGCGTGGCGTACATTCCTAATGCAGACTGAAGTTCAATGTGTGTGTCTATGTATTTATGTGTGAGAGAAGAGAGAAAAAGTAGAGTTAAGCTCATCGTGTGTGTGAGAGAGAGAGAAAAAAAAACGTGTGTCACTCACGTGTTACCACAGGAGTGACGTCCCGTCGCATTGGTATAAAACGCTCTTAACTGTCTATTCAACGAGATGATGAGGAGGTGGGGAAGGTAAGGAGGCGAACTCCGAGATGGGCTAAAATTAAATACCCTGAATTATTAATTGTTGCAGGACCGAACATCAAGACTCCGGTCGCCGTGCTCAACTGTCTCTACGCCCGGCAACTCTGCTTCGAAGACGCGTCTTGCAGCGCAATTTTGCAAATCATACCGCGCGTCTGCGGTCCGGAATTGGGTAAGTAATTGACAGAGAAGTTTACGCCGCACGACGTTTTCGCTTGGAAGTTGGATATTTTTCGCGCGCTCCCGCAGGAGGCAGGAAAATCACTGACTTCCGCGTGTCCACCACGAAGGCTGAGAATTGCCGAACACACCCTTCCGACTCCCTTTGCCGGGTCAATTTTTTTTAACGCGTGCGCGGAAATACAAGCCCCATTGGGTATAAAGTGAGACTCTTGTAAAAAGAGAAAGCAGCCACGGCGAGCGGGGGCCTTTTTCACGACTCCTCGGGGTTCGACGATTGAGTATATTAATAAATTGAGTTAGGAAAGTTTACCGCCACGGCCGGCGAACAGTTTTTTTTTCTCGCTCGCTGTGCACACACCCCGAGCCACTTGGGGCGACCGGCCACACCGAACTCTCGTTTATACTTTTTGGCTCACTTCATCGTTTTATTAGTTTTTTTTTTTCGTTCTTTTTTTTTCATTCGCTCTCCGAAATGCACTCAATTCACTTGCAAATTTCAGCCGGTTCCGCCGGTCTGCCTCGGCGCGGTTTTCGCTCTCGTCAAACGAGAATATTCGCGGAACAAAATAAACTGTGCGAAACTTTTTTGTTGTCCGATGCCAGACCCACGGACTCGTCCGTTTCCACTTAGGACGAGCCGGCTGCTGCCGCCGTCGCTACGAACGAGAGTTTCCGATAATTAGTCTATTTTTTTTAATCCGTTTGCTCAGATACAAATTTTCGTATCGTTGACTTTGTATCATGTTTCATTTCCTACCAGTACCAGTTTCCAATTATATTAAAAAAGTAGTCACAGCTGTCGGCTCACAATTGTCATTGTCACGTTTCTCCGAGTCTCGATAGTCAATCTGTCCTTATCAGCACCAAAGACCAATAGGAGTCAGCATCCTTCTTCGCATCAGAACTGCGTAGTCATCGTTACAGTCCGACATTCCATTCGCCATCGAGGACCAATCATCGCCCTAGGTTTTGCCCTTGGCACAAGAAACGTTGCACATTCGACTCCCGAAAAATCGACGGCCACCTTCGCCGCTCGGAATGCCGAGAATTCTATATATTCCTTCGGGAAATTCAACGGACCTGGCCCTACTTCCGTTCGCAACGCCGGAGCCCATAGACGAAGCCCCCGAATTTCCAGCAGTTCCCTCGGCGATGTTACAGCGTATACGTGCCTCCACCGTCGTCGCCGCGCGCTCTTACCGGGGTGTTCGCCTCTCGCTTCTGGCCGCCGGGAAACCCGCGAAATCCCTCGAAGCCCTCGCAGACCCGCAGCCAAGTCCCGAGCTCTTCAGTTGTTTTTTTTTTCGTGCCTTCTTCATTTTTCCGGAATCCTTTATCTCCGTCCCGCGTTCATACATATTTATCGAGGCGAGTGTGGAGGGGCGAAGGGGTGGGGCTTTATTCTCGGCCAAAACGAATTTTCACTTATCAAACGACGTAATCCACCGGCCACCGGGGGGACACGAAATGCTAATTAAAGTAATCCCGGGGTTTCGGTCACTCACAATTATATTTGCAAATAATGGATCGTTGCTGCACTTCGAGGCAGCTGCCGGCGGTATCTACTCTACTGTCCGGCGCTCGCCGAAAATTATATGGCATTGGTGCGTAGTCGCGGAAAACGAGATTTCGCGAGAGGCCCGTCCGGGTCAAGGGTGGATTGGTCGAGGCTAATAGGTTTACGTTGTTTCGCCCCCGGGTCATTTGTACGGAGCGCGCTTTACATGAATTATTCGCAACGTGATTCGAATTTCAGTCGAGGGTGTAAATCGTACACCCATACCTATGGGCGATACGTTACACCGAGTGAGAGAGAAAGACAGTCGGTTGGCCGGTGTTACCGAGGCGAATCGGCGTACACAGACCAGACTGATAGAGGAGGACGGAGAGAGAAAGACAGAGAGACGGTGGCGGTGAGAGAAAGAGACAGAATAGTCCGAATATCGATCTCACCGAACGCGAGTTTCCGGCTCGTTTCCGAACGACCTCAGCCGCTGGAAAACGACCTGAATTTTCGGCGAGGCTGCCACGCCGGCAGGTCAGCCGGAAGTATATCCTCTGGGTCGCATTTTCGCTGTACCAGTCCACACAGCCAGCAGCAGCAGCAGCAGCCGTGGTCTCTATCCCACATTGCTCCGTCCGGATCGCTGCGCTGTTCTCTTTGACATAATGCTCGGCAATGAGAACCGGAGAGACACTCGCGCACGCGTAAACACATGCCTATTTTCAGGATGGATAATTAATCGATTCCTCGAATACTGCGCGTTCGCTCGTTCGTTCCCCGCAATAATTTGGGATAATTAAACGATGACGATCGTTTGCTTGGAAAAGCGATTAAACGATTGGTGTTAAACTGCGCGAACTTCGAGGACCGAGGCGAAAATATTATGGTTTCGGCAGTTCGTTCGCGGAATGTTAAGCCTAGCATTAGGAATGCATACGGCACCTCCCGATGGGAAGGACTTATCCGGAGTTGTCTGCTTTTCTGGTTTTGAAAACAGATTAACTAGGCTCGCATTTTATTGTGTAATTCTGTGCTCTCGAAGTAGCTGTCAATCGATGAGGCTTTCGTTACATGTGATTATACTCTCGCACCTACAGTCAAAATGGTACGACGCAACATTTATCGACGGTATCGCAGCGACGCAGCCGTTTCAAAGTGCAACGTCCGGACGCTGTGTAGTCACTTGCCGAGGATATGTACGACCTCTTCGGGCAAGGTTGAGGAGTCGGTACGAGTTAGAGCTGGGAATACAGAAACGAGGTCTGCTAGTGCACAGAGCTAGACACGCGTCAGTGGGTTCGAGTCGCGACCGTCTCTGGGTCGTTCCGTCCGGTCATTTGCCGCTGCTCGTCGTGCCAGTGTAGCTGCTCATGGTGTAGCTCATAGCGTCTACATAGACCCTATGAGGGTCTACACGAGACAGCCCGAGCGTCTCGCGGCTCGGCCGAACACGACGCTCCCTTAAATCTTTCAGCATTGTCCCCCGCGAGGCATGGGACAGGAGGTAAATCCGAGCCGGAACGAGCTGGAGAGCACACGACGCAACTCGGGCCAACCAAGCTGAAGGGTTTCCTCGTTTCTCCGGCGAAATCGCCGAATTCTCCGCAAAAGCTACGGCCGAGATTTCGGGATGACGCCGGACGGAGGGGAAAAGTTGGGCCCGACATCCGGTGATTAATCGCGAGGAATCTGGTCCGATTATTCGTACGCACGCCAGATACGATGATCCTTGGATCCTTCTGACCTTTCATTTTTCCTTCGGCGAGACGACATCAAACGTTGAGTGGAAATACGTGCGGCGGTATAAAAAAAACATCAACTAAAAAAGGGTTAAAAACAGTGTTTTCGGGGTAGAATATGCGAGGTAGTTTTGGGCCCTGATAAATAGTCGAAACACTTTTTTTACATCAAACAGTTTTTCGTGAACTTTTGTTCTCGATTATCTCTGCCTATATTTGCGTCTCCCTTTTCGACGTCCCCCCTTTCCTTCTCGGGCGCCTTCACGTCGCGGCATTTGACAAACACACCGAGGGCCAGCGGGCAGCGGCCATCTATCACGATACTGAGAGAACGCGCGCAAACCGAATTCTCGCGTGCGCGCCCGGAATAATGGGGTGCGAACTTCAGTGACAACGTCTATCGGGCGGGCAATCCGGAAAAGGAGAGGAAACAGCGGATAAACAGAGCCGTGGGGAAGCGAAAAGCCTGCGAAGACGCGGAAGGGAGAGAGGAGCGTATATACACCCCCCCCCCCCCCCCCCCCCCCGCGAACCCCTTCGCATGACCTGATGCGAGGCTCTCGCCTTTATTTGGATTTATGAATCTCTCGTCCTCCGACGTCCGCGCGCGCTCGTCTATAAAGTTCTTCTGCCGCGCGGTTAGGCAGGATGGACGAGGGGCGTTCGCGGTCGAGTAAAACTCGACGGGGAGTCGCGCCGCCACCGCCACCACCGCTCGCCCCGTATAGTCGCCGATACGGTTGCCCGGAAACCCACTAGACGCTATTGCGGAAGAGGATTTTCCGCGGGCGCTTAAATTAATTCTGATTTATCGTCGGATAATCATGCGTCTAATCCTCACGGCCTCCTGTACTCACGCGGCTTTATCCGTTGTACCTATATGTGGGGCCAGGATGGAACAGCATATTCCACGGCGATAATATATTATGATAGGTATACGTATAGTCTAGGACGTTCACCCGTTACCCGAGTCTTGACTATGACTCGTGGTGCGAGCTGTTCATCCTTCCAAGTTGATATATATTAGCAGCTCTGTCGTTTTTACCAGTTAATTTATCGTCCTCTTTATTCGCACCGCCGTTAACGGCGTTTCCGGCGACGATTAACAGCTTCCGGAGAGTCGATTGTTATTTTTGCGTTCGCTTAATGTTGACCTGAAGACCAAACCTTACAAAACAATCTTATTATCTTATATCATCAGCCGAGTTATGTCTGATTACAGTTGATTTGACGCATAAGAAGACCGGTGCGGCATTTCCGGACTCTGCGTTGAAATGTCACACAAATGGCAATACAAATTGCGCTAATTTCGCGCTTGTAACGGACGAGCGAACGAGCAAATTTCGCGCTTTCCAGCGCGAATCTTTTGTCGCGAGCCGCGCGCGGATTGTCATTCCGGTGCTAATTAACAGTGTCACCCGTTGTGTGCGGCGCTAGGAGCGTGGGAAATTGACGCGAGCGCCACACACGGCTCTCGTCTGTCTAATTAACGTTTTCGACGAGACCCAGGGCTCATTGTTGTAACATTTCCATTTGTCGGGGTCGCGAATCGAACTTCCGTCAAGTCGACAAGTGATATACACACCCGGAGCGGAAATAACGCGTAATTAAATTTATCCATTGGGCCGGAGCTGATTGAAATTCTCCGAATATCTTCAAACATTTTTGCTGTGCCTCTCTGGAGGCTTTCGGAGTTGCTCGGAAAACCTTGCCACTCGATGAGACAGGGAGGGAGAGGGGGAAGATGGTCCCTACGCGACTAATTTGTCGTGGAGAGTACAGGGAATCCGCGAAGGGATCCGCGACATTCAATTTCTGTTACCCGCTCTCTTCTCGGGTATTTGCGCCCTTCAAAGCCCTTTTTGCATGAATTCTATTAAACGCTTGGCCGACTTACACACACACTGCGTCCCTTTCTCCGGTCCTTGGAGCTTCGCTTTATCTCTTCCTCTCGCTCCCTCGTTTGAGGGGACTCACTCCCTCTCGCTCCCTCGTTTGAGGGAGCGAGAAGGAGTGAGTCCCTGCGTGAAACTGGCGAGACTGCAGAGAGCTGGAAAGCCGGAAGAGGAGAAGACGGCGACCCCCTCGAGAGTTCGCTTCGAGTACATAGGACCCACACCACCCGCTATTTCCCGCCTCTGCGCAGACATTCTTGTATATTACAGCAGCAGCCTCCGGATTGTTTGCCTTCTTCAGGAAAAAAATGTAGAAAAAAAAACACGAAGCTTCATTGTATTCTCATTGAAGGGGATACTTGACTGTGCAACCATTTTGCAAACCCGAATTCAAAAGTAGTCGGAGAAGGGCGATTGAATACCGCGAATTCGGGTCATAAGTTCCTGGAATATTTCATCCTCTGGTAATGTATTTCCGGGGCTACTTGCGGCAATTGGGGAAAACTGCAGTCGAGTCTCATTGACCCATATTTTTGGAAACAGAAACGCGCGAGAGGAATGCGAAAAAATGGGTAGGAGGGAAAATCGAACATGTTGAACTCCAGTTGGATATTGGGATGAGTCTCAGTGTTCCGCCGATAATGCAGACATACTCGCCGAATCCGGAAGATGGGACGTACCTGACTCAAAGTTCCGGTTATTGTCGCCCCCAGCGTCGATAGTCGAGTTAATCGCGGCAACGCGGAAGATTCTCGCACTTCCGCCACAAGACGCGTCCACTGAACGTAAAGCGTAACCCGAAAGTGAAGAATAAGAGCTGGAAAAAAAGTGGAGAAAACCGAGGGAAAAGGGCGACGTCTGTTGTCCATCCAAGGCGACGCCACGTGTCGTGTGCGGAGGTCGGAAAACCCTCGGGCTCGATGGACAAAGTTGGTCCGAAGAAAGCTACGGGGGATAAAAAAAAGGCGAGGAACAAGGTTGTTCACGGTGATTCGGTCTCGTCCTACAGCCCTGCGAGGCAACTCCCGGTTGACCGACAGCTGGCCATACCCGATTAGCATCGCGGATTCCGAATAACCAAGCAGCCACCGCTTTGCATATACACGGTGCCCTGCCCGGTGCTCTGCCCCCCACCCCCCCCCCCCCCCTTCTCCCTCCACGTCCTGCCTCGTCCCGTGTCCTCCCCTGTTTCCTCTCGACCTTCCACGCAGCTTTCCTGGCTCTCACCGTTTTATTTCCGCTGGAGTAAAAATTTTTCCGATTCCTGGACCGTAATCCCTGAACTACCGGACAGATCGTAGGAAAAAATGACCCTCGCAATGCTGAGCGCAGTGACCCCAAAATGAATTTACCACGTGAATTTAAGTGCTCTTTATGCTTTTGTGCTTTTTTTTAAAATAAATTTGGGATTTCTTTCGCGTTACTTTACGTTAGGAATTTATATTCATGATTAAGATTAAAGATAATCGAACTATAGCTATCAATCAGGAAAAGTATTCATTAACGCATATTGGAGAAAGCGAAAGAATAAAATAAAAATATCCCTCGCGAATCCAAAGTATAGCGTTGCTGTGATCAATCGAAAAAATCGTATTTCCCCGTCCATCCTGCGCTCTTTACCTCGCGCAATGAAACTAATTCGGGATACGTTTTTCGTCGAGTAAATCGAACACAGAGCAACGAACGAGTGATATTAAAAGCGCTAATAGATTATTTTTCCTCTCCCTTTGACGTGCGTACAAACAGAACGATGGGAACGAGCGATATGGCGATCGCCATCGTCGTCATCGTCGGCGCATTGTACCGCGGTTTGCCGGCCACTTCCATTCAGCAAACTTCCGACCTGGACGCGGACTCACACCCTGGGCGTTCTATATATCGCTGGATGCACCGATCGCTATTGGTTCCCAACCTTACTGACAGATTGAACGCGGTTTCGAACGCGCGCGAGCCGCGTGACCGTTACTCCGTTGGTAATCAATCCAGCTGGACGTTTATCCGGGGAAAATGAAGCTATTTTCCGTCTCGCTCGCGCTGCATATGAGTCGGTTGCGCTGCGCTCGGGGAGGGGGGGGGGGGGGGGGGAGGGGAGAATACTCGACGAGGCTTATTGGACTGCATTAGCATATCCGCGTTCGCGGAGGATTTCTCTCGTCGCGCGTCGCTACGGTTTCCGCGCTTAGGGGCGATAGGGGGGGAGGGGGGCAGGGGGCGCAACCGTCGTTCCGGGTCTCCAATTCCGCGCTCACTCGAAACAGTTGCAATTCAAGTCGCATATAGGATTCCGCGTTGCACACGCGACTACGACCGCGCAGCACGATAACTGGAATTGCTGCGCGCGGGGCATAATCGTTGCTCAAAAGGAACTAGGGAGATTACGATGACACTCAATTATATACAATACCGGCGCGGCTCAATCTGTCTATCGCTAAACATCCCAACGGTTCGCTGAGCGTCGAGTTGAAGCTAAATTGTCTCGCGCGAATTAACATAACGTGCAATATAATTGCTAGGAAATTGACAAACGCATGATACGTATTCAGAAAAAAAAAATGTTGAAAGGTGTTTTGCGATGCGGTTAAACCGAATTGAAATTTGCAGAAAGGAAAAAAAATAAAGTCGTCACGGTTGCAGCTGGTAAAAAAGAACTATTGGTTACCACCCAAAGGAGTGGGGGGAGGGGCGGTAGACGGGGGAAGAGGAAAGGTGTTATTGTTCGCGCGCAGCTCTCGCTCGTGCCTTCGTTTCGCGATCGAGATCCTCTCGCGCGTCGTCGAGACGCTCCAAGTGTCGCCGCGCCCGGATGGTGCATGGTTCGCTATTGTGAGCCGGGGAAGAGCGTGGGATGAGAAGAGGTTCGAGTCGCGATGGCACTGCATTAAAAAAAAAGAAAATCATCCCGCCTTGAAGCAGCTACAGTGGAACCTCCTGGTCCCACCCGCCCTGGTGCCTCCCACCCCTAGAAGGTATCAACCCCCGCACCGTGCGCGATGTATCAACCCCCGCGGCTCACTTTCGTTCCCATTAATAAGCGCGTCGAGGGAGGCGGCGGCAGCGGCGGTGGGAATTGAGAATGGAGAGGACTTGGCGCTGCAGAGAGGGAGGGAGAGGGAGAGAGTGAGAGAGACCGAGGCTACGTAAAGCAGGGTAGTCCGGAAATAAAACCGATAAGGGCACACGATGCGCCTCCATTGTTCGAAGGTACATTGTACATTGTTGGACCAAAGCGTCACGCATGCCGCGGCACAATGGGGGTATACTACCTACGGGGGAGGGGAGGACGGAGGGATAGAGGGAGGGGGCACCCACGAGGGCGTTGCGCCTTCCACACACAACGTGCCATATACTTTATGAAGGACGCACAGCGAGCTCGCCATTGTCGTGTTGCCACTGTCGTTCTCGTTATTGTTACGCTCTCTCTTTTTTCGCTCCTAACCATCTCTTTTCTACCCTTCGGTGCATCGATGAATAATAATGGGCCAGAGGGAGGGGGGCATCGGCCTGTGTGGTGTGCGCCGATAGCCCGACAAATTATATAATGACCATCCCAATTTTTTTATGACGTCACTGGTACCGAGTTCCCTGGGATTGATGTTCTTTATTCATCGTTATTCATCGTTATATTGCGAAAAATGGTTTTCGGTTTTTTACTAATTAATAGATAACAAAAATATGGACAAATAAACGTCGGTTTGTGTCACGAATAATTTCAATCGAGTCAAAAGTTCTACCAGATCCGAATTTAATATCCGGTCGCACTGAGAAGTTTTCGCGAAGGTCGACGAAAAAGTCCGGAGCGTGTTTTGAAGGTCATTTGGATACCGTGCCTGTTGTTATTTTTCGTTGTCGCCGTTTTTTGCTCTCTCTCATCTCCCTCTCTGTCTCTCTCGCTCGTCCGCACGTGACGGAAACGACCGGCGGAAATTCGAAAGCCGAGCGGTATCGTCGAGCGCCGCGAGAAGACCTCGGCAGTCCGGGTGTAGTTACCGTAAGCGATACGGACGACCGAAGTCCCCGAAGCGCCGCCGCGGCCTCGTCTCCGGCGTCGCCCACGCGATCCGCAGTCCGGCGACGGCTGCCGGCAATCCTCGGCATCTGTGCCTTCAAGATTTTTCCATCTCTCTTGCGTTGCGTCTTTCTCTCTCGTTTTTTTTCGACCCGCCCTGTCTCAAGACGCTTGCGCTTTGAAAATTTCTCCCGCCCGCACGACTAACGCCGAATGGGCCGCGTGGGACGAGAGACAGCAGGAGATTCGGCGAGCGCGATTGCCGAGCTCAACAGTGATGTCCCATCGAGGCGTCGTATCAACGACTCTCTTGTCGCGTGGCAATCTCGAGCCAGATATTACCTCGACGACCCCCCCCCCCCCCCTCTCTCTCCTCCCTCCTCCACTCTCGAGGCAAACACTGGTCGTTAGACAAATCGCTTTGATATCCGAAATTGCTATTCCAAAACTATCCCCCGCCTCCCTTCCCAACCCCTACTCCACCCTCTTTCATTGCCTATTTGCTGTCAACGCGCAGCACAAAGTCCGCGGAATTGTAACCAATTTCCATAATTCGGCGCAAGCTAAAAATGTCAGAAGCGACAAAATGTCTTTGAGGGTACCTGCTTATTCTCCTGGATTTATTCGTCGGGCTTGATTCCAGTCGTTCGCGGATATCGCGATCCAGTTACGATCCAGGCCGGGGCGGCATGAATGAACGCACCGGTTCGAATCATGCTCTTAAATTTTGGGGCGCGCGCTGCACGTCTGACGACGATCCGGTTACGGATGATCCAACCCGGTTTGAATTTTCCGCCGGTTTCTATATTTCATCGTCGTCGGAGAACCGGAAACACCCGAGCGAACTATCAGCACCAGACGCGCGACGCTCTGTAGATCCCCCAAGCTCCCCTCCCGCCCCCTGGGATAAATACCTGAGTTAGTTGTCTAGTGGGGCAACGCAAAGCGACGGGTGTGCGCGGCGGACCGATAGAACCCAACGTCTGTGGGTCCTGTGTCCTATATAAATATATATATATTTACCTATCTATATCTATGTATACTACGACCTCGAGTGCTGCGAAGTTTGCGTTTTCGGGGGAGACCGCGTCGCCACCCCCGTCACCGCGCTCGCCGTTCCTCCCGCGGTACCTGAGAATGAGAGGCATTCCGCGTGATACTGACGCTCCGGTAAACCGACGGTAAAGCCGTAGAAGCCAACAACCACACTGTCTACCCGGGACCGACAAATCTCTCCCGTACCGCCCCCTCCCCTCCCCTCACCCCGCGGCGCACCGTTTGTCCTCTATCTGCGCTGGAAGCGACCCGCGCCACTCTTGTCCCGGCAATAATATAGAGACGTACGTGTACACCGACTGAACGTAACTCTCGGAGTGTTCGGAGTATCACTGGGAGCGCCGTGATACGTCGTATCACGGCGCTCAGAAATTCGCCTTCGATGCGTCATCGCGTCAAAGCCTCGCGCACCATACGAGGCTGGCAAGGAGAATTAATTATATCCGTCGAGAAGGTTTTCGGGTTGATTTCAGAGGGCGGCTACGTTCGCCACTGCGTGCGGTGTGCGTCGTCGTCAACCTGACTGTGAAAGGTGCGGACTGTGCGGTGCGGGCCCTGACGGTTCGCAACAGCCAAAGCAGCTGTCGTCCCGCTTTACCTGCCGCGAGCTCTCGCGTCCCGGGACGAAGCAGCGTGCGATGCACGACACGTGACGTGCGATTTCTCGTTCGTGGACGTCCCCGCGACTACGAGGACGTCGCTCCTCTCTCGCAGCCTCCGAATGCAGATGACCAACGCCGCACAACGATTGTCACGAGCGAGTTAGCGACACCTTCGTACTGACTCCTCCCTCCCTTTCCACGTTTGAGGTCGTCGCGTCGCTCCGCTGAGTCGCGGGACGCGGCGCTTTGCATTTAATTGCCCTTGTATCGTCGACCTACAAAGGGCTTCGAGTGTAACTGGGCACTAGTTCTGACTTCATTACCGACCGAGATTTTACAGTGTAGAACCGCGAAGTCGCCCCTGCACCACACAACTGAAAAAAATCCAGCCGCTTCGGTCACCTGCAGTTTTTTCGCCTCCTTCCGCTCGCAGTTCAAACGAAAAATCCCTTTTTTCTTTGAATCAACTCAACAACTCGACTCTCCGCGATTTTTGCAATCTCGGAGTAAACAGTGTTTGTTTCTTTTTCGCTCATTCAATTTCCCCGATTGTCCTCATTATCTGCTCCATTTATTCGACTCTCGCTTCGGCTCCTCCGCGAGACGACGCACTTATCTCTTCCGTTTTTTTTTTCTTTCGTTTTTCTTTTTGCCAACCCCTTCACTTATCGCGCGATATGGACGTTCCGGGTCCTTTCAACGCGCGAGAGGCGGACAAAGGACTTATGCTAATGAGAGAGACTCGTTCGGATTATTTTCACGCCCGTAGTGACTCGCGTGGGGCGTCCTAAAGGGATGAAAGGGAAACGACGCTTCGCCTCTCATCTCCGGCAGCATCCTACCACCCCCGTGGGTTCCCAGGGAAGGGACGATGACGGCACAGCGCGAGGAGCCGCCGTCTCGTTCTTTTCTGATGCCCTGAATGAAGTCTCGGACGTCAGCCACCGAGCTTTTTTCCGCCTCCGCGTTCACATCCATTTTGATGTTGTTTATTCAAATAAAACTCATTAAGGATCTTTCGTCGTTGTTGGCTCGTTCTTCTCATTGTCTCTTGCGCAATACCGGGGCGTTTCGTTTTGTTTCGTCGTATCGGTCCTTCGGCTTCTGTCTGAATGTTAATTCTCATTTTTATCACGAGCGGATTTCCGGAGATGCAAGTGAAATAGTTGAATTTCGGACAGATTTACGATCCAATTTTCTTGATAGAATAAACCAGACGTATTTTTTTATTCGGTTTAAAAAAATAAAATAAAAATAAAGTGAAACCAATCGGTTGAAGCAACTCGATTTCCAGAATTCATCATTCATTCAATCCATTAATTCGACCGTAAGAGACGAGCAGCATCTTTTTACGATTTTCTCGTAACTGCTAATTTTTTTTTTTTTTTTAAGTTTTTGACTCTGTAAATCGTTCTGGATCGCCGCCAAAGTCTTGGATAAAAATATCAGGGCGAGCGTCTCGGGTGCGGGGCCCAAGAATGCCGAGATATTTACAAAGAGGATTCGCCCGCGCCGTCTGCTCGCCGAGACGAGTTCGACGAGAGATTTAGGGCTATTCGACGCTTCGAGGGGGCGCGAGGATTATCGAGGACCGCTCGAGCGTGAAGGGGGAGGCCCTCCGGGATGAGAAAGGCGTCGCGGAGGTGAAGAGGGAGGGAAACAAAGTTCTCACTTCACGTCAGTGTTGTAATGCGCCAGCTTCAGCATTCACCCTTCCTCGTGTTCGACCGACTCGACCGCGTTTAATATCCAAGATCAACAGCCCCAACGTCGTCCCGGCGCGCATCGACGGTTAAAACTTTCGAACGAGGAATCGCAGGGAGCAAAGTGCTTACGATTCCCGTTACGCCGCGTGGCTTCCGCTTGCTCATTTGTTTTTCATCGAATTCCCCGTTCCCTCTCGACCCGCGCAGTCTCGACGACAGCGACACCGATTTTTTTTTGCGAAAAAAAAAGCTTGCAAGAAGCTATTACTCTGTAAAAAAATACTGACGATCGGTATAGAAGATACAAAAAAATAATCCAGCTACTTCCTTCGAACCTCTCTAAATCCGTCGTCATGCCTTTTCAACTCAAAAGGGCAAAGAGTGATAATATGGTGAAGCTCGCCTATTCACCCTGCGGAAATATGCATTGCTCTACAAAACGTCACTCGTAGCGTGTGACAGCTCGTCGAATCGTTTTTGCATCGGTCCGCTTGTCCACAAAAAAAAAGCTAAGCAAAACACTGTTGACATGAATCAAACGTCGATTCAAATATTTGTCACCGGGCCGGGAGCTTCCGGAATTCGAGAGGTCTATTGATAAACTGTTGCAAACATCCGTCACCTGTCCAGTGGGAAAGTGAGATGGACCAAACGTTTCACGGTTTTGTGGGATCCCGTTTCGAGACGCGAATTGGTACTTGAAAACGCAGCCCTAATCCCGATGGGAGCAATGCGCGACACCGTAAATCACAATGTATTGCTTACCGGACAATGAAGCATCGAAGCAGTGAAGAGTCATCCTCGCCGTCGTCGTCGTCGTCGTCGAGCCACAAAGTCCGTAATGGGATTAACTTAGAAACGTTTCGATAGGTCGGAACGACAACCCAAGAGAAGAGCAGTATCGGCGACAGGTCCGTGCGGCCGGTTGATACAGTGATAGAACAAGAGGCAGAGGAATTCGGTCATCGAGAGACAGAGAGAGAGAGAGAGAGAGAGAGAGAGAGAGAGAGAGAGAGAGAGAGGGAAAACGACGTCCCCGCAGCGAGCGATGGACGAGAGCTACGAGTCGGCGAGAGTTGCGGCGACCCCGCGACCGCCCGACCGCGTAAAAGTTATTGGACAAAGTTGGTTTATAGTTAGGTTAGTTTTCGCCGACGAGTCCATGTCTCCCCCTCTCTATCCCTCTCTACCTTCATCTCTCTCTGTCTCTCTCACTCTCTGTACCGCCGTCGACGGTTGGTCAACGTTATACGTCATGAAAGATCGATTGAACCGTGGAAACAGGGCTTGACAGGCGCGGGCGAACAGATGAAAGCTCGGACAGAGAGAGAAAAGCTGGCTGTGCGAACGTGGTTTCATTGGCACGCGGCATTGCACCGGGCGCGCCCAATGCTCGGTCAATCGGAGGTTGACTTCCGGCGAGAGAGAGAGTGAAAGACAGACAAGCCTTTCGCGTTTCTCCTTCACGTTGTATCCCCATCCTCCTGTTATTCTCGCTCTCGCAGTGTCCTTGCTTTTCGCGATTGGCGCGCACGTCACGCGGACCGAGTCCAATCCGCCGGGTGTTCTGCCTGTTTTGCATTCGTTTTTTCGTTGCGATCCTCTACGCACGAGCCTCAAAGGTCTAAATGCGGTGGATCGCGGTATTCGCGCAGCTTGCAGCGTGTTCGGACATTGTCGGTCGCTGGACAGGACCGATTGAAGCGACGTCACGCGACCCTCTTTACCCTTTCCCCGGATGAGGCAAAGAGGGTCGTACCTGCCGCAATGGGGTGTCGGACGACCCAATTTGGTCCGAGCTCGCGGGGTCTCGATGAGGCAATAAGCGCGAGAAGCCCGAGTTTCCTGGGTGGTCCCGGGGGGACACGGAACGAGAGGTATAAAACGGGAGGTGGAGGAGGGAAAAAATAAAACGAGGTGCCTAAGCGGACTTGGAGGCGAAGACGCGGAAGAAGAGGAGAAGAAGAAGGAGAAGGAGGTGGAGTAAGACACGAGGATAGGAATCGGGGAAAAGGGTGGAACCGAGAGAGCGAAACAAAAAGGAGATAAAACGAACGGCACACCCCGGCCGCGACTAGCACAAAGTGAAAAGTAAAATTCTCCCAAGTAGAAGTTAATGTTTAATTTAAGATAGAGCCCTCCTCCTCCTCTCGCCTCCTTCACCCTTCCGCCCGTTCCGGGGTTCGCGAAAAGTTATACCGGCTGCCTGGCGGTACCGTAGGGTAGTTATGTATGTATGGCGGTACGGTAGGGCCGCGAGGCTGCTGCTACTGCTGCTGTAGCCGCGCAGCTTGCACCCGGAGAGTCTGCAGGATATCTTCGAGATCAGCGCACCGAAAAGCGCCAGCCGGTCATCCGGGACCGCCTTCGCCGTCGCTCTCTCGCTCACTCTCTTTCCATTTCTTCCGCTGTAACGTCCGGTTTGAGTTTGGAATATTAATTCCCTCTTGTCTTGAAAAATTGATACAAGTATTTCCAGCCAGTTGAGGAATGAAAATCGACTGAACCGCTCAACGCCGGCGGAATTTAATAATTCAATTATTCGACGATCCCCTCACAGGTGCTTAAGCGATAAATCGGCGACTGAATCGTTATCCGTCGTCACCGATGGAGCTGATTGAAATTTTAAAACAACTGGATTTTTTTATGTTCCAATAGCTGATATATCTTGATTCTCTACGCTTACAACTTGCAAGTCTCTTACCTTATCTGCACTGTTTTTTTTTTTACATAATCCACCATTATTCTATTTTTATAAATTCCATAGAATAACGTTATCTCTCGTTATCTGTTCCAGTGGCTTGCTCAACGGTGACCGTGACAAAGTGCCAGGCGGCGTTGCACACGCTCCAGGCTTTTCCCTTCTTCCGGCCCATGTGCCTCTGCAAGGAGCCCCACGTCGACCCGGAATGCAATAGCTTTCAGGCCTTCCTCTTCGACCATCCGTGCGTTTACGTGCTGAAGAAAGGTAAGGGGATTTACGGAGATCGCTATACCAGCTCCTCGCGACGCGCGCGCGGTTAAGTTGACTGGTAGCCTTCTACGGTGAATCCCGCGAAATTCCTCCTGCAGCGATTGTACGTCGAGTTGGCCGACGACTTCGACCCTGCAGTCAGGGTCGAAGTCGTCGAACGTATAGCACGAAGGCGCGTTTTATCGCGAGGCAAAGATCGTTCGCTATTTTATGGCGTATCAACCCTTATACCGTGATTGAAAACCAGTGTTGCCGCTGTCGTTTTACTTTCCTTCTTCTCCTCGCGTTTTTTCCTTCTTCTTTCTGCTTTCTTCTCTCTTTTTCGTCCTGCGTAAAAACCTCTCGTAAGGCGCATTTTTTTTTTTGTAAAACTTGTCACTGTTTTTTTCTGTCCAGTCCTTTTTAGCTCTCGATGTCGTCAGCCGCTCTTTCGCTCAAAGGACGCGGAGTTTGGTGCTTTCAACGGGGTCCGGGCGGAGCTTTCGCGTCCTGAAATGGCCCGTAGTCGCCTGGTGGATACAGAGTTGTCGAACGGTGTCGCCGCAGCCAGTGCTGTGCTATTGAAACGTAACGAGGATGGCGTTACGCGGACAAGCTCTTATTGCGACTGGATGCGCCCCGTAATATTTCGCTGCCGTGCATTCCGCCGCCTTTTCTGCGTCCGCGTTTCGCTCTCCACCGTCCGCATCCTCGTTCAGCCTCGGCATCAGCGGAGAGTGAAAAACTTTTAACGAATTGCGAGAGCCTCGAAATGGCGAAGGACAGCTTCAATGGCCCTTCGAATTTTCCACCTCGCCCGGTCGATACCCGCGTCTGGTGTAATATCGCGGATTCGGAAAAGCGAAATGTGGACTCGGTGCACTCGGGGAAATATTTGACGACGAAGTTACGGCCACCGGTCTTTGGGTCACGCGACTAATTTTTACAGCCGACGTAACTGCTGCATTATTATGGGCAAGCCGTTCGTTTTTCATTATTTTTACAATCCGGAAAGTAGTTGCTCAAACTATAATCCTCGAGACTGAACTCTTTAACACTGGATTGCTTGGATGACAGTCAAGAACTTAGCGATTTAACGACAATCGTCTGGTTACCGCGATCATGTATTCCAAACTCAAAAAAAGAAATGTATTGTATAAGCCAATAGTCGACAGGTATCGTTGGTCTGGTTCAACGTCACCTGTATTCCATTCATAAGGGCGAAAACACGATTCTTCATTGTTATCTCTCCTGCATTTAATACTCCAAATTTGCGATTCATCTCAATGTGCATAATTTCGGTATCGTTCGCTCGATCGCGAGCGATATATACGTCAGGGTATAAATATCTGATATGTCGAGCCCGAAAACCCATTGGTATTTCTCGCATAAATTAACAGTATCCCGCCGCGATCGTAATCGCGTTTTCCGCCAGTCACAGTTCTCGCTCTCTAACGCTCGAGCTCTCGTCAGCCACCCATCCAGAGCCTTTAATCTGCTTTTCAATAAAGAGCTATACGAGTTTGCTAGAGCTGGCCGGATCGGTGCGGACAGATATATATACGTATATACCAGATATATATAATGCAGCGGGTCGTGCTTCTGCAGTGGTGGCATATCAAAAGCTTGGAATCGATGCCGCGAAACTCCCGCGTCTCGTCCACCATCAGCAGCAGTACCACCACCGCCAGGTGCACTACACCAGAGCAGCAGCAGCAGCACCAGGCTCGTTCGTTGAAGTCCATCATGGATTACCAGAAACCGCGAACCGACCATCCTCCTACCCTACTCACACTCCCACGCCATTTCCACTTCTTTTACCCGTTCTATCCCTCGGTTCGTTCGCGCTCTGCCCGTGCTGCTCGCCATACCCTGTAATCTCGACCGTTCCCCGAATCCAGATCGATACGGGGGTGAAACGAATGTTTTACCCCCGAGCGATGAGTATGATCACCCCGAAGCCAGAGCGATACACGATCTCTGTGGGTCACCGCGCTCGTCGTCCCCGCTCGGTTCTTGACTGCGCGAAGCGTCTCCTTTCAGTCCACAGTCTAATCGGAATGACGACATCGTCGGGCCGCATTGAAAGCTGGAAAATGCAGCATCGGAAATTTCAAAAATCCATTTCAATACACATTGTATTCCGCTTCTCAAGCGCCATTGTTACTTGCCTAGTTATAAAATGGGCTGCGTTTTTGCTTTCCGATCTGTAATATAATCCCTCTTTTAAAAAGTTCATGAGTAACGGAAAGCATTGTTAGCAAACTATTCGAGCTGTGATTGGCTGGGATTCTCAGACCGAGTCCAGGTTCATTTGTCCTTGATAACTTTGACAGTTCTGTGAAATATCGAATTTTTTAGTAATCCACTAAAAAAAGGTTGATGGCAGTGTTTTCAGGGGTAGAATATGCGACTTGAGAATGATGGTATAGGTTAAAAGTCGATATTTTGAAAAAAAATTGCTTGACGCCGATTTGGACGGTTTTCGGCCCGGTGGCCAGTGATTAGCCTAGTTACAATATAACAGCCGAAGCTCAATTACATTGTTTCCGGTCATAAAGCAGTCAATTGAAAATTGAAAAGTGCGTTGGAAGCCGATTTTCATTCGTTCGCAGCTTCGATCGTTTCTGACTACACGCTCATATTTCCAGCCTGCCTGTACAGGTTCCCATCAACTCTCCCCTCCCCGCCCCTCTCACCCCTTCCTTCCCACGCTATTCATTCGGTGGCGGATAAATTGGTTACGTTTAACGCCGTTTAATTAATAACTAATAGACGACGTACACCATTCCGCACACCGTACTGTACATAAACACCGGTGGGTTGGTATCGAAAGCGCCGGGACTGTGAGGGTTGGCTGGGCGGCTGGGGGGTCGGGAGTGGGTGAGGGGGACGTGGGTCAGCCGGGAACACTCGTGGAAACTGGAAACAGCCGGTGGTCATACCGCATCGTGGTTCGCATTAATTAATGAATACGTCATGAGGGGATGCGGGGGTCACGGGATGGGGGGGAGCGGCGGAGAGGGTGAGTCGATTCGAGTACCACGGCGTTCGTCGAGCGGTTCCCCGGGTTCCAATGGAGAGCGAGCTTGCATTGTGCATCTCTAAGAGCCGGGGACTCCCGAGTCTCGCGGCCGGTGACCGCCGCTACCGCTGCTGACGTCGCTGCCTCCTCGCGTCTCCCACCGCGGCGACATCGAGTGCCGCGGCACTCGAAGCTCCTCGTACACGTGCCGGCTGCATAATTCGGCTTTATAATTTATTGGACGCTTCAAACTTTCGCGCAGTGTCCTCTCTACCAGCCTCATCGGCCTCGAGTGGCTCGAGCTCTGAGGTACAACAGAGATCGACTCCCGGTACACACGGAATTCGCTTCATCCCCTCTCGAACCGTCCGTGCGGGGCACAACCTACAGCCAAAATAGGGATTATAACCCTCGATCTCGATGAAAAGCCTCCGCGCTCTGTTTGGTCGGCGAATTTTCGTACGACGTGCACACGCCGATGCTTTGTGCCTGAAAATCGATGAACCATCCAGAACGAGAAATTACTGCGCGCGGTTCTTTATTCTCTTTTCCCGCGTGCGCGCGCGCGCGGCTCCTCTTTTCCGCATTTGTGTCAGATAAAATATCGATTATTCGACGATTGCATTCACGCTCGAGTTGTGATCGGGGGTCGGTCGGGTGGTGGCGGTGGAGGCGACTCTGGGTTCCTCTGCCGCGGTTCTCACAATATTTCCATAAACATCGAGTTATTCCGGCCCGTTCGCCCGGTTTTGACTCTCTTTCTCGCTTTCTCTCTGCGTCGATGAACCGCGGAGAAATTTATTATCCGCGAGGAGAACGAAAATGCTGATAAAGCTTGCCCGGGATTTTTTATGCGGTTCTCTCTTTCTCTCGTCGATTCTTTACTTAGTCCGTTTAACCTCTCTCCGCGGGCACGTCAAGCCCTTCGTTCTTTCGTTATTCACAGAGAGACGCAAGGCCCCGCGGGACGTGGAGTCGTCGCGAGTCGCCGGGAGACAACGGAGATACACGGCGAAGATAGAAGGAATCGGATACATCGGGAGGAAAGGGATAAAAAGGGAAGGACCGCGGTATCTTCGCTGGAATGCGAATTCCTCCGCAACTCGCTCTTCGCAATTCCCCTCTGAAGCATCTGTCTCCCTTTTCGCTTCCTCTACCGACGTCGCTTTGTTCATTTTCCTCGGGGCTCATTTTCCACCGGAGCGTCGAACCCTTTCAACGCCCGCAAACGCTTTTCGGATACACTCCCTCCATTCACTTATACTTCACTGTTATCACTTCATAGCCAACCCCAAAACTGACCCCAGTGATCTTCATGAATATCTGACCTTCGCATAACCTTTGTCATAGCCCTTTACATCATTATGAACTGGATTCTGCCTTCCATCATTTTTTAAGCTGCTGCTTTAGTTATCATTGTTGGTAGTACCTTTTTTCTTTTTCTGAAATACGTCCGGGTTATACTTTCGATTCTTAGCCCGTATGGACTTCGAATTGAAAGATACAACTAAACATCTAATATCAGACGATGAGTTGGGTCTTTTCGTTGCTACATCCGCGAATAAAAACAATGCTCTGCTTTCAGACAAGGATCCATATCCCCTCGATGCTCTACTGACGTGCAATCACGCGGTGACCGTCTGCCAGCGGGAGAACCCGTGCCACAAGCTCTTCGAGGACTTCAAGACGAGCTGTCGGGTCCGAGACGGAAAGTGCAGAATGGAGAGTCGGTGAGTTCCATGAAGAAACATTTTATCCAACTTGCTTGTCACTTTTCTCTCACCTACTACGTATGTATATCCGACGCCGAAAGGATACGCCGGGGAGACTCAACGCAGGAGTTTGTCCGTTATTGTAGTCCTAGGCGTTTCTATTCGAAGTCGTCGCGAGGACGCGCCAGACTCGCTCGTGACTGGAGAAACTATCGGGAGATACACGGAAAGTCCGAGGTGAACCGTAGTAGACCCTGGCAGCTTTGCTGAAATAAAAAACAAAAAAAAAAGCGAGACGTTCCCGTTGCGTATGCCCGGTGGACCCGGACGAGAAATTTCGAAGTCAGGCGCCAAGAACTTGTTCGAGTTTAGCTCGACTGGCCCGAGTCTTCCGGTATTTCAGACCCTCCTTCCTCTCTCTACTAGTCCGAGTTATGGTGTCTTTCGTGTCGAGCAAGGCCGAAACGCTGTCCTCTTGCCTCGACTTCTCCCGTCCTCTGGGGCATTTTATTCGAAATGTCTTTCAGTTTTTTTTGTTCCCCTTGGTGACCAGCAACAGTTCGCGGGAGAAAAATCAGCATTCGTCGACAAACCGCGCGCCGCTCGTTCCGGAATAATGCCCGAGGGTACTTTGGCAAGCATTCGCTTGTTCGGGATATTTGTGTGGCGCGTGCAAAAAGCCTGTCGAGGTCCGACGAGAAAAAGATCGCGCGTATCATTGATTTGGTTTTTCGGATATTCAGAGACAGAGAGTTCGGTCGTCATGCCAGCGCGCAGGACACTCATATTTTTTTTCTACACTTTCTTTTGCTCTTTCTTCAATCAATACGGTATAATGTACCTACTACATTTTTACTACATTTTTACGCCCTTATCCTGCCTCGCTCTCGTTCAACTTTACTTTTACGTGTCTGTGCAGGAAGTGAGTCAGCTAAACGGAAGAGCGCTTTTCCGGGCGTACTACGTACAACGTATCGAAAGCTCGAGCCTCGATATACATCCCAAGAGCGCTCTCTCGTGCGACACTCCGAGGAAGCCCGGTCGACTCTGTCGGGAGAAAGTTTGACGCCCTCGCCGACAAACTGAAACGCTACCTGAACACGCTTTATTTCCGGCTCTCGGTTACCCTCCAACGTGGCGCAAGCCTCGCAAGCTCCAGTCAAATCCAGCCCCGTTATACGGAGACGCCCACGTGAAAGTACATTAAAGATCCGGTAACCGGTCTAGTGGGATTGAAAGAAGGGTGATTTCCTTCTCACTCGTTTTCTTATCCCTCGTATCGTACATGAAACTCGGTTTAATTCGAAACTAGCGAAATTTGTCCTTTTACAGGAAAATTCAAGGTATTTCCGGACCACTTTAAGGCAGTCACATGAGGTTGTTGAAGTTGCAATAAAAGAACCATAACACATCATTTCATCGGACGAGACTCACGTCAAGTTGTGCCGTCAAAACAATTAGCCCGCGGTGACAATTAATGAAGAGCACTGTTTAACACGTGACATGTATGTCAATGTCTAACTATCGGTAGTACTCTCTCTCCAAGGACCCATCACTCTTACGTGTACTCGGAACTCGGTCGAAAGTTCGTCGAGTCCCGTGAGTTTGGTATTAGCTCATGCATTGAAACGTGTATATATAATATATATAATATATTATGCAAAAGTGCACATATATGCAATGTAAGCAGTTTGATTGCAGTTTACATATTTACTTCCCCGGTGCGTTGAAGCGAGTGTTTGACCTACAAAGTTGTGTAATTGATAATACACTGTGAACTGTTTGCTTACCGTGAGCTGTTGAATTTCATTAGAAATCGCGGTGAAGTCCTACTTTTGGATTACAAACAAATGTAGGGAATATAGATGAAAATACTGAATAAAACTAAAATGATTCCTGGAGCTGAATCCATATTCAGCCGGTTAATTGACGATCAATACATAGAGGCAACGGAAAAAATTAATAACTGTTCGATGGTTAAGCGACTAAAGTGCAAAATACAATTTTTTTTACAAAATTTTGATTGGAACAAGTCTGCAGCAGTCGGGACCGATAACACGCGTCGTGTTTTAATTGACGCTGTACATTTTTTCCTGCGCGCACAATACATTTTTACATTTTTAAATTTATAATTTTATTTTATTTTTATTTTATTTCGCATGTTTAACGTTTCGCCTGGAAAATAAATTTTTCCGCCTGCCAGGCGCAAAGCGTGCTTTGTCACTTCGAACCTGTTGGCCTTTATTCTCGTCGGCAGACTTTTCTCGGCGAAGCGTCCTGGACGCGACGGTCGACTTCCAGCGGATTTTTATATTCTCTCATTATACCGTCGCCGGGACGTTGTTATTGCGAGGGTATCCGTTATAGCCTCACAGCTCTATATAATAGCGTAGATTATATTTTATATATTCGCAATATCGAGAGTCAGTGACCGATCGCATCAGTCCCCCGATCCATTATATCCCAACGTCTTGCTGCCGCTGTCGTTGCTGCCCTCCCAGCGTCTCGGTGCCAAGCTCCGTTACCGAAAGCGTCGGCTGATGCATTCCGCCTCTCGCTTCTCCCGAGGATCGCACGGTACAGATCTCGCCTTTTTCTCAGTTAGCCTTCACTCGGTCGTTAGGAAAAATCCCCAACGGGGAAACCCGCCATGTTGCATTCGAAGAGGATTCTTTCCAGGCTGCTGCGTCCACGGATATACCGTCGTCCAATTGAATTTTATGTTTTAATTCCCGAGGATAAATTTTCTTCTCTCGTCTACCTTATTTTTTATTTTTTTTTTGTGAAAATATTTATTGGATTGAGTCTAAAATTTATCCGTGAATAATTGTAGAAAATCTGCAAATAAATCTAACACAAGCTGTGGGGACCGGATCTGCAAGCCCCCTGGGCAAATTTTGTCACATGGGTTTCGCAAAAATTCTCTATACGTTCATTTTTCATTTCATCAATGATGTTTTTTTGTTTTTTGTTTTTTTTTTTCGCTTAAGCGTAAATGGAATCTCTACACGGGTATATAAAAGTGCAGTGGACGTGCTGGTGACTGTTGTCGAGGCTTCGCCAGCCAGAAAATCCTTTCATCGTTCGGCGAGGCTCGCGGGACCGTGGAGCTCGTTGCGCGTGGCAACAATTTCATATATCCCTTCATCTCCCATCGTTACGCCCGTGGCGCTCGCGGCCTCTCCCCTCTCCCACTCCCCCCTCCCACCTCCCTCATCCGCAACTGCCGAAAAATATCGCTAAGCGACAATCACGTTCGTCGTTTGCTCCCGAAAAGTGCCGATTCCCTGCGCGCTCCGCCCGACGAAATTTCGTTCAACCGCAATCCTCACGTTTCCACTGTTCTTTTGCCGAAATCTATATATCGGGTCGAATTTTTATTCTCTTCGCTCCTCTTTGTACGCATTTTTCCTTTTTCCTCGGCCATTCACTCGACGAAGATCTTTTTACTTGCAAAAAAAAAAAGAACGGACTGTCGACGAACGCTCGCTCGGTGTTGGCCCAACATTTTTTTCCCAGCGAACGTAATTGTAATTTAATTATATTTTATTAAATATTAATCAAAACATTTCATTAAAAAACTGAATTAAAAAGTTCGTGAACAAACGTTGTGGTCAATTTATTCGGCCTCTGATTGGTCGCTGTAATAAGCGGGAAATTGGTCATCGGATAAGGGTTTCAAGATTTACGAAATACAAAAATAAACGCAACAATTATTTAACAAAATTTGCGATTTCAAAAAAAAAATCGATTTCGAGGATGCACGCAGGCGTATCCCACCTGCACGCATCCTCGATAATGCGTTACGCGCTATTCTGGCCCCGCCGAGTTATTCTCTCGCCGCTCTCTCGCCACTTTGAGGGCCAAGAGTGCGCGGCGCGTGACGTCGAAACTTCCTCGCCCGCTCTCGTGTACGCCGAACTCGCTCGCGACCCCTGCGCGTTGAATACCGAGTTCCAGTCCCCCCCACCCCCCCCTCCCCGCTCTTCCGGTCTCTCCGCCTCAAAACTCAAGCCCGGAAAACGCAAATATCGCCTCATTACGAATTCACGACGATGAATCCGTCGGCAGCCGTGGGTATCCACATTGCGCAACGCGTATGTCAGAAGTTTGTCGCGCGATGAACTATCGCGCGATATACACACCCGCCGGCAGCGGTGGTGGCGACTTGAACGAGCGAAACGTTTTGTCACGCACGTACAAACACACATCGGGCAAACTATCGGCACGCGCGCAGCCATCGCGGTGACAAATTTCCCACGTTTATAACGAATGTCGCGCGTTGCTCCGGGTGAGCGGCGGCGGCTGCTGCTGCTGCTGCTGCTGCGCGTGGCAACGGGCGGAAACTCGCCGTCGCCGCTGCTGCAGCTCGTGACAGTAGTGCGAGTCCACGCTACGGTCAGACGTACCTCGTGTAGGTCCTTCGCCGGCGCCTGCAACGCCCGTAACTTCCCTCCGAGCTCTCTGTCTCCGTATTCGTCGCACGGGACGAATTCTGCGGCTCAACCGAAACAAGCATACGACGACTCGAGCGAGCTTCGACGCGGCTCCGGGTGCGATACGATATTTCGACGATATATATCGAGCAAATATTTGTACATCATGCAATATTCGGACATCGTGCAATTAACGACCGTGTAATGTCCATCGGGGAAACGCGCGCGCACGAAACGCGCGCTGCATTATGAATCACATTGAATTTATTCCATTTGCATGCATATATTCCGGGAATTTCGGGTGCGCTGTGCGTTATCGATCGATATCGCGCGCCGACCAGCCGGGAGCTGTCGCTTTTATTCCATCTCTGTATATATTTTTTATAATTATTTTTATCGGAAGCATTGAACCTCATGGTTACTGCATTCGATAATACAGGCAGGCGTTTGGCAGGCGACGGTCGAGCGCTGAATCGGACGAGAGACTCCCGGGTGTCTCCTTTTATCAGTATCGTGTTTTTTTTTATCAAGCCTCTTCCTCATCCTCGCTCCTCCTCCTCCGTCTCCGATCTCTCTCGTTCGTCCGCAGGATTACGCGCCTCGCACTCGGTGCGAATTCTGTCGGAGCTGCGAAGCGACGCTCGCGTTGTGTGAGCATTCGGGTCACCCCCTCCCCCCTCTCCGTGGACTAGCGACACTCGCAGGTAAAAATCCTGCAGTAGTCTGTCAGGGAGGGTGGGGGGAGGGGGTAGCGCCCGTCGGTGCTGCTGTGTCGGAGCGGAGGGCGCTAATTCCGGTGTGAATTCGGCTTAGCTCGTGCACTGACGAGCGAGAAAGAAAGAGTGAGCGCGCGCACTCTCTGTATATCACCGGGAAGCTCGTTCGCCCCGTCGGAGCCGCTTCAGCCACCTTCGGCCTCTGCTTGTCCGGGAAATTCGCGCGCCCCCGCGCCGAGTGAAACAATCGGCGCGAGGGGCGAAAACGCGAAAACTGCATCAGCATTGCTGCCGCGAATTCGCGCGCTAATTGTTCTCTCCCCCGTTTATCGCGCTCGTCCGGGCCCCGAGGATCGGCGAATCGCCGACCGCGAGCCTCGTCGTTCGCCCTCTCGGTCTCTCCGCTTCGGCGTTGGGGCGTCTGTCCCGCTTCTGGCCGGTGGCTGTGCCTTTCTCCGCACCCCTTTTATCCACCTCCGCGTCCATTTGCCCCCCTACCCTCTCCACTACAAAACTCACCCCCACCTCACCCTTTCACAGACCCTCCCCTCACCCCTAACTGCTGCTCGATCCAGCATCACTGGCACTAGTGGTACCTCACCCTCAGCCCCACCCTCACCCCCCCTCAACAACTCCATCCACCCCTCTTCCACCCTGTTTCCACCGGGCGCTCCGCTCCGCTACTATCGCCCTTGGGGGCAACACAATACGCTGGTGATTAGCGGATTTGAGCTACCGTTCACGTTCGCACGTGAGCCCGTTCGAAATTCCCAGAAGGGTACAACGCAAGACCGGTTGTGCTCGCGCGGGTGGGAAAAGGAATTGCGAAGCTCGTCGGAGGGACGATGACGGCAAACAACGACCGATTGTAGCTGCAAAACGAGAAGTGAGAGGGTTCATAGATTTTTTTAAATTTTATTTGCGGCAAGATATCGCTGAGCATCGAGGGAAGAGCATCGGATGAGGGGTAGGATATATATAATATTTTTTTGTATTGAAGCTGAAGTGATTTGTAGCTTCGTCACCGCGATTTTTCAAACACCACTGATCGGTCGCGCTCTTCACTTTTTGCCGTATAATAATAATACTAATAATAATGATTCAGCGACCCGCAAACGGCAATGTAATTGACTGATAGTGTCCCGCAGTCGTTCGAGCGTGCTTTACGGCACTGTACCACGTGCGCCCTCGATGTAGGGTTGGGGAAGGGGCGGGGGTGGGGAGAGGGGAGGTTAACGCTAACAGCCGATGAAACGATTATTTGGTCATGATCGTAAAATCGCGAATATTGACGCCGAGTTCCACCCGTTCCACGTCGTTCGGCCTTTCCATTAACCCGAACCTGCGGAAAACACGCGCCGCGTTCGGCTGTTAGTTTCGAGCTCTCGTCACAAGTCGCGGCGGCTATCGCGGCCTGTGTAACGTCGTTACACGAAAAAAAAAACACTCGTCGCGAGAAACGACTGTGAAAAAAAAATACCGCAGAATTTTTTCAAATATTCCACGTTCGTATCTACCGAGTTTTCATATTTAGTCAGAATCAGTGAACAACCAACGAAAGTTACTCTACGGGAAAATAGGTCTAATAAAAAGCGAAAATAAATTGGAAACACCGTCGCGGCGCTATACCCGACCGATACTCCCCCGCCCGTTGTAAATTATCGCTCCCGCCGCGCACTTTGCAGCCGTTCGCCATTCCAACGAGTCGAGAGCCTCGGCGCGATACGAGAAATTTCGTTAATACGTGTATTACACGTGCAATTTCCGCGTGTACCCACGTCGCGCGCTCTCAGTGTAAAGGTGGCTGGCGCGCGGCTTTCACCCCCCCCCCCCCCCCCCCTCTCGTTCGGTAGAATTTTCGAGCGAATCGACCGCGACGAAAAGTTTCGCGATATTTTACGTACCCGGGGACGACGTCCGCTCGCGGAGCGCTTTCGGGTGCTCGACGCCGCTGCCGCCGAATGGAACGAGAACGTTCTGGCTATTCCTTACATTTTCCGAGACATTAAGCCCTGCACCGGCTCCCGGAATAACGTCGCACGATTATCACCGTTGCTGCTGCTGCAGTCTTAACCTCATCGAAGGCTGAAACAGATAGTCGATGCGGAAAAATGGTGATTAAGTGAGTTTTGGGAAATATTTCGGAGTGTAAATACGACGAATCGACGAAGTTTAAAGATCGAAATAGAGCATGGAATTTATGCTCTGTTAAAGTCCTGTATTTACTTTGATGAAAGGTTGAGCATCGTATTCACGGAGAGCCATATTTTATATTTACCACGGTTCTCGGTGCATATTTTACGGTATTTATTCGATCACCGACTGGAACCAATTGTATTCATTTAGTAATTAAAATACCTGCTTGCATTCACTAAAATTACTGCTTTGAATAAACAGTTCGTATACTCATCAGATTCTGTAACATAATTACAAATTACAATCATAATGATCTTTCTCTCATTAACGGGAACAGAGAAATCGAAGCAATCAAGTCGTTTCCTAGCTTTTTTAAATTAATAATTCATGTTGGCTGAAAGAAGAGCCGCATTTAAAAATAATAATTTATACTTAATCCTGTCTTTATAATTGTCATTACATTTCGTTGGCCACATGCGAGATTTAAAAAAATGTTTTCGCGAACATTCTTCTCCCGCCGTCTTTTCGTATGTAGGTGAAAAGCGAGTGAATAACTGGTACGAGTTTGCCTCTTTTATATTTATAACCGGTTAATATTTACCCACCCATTCAGTACTAGAAAATTATCAAGCTTTCCCCGGTGCCTGCAGCAGGCACCGCCGTCAGTCTAGCCTGTCCATTTGCTATCTCGTTAGTAATTAAACGTTCACTTTCCTCGATGTACCATGTTCCATATTTTTCCCATCCTTTCATCTTTTTGAATATGTACATCCAACCCAATAACGAAATTTCTAGAATTTTACAATATTCGCCACTAGGAAGACGTCATTGCCTTTCGCTGTCGACGAACAAGGAGCTCAATTAATTGACCTAATTCGGCCGGCGGCGCTTAACACGCAGTCCAGGGTACGAAATTTATATCGGGCCTCCAATTGCGGTGGCGAAAGCCACAACCGGTTACCGATCTACCCTCGATTACAACATACAAGAGGCTCCAATGGTGCAGCCGCTACCAGTGTTTCCTGTGGGAGAGAAAGCTGCAGCGAGGTCTCGATTGTTTCACCATAGAGAGCATTAGGGGTAGGGTAGGGACTTATCAACATGGCAATTCAGGTCTGTGGAATCGGCATACACCCACAAACCAATGAACCCAACAGGCTTCTCTCTCTGTCTTTCTCCCTGCGTCTGCCTCTCTATTCCTGTGGCCTAGCTACCGATCGCGAGACAGTCATTACAATTGCAGGTCTCAGCGAGCCTCGGAGCAGCAGCACGCTCGATTGAGCGAACGGAATCCGGCAATGGTATTGGAGTCCAGAGGTGCGCCGGCTGCATCCGCGTTCCATCCATTGTCACCCCTAGACACAATGACCTCGCAGCTTGATTCTGTCAACCGGAGATACGTGGGTACGAACCGCCGACGGGCTGTACGTTTCAGTTAAATCTCCGAGAGAGAGACACAGCCGCTAAGACACATCCATCCGTCCCAGAATTAGGTAGACGCAGACAGCGTTGCTATATGCAGCCGCAGTAGTGAATCGAAGGCAAAGTTTCTCGAGCAAACGGGATTGTCTTCGCCGCGTATGTAATTTTGAAGAGAAATTCGCGAAGGCAACCGAATTGTCTCGTTTCTTCTCGATGCTGAGAATTCGGAGTACAGAGCTACATGGTGAGGGGATAAGTAAATCGAATCGCGATTCGACTTTCGTATCTCGATATTTTCGTCCTGTGGCACACACACACACACACATACACACACCCGCACAGGATGCATGAAAGAGATGTCAAAAGAATCCGACAGGCCTCGACTTTTCTTTCTTTCATTCTTTTGTTCTTTTTTTCTGATCCTTCTTTATCTTTTTCCTTTCTGCCTTTCATCGAATCGAGGAAATAGAAGAGATATAGTCGCTTCCAAGGAATTACTTTGATCCAGAGCCAAAAGTCTCCTTTTGTCTCAGTCTAAGAACCCTCGGAGAGTCGCGCTTCGAGAGAGGCTTCCACGATTTTATACGTTAGGGCACCCCGGGGAAAATTTAGCGCCGATTTTACACCCGACCGCTGGGGGCTGGAGGGGGAGGGGGGTTGGTTGAAGGGGCCACGTATAGATGACGCTGCAGTGGGGAGTCTCGCGAAGGAAGAGGAGTAGACGCTCGCGCGAGGCGAGAGGAGTGGAGGACAAGCGGCCTGGGAGATGTACCTGGTAACTGAGAAGTCGTTGAAGTGGATACGTCGTCCAAGACGAGGTACGGAACGAGCGCACCGAGCGCTCGCAACCCACCTCGTCATTTCCGGTAACGTTGGACCTCGTTACCGGACTGAGAATCTCTCCTTCCAACATCCTTTACTATCTCCACCTTCGCTCCCGTCCTCGCTCCGCTCTGGCAAACTTTTCTCACTGCAGACCCTGACCTACTCAACTATTTGCTTAAGTCGCAACCTCTCGAATCTTTTCACGAAATACACCCGAGCATTTGAGGTTTAAAGGAGAGTAGCGTGTTCTGCTCGTCTAAACGTGTACATATATTCGCGTTGCTTCGAGCACGAGAAGTTCAGCGAGGATGTGGAACGAGAACCACTTATTCTTATTTCGGTAATATGTTACATGCCGTTTTCGCTATTCTATTTTCTGTAGGGCCATTGCTACGTGACCTTCCTCATGGGCTGCTCGGTGCATTTGAATTCTGCTCTTTATAGTCAAAGAACCTGAAATAATATTCCACAGGCGAAGCTGTATCCGCCTGGCAGATCTAGCAATTTCGCAGTATTCAATCCTTCAGTGTTTGTTATTCATAACTTGGCAAACCTGGCGAACGTAACGGCAACTGAATAAACCTATTCCACACATCAACTTCAGCCTAACTGGACGACATTATCGGATGACGAACGGATGTCGAAGAGGAGTTCGTATGACGTTTCGGGCTAATACCCGGCTTGAAGCTGCAGCGAACGGAGTGATATCGACAGATGATGGAGTACGAAGCCAAATAGTAATTCAGTTGTCGTAGACCGGTCGCGTTGTCCTGTACATCCAGACTTAGCCGCGTCCGTGTACCGCGTAATTTTCCTGTTAAGTAGATCCGATGATTCGTCAATGTTATCCGTTTCATCGTTGTAGTCGCGATGGAACGATGACAGACGCGCGAAATGAATAATTATTTGAAGGACACGGACAGCTTCAGCCAGTAAATCGAACTACAACCCTGAAGACGACGCAGACTTAATTTTTTCATATTTACGTTACACTCAGCGTTATCCTGCTATCGACAGGTGTCCCGCATGTTGCATGTTTCCCTCGTGCGAACAAATTGACAGGACTAATATTAGCGTTACGGAATCACAATACCAGTGTCGCCACTGTATCGCGCTATTTTTGGCAAACACAACCCTGTTCTATTTTCAGCCTCGGTGGACGTGCTATGAGGCCGACAGACCTGGTCTATTTCCAAGCAGCTTCTGAGGCAACATGTACTCTGTGCACAGTTGATTATTCCGCGCATTAACAAGTAATAACTGCTCGCTCACTTTTACGTCCGTCGTGCGTCGATCGATGGCCATAACACGAACTAAAATAACTTCACTCACGGTTTGGTCTATCGTTTAGCTAATTTCAAACCAACTATACCCCATATATATGTATCTTGAGCCAGTTTATAACCTAAGCTGAAAATTAATCCCTTTATCCTGTAGGATGGCATTAGCTTTCAAGTCACAGTCCTTTAATTATCATGTCTCGTTGCCACAAAACGGAAAGCGGATGAGGTGAATCGGTCAGATTAATTTGAATTTCACGATACTCAATTCAACGATAATATTACGATACTGATCACGGCTTATGGACGACGCTGCCGCCAGTCAAAAGGTCCTTCAGTCTCGTCATTGGCTAAACCGAGGGAAAAGGGAATACGCCATTACCTCCACAACAGTGAGAACAGCATAGACGGCAGTTTGCGTCATTGGCTTCACCCGCGAGATCTCGTTCGCGCTCTCGACGCCCCAGGCTTCACTTTTTTCTTTCTTCCTGTTTTCCTCTCCTCGTTTTTGCAACATTCTCGTTTACTCCATCCGAGAACCGAGTGAGTAGCCCGAGTAAGTCGAGACACAACGGGGGAAGAAAGGAGAGAGAGAAAAGCAAGCAGCTTGTCGAGAAAGACGTTTAAGCTCCGTAAAAATTTCCGTACAACTGGCACGGTTACCGCGCCAGCCTCTAACTCGGAAACGGAGTTTCGTTCTCGAAGGGTGCGAGCAAGAACGTCTGCGCGGCAGAGCGAGACGAAGTCGACGAGAGAGGCAAACAAAAACGCCTTCGAAGCGAGAAACGCTCGGTGAGCCCGAGTTGAGTAGCTTTTTTCCTTCCAACTCCTGGTTTTTGCCCGATAGTTTTTCCTTTTTTTCTCTCTCTCTTGGCCTCTGTTTTCGCTTCGCGGTGTTTTTAGCGCAATCGCGCGCAACGAGGGTTGGAAACTCGGTGAGCCTCACGGATGACTGCGAAAGACATTGACCCGCTGGGGAGCAGGTTGCAATGCGTCATCTCGCCGGGACACCCCGAAGTTTACGGGCGACACCGTAAGTGGGGTAGTTATGCCTCGAAACCGGCGCCGCCACTCGCGACCCTCCGCGTCGTTTCCGCCAAAAGCGCTCGGGGTGCCCGCCCATCCGTGGCGCCCTCCCAGGGAAACCAGCCACCACTCATCGCGCCAATTAATATCAATTCCGCTAATTTTACAGCGTGACCTTACCGGCTCGTCTTTCACGGTGCCATCCGCGCGGTTTGCGATTTTCCCTTTGAACAAATGTAGCGAAGCATCTTTGACTCCGTGGGCTACTTGCCGATGTCTAAGATCCTGAGATCCCTCAACTTTGCGCTGAAGGATCTGGGAAACGATGAAAGACTCGAGTGCGGCCAGCCTCAATTTCTCGGATTGGCTACAACCCTTTGACGTGGATAGTGCTCGACCTCAGCCGCGTTATCATTGGTCCGAAATTGGCGCGAACACGAGAGCAAGAGGCCAACGGGAGCGGATCGATGATTTCGTCGAAAAGTCCTGAATTTGCATCGGTAACTCGGATGCACAACGAGGGCGCATCCCTGGAGGTATTTTTATCGAAATATTTCCGATAACGTAATGAGGCCGCGAGTCGGTTGGGAACGATCAAGGGTGACTTTTAATCACCCTCATCCGTCGGTCGTCGGCCCGCTGATTTATTATTATACTCGCGGCGCGCGTGTGGCGCATGAAATTTTATTGCCTGGTATATGGGGACTGTGTCGAAACCAGAGGCCCGTATAATAAATGAATACGACGCGATTTCGCGTTATTATCCTCAATGTCGACTGTCGAGGATCGACTCTGGTTTATCGGAACGTACGTGTCGCTCGTGTTTTAAACGTTTTCGAGGGTGGATCCCGATCCGTCACGTACAAATTGGCAAAATACAGCATATTCAGCCTTTAAAATTCGTTCGTCGTCGTAGAATCATGCCACTTGAGGTCGCGCCCTTATATATGTCTCAATAATGCAGTCTGGCCTGGGGAGCTGTAGCGAAGGGCGAGCTTGTCGAGTGAAATAGAGCGCGGCGGCTTCGGTACCGGTTCGACTCCCCTCATCGACGAAGCCAGACGTTTCTTCGACCTTATAACTTCTTCCCCCTCCGTGTTCTACACCAGGCATCCCTTGGTCCCTCGGTCCTTCTGGAAACTTTGAAAATTCCCGAGGAGGGTCGCACCAACACCTCTCAATCCCCGACACTCTCCATCCACCCCAAGTCGTGACCCGCAGGAGCCTTGACCGTGGTATAATAAGAAGGAATTCACGAAAACCACTGCTATACCATTCAAGTAGGGGGCGAGTGAAATAAAACGTGATTGCCACTAAGCGACGACGAGACAGCGCGGGGAAATGACAATGCGGTATTTTCGAGGGATTCCTCGAATGCCTCTTTTCACGCGACCCTCAAAGAACTAGTCACGTAACGCCGATTGATTCTAACAAAATTACATGCGATTGCTTTCGCAACAAAATGAACCAGTTAACAACAACGATAAAACAGATGCGTCTAATTTTGGAAATACAAAAAAAAACACAAATTAATAACAGAGTCGTCGTGCGACACAGCCAGGAAAACCGCAATTATTCGGTGGTACCGACGCTCGTACATTATTCCGATTATTAATTTTTCATCGGCGAATATCATAATTGGAGGGTGATACGGGAATAAAGCGATACAGATTCAATGCCGCGAGACTAACGCAATCCCTGGCGATATACCGAAGTACCGCGTTATATATAGAGTGTAGTTCTGCCTCTCAAATCCTCGGGGGGATTATTTCCGTTAATATATTCCTTTTATGTATGCATAATGCAGCGTTTCTCCCCCTCGACGAGCGCGTACCCGCTTTCCCATGGGCGCCGCGCGGGAACGCCGACGGGAAAGGGAACGAAAACCCTTCGCTCGCGCTCGCCTTTCTCTCAACTTCGTTAGCACAGGCGAGGCCGCTAATGACCCACGAGAATACATCCGGCTTCTCTGCTGCGCCGAAATCCACCTTCCGCCGCGGATTCTCGTCTCGTCCCGAGCCCGCGCCGCGTTTTTCTCGTCAGGCCCGGTTCAACACTCCGAGCACATAACCGGAGATACTTATCGCGCCTAAAAAGTCAAAAAGCGAAGCCTATGATTATGACGACTTGACGAGCGCCAATTTGGAAGAATTGGCAAACACTTTAAGGGGGTCGACAAATGCGAGTTTTCACCTTGGAAATTGCGTAGCTCCTCGCCGTCTCGAAACTTCGCCAAGTGCTATCATTCGAATATGAATCGAGCTCCGTATAAATCGAGGTAATGGAAACAGCGGTGAAAATATGGCCAACGTCCCATGAAGTATCGCCGCGCATTTGCTCGAGTGTGGGAAGCGTAAACTCGGTTCCATACTTTTCCAAGCAAATTTTCCCCGTTCACCAGTGGACATGAAACGCAATTCGCCGGCGGTGCCCAGGACACTTGGACTGAGACCGCGAATGGCATAATTGCGTTTGTTAATTAAGATTAAGATCTCTCGAGCGAGCGACCAGCACCACCGGCTTTCTCCTTCTGTCTTTTGCTCCTCAGTTCTCTCTTTCTATACTTTACTCTTGTCGTCTCCGAGCGCTGATTCTCTTTCCCCCGCCTAACGGTCTCTGCGCTTCAGGTCGAATCGTAACTGCTTCCACTCGCTCTTAATCGATTTTATGGCACTCGAACTTCTCGAAAAGTGCGAAAAGATTTCCTACACCTAAAACTTGGCCATCGAAAATTCTTCTGCAATTTCTTCGCTCAGCTAGTCGGATACCTTTTTCTTACACCTTTCCGTTGCGTTGGAAAAGGGCATTACACGAATCCCCGAAATCCCATCTTGTGGGAATAAAATTCTGATGATTATGAAATTGTCTATAAACGTGTCGTTCGCTCGCCGTTTACGATTATATTCCGTGAGACCACCACGAAGGGTTTTCGCCGATAACGACCGGAGGGGCAGGTGTTCCACGTGCGACGTTAAAGCAGAGGGCGAACCCAACAGCCGAGGCGAGAGAGTACGTATTAATAAAGTCGCGGAGGTGAAACTCTTGGGTTTAGTGCGCTGTTCTCTTATTAAAATCCCGATGAGGAAAGTATCAACCCTTGGCGAGGGTTCGGCGAGCTGGGTAAGGAAGCAGGAAACGTGGATAACATGTAGTCGAGTGCCCGGGACATCGAAGAATACGCGAAATATGGTTTTCGAGCCGGGGCCAAGGATCCCTCATCGATTTTCAATTACGACCTAATGGCTACGCCCGGAAAGGTTCGTCCCTCGTACAGCCCAGGTGTGTATACGTCGTTTGCTTCCGCGATTATTTGTAGGGCTGCGACTGGAGGGAGGAACACAGTTCGTTTGCACCCATCGACTATTCCGCGCTACGTTGAGACTCGCTTGATCCAAATATAGCGACGGAAGTTGTTATTCATGTAACGCAACGCGGATGTGTTAAAAGGTTAAATCAAATATTGTCGTACGAACAATCGTGCGAGATTTTTTGCCTGCACTGTTTACCCTGTTCGTCCCTGTACAGTTTATTGTTGTCCATTCGGGGTGATGACTGCCCAGCGTGATGCATATAAGAGGACGACTTTTCGAACGCTTCTGTCTCTTATTCCTTGAACGTAAAAGATTCCGGAAAACGACGAGGCTTTCAATTCGTTCACTTCAAAACCGGGATCCGCACATTTTGATTTCTCCTCCGCAGCCCAGACCTTTCCATAACGTTTTCCAGCTCCGTCGTAAGCTTACCGGCAACTCCTTCGCTTCCAGGCTTATCTTCTAATGGACGTTGATGGCCATGACATTTCTCTCCGCTATTCTCGGTGCCTCTCAGCCGCCCCTTCATTTTCCACGTGGCGTTGAATATGTACGTTCGTCTTCTATGTCACAAATCATTCTAACATTAACCTTCATCTATTCCTACTTTGACGCGCTAACTTCCACTTTGATGTCTCCTTCGACTGTCTGGTTCGACTTCACTCGGTTCAATCGCCTCAGTCGCCTCCCTTCTATTTCCCGGGACGAGTGTATGTCACACCACGTATGCAGCTTTTCTCCGACGTCCTTTCAATTTCTCTAAGTCAATTCCCGCCTCGTTGCTCCCAACTTCCACTTCGTCATTTCCCTCGGTATCGTCAACTTCTCCTTCGCCATTTTCCCCCAGGTGCCAGGACCCTTCACTCCTCATCGCCGAACTATTTCCCTACTTCGCTGTAGCGCAAAGGGATAGCACGCACTTCGAAAGCTGCTCGTCGACCCCCTCCCCCTACGAGACTCGGCCGCTCACCCCCGTTGGTAGCTTCAATCCCTTTATCCGAGCGTCGGCTTCTCAAGGTGCTTTCCACCCTTTTATCGATGGCATGGTTTTATCGTTTGCTTCTATATAGGCGACAACTGTTTACTTCGGTATAAAATGTCGGGTTTGGCGCTTGAAGGAGCGAAAGTTTTTGGTAGTCAATCCAGCGCGTAGTCGTGATATAATGACGAGCGAAGGGCGCGCGTTAAAGCGGCTCTGCGAGTGGTAGGATTTTTTTTACGAGGCCGGAATGATCGCGTCGCGAGGCTGGGAGGTGCGTTTTACGGCCTCGCGGTCGAACCTGAGTACTCGGTGTTACCTGTGTAACACACACACGACCCCCTTCCGCGAACACCGCGAGCGGCAATTGCGAGGGGTGGGGGTAGGGCGGGGGGGGGGGGGGGGGGGGTGGCTGCCACTGCAGAGTGGCGAAATTTCTATTTCGAAGTGAAAATCGGGGTCGTAAATCTCGTGAAGAAGTAGACGACCTCGCATTCTTCAGTTTCTCCCCCTCCCCTTCCTCGTTTCCCGCCGTTTCCGCTTCGCGGACTGCGCTGCTCGCCGCGGCGACCCTCAGGCACTTTTAACCAATTTTCCTTTCAGCTCTTTTCTCTCCTCTTTCTCTCTCCCAGGTAGAAATTTGGAGCGGGATCCGGCTGGATCCGATCTGGATTATCCATCTTGTGGTCGGGATCCAGTCGGGCAACCGATCAGATTCCAGTCATGAGATGTAACGCTACGAAACTGGATTCCGAACGGGATTTCCGACTGGATCCCGACTGGGATCCAGACCGGATCCAGACCGGATCCAGTCCAAATCCAGCTCATAAAAATTATTTAAAAATATATTACGACTGTACTTTACCGCGGTAATTTGCACTTTTTGTTTATTATCAGAACGTAGACTATCAACAGAAACACGAACACCCTGAAAAAAACGCTGAAAATGTTGTCGCATGCTGGGATCGAACCGTCGACCCTTCGGACTGTAGACACATGCCTTACCCACTCGGCCATTCAGATCTTAGAAAATTTTAATTCGAATTTTATACTTGAGTTGTTGGTACATCTTTAAGTCTAAGGGCTAAGGAAGAACATATAAAAGTAGAACTCGACTGTGCCGGCCAATCATGAGATTTCATTTTGTTGGTCACGGGTCAAATTGACGTTAAATTTGTCTGAAAAATCTGTGTAAGTCTCTTGGTGATGTACACGCGCATGGTTGAAGAGAATTCCGATCTCTTCTCAATAGTATACAAATATGAAGAAAATCAAAAATAAACAAGATGCGAAAATTCATTTCTAATTATAATAATACTAAAATATTGTTAATTAATTAATGAAAAAAATGTTCAACAACTTTTTATTTAATTGAAAAAAAAATCTGTTCAGATTTTTTTTAAGTCTCAAGTTGTATTTGCGAATCTACTTGAGTAACACTTCGCATCTCAAAAACCATAAAGACCCAGTTTTAGGGTATCCATATCGAATCCTGATTGTTTATAAACTCATCCAGTGCGCAACCGGAAGTCCATTCGGAATCAATTCGGATTCTGAGTCGGGTAACCCATTTGGGGAGACCCGAGCCAATCCCGACCATGATCCAGTCTCCAGGATCCAGACACACTGGGACTCCCCGACAGATTTCTTCATATGAAGCCCTTTTTGTGGGCCCTCGCGGGTAACCCTAACAAATTCTGATCAATGATAAACTCGAGTTCATCATCCAGTGCACAACTGGACGTCTATTCGGAATCCTTTCGGATTCCGAGTCGAATAACCGATTTGGGGAGACCCGAGCCGATCCCGACCAGGATCCAGTCTCAGACTGGGACTCGTCGACAGAGTTTTTCATTATGAAGTCCTTTATGGGCCCTACCAGGGTAACCCTAACAAACCCTGATGAATGATGAACTCATCCAGTGGGCAACCGGAAGTCAATTCGGAATCTGTTCGGATTCCGAGTCGGGTAACCCATTTGGGGAGACCCGAGCCAATCCCGACCAGGATCCAGTTTGAGACAGGGACTCCCCGACAGATTTCTACATGGGTCTCTCGCTCCTTTGCTCGCTCAACGGGAAACGCGAAGAGGAAGGAGACTCATCTTCCCGGGCGGCTGCACACTTCATTGCTTTTTAAATTATCGTTACAAAACACCGCGCAAATCGTTCTGAATGCCGCTGATGCACTTTGTTGGTGTTTTCTTATTGCCCCCCTCCCCCACCACACCACGCCCCAAGATCCGATCGAGTTACCTCGGCGTTTTGTAGCTATTATAATATAATGATTGTATTATACTAGGAAGCAAATACGCGGAGGTTAAACAGTGCTGCAGCGCTCATTACGACAAACTGTCAAATCTCGCGCTTTTAAACAACGAACGGCCGATCTTGACGGTCCGCGACCAATCAGAGGCAAAGTTATATTGACAACAATGGTTGCGCATGCACTTTTTAATGTAGGACTAGGCTAATCACACGCGCTTGCGCGCGTGCCCGAGATATCTTTGCGCTGCTGCGCTTTTATAAACCTTTAAAAGGGTAAATCGCAACTAAAAACCCTTGCTTAGTTGATTTAAATAAAAAATGTTGTCGAACAGTTTGTCAGAAATGTAGATCTGGCCGCCGGGCCAAAAACCGCCCAAATCGGGGTCACGAAATTTATTTTTTCAAAATATCGACTTTTAACCTATACCATCATTCTCAAGTCGCATATTCTACCCCTGAAAACACTGGTTACAACCCTTTTTTAGTTGATTAAAAAAAAAAAAAATTTTTGCCGAACAGTTTGTCAGAAATCGTAGATCTGGCCGCCGGACCGAAAACCGCCCAAATCGGGGTCACGAAATTTATTTTTTCAAAATATCGACTTTTAACCTATACCATCGTTCTCAAGTCGCATATTCTACCCCTGAAAACACTGGTTACAACCCTTTTTTAGTTGATTTAAAAAAAAAAAAATTTTTGCCGAACAGTTTGTCAGAAATCGTAGATCTGGCCGCCGGACCGAAAACCGCCCAAATCGGGGTCACGAAATTTATTTTTTCAAAATATCGACTTTTAACCTATACCATCGTTCTCAAGTCGCATATTCTACCCCTGAAAACACTGGTTGCGACCCTTTTTTAGTTGATTTTGAAAAAAAAAAATGTTGGTCGAACAGTTTGTCAGAAATCGTAGATCTGGCCGCCGGACCGAAAACCGCCCAAATCGGGGTCACGAAATTTATTTTTTCAAAATATCGACTTTTAACCTATACCATCGTTCTCAAGTCGCATATTCTACCCCTGAAAACACGGGTTACAACCCTTTTTTAGTTGATTTTGAAAAAAAAAAATGTTGGTCGAACAGTTTTTCAGAAATCGTAGATCTGGCCGCCGGACCAAAAACCGCTCAAATCGGGGTCACCGTAGATTAAACAGTGCTGCAGCGCATATTATGACAAACTGTCAAATCTCGGGCTGTTAAACAACGAACTGCCGGTCGCCACGGTCCACGACCAATCAGAGGCCGAGTTTTATCGACAACAATGGTGGCCCATGCACTTTTTAATAGAGGACTAGTCCCCTCTTTAAAAAGTTCATAAGTAACGGACCATTGTTAACGCCGGAAAAATCTATCGAATTGAAATTCTCGCGCGAGCTTCTCGTAATCGCCTTTCGTCCGGTATTTCGGTGAGACGGAAACCGTCGTTTATATTTATTCACCCGAGGTCCCTGGAAATAGACTCGGCGAAACGACGGACGCGGAACGCTCGACCGTGAAACGCATACCTAGCGGCAACTTCGCCTATCCACCTCCCCCCTTCCGCTTTGCTCTCGGCTGAGAACCGAAGAATCGGATATCCGGAGACCGCGAGGACCGGAAATCAGGAAGCGCGCAATTCCTTCTTGGCGCTCGTTCCCTCGCCGTCCTCACCCTCTCCCCTCCTGCCTCTGCCCCTCGGAGCTTACCGGAAATCTCGCGAAGTCGGCGAGCTTTTCCGGTATGACTGCGTCTGTATATACACAGAGACACACAAGTTGGCCTCCGGGCACTTCATCATCGGGGATTCCTGCGGGAACGAATGCATCGAAGCTCGGTCAAATCGCAATGCCGCTCGACCTACGTTCTATCTTCTCATGCTTCCTTCCTTCCTTCCTTATGTACTTTTATCCATTTTTGTCAATCGTACACGAATATTTTTCAATTCCACGGACCAGCGAACGTATTTTCCGTCGTCTCGAGTGCATCCCGCGATGCGTCCGAGCCTTCGGCAAAAACATTGTTTCACTCTTGGCCTGCGCACATAAAAGTTCTATTGCACTGTTATCCGATTGCGATGCGTGTACAGTTCAACTTTCCGTAACTCAGTAAAAACAATTTTATTCCGATAATTCAACTCAACAGACTGTTTTATTTAGACGCGACTATGAACGTGGGTCTTTTCTCGTTACGATAATTCGAATCGCCTCAGGCAGTTCGAATTATCACAGAACAAAAAGCACAACATATTGAAACATTAAAACGTCCACTTTTTAATTGTCAAAATTAAAAAATAGAAACTTCGCGGCCGACGCTATTTCGCGCCTCCTCGGAAACTGAAAGTAGCCCCGAAAATTTGCCGGAGCAAAGGAGAAGCAGTTAAATCGTATTATTATTTTTTTTTTTGCACCAACGCCGAGTCGAGAGGTTCGCCCTTGTCGCGAACTCTCGGAGGGATTGAAGAGTACAGTAGTTACACTGTAACTTTATTTCTTATTTCTCTCTTGAATTCCCTCCTCCTGTCCTCCACCTTTCACAATTTCTTCGTCTCTCTTACGCTCTTTTACCCCAGACCCTTCCCCTCTCCCTAGCCCAGTACTCTTCCCCCTTTATTCCCGGCTCTCGGGGCTACTGCAAGATGCATGGCAGGGTCAGCGAGGTCTTTCGCATTCTCCGGGCCTTCCGCGAGCTGCACAGTGAGACGACGATACTGCTACACGACGAGGGGCGGGGAGGAGGGAGGTGGGGTGAAGGGAGAAAGCAACGTAAGTGCCGGGGCGAAAGAGAGACAGAGTGAAAAGCGGGTCGTTCGCTTTCACGCGGTTCTTCATTCACGAGAAATTGGGCCAAGCGTTTTAAAGTTCATTTGAAAGGCCTGCTCGTCGAGGGGGTGCAACAGCCGTGCACGAGTCCCCGTAGCAGCAGCAGCGGCAGCCGCCGCTGCGGCGGCTCGGACTACGCGCGCTGGAAAGGAGAACAGGTTGAACCGCGCGGGCAGAGACGTCAGCGAGATTGAGCTCGCGAATTACGCGACCGTTTCAGCACTTCCGCAAGTACACAAGATTTCGCGTGACGCGCCGAAGGTGCTGAACCTCGTGAAAACTCCGCCTCGCTTCACGTGCCTCGTCACACCTGACGAATTAGACGTCCCGACATCTAATTTCCATGTCGGACATTTTATCCGACAAATTTGAACAGTTCCGGGCAAAATAATCGGTAATCTCACTTAAACCAGAAAATGCTGAAATTATTTTTTTGAAATATGCTCGCAGCAATTTTTTCCTCGCGGTGTTTACCTTCGAAAATTCGCGGAGAGAGGACAAGCGATAAAGCTGAAAAATTCATCGCTGCGTCGGGACGCGAGAGGAGGAAGTGAGAAAGAGCGAGAGACACGAGAGAGACGTGAGGCGGTAGATGGGCGGAAGATAAAACAAAGAGGCAAAAGTGAAACACGCGGGAAGGATGAGCGACGCGGCGGGGAATCCCCAGGCCGGGAGGAGCGCAGTCTGCCGCCGTCCTTTCCGCATCGCTCGCGCGCGCCACGGCGAAGTGAGAAAAGGGCGGTGCGAGAAAGCGAGAGAGGAGGACGAACCACGTCCTCCTCTCTCTCACTCTCTCGGTGGTGGTGGAGGGACGAAATTTAGCGCCGAGGCCTGGACAAGCGGACACGTAATTAAGCCGGGCAGATAAACACGCAATTACCCGGCGACGACGGGTCCTGGAGTGGGTCGCGCGCGGCCGCCTCGTCGGGGCCGCGGGTTTGCGAGTGTCGTGTATACGCCTCGTGTATATGTGGGGGTTGGTATAGCGTGTAGATGTGTGTAGATGTATATATATATGTACTATAGGCGTACCGGTAGCAAAGGGAGAGGGTTGCGAAGAAACAGCAGCAGCAGCAGTAGCGACGCGTCGTCGTCGAGGAAAGGGAAACACCAGGCAGGGCGTCGGTGGTTGCTGCGGTCGACGCTCATGCATCGCCGCGGGGCGTGTTATTCGACTTCTAACCGAGTTAATTCGACCAGCGTCTCGCGTCGACGACTCGCGGACGGAAAATAAGGGCGCCTGCACCAGCGCTGCGGTAACCAATACACCGAAGAAGGAGTGAACACGTTTCCTCTTCATCGTCGCGCTGAGTTCGGACGTCGAATTGAAGCTTAGGGCCCCGGGGGAAGTCGTTAAACAACAAGAATGGGCGACGATGGGTATAACAGTTCTGTTTTCGCGCGTCTCGGGAATTGACGTTGTAAGTCGTTTCGCGCTCGGTGCTTGTGTTTACAGCTGGGAAAATTGTATGCGACGGAAGGATAATAACGCGTTAATAACGGCGAAGGAATGAACGAGGAGGAGGAGGTGGTGAGGGCGGCGGGGGGGGGGGGGGGAGGACGGGCCAGCGCGAGAGGAGAGAATTGTTAAACGTCGTCGGAAACGCCGCTGTGTTCGCGGCATAAATCTTGGGGAAAAACACGCGTCGCAAAATTGCTACGGCCCGACGCGTCTCGCCGTGCGCTCCGGCAAATATGTCACCGTCTTGCCCTCTCCCGTCCGCCTCGCTGGTTCGCGCCCTCTCGTCGCGCTTTTCGCCCCCGCTCCTTCCGCTCTCCTCGTCTCGGTCTTTTGCTCCTGGCCACACGGCTCTTCTCCTCGTGTCTCGCGTGGTTCCGCCGTTTTTTCGCAGCCACACGGGCGACTCTCGTAGTGTTTTTTTTTTTTTTTTTTTTTTTTTTTTTTTTTTTTTTTTTTCGTCGGTTCTTCTCGGCTTCTGAGTCGCGTGTGTCTATCGCGAGTCACAGGCGAGAGTCAGGCGACTCACGACGTCTTCGCGTCTCCTTCCCTGTTCTCCTCACTCTCTCCCCCTCCCTCTTCCTTATCCCTACCCCTGCCCCTGGCATCCAGCAGCAACGAAGAGGCTCTTCCAGCACTTTGGAAAACTACGGAAGAGTCGAGGAGGTACTTAACCGTACGTGTGCTTGAAAGACGGGAGACTGCGCGATGAGAGCGAGGAGAGAGAGGGAACCCCGGCGCATTCACCTGCGCAGCCGAAGTCGCGAGGGCGGGGGCAAGGGGGACGAGAAATGTACGAAGTGAAAGAGCGAGGAAGGAGAGGGAAAAAAACAATATAGAAAAGACAGAAAGGGGATGAGGAGGTGCCTTATGTGCCGGTCCGGAGCGTCGACCCGTGCTTCGCCGGCGATGCCTGCAGGCGCTCCCTAACGAGGAGACTTCGTTCTCGATGCAATCGACTTTAATCGCGCTTCACCTCGATCGCGCTGTATATATACAGTAGCGGAATCGGTCCGACGATCATCAAGTAGATTTTTACGCGATAGGAGTAACCAACTCCGCGGTGAGTGGGTTTAGGTATATCGAAAGGCAGTAGGGTGCAGGGTGCAAGGAGAAAGGGCCAACCTTCCTTTCTCCCTTCTTCCCTTCTTCCCTTCTTCCTTTCCTACAGCCACTACATACGCGTATCCCAACCTCCTGGCCAGGCTTCAACATCTTCAGCCTCTTCTCGGCTTTTCTCTTCGCTCCCGGAGAGCGCAACGTAAACGCGGCCACGCAACACGATGAGGCAACCGCGGAGGAAGCTTTAGGAGCGCGAGAGGTACGAACGCGGCCCACCGGCCACATTCGTACCTCTCTCCGATACTGCATTGCGGTGCCCGGCGTCCGTGCTGCCGGCTATTCGCGAGCATTCGGGCGGGAAACAGGCGCGGGGTACGAGGCAACGCGCCATTTCCGCTTCTGTATGTATAGCGTAGTCTCGCTGCTACCGATATCTCGGTTCGCTGTCGCTTCCGCTGCCACTTCGATCGCCTCTTATCCGTCGACGCTCGCACCCGGCACCTATGGATGAACATCAGGCACCGAGGGTGCGAGGAGGTTTGGGATAAGGAAGGGAGTGGAAGGGAGAGAGGCTGATGGAGAGTCTGATAGAGAGACAGAGAGAGATAGACTGATAGCGAGACAAAGACAAACTGATATAGAGACAGAGAGAGAGAGAGAGAGACTTGTCGAGAGACAGTGAGAGCGAGAGAGAAATAGAGAAAGTGACAGAACGAGAGAAAGAGGGAGTCCGATTCGAGGTAAAACCGGCCTCTTCCACGTGCTGCAGACTTGCATGTTTTTCAACGCGCCGCATCTCCCTCGTTGACTTGGTATCGCGCCTCCCAGCGTCTCCGTTGCTTCGATCGAGCCAGCGGCAGCAGCAGCAGCCAACTGCAGCCGAACCCGAGAATTCACGAGTTCCACAGTCGACGAAGCTCGCTGCTGCTGCTGCTCCTGCTGCTGCCGCCCGCGGGCTACAACTCCGTCGCGATAAGACACGACTTAAATCTACAATACTCCTTCTTTACCCCCTTTTATCCCTCCCAACCCCCTGTGCCCTCCCCGCCCCCCCCCCCCCCCCCCTTCGCTCGCTCTCTCTCTCCCAATGTCCCTTGACACTCGCAAATTTCGCCTCGTACTTCGCTTCCGACGCCTATCCGCGCGCTTTTCGTTTTTCCCTCCGTCCGCGTCCTCTAGCATCCTCCTTCGAAAACCACTGACTCTGCAGCCTGACGATGTCGCGCATCCCGAGCGTCACTGTATTGTCGAATTCCCCTGTATGTGTGTATGTGTATATGTACGATGTATATAGCTGGATGTGTATGCAAGTAACATGCCAACACGTGTTGACTTGTTATATCTCTCCTCTCAGCGTCCACATATTCTCGGCGAATATACTCGTAATGCTTCTCGCTGGTAACAAAAATATATACGCGAACCCGAGACGGAGCAGCAGCAGCAGAGGCCACAATGGCTGCTCGCCAACTGCACCGCACACTTGCGGCTCTTCCGAGCTCCCGAGACTCTCTCCATTTCTCGCGTTTCGCGTACTTTCGACGTGTTTGAGGGAGAGAAAAAAAATATATCGCCGTCCGAATCTACGATTGCCGGGGTTCGCGATTCTCGTCGCTTTGTATGACAATTCAATATCAAATTTAATATCAGAACGATTTTGGCTACAGAAGTGAATTGCTCCATCAATAAATTATTTACATGCCATGGCCAATGTTCCGGACAACCAATTATTTTTCGTTGCCTCATCCATATCCATGAAACCTTCGTTTCACCCTAACGACACATTTCGTTGTACCTCATTGCACCTGAGAGATGCCGAGCAAACTGCACATTCTCCGCATATTCGCGGGTGCGAATCGACGTTGCCGCAAGATTCTGCAACACGAGGACGAGACGATCCCGTACAAGTCCAGGCGGATACCAGGAGTGGGGATCGAGGAGGGATGGGAGGGGAGAGGGGAGAGCTTGCAGCGAGACAGGCAGACCCGACCGGTTGGAGAAAACGCGCTAGCGCTCCTCTTCGCCTCTCGGGGCAATTTCATTCTCGCCGATATTTCACCCCTTTCATAGAGCAAATGGGAAGCTCAATGGACTCCAAGGGAGAGCGAGCACGGTCTCTCGCTGTATACAACGAGCCGAGAACGCGAGGCTAGTGGCTGAGGGGTGGGGGCAGGGGGTCGGGGTTGGGGAGCAGGGAACGGTTTGTTGTGGGAGCTCCCTCAACGGGGTCCAGGCCAGTCGTTAATATCTTCTCGTGTGGTAGAGCTGGAAGCTGGATGTACCTGCTGCTCCGCTATCAGGCGAGATGGGCTCGAGAATCCGGCCCGTGTGCCCCCGACCCGATAACATCCACGAGTGCAGTGGCGGTTGCAGCGCTGGCTGTGCCTTTTGCACGTTCACAGAGACGGAGGAAGTTGCAGCCACCGAGCCGAGTCTGGTGAGTCTGGTTGAGTCTGGATGCCCGATGTATCTGGTCCGCGGTCGGAGGCCTCGGCGTCGCGGTATTCGCGAGCTGCAGCCGCGTTCACTGCACCATCGGAGCCTCGACTACACGTCTAGGCTTCGATGGTGCACGTGAAACGTGCAGGAAGATCGCGGTGCACTCGCCGGGCGATTCGCTCTCGCTCCGAGCCTCGAACAATGGAGACGCGGGTGTTCGCTCGTGCGGCTATAGGAACATCGCGCGCATCGCCGTCCGGACTACCTTTGATCTCTCCGTGCGAGAGTGCCTAACAACGGAGCGAAGTACCTCGCGGTGCATTAACGCAATATGCGGAAAGCGTTAATGTCGATTACCGGTAATGAGCCCATTCCCGATGATTCCAACGGCGCCGCGGACGGGAGACGACGACGAGTGGAATTCCGATGCAGGTTTCACGTGTTGAATTAGCGAAGTAAAACTTTGCACAGAGCTTCCTTGTGAATTTTCATTTCTTTTTCTATGCATCGCCAGTATCGTGACAAAATCGATACCTGTACGTCTACAGCTGCACCTGGCAATGAAGCAAAAAATATCAGGGCAACCGTCGGCAAACTTGTAAAGCCCTATTCTTGTTTAATAAAGTGAATTAATTTTTACGCTTTTAATAGCCGTGAGATGGGTGTGATGCAAAACTTCGTTCGCACGTATACCTAAAACCAGACGTCCGTTAACTTGTGATCCTATTCATTTTTTTTCAATTTTAATTTCTCTGTCAGCTACACTGCTCGGTTTACGAGAAAGGTAGAAAAAGTATTGAAACGTTGTGAGCGCGTTAGTTGCTTGTTGTAAGTTGCGTCATGTCAACTTTTCATTTCAACAGCAACTGCGGCGTATGTCGCCTGGAAAAATTCCAGTGAAAAATATCAGTGATATGTCCCTTATTATATCCCTCTCAGGTGCAATGAGGTACAACGAAATGTATATATAGGCAGTCAGTGCTGTCTGCCCAGCATCTACGTAGGTTACGCCAAATAGTTTATTAATCAAGTAAATTGAATCGACTCTACATGACCTCAGCACCTATATGTTTATACTGAATAGATTATGACCAGCATCTCGCTAGGTAATCTGCGATAAGAAGACTAGATAGATTCCCGATAGCTGTACATAAGGGCTATTCTAGCAATATTATATCTAGATCCTCGGCACAAAAATTAACTAAATAAACTAGCTAGATGCTAGGTTCAAGCCAATTTATCCCCAACAGATTTCCACACGGGAAAAAATAACGAGCTAACTTCGCTTGTAGTAAGAAAATTATATGTAAAAATATCTTGTGGAAATATCATGTAAAAATATTTTCTACGAATACTGTAAAGAATAATGTAAGGAATATTATGTAAAAATACGACTGAGATTGCAGTTTCAGCATGGAAGGAATTTTTCGATATACTTCGATGCGAGGAGAAATCGAGAGTCAGGCGAGTTCCGAGACCGAAGAGAAATGTTGTCTCTTCGTTGGCATCGAACAACGAAATGACGATAAAAAATTCCTTCCCGCATCTCTCGGTGAAAATGCGTCGATGTACGGAAATCAAAGTTTTTCCCTGGTTAGAAAGGATACAACGAGTGCAATTTAGTTTTCCAGCGATTCTCGCGTTTTCCAGTCGCGACTCGTCGCCTCTCGCGACGTCACGCGCAGTCGGCGTCCCGAAAAATAAGAGTGACAGGCGGCGCGGAAAAACAAATGGTTAACACGTCAGCTTTAATTTTCCACCGGTGCGAAGACCGCGATACGAGAGTCGAGGCGCGCTGCCCGAGTCGTTACATTATTATTACAGTGTTGTTGTTGCGCACAGATTAGCCTGGGTAGAATATTTGAGATGTTGCTTTGCGGGTCTCGTTACCGCGATAACTTTTCTGCGCGTGCTGCGCGTGTTGCGCCGCGATTCAACGAGCTTCCGCGGTGCTCGCTCGCGGTTTTCTGTGTTTACTTATGTGCGAAAAGCGAGACACGCGCGTCGTTTCCGCGAATCAACTGCGAGAGAATTCCGAGCATCGTCAACGGTTTTAATGTAGTTTTTGCCATAATTGGGAAAAGGGAGCAACCATAAATGTTATAAAAAAAGAGAGCAAATCACATGAGGTACAAAATTGGTCGGTTTTCGGCCCGACGGCTAGATCGACGATTTCTGGCAAACTGTTCGGCCAAACATTTTTTTTTTTTTTTTTTTTTTTCAAAATCAACTAAAAAAGGGTTTTAACCGGTGTTTTCAGGGGTCGAATATGCGACTTGAGAACAATGGTATAGATTAAAAGTCGATATTTTGAAAAAATAAATTTCGTGACCCCGATTTTCATCCCCTGACAGAAATTTCAATTTCTGTCGGTGGACGTCAATGTGTGTCGAAATGGAAATGCTAACCCCGTTTGACATTTCCTCGTAATTCGGGAATCACAGATTCCAAGGATTTGGAAGATGACGCTAAGTCGTCATTTTTCCTATCACCGAACAGTTCGTGGAACTTCCATTTCAGGGTCGAGATGCGTTTAATTGATCGTTAGATCGTTTATCCCCAAAATTAACGGCTTGGCCGGAATCACAAATTTCGTAGGACTATTAATCATTACCCAGTGTCCCAAAGTCCCCCTCGGGATTAGGGGACAAATTCGGTGGGAACGAATATGCGACCAAAGGGAGCGAAGTACATATGAGGCATTCCATACGAATTACACCTACCTGTAATCCTCAACATTTTTAATATTTATTTTCCTTTCCATACTGTGAAATGAAGCTTAAAAATGTTCAGACGTTTCTTTAAAAATTGCGAGTAGCCAGGTCGAATTGGTATGGAATGCCGAATATGCATTCTCGGTCCAGGATTACACAGAGAATCGCGGCTGCTGTTACCCGAGCTCGCTGGGTCCTCGGACGCAATTTCAAACGGAACGTCCGAGGAGAGAGCAGAGCCCGCGCGACACCGCGAATAAGCGCTGCCGACCGCAGCAGGCTGCAGAGGATGCGCAGCCACGCGGCTCCACGGTCATTCGGCATGCAACAGGGTGTGAGTTTAACCCTTGCGGGATCAACGCGCGCGGTCGCGCTGTCCATTTCAGACCCCTCGCGCCGTTTGGCCATTTTTCTCCCTACGCCCTAACCGACCCAATCCCGAATTTGCTACAGGTCGATGAACCAATTCCGCACGATTACACATTAATTATTCAAAACGCAAGACTTGATCGGCGTTTAGCTCAAAACTCGATATGGATTTTCATTACTCAACCAACACGTGTTCATCACAGCCGGGTTGCGGGCTTGATAAGGCCATATTGGAATTTTGACCTGTAACCCATGAGAAAATTGAAAGGTAATTAATATTTTTAAGTGAATCAAGAGCGTGAATCAAGTGTCTTAATTTTCGTGTCATTCACGAGTCCAAAAATCTTCCAATAATCGTTAGAAGGAGGACGAGTTGGAATTCTGCTGTCTGGTCCGTCGTTACAGGCCGCAGGTTCTGCCGCAGACCCCTTTGTGAATTTGGTCGAAACGGGTTCGGGCTCGTCGACGACAATCAACATAAACGCTTTCGTCCTTCCGCCTTTTGGCTTCCTTTTGCTTGTTCGGCGGCGAACCAGACGTGGCACAAAGCGCGCAGGACCCGGTATTTTATGTAGTTCACGACTCACGGCATATGGTGCAGTATAAGCGCACGAAATGGCCAACTTCGTTTCTCCCTGTTCTTTACTCCCCCTTTCCTTTCTCTCTCGCACCCTCGTCGTCGTTTCTTTATTGTTCTGCCGTTGGCACGAAATTCCGTCTTTCCTTCCTCCCCCATTCGCATATGCTTTTCCCGATTCGCCGACTTTCCACCGCCGCCGTCGTCGTCGCGCCTCCGCCATTTGTCTCGCTCCCGTCGTCTGAAGTCTGCGTCGCGGCTCGTCGGTTCCCGTTTGGAATTTTCGCGACGGTGCAAAAAATATTATGTGCTTTTCGGGCCTCGGCAATTTTCACGGCAAAGCCAGGTCCACGAGCTGCAGTCGACGCGGCCTCTGGCGCGAAATTTGTCGACGAGGCGATGAAAGCGGACGCGTCCGACGATGCATCGAAGTGTGGCAACTGCGTCGTCCTGATTTCCACGCTCTTCTTATTTCGGATACCCAAAAGACAAAAGCAAGGAATGAAGATGAAGGAGAACGCAAAATCTTCTTTCAATCCACTTAAGAATGCCGTCGGAGATTTTTCCCTTCCTTCTGTGCAATCAAGTCAAATGCACGTTACTTCCAAGGGTCTGGTTTTTTTCTTTGCAAAAAAAAATCCCATCTTCTTAATAGTCTCAACGCCAGACTCACGCAAAATTCATTTCGCTGCCGTTTTGCATTGACACTAGTCCAAAATTCAAGAGAAACGTGAAACTGTTCTGAGTGAAAATGAATAAAAAAAAAAACAATTGCTCGCTGTCTCTGTCTCTTTCTCTCGTTATCTCCTCTTTTTCTCTCTCTCTCTCTCTCTCTCTCTCTCTCTTTCACTCTCACTCTACCTCTCACACAGTCCTTTTGGGGAAGCATCGAAAGCTCGACGGCTATTCATGTAACGTGGAAAAGCTCGTCTCGAATTGTTGTTGGCAACTCTATTCGAGACGAGGGAAACGAAGGAGGACAGTCGAGTGCGCGAGGGATGGAACGGGGAGGGGCGGGATGAGGGGGTGCGGAGCGAAAGAGGCGCACGGTTCCCAAGAGAAACAGCAAGTACAGATCCGATTTAGTAGAAGCGTCTGCATTTCCGAACACCCACACACACACACACACAATCACACACACAAAGTGACAAACGGCGGGGCAAGTTCGTCGCGTAGCCTCGCCGAGGGAGAGAAGGGGTTGTCATCCCCTTTACCGTCATCGCCCGCTTCTTCGCATTCGCCTCGCTCCTTGTTCACCTCGTCGTCGCCAGAAATGACGATGCAAGCGGAAAAGCGCGCGCGGGCGTTGACCGTATCAGACGGCGGAGACGCGACGACGACGACGACGACGAGTCGACCTGGGGGTCGTCTCCTCGTCGAGGGGTGCGGAGACATTGAACGTGAGACAAGGAGCGCCGAGGAAGAGACGCGAGAGCGCGAATGCAGCTATTTCGCCGCTCGTGGAGAGTCTCACGTCGCGCGGGGCCAAAACGGCCAAGTGGGAGTCGGCGGAGACGAAGAAAGTACGCGCGATGGAAAATCACCCGCCCCGAGCTCGCCGAACTATATATCGCGCCCGGCCAAAAGCGTCGGAGGGTGAGATAGTCGAATCGGTTGATACCGTCGCGCGCGGTCTCCGGTGCACGTATCTCCGCGTATCCGCGAGTAATCTCGTCTCGATATCCCGCTGACGCTGTGCGACGACCGCGGCGGGGGCCTATATATATAAACCCGACGTCAGCCTTGAATCCGCGCGGACGATCGATGCCTGGACGACGTACAAATTGGAAACATTTTCGATTTTCGTAATCAGCCGGAAATGTGCCATCAGATAGGGTTTTCAGACTTTACCAAATTGGACATTTATTTTTCCGCAAAAAAAATAGAAGGCGTACGGAAAAATATAGGAGCTTGTATATTATTTTTTTAAATCAACTTCATTGTATTTATGGGCGTTGCACGTGTCCATCGGTCATGAAGGGGTCGCCATGCGTCTGTTCCGAATATGAATAATTACAACCAGAGGAGGTACAGGCCGCGATGACGATCGCATATTGATTCACCTGATCCGAAATGCCGGCGGCTTAATTTACCGTCAATAACAGGGCCACCTAACGAACCCGACGCCGCGCGCGAATTTGTCTTCTGCGCCGGACGATCGACGTCAATTTGCGGCCCGGGCACAACGCACAGGCTCCCTCGTGCGCCTCCCGCGTTGTTTGCCTCGTGCGCACGGCTGTCGGAGTCGTGTGCGTGCGCGCTTCCACTCTCACCGTGATCGATTGCCGACGTGTCGCTTTCGACGTATCTGCCGACCGCGCGTAATATGCATAACGGACGACGGTCCGTCCGGTGTCACCGGAATTTTATCTCTCTGCATTCTTATGGTCGGCTTGGCTCGCGTTCTACTCTTTCTGCGACGGTGAATCAATGATCCGATAATTTTGCTGCAACAACGTGAATACCCTCATGACAACCGCGTATCGGGTCAACGTTATTATTCCACTTTGCGGCTGGTAATATTTGACAAATTATGAAAATAATTTTATGAATACGACTAATTAATATGACTAATTATATCATCGTCGATTTAATGATTGAAATTGACTGCATTAAATCCTCTCGTGAAAATGTTCTACAAATCAAATAATCAATCAGTGCAACTCTCCACCGATAATCAATTCCAAAGTATAAAAAAAACACAATCCCGCTCGTAGTACGAAAAACGAGGCGTCGTGCGGTCGGCCCCGATTGTCCCGGCGACCCGGTGACCCTCGGGCAGACCGCACTAATTATCCTCGCCGCGTTGTCCTCTCTCGCTAATCGCGGCCGCGCGCGTTTCGCTCGCTTCCCGGAAGTCCGTTAACGCTCGTTGCGTCGCGCGACGCGCGTTCCTCTCGTCGCTCGCGACGAGCGAGCGGTGCACAGGGGTTAAGGGAGTTCCGCAAAACCATCGGTGCGGCGGGAGGGTCGGTTGGAGGGCGCACTGGGTGGGAGGAGGTGGGAGGAGGAGGGAGGGTGGATGCGATTGCGCGCGCATCAACGCACCCCGACGCAATCCCAGCGGGTCGCTCTGAATATTGCATAACGCAATTTCCATGAGGGCGAGATGAGGCCCGCGCCTTCTGGTCGCGAACCGCGCGGCGATACAAATGGCAGGCGGCAGCGGCAGCGGCAGCAGCATCAGCGGCGTCACCGCGTCGCGGTAACAGTACCGGGGCTTTTCGTTCGGGCGTCTCGCTCGAACGACTTTTTTTTCCCGCATAGCAAATCCACGATAGAAAGTCAGTTTTTCGTTCAGCCAACTTTTGCACGGAGGCAGGACTCGTCCTCCCTTCCGCCCGAAACTTCCGCTTCGGGCCACGCGGTAGAAAGGCAGTAACGAAGAAAAATCCCCGTCGGCTGTGCGTCTGGTGCGATTGCGCTCGTATGCCGAGCGACGCCTGAGTTAGAGAAGGAGAAGGACGGGGAAAACAAGAAAGTCATAACTCTTGTAAATCGGCCTTAAGCGCGATGCGTGTGTGATGCGGTTCGCCCTCCTTCGTTTTCGCTAGACGGGCGAGATGGGGATGGGTGGGGGAAGGAGGAGGAGGACGCGACGAGGAAAGAGATGACGAGTCCTGTGTGCTATTTCGATAAACCATAACTCGCTGCTTCTGTTATAGTTGGATGCAGCAGGTATCCCACGTACCTAGAGCTTTGGTTTTCGCCTCGTCTCCGTCCCGCTCACACCCTCTCACTCCCCCACCCGCCCTCTCGCTCCCGCAAAAGGGTCGCGTGTTTCCAAGAAATTCAATTTGCTCCAACTGCAGGTGCACCACACGCGCCGTCTCCTTCATCGTGCTCGCTGCCTCTTTGTATGCTCTTCACCCTTCGTACGCGCTTTCGTGCTGTGCCAGCCGGCTGTTCGGCCGCTGTTGTTGATGCGTTACGCGCAGAAAAGGTAACGAGCTACTTATGTATACTCGCGGCAATTCAGAAAAACGCGCGAGGGCCTTGAATATATATTTGTTTGTTACTAAAGTACTGAAACATCTGTTAGGTTTTGGTTGTTGAGGAATATTGAGGGGGTAGATTTATTTTCATAAATATTTCTGGACATGGCCCGAGGTCACCCGAACCCTTTACGCTCACGGGACAACGAGCAGCGTACTATTTAACATTACGTGTACGCGCTCTCGCTTCATCTACCTTTTTATCGTATATCGATCCGCGATTATTTTCGTCCTCTCAAGCCGGTGGCTGTCCAGTTATAGGGTAACGAGCGTGGACCAAGCAGTTCCGGAATAATCGAGACGAAAAGAGTCGACGAATTTTTTTTCCATTATTTCGAACCAGGACATATTTCCTGGACCACTTTTCCAAGGCGCTTCAGGTGATTCTAAAAAAAATGTTTCATAAAATTAAAGATTCCTCTATGTCAGCAATTAATTCACACGTTCGGCTCGCGTCGTTCATCAAAACATTTCGGCGAAGCTATGTGTATTCGATTTTCCCTCGACGCTAGTGTCAGTCGAAAACCATTCAAAGGGTTCGGAACGTCCTTGACGCGAACCCGTCGAGCTCCGAAAGGCCAGGCTCGTAGTCGATAATCGATTTTGGCGAACGAGAGTCGGCGGGCTGTGTGTACGCGCGCGCGGCTCCGGCGGCGCGAAAGAAACGAGCATTAGCGACAGGTCGAGTTGGCCGATCGATCGCGCCCTCGAGATATGTCAGGGGTCGCGAGCGATCCGTGAACCACGCTCGCTCCGCGTCGTCGTCGGCGCCGGGCAGGTCGGTTTCGCGCCGGTTCGGCCCGATCGCAGCACGTGTTTCGACACGTGGCCACGCAAGTACCGCATCTGTATGTGAGTACCGCCGGGTATAACGTGTGCCCCACTAATGTCGCGCCTTTCACCCGCCGGCGAACCGATAACCTTTAGCCTCCGCGAGTGTGTCGGGGTCGCGTCTGGAGTTTCGTGTCGTCAAACCGTCTCGCGATTCTTTTTTCGTCGTCGCCTTCGTCGTCGTCGTCGTCGTCGTCGTCGGATCCTCCAAGGTTGCGAGTACCGCTCGTACGTCCGGCAGGTCCGTGATCGATTGTCGTTATTTCAGCGCTTCTCGAGTCTCGAGACACGTGACCGTCTTCTTTCATCGTGCGTCCAGTGGGTGGAGGGGTGGAGGAAGGAACAGGTCAGGATAATGGCCACGAATTGGATAAAATGATTTTCCCTGATCCGCGAATAAACCGCGATAACGAGACTGCATCGCGCCGAATATTCGTTTGGATAATTTCATTGGACAACCTAACGATCTCTGACAAATCCGGCCGGTTACATCTGCGAAAATATCAGCAAACAACGCGGTCGCCAACTACGCTCATCAATTTTTCCGCGTCACCCGGCGTCGCTTTGCCGCGCTTATAAATATGTAAAAGGCTCGTTGCAGCCCCGGTTATAAATAAAAGCAATTAATACTTTTCGCAGTCTCGCCGCCGTTAATTGCGACACGATCGTGAACCAGGTTCTGCTCCGCTGCCGCTACTGCTGCGGTTACGCTGCGTCCATCGACCGAACGTAATTAATTACAATGAGCGAAGAAGCGATAAAAAGAAGTGGCGAGACGGACGTAGAACCTTCCCTGTCGCTGCTACACGGGCCGAGCGACGGGGAAGGTTACGGACGTCGTTCGCGGTTCGAACGCGGAGAGCAAAGTTTGTCGCCGCACGAGAAGCTGCGAGCTCTTCGCGTAACGAGGAACGAAAGTTTTTGCACCGGGGAGAGCGCTCTTCCTATCCCCACGACTGGCTCTCTCTCTCTCTCTTTTCCCTTTTCCGTTGGGGTCGGGGGAGGGGACCCCTCCCCTTCATCCCCTCTCAAGTCGTTTGGCACGCAGCGCTTTTCCTTCGTCTCGGACTTTCAACCTCATTTCACGGAGAAGAGTTCGCCTCCCCTGCCGGGGCTCAGGTCGACCCAGATACGACCCCTCCCTCTCTGTCTCTTTCTCTCCCGGTGCTCCGACTCTTTCACTTTTTTTCCCTTAATATTTATATTTCACTCTTCCTCCGTGCTGATATAATTGTCAGCCAAATTAAGAGATGTCTCCCCCTTCTCTCTTCACTCCCTCTGATTTCTCTCTCACACTCGTTATCACGTCCCTCTCGCTTGTCGCCTTCATCCTCGGGAAGCTGAAACAGGGACAGCGACGAGAGAGAGAGAGAGAGAAAGAGCGAGAGAGATTAATTGAGTCGCCCAAGGGTTTCGGGTTCTCGACGATTTCTCGTCGCCGCCGAGTGCAACGGATATTTCCACGTGTGTCGCGCGACCTCATCAGCGATTCCGGCACTCGGGGGTTCTCTCGCGGGTGAAAAGGAAACGAGGCCGTCACCTTGAAGAGCTCAACGGGGACCGACGAAGCCTGCAGCCGCCGCCACCGTCGCCGTCGCCGTCGCGCTAATCTCTTCCACCTCGCGGCGCTCGCGACACACACGTTAAGTATGTAAGAGAGCTCGTCATTTATAACGATCCGTCTCGCGAGGCGCGCGCTAAGCGCTCGGCTCGAAGACGCTTCGCGCGCTTTTTTCCCCTCCTTCTTCGCGTCGCTTCAATCTCGGGTTCGCGATGCGCGCGCTCTTTATTTATCTCTATTCATGCCCCGAACGCCGCGAACCGTCGCAAAACGACAGGTGGCCCGTGTGCATCGCGCGCATCCCCGAGCAGCAGCCCTCGAGATGCAGCGAGGCGGAAAAAAAACGCTGCAACACGTATAAAGCTGCCACACTCTCATCGTATCGTCGTTCTAAGCGCGACCCTGACCTGCTTCATTCGGTGTGCGGACAACTTTTATCGCCGGAGCTTCGCATGCATGAAAACTCCGCGGCGGTTTGACCTTCGCAACGCAACGGTGTATAACCACCCCCCCCCCCCCACTCCCACCTAACCCTACGTGCTGCACGTACAGGTCCGAGCGTTGTCCAGCGATCGCGAGCAGAAAATTGCAGCGCTAAAGAGCGACGGACATGGATCGACGGTGGGTGGAGTGACGGCGGCGTAGGCGACATAAATTATTATCGGTTGCGCATTATCCACCTGACACGTCGTGTGGCATGCATCAAGCTGCTTCAGCGTCGAAGTTTCCCGAGGGCGTCGCAAAGTCCGAGCACCCTTTGTAGCTGCAGGGAAAAGTTGAGGGCTGCTGGTCCATTGATGCGAGGATGTAGCGCGGGGGCTGCGGAGGCAGAGAGAGAGATAAATAGATAGATAGATATATATATATATATAGAAAAATAGATAATGTGAGAGGGAAGCGAGTCAAAGGTTTTCAATTTTAGTGCAAGTGCGAAGCGCTTCTCGGAATAATCTCTTTGACAATTTCCAGCAGGTTGATAGTGGCATCCGGACTGGAAGGGAGTGGGGGGGGGGGGGGGGAGGGCGGTGTAGGCGTTGGGTCGTCATCGTAACGCACATACCCTTTACGTATATCCATGTACACATACGCACATGGTCCCCGGACGTACGATACAGTCCGGCGAATGATCGCTCTCGCTTACCGCTCGGAGGTTCTGCATTTTGCAGCTGCATCCGAGTGCACGGGTATGCAGAATGGAAATGAATATATATACGCGACTAGGCGCGCGCGCGCGCACGCCCGACGGGGGTTTCCGCGAGTGTAATCAAGTAACCCCGGCGACGCGGGTCACGGGAGACGCGAGCGCGAGTTGTGTGCGTGTCCGTTTACCACTCGCGATGCTGACGGCAGCGCGCACGCATTGCTACGAGCATTTGAACGAACGCGAACGCGTTCGCGTAACGCCGCATCGCAGCGCAGAACGCAGGACAATGTGGGGGGTCCGTGTGGATGCGATGGATATGTACAGGTATGCGGTAAAGCTGCAGTAAAGGTCTGTCTCCCTGTCTCTGTCTCTGGTTCTCACGCTCTATGTATCTCTCTCTCTCTCTGTCTCTCTGCAGGACGAAGAGAAGGGATTGTGCGACCGTCGAGTATATCTGGGTATAACGGTGTCATGAATATATGCACGTGCCTATCCACAGGTTGCGCGGATCGGAGAAACCAACGGGGGAACTGACCGTACTCACGCCAAGGGATACGTGTGAATACCAACGGCGCACCCGACGCCTCGCTACTATGCGCGTAGCGTCGGGTCTGCAAACAGTCAGAGACAGAAGGGGAGGAACAGGCGATGTGCGCGACAACCCCGCGAAGAAAACTTGTCAGGGTCTTGCTGAGGTGCTAATTCTATCTTGGGGCCTCATGAAGATGCCTCACGGGGTTTCCTAATGATGATCAGACGTTTTTTTTATTTTGGGACCTTTGGAGGCTAAGTGTTGGATGTAGATCTGTTTACGTACTTGATGTCATTATCGAGCTTGACTGGGTCAAGTGCCGACCCCTTAAAACCTATCAACTTACGACTACAACTAAATGAACGACTTCAAATAACCGATCACACTCGGATGTACAGTTCGTGATTAACAATTGTAACTGGCAAAGCGTAAAATCCAGGACACGATTATTCCAGCCCCCAACCGTAAAATCCTTCACCCACGCAATTTCAACTTTTTCCACTCGGAATACATTTTCCTCGCAACGCGAGAGTTTCGCCAAATCGGATCCCGAGTGCGCGAGTCATAGCGGGGCCAATTCGTCAAACTTTTCCGTACAGATTCAGACAAGGAGCCGCCACTCGTATGTGGCGATATACGGCCCGGAGGCATAGGTACGTACGTATAATATATATGCATCCATCGCGCGGGGAATTGGCATTGAGGATATACAGAGGCGGAGAGCCGGGATGGTTCGAAACGTCGATGAAGGGACGCAGGTCGGCGAGGGGAGGGAGACCGAGGGAGGGGTCGGGTGAGGGAGGGGGAGATGAAACGTACGTAAACGACGATTTCGCGTACGTGCTATCGGGAATTCTGCAGTGCAGCTGCCGGGGCACGTGCCCCCCCCCCCCCCCCCCCGTGCGGTGCGCGATGATGCTATATCTGGGCCGCTCGCGCTTTCGCCAGTCGAGTCGTGGACGTGGCGGAGGGTCGGGGCGGTTCGGGATGGGGTGGCGTGGGGTCAGAGAGGGAGAGAGAGAGAGGGCGAGCCGGGAAATGCGAGTGGAGAGGGGGGCGAGTCCGGAGGGTTTGCGAACATGGGAAACGCAGATAACTCGAAGCGACTGGTAATGCGAGTGCCCGGGCGGTCTACGTATGTGCAGGCTTCCGCTGCTGCTGGCGCTGCCGGTGCTGCCGCTGCTGCTGCTAGTGGTAACGGTTAGGCCGAACTCTAGCTGCAGGACGCTTCGAGCCAATAGCCGCTGACGTCTGCACGGGGGGATACCGTATGGGCCGCGCGCACTCCGTCGCTCTATATCTCAGCCGGTCGGAGATGCAGGAAGTACGATGCAGTGTTACCGCGTCGCGTATACATACGTATACATATATCTGTGTATGTGTACAGACATATATAGACACAGATATGTATAGGCGAGCGCGTTGCACCTCGATTACTAAACCTATCCTTCGTGGCCCGCTGTACTCTCTCGCGCTATCAACTATCGGCTAGCTGGCCTTCATCGTTGCCCCCCACCCCTAACACCCCCCCCCCCCCCCCCCGGCGACCCCTGCCAACGTCCTAATGCCATTTTGGTATTCGAGGCATCGGGATCCTATTAACCCATTAACGTGACGTTAATTCACTGTCCGGCGCGCATACGCCTAACGCTTAAGCCATCGCGCCCTTCGTAGTTCCCACTGCGTCCGAAGATGCTTGCGGACACCGCCGAAGCATCCGCCGGAGTGGTCGACGCGATTAGGACTCGACTCGATCGCGAGAGCCGACGAGAGCTGATACTTCGTGCGTTGTGGCGACTGACTCTCGTCGGTTTCCGGGCGTCTGACGTACGTACGAGTGGATCGTTCGCGGTCCGGGTGAACGATTAACGCAAAGACTAGCAGTGCGAATAGCGAAGGAGCTTCGTGTCTAGAGAAAATTAAATCACTGCTTATGTCGAAGAGCAAAAATTAACTTTTGTTTCAATTAATTGCGTATGTGGATTTGTGTGCTTCGTTTTTTTATATCGATTTCGTTCAATTTAGGATTTCGAGAATGTTCAGTCGATGCCATATTCACGGATTCTCGCGACGCTTACGACGAACGTGGTTATAATGAACCCCGAACGATCGCGCAATAAGACGGCGAAAATCGATCGGGAGGAGGACGGGAAGGGGTAGGGGAGCATTCGGAGACTCCGAATGGGGTCAGTCGTCGCATTCCGCGCGGAACGCGGAATTCTAGGGGAGATTCGCGCGTTCCAACGCCTATATACGTAATTACCGGGCCGGCGTGTTGCCACCGCCGCTGTTGGAGCGCGTCCTGCGAGCGATTTGGTTACGCAACGCCACCATTTCCCGTCGTCACTTCCGCTCGGCTGGGTCATGCGAATTTTCAAATCCCGCGGCCGTCCGTTCGCGTACACGCCCTTTGCACCCCATCTGCGGAGCCCGGACTCATCCTCCCCCCTGTACCCCGTCGCCTCCTCCCCTTCAGCCCCCTCACCCCGCTGGCGCACGCCCTGTTCACACCAGCTGTTCCGCACCGGTCGACGAATGCGTGACGAATTTCCAGACACACTCCGCGCGCCGCGCCGCGGCTCTCTCGTAATTAACGTTTTGTAGTTAAGCCGGGAAGCCCGTTGTTTTCGCGATTTAATTGAATTTTGTTGGGGAAACATCAGCTGAACCGAAATCGTAACGCGCGCGCCCCAACCCCGAGAACTCTTTCGGCGGGCGGCGGCGAGTGGCAAAAGTAAATTGTGAATTTAAATGCGAATGCGCGCGTTGTTTCGCACGGATTGCACCGGGGGGTGAAAAAAAAAACACGCACACATTCGTTAAAATTGAATAATGGGGTACTTTGAAAATGATTTGTTGCGCGATTTGGCTGAACGCTTTTGGTTCCGGAAACGGGTGGGAGTTGCAGCTAAGACCAAAACGTCAGCTGCATCGCACGAAAATAAATAATAAAAACAGCCGGATGCAGAGGAGACAATGTTACACGTGGAATATGAAATTCCATAGGCAGTGAAAATATTTGTGACAAAGGTCGAATGTTATCACTGGAAATAAACGTAGTTTATTTTTCTTCTTTCTCTCCGCCAATTAAACGTGGGAATTTGTCATCTTGATGACCGGCGCAATTTCTCTCGGCGCGTATAACCCGCAGTTACACCGGGCGAGCTCTCTTGGAATATTTTTCATTCGACTCTACTGTCTCCGGAGTAAAATTTAGGTTTGTTTGAAGACTTTTTGGCTCGACGAGGAGACGGAGGAGCGGAGACTTTCGCCGCCGGAGCCATTACCGGAGCGAGATAAATTCGGGGGGTGGGCCGAACCCCCTCTCCATCCTCCCACCCCCTTTATCCCTCGTTTCGCTTGCGGCGCAACGTCTTTCCCGGCAATTCTTGAACCGCGGCTCCTGGGCTTCGGTCTGAGACCGACGACGACGAGGGCGACGACGACGGCGAGGAGGACGACGACGACGACGAAGAAGACGACGAAGACGAGGACGGCGACGAGGACGACGACGACGTCGGCACGCGGACATAGAGTTATCTCCGGGGCAAAGCGAGAAACGCGATCTCATGCGGATTCATCACGAAGAAACTCGCAAAAGTTTGCGTGGGGCAAGTTTCGCGAGAGCGCTTCCTTTTCCTGCTAAGAAGATTCGCGACACGCGGTACCTGCTGCGGCTCCCGCTTCTCTCACGTTGACTGCGCTAATACGATTGCCGATTCCGCGCTGTGCGCTCGGTGTGTAAGTTGGCGACTAGGAATTTGTCGAGAATTAAAATCTTTTTTTTTTTCAACCATACAAATAAACACACCCCGTCAAATGAAAATTTCGAGACGTTTAACCTTCAAATTTATTACGAAAAAAAAAAAATAATAATGATTGTCAATTTCTCATTCTACGAAACTCATTATTGTTGCTACGTGGCTCTTTATGCGAATTAACCGCGCTCTTTCCGCGGGGAATAAAAATATAATCAGCCGCAGCCGAGATAACACGATTAAGCAAGACATTACGGAGAGCGAGGGGTCGAGGCACTGAGAGAGAGACGGAGCGAGAGGGAAAGCCAACGTGGAGTAGCTCTTAATCAAAGCGAACGCCCGAAGGGTGATATTCCACCGCGAGAATCGAGTAATATCAAACCGGTAAGAACTAATTTCAAGTCGAGAGATCATCGCGCACTCCTGCGCCATCATCGTCTCGGCCTCAATCTGAACCCCCATACCCGCCTCCCGCGCGTTCTCGTAATTACAGCTCGAGGTTAATTTCTTCAAAAATTCATTACAGCGTTGTCTAGCGTCGAGTGGCAAATGAGGAGTCTCTCTCTCTTTCTCTCTCTAACTTTTCATCTCTCTTGCAGCGGATAACGAGTACTCAACTCCATCGGGCGAACTTGATGCCCCGCGTGTTCTCACTTTCTCAATTTCGCCCTTAGGAGGGGGGGGGGGGGGAGAAGGGGGCTCTGCTCCAGCTCCGAATGCATCCTCTATCCTCCTCTCTCTTTCTATGTTTGTAATCCCGCTCGTGTTTCCGTGTGAACGAGAAATCGTGCGTCGAATCGAGCAATCGGAACGCCGGACTCATCGAGAGGGCGCGGAAACGTGCCAAACGTACAACGCGATGAGGGTGAGAAAGAGGACGAAGGTGTCTTGAGCGCCAGCAGAAGCAGCAGCCTACACAGTTTCAGTCTCGGCGTGAGCGTCGTATCGAATTACTCTAAGCCGCCGAGCGTCGACACGTGGATGTATCGTGCCACGACTGCCAGGAGGGAAGAAGGGTAGGGGTAGGGGGAGAGCAATCCTCATCCCCCTGAAGGACAGCAAGAAAGGAGACGAAGCGAGAGTGAAGAAGGGAAAAAAAACGCACACACGCAGAAAGCCTTCGTGGAGTCGTCTATGGCCTTGGAAGTCCCGTGCCCAAAAAGTGTCCTCTTTTTTTTTTTTCTTTTTTCCCTCGTTCGCCGCGGTAGATCCAATTTACACGCAAATATACGTTGGATCGAGTTCCCCTCTCGCCCTCCCCTCTCGGCCCCTCTCCCGCTTTTATTTCTCGGCCTAGCTGTCGTACGGTATCTCACGGCGACGGGCTATACGATTTAATTCGATCGCGACAAGACGGCGTCGTTTCCGGTCGATTGAACTCACGGTCAGTTGGCCTGGAGTTGCGGCGTCGGCGTCGGTCAGTGCGACTCGCGTAAATTAGCAGCGCCATGGACGATGCGTGATTCGTAGGCGCCCCGAGGACCAGCTCGAGGTTCCAGCGGTCGTTTGCCGCAATTGTCGAGTCGTCAACATTGAGATGCTTCAATGAACCGATCGTTCCTGATATCGCATTATAAGTTACATCGGTGATAGTTGAAATCCAGAACGTGGGTTAAAAATATCAGCGACATTTTGAAACCCTGTTAAACGCCCGCTGACTCAAATTCGAAATCAAACCGGGCGGATATCAACAATCGATAGTTGTCACTCACCTGGAGTTTCGATAGCTTCACCAACGATATCCCCGAGTGCGATGCTGCAGCGTAAACTCTGATAATTGCGTTCAATTATTCGGTAAGTGAACTGGAGGGAAACTCCAACGGAGAAACGTTTACACAATCTCCCCCTCCACCCCCTCCCCCCCCCCCCCCTCCTCTCGCCCACGATCAGCCTTGGCAAGGAGCCTCGGGGTCAGGCATTGGCGGTTGGAGGGTCAGATCAGTGAATCCACATCCTCTGTTCGCAAGCCCCGCGCTGTATGCGCTCTGTTACCTCGCCACGGGGATTGCTGGTTCTGCTGATGGTTCTGCTGCCGCTGCTGCTGCTGCTGCAGCTTCTGCTGTTGTTGCTGTTGTTGTTGCTGCTTCGATCTGCTGCTGCTGCTACTGCTTCTGGTTCTACACTAAGAAAAATGAGTAGTTGCGATTACCAATCATTGGTTCGATCTATCAAAATATTGGTTACAGTTACTAAAATATTGGTAGCTCTGCCCAACGATTGGTAATCACAACTATTAATTTTTTTCAGTGTACAGTGCTGCCTTTGTTGCTGCTGCTGTTGTTGCGCTTCTACAGCCGCTGCTGTTGCTACTTTTGATGTTTCTGTTGCTGCTGCTGTTGTTGCTGTTGCTGCTGCTGACGCTGCTGGAGGTGGTGGTGGTGGTGGTGGTGGTGGTGGTGGTGGTGGTGGTGGTGGTGGTGGTGGTGGTGGTGGTACTGCTGCTGTCGCTGCTGTTGTTGCTGCTGCCGAAGCTGGTGGTGGTGTGAAAAACGAAGGGTATGTATAGAGGCCAAGCGCAATTCGCTGTTGTAGCAGCAACAGCAGCAGCAGCAGCAGCAGCAGCAGCAGCAGCAGCAGCAGCAGCAGCAGCAGCAGCAGCAGCAGCACAGCAGCTCGCGTTCACTCGCGTTATATCCTGGCACGGGACGCGCGCCGCGAAATGGGATAAATATTTATTTATCGTTCGCGGATGCTCCCCACAGCAGTGTGGCCGGCGCTATACGCGTGTGACCCATTGTCACGGTCGGACATTAACGAATGGTTTTCCGGTGAACGCGCCCGCCCCTCCCGTTTCACTGTACATATATATGTAGCCCGCCGCGCCGAGCGCCGCGCCCTTCGCGCACTGCATCCGCGAGCCGAACGCGAGCCAAGCGTACGCTCGATTTTTCCTCCCGGCTCTCTTTACACCGGGACGCGAGCCTGGGTTGTGACTGAGCGTCGGGGCGGTGCGTGCGGGCTCGACGGAGGTCGAGGAGAGTCGGATACCTCACGCGCACCTCGACCCGGCTACCTCCTTGCCCTGCTGGGTCATTGGACATGCCAAAAAGAAACGTCTACTCGCCGCGCTCGCATCAATCTTTACCGACAATGGCCTACTGAAGGATCCGTTTAAAGAACGAATACATATATATATATATTCTTAAACGCAACGATACGAAACTGTAGTTAATTTTGTCGAAAAAAAAACAGCACCGAAAAGAACCGTCGTTTGCCCGAAGGATCGAAAATTCGACGAGAAAAAACGCGAAAAATTATTTTCATCTCGGAAGTTTGTCAAATAACATTTCAACGCAGTTATAATCGGGGCTTTAATGTGTTCGATTGCGACGCTATTGTAATATGCGGATGCGTTTTCGGGCGGCAAATTTTACGCGAGCGGGACTGACGAATTTTCGATACTCGGCGGTGCGACGGATACGTCGAAGCTTCGCGGTTATGAATCAGACGGAATAGCGCGCGCGCGGAATACGAACGAGTTGGGTGGCACGGACGAGCGATGGGATCAGGAGAGAGAAAGCTCGACGGAGAGGGAGAGGGAGGGAGCGGGAGAATCAGGGGCCAGCGAAGGACGCGCCGAACGTACATCCACTCGCATTCGGGTATCCATCCATCCATGAGGTTAATTAGACGAAAATCTGTGGCTATATGCGGCGCATGGCGCGAGGCTGCGCATACGCTTTTCACGGCGTGGCGTATCGAATATATACAGCGCCTATACAGACCGGCGAGCACCGGGGTCGTGGATTCCACGGGGCTTAACGGAGAAACAGCGTCGAGTTCGCTCCGGGGGGTCATCCAGGGTATCCGAACACACCCTCGGCCAATGGTCTACACAAATACACACACACACACACACACACACAAGGTCACGTGGAAGCTCCCCGGGCCCGGCCACACGGAGCATTTGCATCTTTACCTGAAATCTGTGGTTTCATACTTTGACGCATGCAGCCTGCCGTCGCTGCCGCTGTGCAAAGCTCGTTTGTTTCCGCGTACGCGAAACCTCGTGGCGCGCGGCTGTCATGATGGATTCGTGAGTGATAACCGTGTCGAACGAGAGATGAAAAAAAACACACACACACACAAAAACAAAACAAAAAAATGCTCGTAAAAAAACGGAAGCCGTAGCGCGGGCGAGAGGCAGAACGCGGTAACCGAGTTTTCATTAGCAAACGCAAAAGTGAAAGAAAAAAAGTAAAAAAAAAAAATTATTCTTATTCCACCGTAATTATGGAAAATAAGTATCCCAGAAGAAACAAGCAAACATGTTCCACCTGCTTTTTTTTCTCTATAATGATAGAAAATAACGGTTTTTCATAATAACGAGTCCCGCGCGCGGCGAGTCACAGACGCGACGAGCTGCGCGCACGCGCGCGTGTCTCGCGGAAATATCGCGCGAGCCGCGCCGCGCGACCGGTGCGTGCTCGACCGGCGCGCGTCCGTTCCGAGAATCCGACGAGTTTTCCGCGCGAGGTAACACATTTCTCTCGCTCGGATGCCACGTGTCCTGCTCGCCCCTCGCCCACTGCGGAGGCGAACGATGCACGCTCGACGCGCGCGTTATCGTCGCAGCGCGCGGCGCGGGTGCGGCGCAGCGTGTGCGCCGCCACTCAGGCAGCAGCAGTAGCAGCAGCAGCAGCAGCAGCAGTAGCAGCAGCAGCAGTAGTAGCAGCAATAGCAACAGTAGCAGCACGCGCCCCTGGCCGCGCGGCGGCTTCGCTGCTTCAGCTGCGCGGCTCGCCTATCGCGTCGCTGTCCGGCGAGCTCCCCCCTCCCCTGTCGCCGAACCCCTCCTCTACTCCGTCTCCGTCGCCCATAGTGGCGGTTGCACCGCAGAGCGCGTTTTCCCTCTCGGGCTCCGCGTCGCACGGCCTCGTTTTCCATCAAGCTCCCCCTCCCCCATTCCCCCGCTCACCACGAGCTCGCACCGAGCTCGCTCTGCCCGCGCGTGGCTGGAGCTGGAGCTCCGTGTCAGTAATACAGGCGCGCACGGTCGACGAGAGACGAGCAGGAGGACGAGAGGACGAGCAGGTGGACGAGAGCGGCGTACGCAGCGGCGTATTATACGCGTTTACTCGTCGTCGCGATGCATTCATAAGCGATTAGGCGCGCGCGCACACAAACAGCCCGGGCGACGGGACGAGCGCGCACGCAGCCGCGAAAATTATATCGCTGAAGCGCGCGTCTCTCGTGCGCGAAAATTGTTTCTCTCTGTGTGCCCGAAGCGATTGCTTTCCAAACTGCGTCCCTTGGAGCGAAATTAGACGATAGAGCGATAGAGCGAAATTAGACGATGCGGTTCAGCCGCGGGTTCAAGAGAGCTTGACATTTTTTCATTTGACATTTTTTTCCAGCCGATTTCTCGAGTTTCACGCTGCGCAGTTTTCCGCCGAATCGGTACTAATTTCTCTGCAAGCGACTCGACTTTCTGCTTCGTATTTCGAGCCCCCTCGCTGTCTCTCTGCCCGCGACGTTTGGCCCTTTCACTTTCGAGTGGCTATATATGTATGTCGTGCACGCGGGTTTTTGAGGAGGGGGTGGGAATCGGCTGTAGGAAGGACCTGGCTTCACCCGGGCTAATTGGGTCAGAGCCCGATGCGCGCCGAGGGTAGGTACAGATATATAGGGGAACCGGACACGCTGCACAGGACGAACTCTCGCTCGTGCACAGGAAGAGTCAGAGAGAGACAGACAGAGACAGAGGGAGACAGAGAGAATCAGAGAGAGAAAGAGAAAGATAGAGAAAGTCAGAGAGAGAGAGCGAGAGAGAGACAGAGAGACATAGCGTATCACTGGTCTGACCGGAGCGCGCGAGCGAAGGCCGAATCTACTGCGGACAACCGGAGCCTCGGGAACCTCGCGCAATCGTCGCGGCTGGTCACCGGTCGTAAGCGCCCCGCGCGCTCCCGTCGTTGCGGTGCGGTCTCCGGCTGTCCGAGTCGTCGTCGTCGCTGCCTCGCCGAGTTCGTAAAAGTAATTTTGCCACTGAGCGCGCGCCCGATGCATGCGGCGAACGATTCGCCCCTGCGCCCGAAACCCGACGAATCCAACGCTCTCCGGCGCTCGAATTTCTCCGCGAGAAAAACCGGGAGGACGAGCGGAATGCTGATGTCCGAACGCTAGGCGCCGCGCACTCGGCGAGTAACGACTCCTGACGCGACGACGGCAGCAGCGCACCAAATGGTTTTTCGTCGGACGCGACTTCGGAAGTGGAAAACTCGGGGATAAAAATAAATGGAGTTTTTTTTTCGGTATCCCGCGTTACAGGAGGCACGCAAACTGGTCAAGTTCGACCCGGGGTTTCACCCTTAGAACCCAAATATTTTGTGTATACACAGAGAGACTCGATCGCACAAAAAGATGCGGCCTCTGAACGCAGGTTTAGAGGCCGCGGATTTTTTTTTCCAGGAGGATTCCAGTCGGGACGATCCAACGTGCGTGCATTCAACGAGCTCCAGGGATTTTTTCCTCTCCCTCCTCCCCCCCCCCCTCCCTTGGGCTAAACAAAGACACGCGCGGAAGCCAGAAGCGGAGCCCGGAGAATATTCCCGGGGTAGGGGTGGGGAAAGGAGGGGGAGGGGGTTAAGAGATGCAGGAAGTGTAAAAGGAGGAAACCCCCGGGAATAGCGCAGATCTCTGCGAGTGGCATTGTTTCGTCTTAGCGACGTCGTCCTGGATCTCTCGGCGTTGATATTTCTTTCCTTTGTATGAGACTTTTTTTTTTTCTTCTTCGCTTTCCTCTTTTTCCGTAACTCGACGGTTAAGGCGCTCGGTTTTTCTTGCCGCGGCTTTTGTCGTTGGAATTAACGTTTCCGCTCGTTTGCGACCACGCTTGATTTAAACGGAGAGACTTAGGAATTGTTCCGGTTATCCGTCAAATATTCGTCGGCCCGCCGAGCGAATCGCACCGAGAGCACAAAAACGTCGCATGCTTTTCACGACGTTGTCAGTCTTTGGATATTTCTCGACGGTGGAATTGAGTGAAGCGACGAAACGTTCGGATTTACAACGATATTTTTATCGTTACTGCGTTTGTTTCCAAAAAATCCAAAATAGTCGCAGCGTAAAATTGCAAACGTAAAAACAATAATAATAACCACCAGTCATCAATGAATGATAATTTTTGTCAGCCATTAAACATTTCTCGATATGAAAATTGAATGAATTCAATGACTCGATCGCCACCGATCGATTTTCCCACGTCTCACACAGATTTCATTTGTCCCGATGAAAAAAAAATCTCCTCGAAGCGTCGCGACACACAAGTTCGCCCAAAGCCGCGATTTCGCGTGTTGTTTTTTCATGTCTCGGTGCACGCGGCTAGCAACGGAAATCGATACGCGAGCGGCAAGGAGAGCAGTCTCGTTGCGGTCGGACAATGAGTTAACGCAGAAGGTTACGTGTATAAAGCACCGACGGTCGAGTGCGGTCGAGCGTTTCGCCCCGCTCCCCGCGTAATCAAATTTGTGATCGGACACGGCGAACTTACCGGTTCCGCGTTCTCTGTCTTTCGTCCGGGCGCGTTCCCCGGGATAGATGGATCGCATCGGCGGCGGCGGCAGCAACAGCAGCAGCAGCGCCGACCTGAACACAAGCGAGAGTCGAGCGGGCTGGGATTTAACGACTCGGCCTGCAGGCCTTTGGTTAACGAGAGGAAGACAGAGAATCCGCGGGACCTTGTTCGCCATCGAGAGAGAAAGAGAGATATAGAATGAGACGGAGAAACACAAGAGAGACAGAGATACAGAGAGACGGAATGAAACGGACCGCAGCCGCAGCCGAGGAAAACAGAATAGGAGACAGAGAAACGTACAGAGAGGGAGAGAGGATCCGCGAACGGCGAAGACAATAGCGGTTGTGCAGCATTTGTGCAGCACGAATCGCGAGTGTCCACAAAGAGAGACGGAGAGACGGTGCAGAGAGAGAGAGAGAGATAGAGAGAGAGGGAGAGAGCGAAGGATATAGTGCAGAATACAGCAAGCGAATGACCCGGTGGGAAAGGTGTCTCCAACCCGCCTTCAGCCTTTAACGACTGGCCTCCGCGATACGCCTCTGGCGTTGATGACCTGTTTCGACCACCCGTTCCGTCTTCCTCTTCGTTTTCCTCCCTCCTCCGACCTCCTCTCTTTCATATATATAGATATACCAGCTAACCTATAGCTATATGTGTACACATATCTCACGTTCCGTTCCCACGGTCGTCCGGTCATTCCCACGAAACTTTATTTCCCTTATATACAGCTCGTGTTGCCGCTGCCGCTGCTGCTGATCGCTCGTCGCTTGACTAGCTGACTGGACGCGATGCCTCGTGCGGCGAGGAACGATCGCTTTTCGCACGTCTTGCTTGCCGGACGAATACTGGCCAAACAACGGATACACTGGATCAGGATGTATATAGGATATGTGTACGTGATACACGAGATTAGTGGGGCAAAACGAGAGGACCGCGAGGATCTTGGCGACTTCTGAGTTTGACTGTGTCCGTGTGAGCTTCGTCGTCCCGCTCGCTCGTTAGCACGTTTCGACGGTAGGAGAAGAGACACCAATTCGAAATTTTACGAAGCCCCGCGGTACTACGCGTGGACGAGGTGACGTCGTAGTCGTTCCTGCTGTTGAGCTGCTTTTCGCAGAGCCGTTTCGTCGACGACGAAGCGCTTGCCACGTAGCTGTCGACTGCTGCATTTTCGCGCAGCTCGTCTTTCGCGTGACACACATTTTTCCCGCGGAAACGACTCGCCTCCGGAGAGCCGGAGGAGCCTCGCGACTTCTCATCCGGCCGGCACGCGCTCGTTTCGATCTGCGTCCCGACCGTGTCCTGACGCGCACGGCTCTTCCTCGTTTTATTCCACGTGCGCGCGGTTGAGCTCATTTCGCGCGACGCGTTTTACGGGTGTCGCGACATCGCGGAGGAGGCTGGAAATATGGTTTTCCGGGCGTGAGAGGTCGATGTGTAAATTTTACGAAACGAGATGAATTGTGAAGTAGACTGAATAGTCAATTAAAAAACTGTACATATATTTCCTTTATTAAGAACTAGACGCCCCGGTCCGAGTCAAAAATATAGATCCGTGGCCCTCGATGAACCCTCCCATTTCCCTCGGTGAACATTCCGCGAGAGATCGAATTCAGTCGAACGCGTCTTTTGGATATCCGAGTGGGTTAAAAATATTCATCCCATCGACTCGCGGCGAACCTCCTGAATTCGGACCACCCGCCACCGAGTCCTGCTACTCCCCCCGGCCGCATACGTCCCGCGCATATCGCAGCGCGGAGCCGCGAAGCCCGCTTCCAAGTGGAAACAGTGCCGCGCGCGGCGCAAGACGAAATCGCGCGCTCAGAAGGAACGCGAAAGGAGGACGAGCCGTGACGCGCGAGGCAGCGATAGGGACGCGCGAAGCTGAGCGAGAGATAGCGACTGCGAGGGGAAAGCCGGACGGAGGAGAAGGAGGGGTGGCGGAGGAGGAGGCTTTCTAACGTCCGGTCAGGTATCCGGCTCGAACGAAGCCACTTCCGGCGGCCGCGGCGGCGGCAACAGCGGCGTCGAGCTCGCAGCCATTTCTATTTCGGTATAAGCGCATCATAAATTCGGCTCAGAGCTCGCGGCTGCCGGCCGCGAGGTTAGTTTGTACCGTACTGCGCGGTAGTCCCTCGTCGAGCTACTAGCTCGCCCCCCCCCCCCCCCCCCCCCCCTCATACCCCTCCCATCCTCCCTCCCCCTCCACCCATCGAGCGCACCGACCGCTCTGACCATCCTCGGCACCGGTTGTTTTATGCTCTCCGGGCAGGAACCTGGCCGGGTAATTCTGCAATGCGGTTGAAGCAGCCGCACACGTATACACACGTACACAGAAAGCCCGAGAGAGAGAGAGAGAAATAGAGAAAGCGAGAACGGTGAAGTCCTGGACGCGCTCGCAAGGCTCGTCTACCTAGTCACGGAGAAGCGCAGCGATGCAACGCTTGCGCTTGCTCATTGTCCGTCTCTTTCTCTCACTCGCTGGTAACATATCCACCACACCGTATCAACCCCCCTCCCCCCTCCCAGCCCCACGTGACGACTGTCCTCCCCCTCGCCCCTCGCTGCACCGCTGGACAAGCGCTGTTTGTATGTGGACGCGTTGCTCTCTCCGGTGTATAGAATAGAATGTTACACGTATCGTTGGAAACTGGATATTCCTAGCTACCAGTTTCACATCTGGCCCTATGCAATATGTGTGAGTTCGCGGATATGGATATAGCGAATGCGGCAAGAGAGAGAAAGGGTGAGAGATGGGGAGGGAGGGGCGCGGGAGGGAGACGAGGAGAGCTCGTAGTTTAGGAGCAGGCGGCGTTGGCGTCCGCATCCCTCAGGCTTCGTATACATATGAATGTGCATATAAATTTATTTATGTTGGGTATCCACATGCGCGTAACACGGAGATATTCGGGTCTGCAAACGGGACGATATATGCACTGGGCTCGTTCTTGCGATCCACGTCCACCGTTCAGACGGCGGTAACCGTGGACGTATAAGCACCGAGCTGCGCTGCACTCGTCGAGGGGAAAGTAAGTTGCCAGCTGCGAGCCGTCGTCCCCGGTAATTTATCGCCGCTGAGTCGTCGACGAGACACACGAGTCGAGAGTGGAATGTGTGCGTCTCGTGTCTCGTGGGTTCTGACTAATTAGACGAGGCTAGATCGACCCTTTTAATTCGGCTAATTCGACTAATTCGAGAGATGCAATTGTGATTATAATCTTTCATACGGGGTCAGTGTTCTCGATTTACGATCGCGCTATGAATTATTTTCTAATTTGCAGCGTGGAGGGTGCGATAATTCTTTCGACTCTTAGGTTTGCGAGATGCGACGGAAAAATTGAGCGTTAGAATGAGGAAAGCGGCGAGGGGAGGCGAGGGGGCAGGGGCTTGTGCATGGCACACGTTGGAGGTTCGCGGCGGGGGGGGGGGGGGGGGGGGGGGGCTGAACGTCTTGTTCTCGCCCGAGAGGACGACGAAGAGGACGCCGACATCGGACCGACGATTATTCACCTCGACGTAGATTACGAGCCGAAATTCCGGAGATTCCTCGAAGCCCGAGCCTCCCTCGTGCTACGCCCCTGAGACTCACCCTGCTCGTCGCGTCTTACGTTACTCGAGCTATGACAAACAAGCGCGCGAACGAGGCGACGCCAACGAGAATTAATTTCGCTCTTAGCGAACACGTTTTTTTTTTCTTGTTTTTTTCCTCGCTCAAGACTAGACGTTATTTGCTTCTGCGGTCTTTGTCAGCAGTTGAATTTCGAATCATTTCTTAATCTTTGTAATTGCACATCAATTCGAGAGATTTAAATTTTTAGATAATTTGGTAATTTTTTAAGATTATCTTGCCGAGTCAATAAATCGCTAAGAAAAACCAACGTTTTTTGATTGTCGAATAAAGCAGAGTCGCGTTTGCGTATGAATATGCTATCTGCACATTTTTTTCCCTAATCGCCAACGAAATCGAGGGGGAGAAAGGAGCCCCGTAGGAGCCTCGTTAAGTCTCTCGCGAGTTTGCGTCTCGTCCCTTATCGTCGTGTCGGCCCCCCGTGTATCGATCGTCCGAAAAATAACCTGAGCCCATCGGCGAGGCGCGAAGAGACGCCGAAGAACTCGGCGGCAACGTCAAATATAACAGCCCCTCGGCGTGGTAGCGCAGGTTTTATGCTCGGCGGTTCGAGTATTGTGTCTCGGATACCATCGGAGGCGAAGGGCCGAGGGGCGAATGGAATTGTGTTACCGCACACGGTGGCTCGTGCCATCGTCTTGTTATTAGACGACACATAAATCGAAACCTTTTACTGCAAACGTAAAAAAATGCTGACTCTAAAGTACGAAATATTCTTGGCATAAAATATATATACGTCATATTTTTTGCAATCGCGATGTCCCTCCGAGTCATCCGGATGACTTTACAGACGACGCTCGGTCCCATCTCGGGGATCAAGATTTTTTACAAACAAAATGACAAAAACAAAAAATGCAAAGTCAACTGAAAAAGGGTTGAATCCACTATTTTAGATAGAATATGCGACTTGAGAACGATGGTATAGTTTAAATGTCAATATTTCCAAAAGAAAAAATTGGGGACCCCGATTTGCGCAGTTATAAAAATAGTAACGTAATTTTTACTCGCTCATTTACACGAGTGGTCGAGCGGCATGTCAGACAGTCGAGACGGTCCTTACATCTATCACGTGACGATAGGCTCTTATTAAAATTCATAAGGCGAGGCTCGCCCGTCTCCCTCCACCCCCCCCCCCCCCCCTCCTTGCCTCCACCGCGACACTCGGTGGTGTATACGACGACGAGGAACGTGCAGGCTCCGCGGTGCATCACACATTTATGGTATGCCCCTCGGTATACGGGGCCTCTAGTAGCGCGCGCATCAGAGAGGACAGCCACAAACAACCGGCAGCAGCGGAGAGCAGTGCGAGTATACAAGCTGCGAGTAACTGGCAACAGCAGCAGCCGCAGCAACGATAGCAGCGTTCTCTTCATCGCAGCCTCGTTCCCCGTCTAGTCTCGTGTACACGCTGCACCCCGAGTTGTGCCCATATCGCACTCGAAGGCAGAGAGGAGACACACCACGAGCTTCCCGTACTCCGCCCTCTTAATGCCGAGCGAGACGACGATAGACCTTGAGCACTGCGTGTACTACGTTAGTAAACGTGAAATGGAACGAGGATGCGAGGATCCGCAGTGCCACACGCATCCGCGGGTTATACGCGCGCGCCTCTCGCTCGCTCCGCACATCAGGAAGGTGTAACGCACGCGGTGACTCCCAAAGAGCCGTCAGCGTGCCTCGGGTTTCGTTAGTAGCGCGCGCGCGACTAATAAGTACGCGCGCGGCAGCGCGACGAACGCGTGGCGCACGCGGTAGGCTTTTTGGGTATTACGAAATCGCAGCGCCGTGCGACAAGAACGACGAGAGATTACACGCAGAGAGCTCTTCGGTTTATTCAACGAGCGATGGTCGTAATGACGTCTCGTCGTTAAAATGTAAAACTCGTATTTATTATTTTTACTCCTACTTGAGAGGAGCAATAAATCCATCAGTAGAGCTAACCATTCATAAGAGGATAAATTTACCTGTGATTCACTCACTGTGACAAAATAATTTTTCCAAAAGCTTTTTCAAATACCTGAAAATACGTCAAGGTAGTCGCGGTTGATGCGTATTCTGTAACTCTATTCACGGCGACAGAGTGTTTGAATTACTCTGAAAATTACGAAATAAAAGTAGCTTTACAGAAATAAAATAATCACGACTGGAATAAGGAGCTTAATTAATAAGGAAAAAAAGGGTTTAAAAAAAGTTGTGGAATTATTAAATACCCATTCGCACGTCATAGACCGTGATATTTTCTCTCCCAACTGTAACACGCCAAATGTTAATTAAGCTGCTTTTTCAGTTCTGAGTATTTTTTACGTATTTCGGCTGACTCGTCAACTTTCGAATACTTTGTTGTTCTGTACAATGTAAATGAATGAAACAATTGATATGTTCCTGTTCATTGAATAAAAAAGGAAACATTAAACAACAGCCGCATAATTATATAATTGTTATTCGCATAATTATTTCGCAAGATGAGGCTGAAATGTTTTTTATTTCCCGAACGAATTTATACGCCCAACATTTCTCTAATGAGTCTGCGGAAATGATTTTTTTTCCGCCAGATTTCCGTAATCATCGCACGTGTTTGTCGGGTTAATTATTGAAGTGGCTTCCTAGGCGACGGGGTTACCCTTTCGAAAGATCAAACAGCGCGTCATCGTCGTCGCCGTCGTCGTCGTCGTCGTCGACAACGTCGACGTCGTCAATATAACAACAACGACGACGCACCCTCCGGTGTCGTGCTCACACCCCTTTTGCGTCGAGCAAAGTGTCGCGACGTCGCACGCATTACACGCCAGATAACAGGGTACAGACATTGTATTAGTTATACGTGCATGCACTTACTACTATATGGCACACGACGGGGGTGAAGTCACCCTCGGTGACTTCCTAAGAACTTCCCCGCACGCGGCACTCCCTCTCTCTCTCTTTCTCTGGCGCGTCTGTCGTCGTGTTGTGCCTTGGTTTTTGTAACGTATAATCGTGTCGACAAAAGGCGTCGCGACAAAACGCGTATGGCGACCCTTTCAATGTCACGAAAGCGGCTTCTGAGCTTATCCGGCGCTGAAAGATTTGAAAGCATTTATTCCTGCTACTTTCTGCGCTCGCTCTTCAGTAAAAATGATATTCTACAAACCCCTTTCTGGGCTCGCGAAAAAAGGAGACACGTTTGCAGGTGTAAATACGAAATCCATTCACCGGTTCGTTCGAAAATGTGGGTCAATGGAAAAAAACACCTCCTGTCATTTCTCACAGCATCCACTCTGTATGACTGTTATACAATGCAGATTAATGCGCATTTTATAACGTCCCGCTAGTTGTTTCGAATTACAGAAAAAAAGTGCTGATGCCTTCAAACTGATCTTTGCAATCGAATTGATAATTCAGAACGACTGAATGCAGCGAAACGATGAAAACGAAGTGGAATAAAATGCAGATGTCACTTCAGCCGTCATTTATTATATTTACATATCTCCCAGCGACGGCGGATATTTCACTCTGCCCGGGGAGAGAAAATTCTCGAGTGGCATTACTCAGTCGCGCTCGCTTCTGTCTTTCTTCCCACCTTGTTTGCGCTGTTTCTTATTAGTGTATAACTTCAGAGCGAATAACGAATCTAGAAAAAGTAGGACAATCAATTTAACAAACGAGGCCTCTTTAACGAAACCGCAGCGGGGAAAGAAGAAAAAAAAAACGTTCATCGGTCTTTTTCCCTCGTTTTCCCGTCGTTTCTTATTGCTATTCCGATTGGCAGAACGGTCGTCGCCGAACGGACAGGCACTCGTAATAAACCTCTTGTCTCCATCTCCCTCGGTGACGTCGGGAAAGTTTTTAAAGTTTCATAAATCTCATTCGCGTATTCTGTATAAACGAAAGAGAAAAGACGAGGCGTAAAGGGGTTGTGACAAATTGGCGGCTGTTTTGTATTTTTATAAATACCGGAATATCTTTCTTATCAAATTATATTCAACCTTCTCTGTTGCCAATGCGCTGCCACTTGCTTATTCTAGTCCACCGATTTTCTTTGCTCCCCATACGCTCTACAATTAAAAAAAAAATCTCATCGTATCCGCCACTCTCCTAATTTATTTAATAAAGCGACTCGCTACCGTAGTCCAATTAAAATAATTATAAGGTACGTCGTATACGTTTCCGAGTGGACACACCGAGTGCATATATCCATTCGTCCCGCCTTCAAGCACCGAAGCGGAAGGTTTCCATGGAAAATCGTTGCTCGATTCTCGGTACGACGAGGCATGTACGATCGACGTTTTCCAACTGCAGTAATAATGTCGTGCACGCAACACGGTACGGAAAAGCGAGCGACGTGACACGTACGAGACGATATCGTCAGTAAACGGGGACGGCAACATTGTCAGTGGTACAATTTAAATACATCGTCTCGTTCTATGTCTTCATACGTATTATCCACTTTGTCGTCAATTGTAATTTATTACGATTGAACAGAGCGAGCTATAGACAACGGACTCTCCGAGCAAAAGTGGCTGAGCTAGGGGAGCTCGGTGGACGGTAAGATCGGGACTGGAAAACGGGCGGAGAGGAAGCGAAGGGAGAAAAAGAGAAATGTACGGCGGAGTATAAACGGGCGCTCTTACGGCTCTAGTATAATTCAGGCAAATTGTCGCGTTGCGTGTACACTTACGTCGCGCAGAAGTTGTACACGTAGTAAATCGCAGCAGTAGCGAAACCACCGGGCGCCCAGATATAAGCATTGCCCGGGCGTCGAGTAGTCGACGCTCCGCACCCCAGCGGGCGCGCGCGCGCGTCTCAGAGCTTCTCACGCGTACCAAGTGCGCGCGCGGCCCGGAGTTATAAACGCGCGCTCGACGGATCCTTCACCGCCGTCGGGTATACGAGCCGCGAACCGCCCAGTTGGACTGGAAAATTATCGTCGCGCTCTGCGCGTCGTCCGCGTCGACACCGCATTTTCGCGCTCCTGCGGGGCTCCCGGCTCTCTCGCCCCATTCAGCGAGCTACAACGCGTTAACAGAGTTCACAGTCTTTTTTCTGTTATCCGTTTTTTCATTCTGCTCTGGAGAGATTTTTTCGGTACATTGTCTCGAGACATGTGTTGTTCACAATCGTTGAGTGACTCATACCTATTAACATTATTATTATTGTTATTATTATTATTATTATTGCATCAGTGTGCTATAACGTAAAATTATTAATAAGAATATTGCCAATTACGACTGAAATTAAACAAAATAAATAACAAAAATAACTAAAGCATCCAAGACAGTAGTTGAATCCGTATCGCGTTTGAAGTCATTTAATTTCGCTTCACTCAACTCCACGTTCAGGTTCACCGCGCAAAATGCCTCTCTTCGCGTGGGACTCGGTTCACGGGTTCTCGAGGACCGTAAGACGATGGAAAAGACATCTTCGTCGGAGCGATATAATGGAGCGCAGAGGCCCGAGGAGTCGTGGGGTTGCGAGACCGAGATGATACGCGCTGCGGGGATATACGCAGTGTCTGAGTTTTCTTTTCCCGCGAGCCCTCGCGAAAGAATAGGCATATCCCTCATCCGGCGTTGGGGGACGCGCTAGCGCGGGCGCCCCAGCTCGAGAGACACATCCAGTTTTCCTCGGGATTTTTCAATCTCCAGACGTGACCATCCCCGAGGTGCCACTACTTTCGATGACGCGTGTACTCACACAAACCTCGCAACGTGTATTTACAGCCGCGCACGCGCGGCCGCGGCGGCACGTAGCATCGGGGCGAGTCTTTTTCTCATCTCTCCTCGTTTTCTATCTTTACTCCCCGTATCATGCGACATCATTTCTCGCCGAGAAACTCAAATGCAAAGGGGAGAGGTGGCAGGGACGTGAGAAAAAAAAACTAGAGCACCCATCGTTTTCTAGAAAATCACTAACCTCACCAGTATATACGTCATTAAAGCGAGGCAAGCAACGTTAAGCTGCGAGAATTGAACGCGCGTCGGGGAAATCTACAGAGCTGGAAATTTGAAGAACTTACCACGATTATTTTATCGAATTTGTAGCCGATTGGAAAGTTCAGGGACAGAGTGCATAACCCAAGAATGTTATCTTACTCGTGAAACGCGGCGACCCTGGTCGTATTCAGTGATAGCTACGTACATCCCATATATGTGCCAGGATCGTGTGCATACATCAGGTACTCACCGATAATCCGAGGCTGATGTCGCGCTTGGACGAACATATATATGTATATATATAAAAGCGGGGTAAGGTGAGTTACTTTCTTAAGAGGAAACTCTCGAGCCTGCGAGAACACATGCCGCGCCCCGCCACTCTCGCGGTGCACCGAAATCCCTGCAAATTCAATAAGATTTGATTTATGCTGCGCGAGTAATGAATATCCGTGCTTTTACAAGCTTTGCCCCGACTTTCCCCCCTCCCCCCCCCGTATAAAAATTGCTGCTAGACGGTTCTCTCTTCCCGCTTTCATCGCGCAGCAGGTACATAACCTGTACGTTATATATACATACACTATATACACAATGTATATGTACCTGGCTTGGCACTATGTGTGTGGCTTCCGAGTAGTGGTGAACCTTCTCGAGAAAGCGTCGAGAGCGGCCAGGCCTTTCGCTTGAGATTTTTCCACTAGCAGGGGCCCTCCTTTCTCCGCTTCCCTCTCGTCGACCCTCCGGCTCTTCTCCTCCACCTCATTCCACCTCATCGTTACCGCCAATTTATCAGTGAACTGCAATTGGCCGAGTGCGATCCACAAACCTTGCTACCGCTGCGGCACGGCCACCGCCGCCGCTGCTGCTCCATAGCTACTCGGCTCTTCGTGCCGTATGGCTTTTCTCTCGCAATAGCCGTCCATTTCAAGCTCTCGATATATTTTTCATTCGATTCCCTCTTCACTCGATCCTCCCTTTTTCTTTCACCATTGCCGCGCGCTTTATCGCAGTTATTACGATGGAAAATCATGTCTATTTTCTCGAATGAGCGGGATGTTAATAGTGTCTCGAGAATATTCCAAAAATACCGGTTCTTCGTTAATTGTGGAGAAGGCGAGCGGCAGGGCTGTCGAACGTCTTCGTGTATGCATCACCTGACCTGCGCCACATCGACAGGACTCGATCCTAAAAGCCCGGATAGGCGAGAATCACATCGTGAATGTCTAATAGCATTCATATGTGATGCCGGTTTCATCCTCGAGACCCTCCGCCACCGCGCAGCTCGGAATTATTCGGATTCCAAGGGATTTGAGGGTCTGAACACAGCGCAGACGGGAAATGCGATGCTTATTCGCGAAAAGCGCCGAGCCAACCGCGAATAACGAGGGTACACGAGCCACCGGTACCCGATAACGAAGCAAATCGCCTTCCGGTTTTAGGTTGGGTTGGGTTATCCTTTTTTCGCTATCGACCGCTTCCCATATTATTGCACTGACTACCGATTAGGAGTTCGGTAATACCTTCGTGAAACTGTGATAACCAATAATAATAATTATTATGTTTTATTGTGATTTCAGTGACGCTTGCCACGATGCCTGGACTCAACTTCGGCTGTCGCCAATGTTTGGCTGTATTTGTCCGAAGAATCAGATAAAGAAGCGATGCGACAAGATATTTTCGATGGTCAATCACAACCCCTGCGTCGGTAAGTGCGTAGAGCTAGTTCACAGGTGCCAGAAGTGCAATATGGAATTTCTCGCTACATAGCAAAACGAAAAAATAAAATAAACAAGGAGCATTATTACCAGGAAAAACCATAACACAACAAGTATACAACACATGTTTACGAATGATCGATGATACATTGTGAGAGGGACAGAGAGGGTACCCAGCATCTTGGTACAATTATGTCGATGTTGTGGAAATTTTCAACAGTTAATATTTAGATATATACATTTGTGTGTCGAATTTGTCTTTGTGCGAGATATTTTCTATTTTTTTTTTTTTTTTTTTTTTTTTTTTTTTTTTTTTTTTTTTTCGTTTGTTACTTTGATAACACTCGCTATAATCGTTGTTAATGAATGACCAAAGAAGAGATATGCTGCGCTCCTCGATTTAGTTTCCAGTCGTATTGATACTCGTCGATCCTGAAATTAGAGAACATACCATAGCAACCCCGTTTTGGAGTCGGGATTCGTTCGTGGATTTCTGCGATATGTGTAACCTGTTTTCTCCCTTAAAGTGGCGCTCGTAATGCCGTAAGAGTCCTCCGGAGTTCCCAAAAGAAGCCAGTCTCCAGAGGAGAAAAGTTCCGCCGTCCTTTCTCTTAATTATAGTGACAAGCTTGGCTTGGGCTTCCCTCCGAACATCCTTATTCCCCTTGATTGTGGTCTGACGTTTTCTCCTTCACGCTTTTATCCCCCTCGTCGTCGCCATCGTCGGCGCGTGATAAATAAATTGGCTGATACTTCTTTCCGCGCTGCTGAGAAATTCCGCGATCGGCTTCATCCCCTTCTGGCTCGTTTCTTTCAGTGACAGCTGATTGATTAAATTGTTCAATAATTCAACCGTATCGATCACCGTAAAAATTAATTCAACCTCGTTGAAGGCGCATCCGTGGCGTGTTTCATGTCCCGAATTCCGCCACAACGCGAAACCGGAATAATGTAAATGGGAGAATGCGGTCACATTTCGGCGGATCTCGATGTTGAAGCCTTCGAAGGGGCGACTACCCCGCCCTATTTGTAGGAGTCGAGTGCTCGAGAGCAAGCCGCGATCACAAGGGTATCATCCCGGTTGGTGTTTGCCCGTTCAACCCTATCTATCTTCGACACCGTGAGCCCCCTCTTGCCATGCACCACGATTCGGGAGATACTCCCATTGAACCTTCCTCCAAAATAGAACAGTGGTAGGGTACCACGTTGCCCGAGGTTTGACGGCTTTTCGGGCCATTCAGGATCGACGAGTATCGCACGAACGCACACAAACGCAACTACATGCAAGTGCGCAATTATGTACTGCTTGCCGAACAAAGGAACGCTGAGAGTAATCAATGACTAATTTTGGTTTTACTCCGTATGAAATTTACAACAATGTATTGATGAAACGCAATTCATATACGCAAACATATATCGTTATATCGATCATCATACCATAATCATCATCGCCGCGTGTCATAGAAGTAAATACCTACTTATTTATTATGCGTTATTGCGTGTGGCCTTTGGTAACGTAATTCTTTGCTGATCGCCTGGTGCAGCAGCTCCGCCTCGTTCGCTTACATGTGAAGTAGCATTATTTTTCTGTACAATACTGGTATCATAATTCGTTGCCCCCCTCGACGGAGCCATATAAGACTACTGCATAAACGACACATTGTTTTGGGTGGGTATTACATTGTATCCAAGTTCTTTATTCTCAATTAGCAGCTAGAAATAGAGACATGATCATTGTTTGACGCAAGGGTCGTCCGGGCCGAATGAATAATCTTGCTGTTCGTGCAAAATTTGTATTTAAAGCGAAGGAATGATGTTGCACATCGTGTTGTCGACGCATTTGCAAGATTTAGCGATTTTACTTGACATAAAAAGGTATGTTTATAGGATGGCGTCCGAACTGCACGTCGTTGTTCGAGTCACCCGTTGGTTTTTATGGAGTTTTTAGCTTCTCCCTTCTGGAGCCCCTGTTCTTCCTATCATCGAGAGCAGATGGGAAGTATGAATATGAATGAGAGTCTGCTGCTACTTGCCTTCGTGGAGGAGTACCAAGCATAGCGCTAACTCTCGAAAATTTCGTATAGTGCTCGACATAGGAACTTCTATTTATTATCGTTTGTACTCGTGCGTATCGCTTACTATACCTCTCATGATTATCAGATTTCTTACATTTTCATCCTTTATCACATTTAGTGATATCTATTTTATTCTGGCGTTGTACTAAAGATTAAGTATTAATTCAAGTATTGAGGATTGTGGCGCCTTGTAGAGTGTCAGTTATTGGGCAGGACACTCGTAATTCCATCACAACAACATTCGTTCGGCCCAGACTAATTGCAACAAATGTTCACCCCCAGCCATCAGCGAAAATGTTACATCATTATAATGTATAGACCCCTGGCTTATCAATTCTTGTTTAATCATTTTCGATTGTGTTCAGCCATGCCTCTCAATTTTTATGCGAATTACGTCCTTTGATGTTACAATCCGACATAGAAGCGAGATTTTTTTTTTACTTTGACAATTATCGGGCTGGAACAATCAATTTATATATAAATTGTATTGCGTTTGGCATTTAGGTTTGTCACGCCAGTGTTGATCCCCCCCCCCCCCCCCTGTGACAAAGTGAGGTACTCCTAAAAAGTGCATCTGGACTGGACACGGGATGTACTCTCATTCCCTGCCAGACCTAAATGATCTCTAGAGTTAGGTTTACTGTTATTTACACATTCGTACGATACGTCTTACACTTCAGGCGCTACGTTATTCATGCGGGTGTTGAAATTATTGTTTTGGAGGAGGAACGACGTTGAACGTACGAGAACGACTCAGCAATTGAGTACGCTTTTATTCATCATTACGTGATGATAAAGGCTCGACGTGAAATCATGGACCGAAGCCGATGCACTACCCGAAATGCATTGCAAATTGCAACGCGTCACGTCTGCACGAGCACTGTAGCATTCCCAAGAATAAAGTTTAGTTTCGTCGAACGAAAATCAACGAGGTTGCTTTGATACGAGTTTGATAACGGTCTGTCTTTCGTCGCGTACTCTGCCAGTTATAAAATATTTTTATAGAATGACTTTCTTCGCATTCAGTGTAAATTAGCGTAACACGAGTTACGCCAATGTTTAAAAAATTAACTTGTGCAGAGTGCGCAGATGACTACTTTAATGCATGTGGCAGTAGGATAAAACGCAGTACAATTCGGAATACCTATGCCGTTATTGCATGTGCTGCGTACTTCAAGGCATGGAGGAAAAAAGTATTATTCCTAGAATGTAGCGTATTTTTAAACGGTATCTGTCAGATGCCGCTGACGCTATTCTTGTATCAATAGCACGCAATTTGCCCGATTACCTCGATAACACTAAATGAGGACAATCCGGAACATCCGTTTGAATTAATTATTGGAGCCCAAACTTGATTGATACGTTTCTACCCATAATGTGCCAATAATGAATCTCTGTTTATAAAGTAACTGCATTTTATTATGTAGTAACTGCAAGAAATGTTTTGACACAGGCCTAGAACGAGAAGTCATAGTCGCCACAGGTACACCAGTACACACGCGTGTGGCGTCATTGAACTCGCGAAATACGCAACGTTAACTTACCGCACTGAATTCCGAATTGTCGCCTGCTCTGAATTGTCCTCCCACGCCCTAATCTCACTAATTCTATCTCTCGCATGTTTGTGTGTGTACGTGTTTAGTCTGTTACTCTGCTCTCCGTCTTTCTATCTCTGATTCCTATCGTCGCGGAGCGGTGTGACGTACAAAACATCGGCTCCGCCTAGTCTTACGTACGTAACATATAGTAAATGCCTGTGTTATCGTGTATCTCTCACTCGAGACATTCTGTGAAGTAGCCAATACGGCAGAGGCCTGTATCAAGAGTTTCTACTACTATCTGCTCCCTTCCCCACTGTACATCCCAAACACAATAAATACATAAACCCCACTCACACGCGCGCACAGCAACCGGGGTACGAAACGCCGTCACCGAGCGCCTCTATCTCTATATTTGTCTCTGCGGCCTGCGACTACCTTCTCCCTTTTACTCTATTCCCTTTCGATCCATCTTACAACTCCCAGACTGTACGTCCCCGGGTCTCCTGACGTCAATCGATCACCGTTAAATAATTGATCCGCAAATACGCGAAACTCTTTTCTCACCAACGGATCTATATCTCTCTCGTGGCTGTTTTTTTTCATGCACGACTCTCGCGACTGTCCGGCGTGTTTTTTCGCACATTGTCGCGGTTATCGCGATATCTCAGTTCAACGCCGTAAAGTTTATAAGTTTACCGCGTACCCATTTTTATTTTATTATTTTTCCAGTGTCAGTAGCGACCCGGCGACCTTTTCCACCGTCTGCCTCGACCTTTCCACCAGCTATTAATTTTCCAACTTCCGGTCACGACGCTCCGGATCATTTCGCTCTAATGATAGATAAACGTTTCGAATGCGACGAAGAGTCGTCGTGAGCAAATTCAACTGAAAAGTGCGCGAATAAATCTCCATGTTGACGGCGTTTACGTCTCTCGTCGCGAGTTATCGCGTTTCGAGTATCCCGCCGGTGTTTCTCCTCGCAAACAAATGCGTTTATCTCCGGCGTTGGAGCGAGAGACGAGCTTCCGCGTGCCGCGTGAAATCCGCAGCCTCGACCGTGCCGCACACACAATATAACGCGAGAACCGCTACGTGTGCACGCGTAGCTCACCAAACATTCGAAACTCGGAAATGCAGACGCGACGCGAGAGTTATTCAAATTTCGTTGGTGCCCGACGAGCCTTCGCAAATTCGATTCGAAACTTGTGCCGCGGCGGCGGTGCGCGCGTCGGTCGGCGCCGGCCATGCCGCGCTTGAAGGGCCGTCGACGCGATGCAATTTAGGGACACGACGGAAAGTTAGGGACACTTTGAACTCGCGGCGTTCAACGGCCCGCCGGCTCTCTCCGGTCGCCGCGCGCTGGCTTACGTGGAAAATATCATTCGAAATCGTTATCACAACAAAACGAGTTAGGAAGGAGGCTGAGCGAGAGGGGGGGGGGGGGGGAAGGGAGGGTTTTCCACCCCTGTGGGTGGCACCGAATGCTATATGGTTCGCGGTATATCTCACGCTCGTTTCACTCGTCCGCGAAATTTGCCAAAGGCACATTCAAATAACCGACGTGCGGAGCGCTCGCGTCGCGTTAAATATTCAAAACGAGACTTTCCTTCCCCTATCTCGTCGTCGCTCTCGGGCCTCTCTCCTCCAGAGCCGGGGAAGCGAGTGCGGGATATATCCGGTGATAGGAAACAGCGGCAATGGCCCAGCCATAATTCAACGTTTTCTCTCACTCTCTCGCTGCTCTCTCTCTCTCTCTTTCGCTCCGCTTCTCTCTTTCTCTCTTCCCTTGCCGTCCTCGTTTCGCTCTCGCGGCGCGGAGAAACGTAGAAGTCGTTTCTTATCAAAATCCAATTTAAAGCAGACTCCTTGGCTCTTTCCACCCTAGCCGACCGCCCCTTCTTCCTCCGCTCCTCTCGCCGTCCTTTACCTTTTTCCTACAGATGAACCGCCCAGTGTGTGATAAGCATTTTTACCCCCCACCTCCCCTCTCGGCCCCCCGAAAAGCACTGAAAATGCCGCCGAGAATTACCGCCGGCTCGGAATAATATTAGTCCACTTATATAGACCGTCTCGACGTCATGATACGCCGGGACGAAAAGTCGGACGCGGAATATTCGATTCGAATGCAAAGCCGACTGACCGGCTCCGATTGTGCAGTAACAATTTTTAATCGATATTTCATTCGGTTCATATTTTACTTGAATTAACGGAAAATCATCAAGCAAAAGTAGCGTCATCAAATCCCTAACAAATTACCTAAAACCTCCCCGCAGGCTCAGAGACAAAAAAAAAGGTAGGCGCGATACATACAAAAAATGCAAACACGTCAGTTCCGTTATCACCTCGAAACAGCTGAATGGCACCTTGCGTCTTAACAGAAAGAATCACACACAGGCACACCCCCTCCACATGACACACAGACACGCAGCTCAGCGAAAAACAACGACTCGCCTGTCGCCACCGAATCACTCGCTCACTCAACCCGTTCGCCCGCGTCTCTGCTTCTGTGTTTCAGACTTTCTGCCCTCCTCCGCGTCCGTAGACCTATCGGGAACGGACTCGGCCCTATATCCGTTCGACCCCCAGCAGGAGAACTTCCAAGAGATCTGGTTGCCCCCGACCAGTATGTATCCCTATTTTCTGTTCCCCGCTGCCGCGGCTACGGACCGCACGTCCTATTACGATAATAACGAAGGCGCGGACGGCGAGGACGCCGGTTATCGCGGCGGCGGCGTTTACGCCAACAATCGTCAGCCGGGCCGCGAGGACGAGCGTCACGAGGTGCCCGAGCTGCCGGGTAATCGGCCGGGCCGGCCGAGGATCTCCGTTTACGCTCCGTACGACACGTACGCCGAGCGTGACGGCGATCCGGAGGCTGAACGCGCCGAGCCCGGGGGCTACGATCGTTCGGGTTACGGTGGGGATCATCACCGCGGGACTTACGGTCTCGGGGGCCACGATCAGGATCAGCATAGACGGGCTCAGGACGGACGTAGGATAGGAACAGCCTTTGGCCTTCAGCCCTCCTCCTCATCTTCTTCTTCATCATTCGGCCACTCTTCTTCCTCCTCTTCTTCTTCTTCATCATCGTCGTCTTCATCTTCGTCTTCTTCCTCCTCTTCTTCTTCTTCTTCATATCCCAACAAAGCCAAGCATGATCATGCCTCGAGCACCGAGCACCTGCAGCCGCAGTCCCCGCGTCAAAATTCGCATGACCTTGAACAGCACCAGAACGTCCCGTATCTACGGCATCGCGATCGTCACCAGCAGCAGCATCAACAGCATCGTCACGATAATTCCGGTTCTCCACAACCGGCAGCTCCGCATCCAGCACTTGCACCTGCACCCTCGCGCCCCGGCACAACACCTGACTTAGACGATCGCGATCCTCTGGCACAACCACCACCCGCGCACCAATGGCACTTCGGCGTCGGCACCAAGACATTTGCACCGAGACCCACCTACTACTACAAGCACAGGGTCGTCGTAGGCCGGATCGACGAGGACTTTGACGACGACGACGACGAGTCGGCTTCGCGCCCCGGTGGCGCTGGCGGCTACTCGTCGCCTGTCGATCGACTCTTCGATCTCCGCGAGGCCTTCGACGGCTTCGTCGATCAAGGTTCGTACTTGGACGCGGGAACCGGGTGGGAGGGGTACCGATTTTTATTTTTGTGGCCGGACAGCCGGCTGGTAGCGATCGGTTATACTTGGGAGAACTGAGGACAGTGCGTAGTTAAGTTGTATGTTAATTTTCTGGGGGTTTTGGCGATACTCATCAGTCGAACGATCGCTTGGTTTAATTTAATTGGAAAATTGATATTGCATTTTATTTGCATAGATCGTGGCAGAAGTCATTTAAATAATTTGACTATTTATTCGACTGGTCAGTGCCCGTTGTAACCTCTGTCGAGTTACCTAAGAAGAGCATTAGAAAATATTTGTTTATCGATGACACTAAATGTACAGCATTCAATGTGCGTTTCATAAGATTCCATTGTCATCACTAGCTTTTCTAATGACCTCTCCTCAGGTTCACTGATCCGCTCAACTCGTCGATCGAATCGAAAAATGATCCGACACTCGAGTACACTCGACAGTGCGTGAAACGCTTTCGATCGTCCCGTCGGATTGTCGAAGGGAATCCGAAGACGCTGCGCGTCTCGTTTTTCCCTTCGACACCGGCGCGTTTGCGACGCAACCACCCGGAGTTCTGAAATGAAACCGAGCGGAGCTATAACTCTCACCCTGCGCGTGGAACAAAAGCGCGGAGGAAAGTCGAGACGCTCGATCGTGTCTCGGGAAATAAGGCGCGCGCGACCGGACTGCGAGCTCGCGAGCTGGAGACGGTGAAGGGGGTGAGACACAGCAGCCCGGACGACCGAGTATTACGTACATGTGCTGGTACGACGGAAACTGAGACGACTCTCACGCAAGATCACACTCCGCCTTTGTCTCTCGCTGCTTGTCTCGCCTCCTCGTCCTCCTCTTCTTATTTTTTTTCTTTGTTTTTTTTCGTATTTTTCGCGAAATCGAGAGGACCCCAGCGAGCCGACGGGCAAAGAGACAAAGGAGGGGATCGCTGTGTACCAATCTCTTCCAGCTCTCTTTCTGTTCTCTTGTTCGGAGCACGAGTCTTGCTGCGCGCTTCTCTTCTCGGTCGTTTTCCTCTTGTACACTCAGCTATTACTGTACGTCGCGCGTAAAAAGAGTGTGGAAAGTAGTGTGTACCTTTTGTGCTTTCCGCGTTTCCGAGAGAAAAGAGGAGTTTTATACCGGCCGGGTAAGAAAGGGCAAGAGAGCGCGACGAAGAGAGCGGGCACACGGCGGGCGGGTGCTCCGACGTCCTTTGAGAGACGTCGAGTTAACCTCTAGCGCCAAACCCCATCATCCGTTCCGCTCCGCTCTGCTCTTGTGCTGCTCCATCAACCCTCTCGGGTTCGTTCATCCTCGCTAATACACCACGTTTTTTTTTCTCGCACGCGTCTCCAGTGAAAATCATCTCGCATCCCGACAACTCGACGAGCTACGCGCTCATAGAGTCGCAGCTCGAGAATCCGCTCATCGACGCCGATCACGACGACATGAAGGCACTGAAGGCGCTGCCGCTGCCGGGGATACATCATCGGCCGTATCACAGGCGGAATCACACGGGAGACGAGACCGACGGTGAGTTTTTTTTTTATAATAATACTTATGATAGAGATATTATACCGAGAAACAATCCCGCGTGATTGGTCATCGATTGGTGTTTTGACAAATAAATGTCAAAATAACATCTGGGCCCACAAGTAGGTCACAAGGGATTTTTCGAAATTTAGTGATATTTTCAAAATTGTACCTTACGGTCCATTGTCACAAAGAATCAAGATTATTGCGAAGTAGAAACCACAGTAAATGGGCTACTTCGTGACATTAGCTGCGAAACAGCGTGACAACGACGACGTCCGTCATCCGGTGTGGCCGAAATTACGCGCAAACGCCGTCTGCTTTACAGTCCGAGGGAGCGCGAGCAGTCGTCGCTTCTCCACCGCTGTCTCTATTCACCGGACAAGCACTGCCTCGAATTTCAGCCCGTAACCGTATTTGACTAACACCCTCCGACTACAGCGCTGACCGCATTAAGCGGCGTCAGTCGTGTACCACCAGCCACGTCTGACCAAGACTAGAGCGTAACTACTGGCGGATGCACAACGACGGACCGACGCCTCTCTGCTCAGGCATCTCGCGCCCGAAGCGCTAACAAAGCTCGTTCAAAGGACGCACTGAGTGCGGATTTTCCTCGCTCGCGTTCCGTCGGTCTTTCGTCGCCTTTCATCGTCGTCTCGTGTAATTCACACCGAGGAAAAGTCATTTAAAGTCCAACGTCGACGACTGCGAATAGAACCGAGAGCGAGAAAACGCAATTGACGTCAAATTGCCGTTTCGAGAGCTGATTCACCGTGGAAAACAAATCGATTCTATTACCCCGAGATTGAGGCGGAGGAGGAGGCGGCAGGATAACCGTGTATATCCGTTGATGCGCCGGAACACTCGGAGCCATTCAGTTTCGACAGTCCGGAAGCTGCACTATATACCGACCGGGGTCTCTCTCTCACTTTGAGCTCGATTTATTTTTGCGACAAGGGCGAGTTTTGCCGCTACTTTCCTGTACAGGCACCGGAACAGCGGCGACTAAACGATATCGACCAGTCGTTATGAATTGGCCGATAGTCGAGCTAGAGCGCTGGGGGAAGGGGGGGGGGGGGGGGGGGGGCGGAGGCTACCAAATTACATGCGCGAAATTACATCAGGCTGATTTTCGATTTACTCTTCGTTGCCGTACAAACTCGGGCGCTCTCCAATTGCAGAGCTCCCCCTCCCTCTCTCGCTTTTCCACCCTCCTCGTTCCCCATCACAGTTCGACGATTTCCGATCTCTCTGTCTCTCTTTCTCTATCACCCTTTCTCGCGCTTTCTCTCTCTCTCCAAATCTCCGCGGCAAATTCACCCAACTCGATTTTATTCGATTCACTCTGTCCACCTGAAACAATTTGCTCGAGAAAATTGGCCTTTTATGGCTCTCCATCGATCACTGTAATTGTAGCGCACGAATTGAAGACTACTTTAGTTAGTCCCGAGTGACGAAAGTAATGTTTACGACGTAAATATACGGTCCGCGGACTCTCGTTTTGCGACGCTAAAATCTTCGCTGAGAAATGGCGTTTTATTATTTTAGTTCCGTCTGATACAGTATACCGAAATATTGCCTCATTTCGCATTTAAACCAATCGTAACATGCGGAGCAATATATTCCATTATTTTACGTCGCAATTCTGACCGTTATTATGTCGAGTATGTTAACGGATGTCATGGAGATTTGTTAATAACTGATGAGGTTCGAAATAAGTTTATTCAACAGTGTATATAAATGTTATTTATTCAATGTATCTTCTCGCTCCAACAATTTTGATCACGGAGCGAAGACATCGATTATAAGTTCATACAAATAAAAAACTCCCTATTGAAAAGGAGATTAATCCCTCTTTTAAAAAGTTCATGAGTAACGGAAAGCATTGTTAGCAAACTACTCGAGCTGTGATTGGCTGGGACTCTCAGACCGAGTCCAGGTTCATTTGTCCTTGATAACTTTGACAGTTCTGTCAAATATCGTATTTTTTTTTAATCCACTAAAAAAAAGGTTGATGACAGTGTTTTCAGAGGTAGAATATGCGACTTGAGAACAATGGTATAGGTTAAAAGTCGATATTTTGAAAAAACAAATTTCGTGACCCCGATTTGGGCGGTTTTCGGCCCGGCGGCCAGATCTACGATTTCTGACAAACTGTTCGGCCAAATTAAGTTTTTTTTTTTATAATCAACTAAAAAAGGGTTTTTCAGTTTCGATTTACCCTTTTAAAGCTTTATAAGAGCGCAGCAGCCCAAATGTATCTCCGGCACGCACGCCAGCGCGTGCGATTAGCCTAGTTATTAAATAACTTCGGTAAATAAAAAATGGTGAAGTAATTAAATAATCGTACGCATATCATGTTGGGAAAATTTGTTCATCGTTAGGTGTGAAAGTCTTCGTCGTTAGGCGATCCGTTGATCGCCGATAAACGCGCAATCCTCGTCCTTTTGCCCGGCGGGCAGTCGGGAAAGTAAAGATAGTTGAAGTCTCAAAGATATCGAGAATGCTCCTTACAGTCGTAGGCTTGTTCGCCTCCAGAACTTCGCAGCGACGACGAAGTTGCACTGATATCTATCGTCGAGGCTCGCCGCGATTTCCCTGAATGATTTATCGCGCCGGAGGTTTAATTTAATTTCAGGGGTGCACCACGCCGGTGGGGTTCGGTTCAGTGGGAGAGAGGGGTAGAGGGAGATTAGTCTCATTTCCCGCCTGAGGGACGTAGCCCCGGGTGAGGTGGTATCGTACTCCCGCCACTTCGCCGGCGGATGACCCAAATCAGAAGAACTTAAAGTTTCAACAAGCTCGCAAACTCGGCGGTGGTGACGAGCGATAAAATTTTCAAACCGTTCGACAAGGTTTCCCGTCGACGCGACCAACGAGATGGCAAAATTAAAATTCTTTTCGGCGCTTTACCAGTGTTTCCAGTATATAAGCACAGCACAAGCGGATGGACTAATTAGCGATTCGCCCTTCCAGCTCAATTCAACTCTCAGTAAGCCGTGACGTTTCTCACGATCCTCTGAAGAGTTCGTGAGCAACCATTGTTGTGGATTTATGCGGCTTCTGATTGGTTGTTGGGAAACTGGCATTTTCGCGTTTTTTTCCATCAAACTCTCTATTTTTCGGACAAACAACGGTGCTTTTTGGAACCAGCGGAAAATTTTCCAACAGACAGAGTTTTCGGACTTTACCAAATCACAAGAGAAAACATTCATTTTCGCAGTTTTCTCGTCAGTTTTTAATTTATTTGTGTTGCACATTGTGTACAATAATTCATGTCATTCAGTTTCGAACATATATGAAAATAAATTTCACGCGTGCTTCGTAATTGAAAATATGTTTTCCGGGAAAACGAACTGTCTGTACAGCAACGAAGAGCGCCGAATGAAGGACCTCGATGGCGCTTCACTAATCCGCATTTCAGACCGCGCGAAAAGGAAGATTTGCGGTGAAACGTCGAGTTAACAAAATCGTCGAGGCGAGCAGCCACGCGAACGAGCGCGCGTGGCAAAGTCCATCGCTTCGTGCGTCACTTTATCGAATAATTCCGCGAATTCTCGGAACGCGGCATTCCAGGTCCTCCGTCCCGCTACTGCAATTCACGGATAAATAATGAGTCGGCGAAACGACATAGCGGTGGTTGAGCAGCTTAAGCCGTACCATAAATCCGCGGATAAAAAAATGCCTGAAGTACGTGCTTTCCCGGCTTTTAGAGCAATTGCGGAGAACTTAGTCGAGAGGAGGAAGCCGGAGACAATTGTCGGATTGAGAGAATATTTTAATTCGACAAGACTCCAATTCAGTGGCGCGGAGAGTGGAAAAGGAAGAGACTAGAGGCAGGAAGAAAGAGAAACAGAGGAAGAGGGTGAAGAGAGAGAGGGGGGGGGGGGGGGAGGAAGGAATGGGAGGGAGTGGATTCTACGAGAAAAACGATAGCAAGAATGAGCATGTCCCAACTGAAACAAAATACAAGGAGAATTGCAAGAGGGAAGTCTCCGTGCAACCATTTACTCCGCAACGCCAGAACTCTCCCGTCGCGCATTGTATCGTGCCGTTCAGCGCGGACGTTAGCAACTAGCTTATCGCACGCTCGCTCGAAGAGCGGGACAGAGCGAGCGCACGGTTATTACGCGAGGAAACAAGCGCCGAGGGCGCTGTCCCTTTCCTTAAATGCAGTTAATTGTTTTTTAATGGCGACTCGTAGATAAGCGAGAGCCGAAAAAGCCTGGATTGTTGCACACAGTACAAAAGTACAGAGGCCTCGAAACAAGGGCACCGCGGAGTGATAAGGGTGTCACTCGGCGGAACAGATACGATCGCCGCGCGGTTGGGCAGAGGCGTTGTCGTAGATCGCGCAGATCAAGCGCGAGAAATATGGAGGAGAATGAAAAATGCGCAGCACGTGTTTTCCGATCGCGCAAGCCGTCCGGCAATAAAAGCCCCAGAGATGTAATCCACCGAGGACTGTCACTGCCGTCGGGCAACGGGCGATGCGCGGGCAGCACGAAGCATCGCGCGACGATTAATCACTCGCATGTTTGCTCAGATCAAATATAGTTCGCGAGGGATGGAACACGATGTACTCGAGAGCGTCCGAGTACTCTAATTGAATGACACTCGAGTTCGACGCGAGCGCCGCGAGTCTTCGCGAGGAACACACGTGACTTTTTTTCCGCGCCGACACACTCGACCATCAGCCGGTAACCATCAGTTTCACGAAGTGTCTCACGTCTACGCGTTTTGCGAATTTTCTGTGACGGCGACAAAAAGTGTGTTCCCGTCGACGCAACGAGAAATGTTCTCCGCTCTCTGGAAAGGGTTGAAATCTCAAATGCTGCGCGCTCGAATTCGACAGGCGAATTCGACGCCTCGTTTCGTCACGCGTCAAATCGACCGTGACATATTTTTCGCTGAGACTGCGGAGGTATTTTCGAGGCTGAAGATTTTTCAAACGAAAAAGGGCTCATGACTGCGTTTTGCGAAGTTCGCATTCCCACGATGACTCGCTCCCCATTGAATTGCTCTAAACGGGCGTGGGAAGCCGAGGGTGCGTAGGCTGGAAGGCGGGACAGACGTCGAGGGAAGGAGACGGAAAGAGTTGTTTATTTCGTACGCTGGGGCTGAATCCCCTAAACGCATCAGAAAGAGAGAGAGAGAGAGAGAGAGAGAGAGAGAGAGAGAGAGAGAGAGGGTCTCGTTTCAGCCTTGAGGTTCTCGAACCGAAAAGCTGATGTAGAAGGGTGGAAAATATTCCGAGCCCTTGACTCGAGCCAGAAGGGTGGAAGGGAGACCGACGTAAGCGAGGGGGTTAAAAACAGATTTCACCCCCCCCCCCCCGCGAGTCTCGAGTCTCTCACTCTGTCACGAGCGATTTGTATTTTTTATTAAAACGCTCACGGGGTTTGGAGGGGGTGGTTCGGAGGGTGGGGGGGACCCTCGACGCCCGCGACTGAGTCGCGGGGGAGGACGAAGCGAATCACTCAACCGTCGACTCTTTCGCTGGGGGATGACTTACTTATAAGATCGTATAAGATCGTCAGTCAGCGGGGTCGAAAGCGTCTCGGTCGTTAGAGGGACCGAACCAGGCGTCCGTCTGTGTGTGTTGCGCCCGACGTTTTATCTTCCTCCGTCTCTCCGGCCACCGCCGCGGCTTCCCCGGGCCCCGATAAACTTCGTTCCCTGCGGTTTCCCCGATATAAACTGTAACCAGAGATTCGCTCGCGAGAAGAGCGAGGCAGTGAATTTGGGTTTTACGCGGCGGGGCGTAAAAGGCCACAACGAAGCAGCAGAAGAGAGAGACTCAGGGCCAGGGAGGAGAGCTGCAGCTCTCCCATTGTCAGCGAGAACACCGCCAGCCGTGAACCCGGTCGCGACGAGCGCGACACGATGCAAACGACACCGACGGGTTACATAACTCACGGTTATCACGCGCGTCAGGCTGAAGTCATCTCACATTTGCAATATTGAAAAGAAAAAAAAAAAAGAAAAAAAAACGAAGAGGAATCCGCTATGAAGTCGTGAAAAAAATGTTAGGGTGTCAAGGCGCTTCATTCCCTTCGGTATTTTTTTCGCCAGTCACTTTTCATGCTAAAATTGTCTAATAATTCAACAAGGACACTCGAGTTTGAGCTGCTCTGCAGTATTTTTCTATTTATTCATAGTGCATATGTAGCAGTCCTAGTAATCGACTATGCATATGGATGTGGGAGTAGCTTGATGTTGAAAGTCGCGATTAGGAGGCTCACAAGGCGTTGCGAAGATCACGAAGGGATGGAAGAGCGGGTGGTTATCGGGATGGCGGAGATGCGGCCGATGTTCGACAAGGGTACCGCGTCGTTTGTCTTAATAAAGCGCATCGTATCCGACCCTCCCGCTTCGTAAACTTATGGCCAGTCATCCCTCGTGGTGGGCCGTCCCGTGGGCGTCCGCCACCTTCGTCGGCTCGGCAAGACTCGAGACGCGGCCAGACTCATTTTTCTCGCGCAAATCAGAGGACGAATATCGCTGGGAGGAGGATAAACAGATAGCGAAGAGTGAGAAAGACAACACGAGGAGTGAGGAAGGTTCGCGGTCGCGTAACTCGCACCTCGGATGTTCAACCGGTTGGGAAACCCTCGAGGCGAGGATCGACTCAACCAACGACGGTAAAACCACCGCTGAGTGCCGGAGCGGAGAGTCCATCAGGGATGTAAAAGCACGCCAGGCATCGGGGAGGGATGCGGTGGGGGGAGGGGGAGGTAGGTGGAGGGATTGAGAGTGGCCGACGATCGTTCGTCATCCGGATGACAAGACCAAAGCCAGAGAGCGCGCGAGTTTGGTTCGTTGTCTGCTTTTAGCGTTTCTTCCTTTTTGCTCGCGTCTCCATTTTCGCACCTGCCCTTTTGTAGGAATAATCAATTTCACGCCGCGCGAGTGTCAGCGATGGTTATCGACCTCTCGGTGCGCTTCGCTTTTGTGGTAAAACAAAAAAAAACAGGCAACAGTCTCCAGAGTTGGAAGAATTTTTCGGACTGTCAATTTCGCGCATCACAGCTTTCCATTTTAGTTTTGGCCCGCGTTAGCTATTCATCCTCTCTCTTACGTCTCTTTCGCGGCCTTTCTATTTCCGCTGCAGTTATTATGCAGTTATTATTAAGCAAAACACGAACGACGTCAACTGGGTCAAATCGTCTTCGCGTCAACGCCGAAATGCTAATAACTTTTTTTTTTGTGCTTCCAGATAATTCGGGAATGCTGCAGGGCGTCATGTCCGAATTCGAGAAAACGATACCTCATCAGCCGGTGAAGCTCGTCCTCTCGAGTACTTGTCATCATGCTTTCGCTTTGTGCAGGTGCAGTATTTTATCCTCGTTACCCGCGCATTCAGCGATAAACGCGACTGCTGTCAGCGTCACTCTATTCCCTATCCTCGGCGCCTGGTACCACGTGGAGTAGCACAGATGGAATGCGAGAAGAGGCTGATCAGCGTGCTCGTAATCGGATGTGGGAATCTGACTACTTGATGAGCGCGCCGTCGGTGATGAGCTTTAATTCTCCTCGCGATTCGTCCAAGCTGCGTCTGCGTCAAAGGCCCCGAGGAGGGGAATAGAATTCTTGCGACGGATTCACCGAAGCGTTCAACGCAGTCTTCGCGTGTATATTATTAACTTCTGTCGTACGTATGTGACGAATAAACGACGTTGACTCTAACGAAGCCGTTTCTTCCAACAGAAACGACACCGAGTGCCGAGGGCTGCTGCAACCGGTGCTCAATCACTGCGACGTGTCGAGCTGCTCGCGTAACGAGTGCATGAACGCCCTTCAACACTTCTACAAGAAGGCCAATCACAAGCATTCCATGGAGATTGCCTTTTGCCTGTGCAAGTGAGTAATCGTGTCCCCTAATTCATTGGGACTGGTCCCGGTGGCGGCGTCGGCGGCGTCGGCGGCGGGAGCTTCGGGTACGACGATGGTGAAGTAGCGCCGACGAGGGCGAAGGCGAAGGAAACGGAGAAGACGTGGGTGAAGGAGAAAGACGAACGCAGAAAGAGGGAGAGAGAGAGTGAAAGCACGAGGGAAGACGCAGAGCGAGAAAGAAAAGGGAGGCAGGTCCCGCCAGACGAAAACGTGGTCCCGACGTCTCGGGCGCCAATTTCGGATCGCAGGATTCGTTACAGCGACTCGAGGCACTCGCGAGGTTGGGGGGAGTTATAACTCCGAAGCAGACGAAGCGCCGCAGGAGCCAACGCCGAGGATCAGGAGCGCGAGAAGAACACACACACACTGACGCAATTTATACGTACACACCTAATTATAGTCCCGCAGGAAGCGAGTGTGCCTTTCGCCTTCCCGCGAGGTTCCCGATCCTCGGGGATTAAAAGCCGATTGTTCGATTAAACACAACACGGCGAAATCACGGCGAGAACACCGCTGGAATAAACGGGATTGGAGGAAACGTTGGCGCAAATACAGTAATGGGGGACGCTGTTTAGCGGATCGGGGAAATCGTCGCGATTACTCAGCCGCCGCGGGACGTTTGTACTTATTATTTTCCTTCTCGAGCGCTGGATTCTTATCTCTCGCATTCCCGCGTGTTTCTTCTAAGATCGTCCAAGCACTTCCCCATGTTTCCATTGTTGCAAGTCTGTCTGATTTTAGTCTCCATCTTTCAGTCCCTGTCTCCTTTCGGTCGGTATGGCAGAGCGGGACAACCTTTAACGAACCTGTTTTAACTTTTAAGTGGCTCCGCTCCAGGAGGGAGGGGTGAGGGCGTCACAATGTCCCCCGGAACTCGGACGAACCCAATTCACCGAGCACTTCTCCGGTCTGCCGCGATTTTCCTCGCTGACTCCCACCGACTTCCGTTCCCCCGCGGCGACGTCCGCCTCGCGAGATACTTATTTTTTTCGCTCGCGTCCTTTCGAGCCAGCCTGCTTGCTCGCCCCCTTTGTTCGAGATCCACGGCAACGCTTCTCTTTAGACACCGGTTTCCCAGCGAGCGGCACAAGACTGTGTCTTCCTTTGCTCGTCGTTACATCGTCCCCCTGCTTCACCCCGATCTACCCCACCTGGGCCTCATCCCCTATCCCTTGCCTCAGTCGCATTTCGTCCGTTCATTATCTCGTTGCGTCGCTCGTCCCTGAATAAAATAGTACCGTGCGGCCACTCGTTCAGTGGTGATTCAACAAAGCAGCGCGCTTTTCGTAAAATGGCTCGTGATAATTCTCCGCCGCTCTAAGTCCGCTCGCTCGTCAACGCGTGTCTCGCGTTTGCGAGACAATGTCGAGTCCACTGTTGAACGCGGGGAACACGGAAACGTTAAACAGAGAACCTCCTGGCAAGTCAGGTATTTTCGTCGTGCTCAACCGGCGGTACAAATTCGGAAAATAGGTTGGGCATGGTACGCAGTAAGTCGGTACGTTGTAGGAACCTTTTGCAGCATCGACCGTGCTCCTCCAGTCCAGATATAAGCGGCTTGGGGGCCTGGGGTATTTTCCGCAGCGCGGAAATATAATACAAAATCTTGAATCACATGTGCATCCACCCGGGGAACGCTCGCCTCCCACCGCCGCCGCCGCTGCAACGGATTAACATAATCGCCCTTGCGCTCTTTGAATTCAGATTTTTCAGAGATGATTTATTGTTTTCCCCAGGAAAACCGAGGATAAGAGGGATGAGTGCATCGTGGCCCAGGAGAAGATGCACCCGGCGTGCGCTCAGCGAGTTGAACTCGCGGAAATGCCGACCTGCCACAGTCTCGCCGAGGTCTGTCGCGAAGATAAGAGCTGCAGGTACGCTTCTACTTTCAAATCTGGAATATAATATTTCCGATAAATATAGATCATAAATAAATCAAATTATTTACTGTGCTCCTTTTTTATGTTCAATCTCAATTATTTTACTTATCTTTGATCGACAGAAACAAACTGGAGCACTACGAGCAAAGTTGCGCCGTGGACAGCGTCACGAAAAAATGTGCCGGGCCACCGTCGGACTGCAGGAAAGCCATGCTCGGAATTCTGGGAACGGAGCTGAGATCGAATTGCGCCTGCAAGGGAACGGATTTCACGCAGCTCTACGACTGTCTGGGCTGGCAGAGATTGCTGTGGGTGAATCCTTGCGTCGGTGAGTGCTTCTCCTGCGATAGGACGATAATTTGACCGTCGGCGTTCGGGGTCGTCGAACCTCTTGGTCTGCCGCTATTCGAAATTCAAGATGTGTTAATGCATCAATGCATCTTGAGGAAAAATACAGGTTATCCAGGACGAAATGCCGCAAATCGGAGTCAAAGAGAAAGCCTACTTAAATGCTTAAAGCTGTTGAACTCTGATCTCTTGGGAAACGATCAAATTTGAGTAGAGTTTGAATGCACCCATTTATTATTTGTAATGCAGAGATGAAGACGTTTAAAAAATTCGAATATCCGGATCTCAGATGTCATCTGAAAAATGCCGTTAGCGATAATTCGACGCTATGCACTTTTATTTCAGTCGCGATGATTTTTTTATCCCATAATACCGTCATCGTTATTCCGGACTGCGAATGGAGTGCAGTGGATTTCGGAGTAATCCGTAGAACCAGGGGAAAAAGGGACGCGGAAAAAGTGGAAAGAGTGGCCGTACAGACGTTGCGATTTAGAGCGGCGAGGTGGATTCGAGTGAAACGATGGGACTAGCTCGAGTCCTCGCCGGCCGAGCGAGTACGCGCGTCTCCTTCTCTCCTCGTCTCCTCGGCTTCGCCGTTTCTGTATCTCGACGAAAATGCTGCTGGTCGATCGGTGAGCCGCGTGGAAAATCGCAATTACCGAGCCGGCGAGCCTCTCGGCGCAGCCGAGGGCGAGCGAGCGCCAGATACAGAGATACAGCAGCGGCGGACGGTGCATGTGCACCATGGAAAACGAGAGATGAAGAAGCGAGAGTGAGCCGCTGGTTGAACGAGAGAAGGAGACGAGGACAGGGAGACCCGCTCACTGCTCTCTGGTTCTTATTGATCACGAAAGTTGTAAAGCAAGCTCGTCGTAGAGCGACGCAGAACTCTCTTGGTGCAGCATTCAGCGGTTAGATAAGTCATTTAGATTGAAAGAAATTGCTCTCGCTACTCCTACAACTGTACACAAAGTACATAACAGGCCTGAGACTGCGATTGCCTGATTTTTATGTTATCCAACTAATTTTTTATTTTTTCCATATGCCAATGAACCCCACAAGGATTCTCCCTGAAATAATAAAAATTACAATTTCTAGTCGAGTCGCAGAAAGATTTTCACGCGAGAAAGAAGCACCATCATCACGTTCATCAGCATCCGAGAACGACGACGGCGACGCCAATAGCAGCGTCCACGACGACGACGGCTACCACGTACCTCGCCACGACTCTCGAGGTCGTCGAAGCGGTGGAGGACAACGTGATACCGGAAGTTACGAGAAGTCCGACGACACAGCCGGCGAGCACGACGACGGAGGGTAGCACGGTGCCGCCCAGCACTACTCCCAGCACGACGACCACCACGACCACGCCGCCTCGTAAGTATATTCCTCCTGGCGTTCCGTAGCGCACGACGTTGGGCGAAACTGCTGGCGTAGGAGAAGAAAAGTAACGTCGGTGGGTATGGCGACGGTCGACGTCGGGCCAGACAAACGAATGTTATTTCGCGGGACGTCGAAATGTTTGCAAAGTCAGCGTCAGAAACGACAAGAACTTTGATCTCGCGGAGCTTATGGGCCAATCGGTTGACGTTTCGACGCGTTTTCGTGAAGGTTTCGGAACGAAATGTACTTTTTTTTTTTCGTCCAATCGTCTGTAGTCCTGAACAGTCAAGCTGGAAAGCAGTACACCGAGTCGCGAGGTAGAGTCGTGGGGTTTGTATACCCGAGTGGAACAATCCTGTGACGTCTGTGCGACAGAAACGTGGAAAATAAGGCGGTGGTAAGAGGGAGTGGGAAAGAGAGAGGGAGAAAGAGAGAGAGAGAGAGAGAGCAGCGCAGCCCAGAGAGTTAGGCAAATAGCTACGGACGATTGTGTACACAAGTTTTCTTCGTTGCCTCCATAGGTTTCTGCGTGGTTCAAAGGGCAAGACAAACTCACCAGTACATTCGAGAGGGCAAGGGCAAGAGGGTGAGTACCCAAACTATTTCAATATTTACCCTCGACGCTATTGTGAAATAGGCAACGTGTCCAGTAGAAGCTTATTTTCCGTTTTTGACGAAAATATCAGAGCCATGCGATGTAAAATCGCCGCCGATGTAAAATTCATTACTCGAATAATAATTGCCGAATGAAAAATACATCCCGTAAAATACAGCCGTGGCCTCGGGCGATCGGAGTAAAATCAATTACCACCATTGTGAAACGCGAGCGCTAATTGAAAAATGTTTCGACGATCATTTGACAATGTAATGCATAGTCTTATTCATGTTTGCGTTGCGTTCTCATTTGTTTTTTTTTTTTTATTTTTTTTTAATTCTGAACAGCTCTATCGGGACGACGAGCCGGAGTGCTCAGAGCTGTGTCAGTGCGGCGAGGGCGAGGTACTCGTGTGCAACACCATTTGCGTCGAGTCGTCGCCGTGCAAGACGGACTTTGCGTTTTACAACCACGCCGCGCCCGCTTACCAGGCTTATCGCGGCCGTTGTCTCTGCTACAGCGGGCGATTCATATGCATGCGGCCTTCACCCGGTGAGTAATAAGCCCATCTCCGGCATCCAGTGTAAGACTTTCGGTGGTTATGCAAGGTTTGTGATACAACCGCTTGCTGAGGACAACCCGAGGACCCGCATCTCTGCCTCGGCATCGCCGAAACAGTGACACGAGTCAAGATGCGCGACGGCAGTAGATACACTCGGGTCACACGTTTCGCAAGACCTGAGAACGCTCTTTTCTCCTTCTAACTAAATCGAAGGAGAAAAGGCGACGTGTAAGACGTTCGGTAGGTCGGACCCACATTTGCCACTGACCAATGTATTGTGGAGACAGTGACGCGAGTCAAGGTGCGCGGCGGCAGTAGATACACTCGTTCGGGTCAGCCGTCTCGTGAATCCTGAGAACACTTTTTTACCCTCATTCCAACTCAACGGGATGTTCTCCTCGACCGCCGGATAATTTGCGGTCGGTCTTGAACACTCTCTTGCCATTTTCATCCTCGTAAAAATCAGATTAATCGTCTTGTAAAGTTTCACTGCCGCGCGCGGTGTTTGACTTCAACACGAGAAAATAGCCGACTCGTTACTCTCGTTACAACCGTCGCTCGTTTTCCTCGTTTTTTTTTTTTTCTGAAAAGGACAGACCGATTGCGTTACCGCGAATGCTTCGCGCTTGTTACCGAAGCTTGTACCGCCGCAACCGCCAAGGAGAACGCGGCGTCTCTGTCTCTTTCGCGCGTCAATGACTTTTACGATACAATAAGAGCCCTTAACATCGTCGTGCGCCGTCGAGTTGCCGGTCTCCGAGCGATGTAAATGGATTTACAGTGGCACACGAGTCGAGCGGACGTACCGGGCCGCTCGTTAAAAGGATACCAAAAGTCGTTGCTGTCTTGCTTGGAACCCTCTGTTCTCAATCTCTCGCGCCGTTACCGCGGTGCAGTTTGGAAAATTGACGCCCATATAAATAGCATAACGAGAGAAAGCGTCGTTATCAATGGGCCACGAGGCTCTCGGCGGTCTCGTAAAACTCGTATCTCGCAATAAATAAAACGAGGGCGGCGAAAAAAAAAAACATTTTACAATCATCAGTTAGGCGCTCGTAATAGCTTCGACAATTAACGATTCGTGTGTTAATTAATTTGTGTTAATATATTCGCAGAGGCTTATAGCATACCGCACGGAGTCTTCATGTTCCTGGGATACAGTGAGACGGACGAGACGCTGCTGAGGCCTCACAACAATCTCACCGTGCTGGACGCGGTCAATTCACTCGACAGTTTCATGCGAGAGGAGGTCAACAATCAGGTGAACTATTATAATCACAACAAAGTATCAGCGAAACTTCGTTTTTTTTCCTCCCCCCTCCCCCTCCCCATCCCGAGTGCAACGAATGGCGTCTCGTAATATTTCCTAATTGCAAGTAACCAGAATAATAAGAGACTCGTTAGCAAGCGTTAAACCCCTCGCCGCTCGCTCGACATTCGTTGCGCTCAAACTTGTTACATTTAATTACACGTTAGAAAGTAATTAGAGATGGAATAAATCTACCTCACGTGCCCCCGTCCAGTTCCCTTACCCCGAGCCACTCTCGCGCCCTTCGACGTGAACTAAGTGATAGCAACGCACGCACACTCTGTAACATAACGGCTGATCTTAACATTTGATCCACAGACGGTGTGCACCCTTTTCCTGTACAACGTGACGAGGGAAAATGTAATTGCGGTGGCGCGTCTCGGCGGGGATAATCCACCCTTGAATAGCAGCCAGGCGCAGAGCTTGCAGCACCTGCTGCGCGTCAAGGTGAGTGAGAGAAACCGACTCGTGACCCCCCTCCAACGAGCTCTGAGAGACCCATGAAGCTCTGAGCGACGCTGTGTCGGTGGAAAATGGAAAACCAGCGAGATGCTGCTGAAAATAAAAAAAAAATCCTTCTTGCCCCTCGATGCACAACGAGAAGTTTTCAGCGCTATTTTGTTCCGCGAGCCTCTGTATTTTTCCGAAACAAACGTCGCGACTCCGAGAGTTCGTTACAAGCCGACGTGATTATGACGTCGAGTTTTATTTTTTTTTTTTTTTGCGTCGTCCAACATTACTTCAGCCACCGGGCGGGCGGCGCGAGACGTGTCCGCGAAGGCGGAGAAAGAGAATTCGCAAATCCTAGTCTCGTTAACTCGATCTACGGCGTTAGTTAACGCGGACATTAATTACTCGTTTACGTGAAACAAGCGGCTCCGGCCTCGCAGTCCTTCAGAGTCGCGCGCGGTTGTTCGCGCGGGGCGCAAAGTAGTTTGCCGCTCGTCGCGCTCGCGAGACTCTTTAGATTACGTGTATATTGTGTAACGCGGCGCGTACTCGCCGGCGGTATTACTATAGGGGTGGTGTACATAATATGCGCCGCCCGTCCGCTTTCCGTTACACTTTTCCGCTTGTACCCTCGTCTATATATTTTGCCTCGCCCCGAGACTCGAGACTCGGCCTTTGAGGCCAGAGTATCGCCGTCTCCGTCGCTCCGCCGACTGAACTTTTCTCGCCGATTCCCACGGAACTCCCGGCGCTCTGAATTCGCGACAGGAGGGACGAAGAGCTGGCTGACTCTCGTCCGTTGGATGCAACTTGCCTACTGCTGGTGGTTCCTAATCTGAACCTGTGCACTCCTGAAATTACTGTTCGACTTTTCGTCGAATTCTCCCGCATTCTCGGTCTCTCTCTGTCTATCTTTCTCGAACAGTTTGTCTCTCTCTCTGCCCTCCTCTCGCCCCTTTTACTCCACACTTACATTTCCCTCCTGCCGCAGCATCCGTGATTCTTTCTCGCTTGTCCCATACGTTTCGCAGACCTGGAGCTCCGGTCGACTGCGCGCAGCGAAAACTGCTCTTCCGGTAACGGAGAAGCAACGAGACGCCACGAGAGAGACGAACACCGCACGTGCGAATGTCTCTCTCCGCGGATTTATACGGCGCACGTGTCTCAATAAGGTCGGACCCGGATTGGCCATCCAGATTCTCCTCGAGCTGATTCATTGACTCCGAGATTCGGAATTTTCTCGCGGTCGGCACTCGCGTAATGTCAGGTTCTCCGGAGTTTCGACCATTCTTTTTTCTCTCCGCAAATCCATCTTCCAATCCTGATTACATTTTGCAGTTTGTCGTGACGCTCGGGCTGGGATGCACTTTTCGCAATGCAAAAAATGGCTGAAGAGAAGACGCTGGGTACGTCGATTCCATCGGATATTCGCAATGACGACACATGTCAACGAGTGTCACGAGAATTTCCAATACTGTTTTTGTCATGTAGGTTTCGTTGGCCCGCACGAACCGTTGTTGGATTTCGCACTTGTTGCTACACGGTGACAGACGGGGTCCGATGGTACTACCCGACGACCGTAGCAATTTGTCTCTGGCCAAAGATAATTTTACCGGACTCTCCTGCCCGTTTGTATGTTTAATGAGCAGCAGCCGCACAACCGGCGTTTAATCGTCGCTCCCGAATGAGCGAGAATATCGCCAACAACAACTCGCATCGCGAGTTGCACGAGAAATCACGAAATTCGCCCGCACAATCAGCGGGCGCATGATACACCGTGGGGGTTTCGTCGCCGGTGGTCGAGGACCGGACAGCCAGAGTTGTTACGTCGAGTGGGCGGTTCGCGAGTAGTTGGGGTCGCGCGCTTATCAAGTCCTTCCCAGTTTTCGAGAGCTTTAGGCGAACTCTCTACGGTATTGCGGGACGACCGAATTTTCGAGCACGGCGAATTCCGAAACCCGCGGAAAATCGAACTCGTTGCACTGCGAGACGGGAGAATTGAACTCTCTCATTCTCTCTCGCAAATGAGTATTTAATAAAGTAATTACTGGTTATTGCACGAGGGAGGAGAGAGAGTGAGTGAGGAGAAAGGGATCCGGACTGTGAGTGCGTTATTCCGGGTGGAAGCCAGGAAAACGGAGACTCGCAGAACGATAAAGCACAGTTTTAACCACCCCTCCACCGTAAATCGATAATTTCGTTCTCGCCTCCTTCTCCTCCACCCTCCGGCCCTTCGCTCTCTCTCTCTCTCCATTTATAGCCTCCGGCAGCCCGTTCTCCACCTGCCGCTGCATTATTCCAATTAGTGCATGCACAGTGACGCGTTGCTTAGCGAGAATGTGCAGTTAGCAGAGTAATTATATACCCGCGCATTGGTGGAAGCCGCCGCTGCATGCTAATCTCGAGATAGCGATATCGACGCTCGCTCCATAAAGCATCAAAGATCTAATCCTCGGCTGCTCTCAGAGAAAACAGTGTCTGGATAATATTATACGCCTGATTTACTAGTTCGAATTTTATCATGAGTCTATCAAATATTTCGATCTGGATTTCTTATCAACGTCGACCCGTTAGCGTGTATAAATTACCTACGATGGCTTTTTACTTATTTTTGTTCTTTCACGAAATAATTGACCTCTCACGTAAGAGAGGGGGGAGGGGGGGGGGGGGGGGGGGGGGGCTCGAGTCTTAGAACTCTAAGCTTGCAGTCTTTTAGCGGGAAAAACGGGTAGCGGTCAGAAGGGACGCAGTCGGCGGAAGGATAAGACGAGCGAGAAGGAGCGAGGGGAGAGATTGGTTGAGATCAGTGTTTCTCGAACTCAACGACCACCCTGCGGCTGGTAAGTCGATCCTTCCGAATTCCGCGGCTTCTCGAGACAGACCGAACGCGCGCAGTCTCTCACCCTCTGCCACCGCTGGGTCGGCGCTGATCGAACCACCCTTGCGTCACTTCCTTCCAGTATCGCGGTGTCTTTTTTCTCTCTATATCTACCTCTCTCTTTCTCTCAACCCCCATCCGCACCGCAGACGTACACGTTCTTCACGTCCGCCCGAAACTCATCCTTCGGCTCTCAGCCTCCTCGTCGACTTCGCCCTCCTCGAAGACTCGAATCTTCCGCAGCCAAACAGCATCGCCCGTTCGACGAAACAAGGTACTCTTTATTTTCAATTTTTTTATTTTATTTTTTTCCTTCCGTGCCTCAGTGCCGAATAAACCGAACTCCTCTGATCCCAGTGGACGACCCTTCACGTTATTTGGCCTGCACTTCGACCACTGCACCTTTTAGACGCCTCGCGAGCAAACCTACAGCCTTTACTATTTTTTTTTTGGAGCTTGTGCTCCGCTCACTCGAAAAAGTCCACCTCGGTAGCAACGGCAGCGGTGCCGAGCTTCTGGGCTCGAGCGTAAAGCCCCCTGCGGAGGCCTCGAATATCGCGAGAGAAATTAAAGTAACGTATAGAGTGCGGACCTCTTCCTGCTCGAGCGGCGAGCGTGTCACGAAATGTCGTGACTCCCGCCACTTCTGTACGTGCTCTTTCTGCGACGTTTTCTCCGTATCGATTCACTAATTTCAGCCTCTCCCTCCCTGCCCCCTTCCCACGTGCATGCGCGACCCTTTTGACGAAGTCGTGAAAGTTTACTCGTAAAAATTTACCGAAAGCAGACCCCCCCCCGGCATAATCTCCCTTCATCTCCTTTGCCTTTCTCTTCCGACGCGCGCCAAGCACGGAATGCTGCATCACGATTTGTGTTTCTCGAAAAAAAGAAAAAAAAAACACACACACACACAAAAAGAATAAACGACCGAAATGCACAAAAGTTCCACGTGGCGTGTATTTCGCGATAGATATTAATTCGAGGGAACAATATTTTGCCGGCAGATTTTAAATGGGGCGTTATTTGGGCGTCCAATTATTTCACGCGAAATTCTTCCAAAGAAGTGAAGTAATTAGAGAAAAAAAGTAATAATAATTTGAGGAGTATTAAATTCTCGCATGAAAAAAGAGAGCGAAAAAACCAACCGGAGGAAAGCCACGTTGAAGGGGGGGGCGGAAACATTTTCCGGAAACGCGGGGGATCCCTTCGGAAGGTCCAATAGTTTTTCTGTAATGGACGGCGAGGCAAGTGCCCCGCGCTCTGCGGCTTCGGGATATATTCGAGGGCACCGCTGCGCGCACCACCGATGCGATGGATATCACAGAGGGATTCGTGCGCGCGGGGCAGCGGAAGCGCAGTACGTATGCGCGGCTCCCGCGAATTCCAATGCGTGATCGTGGCTCGAGTGTATGGAACGAAATTCCAGGCGCGCAGGGCGAAAGTTTCGCCCCCCACCCCCTTTGCCCCCCGATGGAGCTTCTCGGGACTCGGAGAGTTCGCGCCGGCGGTAGAAGGGAAATGTTAGATAAGCAGATATAAATTATTGGGAACGAGGTTCCTCCTCGTGGATGGTCGGTGCGAGAGAGAAAGAGAGAGAGACAGGGGGAAGGGGGGGGGGGGGGAAGAAATAAGAGGGAGCCGAGCGCGCCGAAAGGATCTCGGGGCCAGGAGTAACGGGGCCATTCTTCTACCCGCCCTCGACTGGCGAGAGCTTCTCTCTTTCTCCTCATCGGCGCTCGCTCCTCCTCTCTCGTCGACCTATACACTCTTCCAGCCTTATCGACACCTCGTCCGGTTATTTATTGAGACCGATCGATAGATCCTTCGTCAAGGACGCGCGACAGGGAGTACACAGCATTAATGAAAAAAGAAAAAAAAAAAAAAAAAAATCTCATTACTATCCACGAATTATTTCCACAAGACCGGCAGGATTATCCAGATGGCCTAGGCATTGGATTCGTTCCTAGTCTATTTAAAGATTGCCAATCTCACGCTTCGAGCGACACTCGGAAAGACATCGTTCGCGTATGAGCGCATCTGAATACTCTCAATTACACCAAACTCACCGTCGTTGACGCCAATTTGGATGAAAATATAATCTCCACGCTCCGGGTAATAAAATTAATTTTGATCTCGCCAAATGGAATAAAAAATATCGCTCCGTCGGATTATTTCTTCTCAAAATAAACCGGAGAAGCTGTGGCACGCTCGGTCGCTCGGTGGCTCTCCTTCGTAACTTCGTTATTTGACTTCGAGTCCGGGTGACTCCCGGAGAAGCCGATAGAGTTCCCCAAAGACACACACGTGCGGTATACGCAATTCCAAAGCTCGTTTCGGTCAAACCTCGCGGTGAGACGAGGACAGAGAGAAGGGGATCCGGATGGTCTGAGAGGAGAGGGGGGGGGGGGGGGAGAGGTTGAACGAGGGTGGTCGAACGAGAAACCGATTCAGTTCTGAGTAGCGTTGAGAAAATTCAATGAAAAGTCGCAGCACGCCGAGAGTGTAGTCTAAGTCGCCGAGGGGAAGGGGGGAGAAGAGGGGGGTAGAGGTACACGAGACGGGAGAGGGTGGTTCGAGTGAGATCGATACTAGGGGATGCGGCCGTAGGTGGCTTTATTGGCTTTATGCCAATGGTAGGGAACAGGGCGAGGGGGGAGGGGGCTATCTATGTGGAACACCTGCGCGTGTCCTATAGCACAACGTACGCTGTGGATATATATGTCGGATGTTCGCCCCCCCGCGACTTTGGTCTACTTGCTGCGCGCACCGAAGGCGAATAAAGAGCGCCTATAGGTGGTGCTGCCTGGTCTGTAGCTTTGCAGCGAGCTTGGGGTGTGAGTGAAGCTGAACCGCGAGAGCGCGAAGGGAATTTCCGCGCGGCCTAAGGTCGATCGGATTGGTCGCGGCCGTAGCGATCGTTTCGAGCCGGTTCGAGCCATCGAGGGGGATCAACGCCGGCTCTCGATGGCGAAGCGAATTTTCCGTCCCCGAATTTTCCGCGTCTCAGCGGCGAGTCTTTTTTTCGACGGACGAATCGCTAATGCCGCGGGCGGTCGTTCGAGGTGGCAGCAATTTGGCAATGATTGCAATTTATATATACATCGACGGAAATGAATATATGCAATACATGTTTCGTTTCAGTTTCTTTTTCCTTTTTTTTTTTTTTTTCAGGAAAAAGTTCTTTCCGATCAAATGCCCTCGTGTATTCCCACCGGAAACGAGAAGTAATAGGCGAGCGGAAGCAAGAGCAGAGGATATTCTTCGAGGATCCTCCGGCGAAATAGCCGGAGCCATGTGCCCCCTCCCCCCTGCCCTGCCACCCGCTCGAAGTGGAGTATGCATCGATATGTGTCGAGCTTATCGGCGCGATACCCCGGAAATTCGAAGTCGAGCCCGGGAGTTACAATAAAAATGCTAAATTCAATCCGAGGGAGACTAAACGAGTCGAGGGGGCGGCAGAAATTCCGGATATACGCGGACGGACAGCTGCGGAGCGAGCGGGCGAGGCGTCTCTCTCGTCCCCTCGTCCGAGAGGGGGTGGATGGCTGTAAGGGATGAATTTCTCTCTCTACCTTCGCGGCAGCGGAAGAGCAGCCAAAGCGTCTTAAGAAGTGGGTTACCCGTTGCCGCGATCCGTGCGGCAAGGCGTCAACCCCCCTCGCCCCTCTCCCTCCCCCAGATTCGATACGGATCGAGGGATAATCGAAGTGACGCGCGCCGCGCCATTCTCCACGGGAGATTTAATTAAGTGCCGGATGGAAGTTGAGAATTTCCGAGGGCGTCCGGGAATCCTGCGAAGCGAACCGAAGAAAAAAGATATATACATGTATATATATAGATATAGACTATAAGTGGAGGTACCGTTAGCGTGGAAAGTGCTAAGTAATTCTCGCCAGGACACCGTGAAAGAAAAAGAAAAAAATCAATGTATCTCTCGTGTAATCGCCGGTAATGCATATAATCGCGACGTCCCTGTCTCGTTTGCAGAAACAGCGAATGCATTATCGGAGCGTTATCGGGTGCAGGCAGTGTCGCCTTTTTTAGGTACCCTTATACATATTAATAAATTATATTTATTCGTCGTTATTCCGTAATATGAGGGTCCGCCTCGCGGGATCCGATAAATATTTAATAACGGCAACCCAATCAAATTCCATCATCAGCTACCGACGAGTTATTACTCGTCGATGCGATTCAACGAAATTTCCGATTAACATGGAATTGAAAAACGAAAATATGTATTTTGATAAAGGTACAGACGTCATTTTTATTTTTCTGTTTATTTTTATTTCTGTGTTGGACGAAGCTGCAAGTACATCCTGATTACGGGACGAACTTCGCGTCCAATAGCCTCGGTCCATTAGTCTTATTGGTGCACAAACGCGGGTCAAAGGTCAACTCCGCTGACTCTGAAACTCGACCACGAGCGTCAACGTCTCGTACGTTTTGTTATCGCCGTCGGAATCTTCCGGCCGTTCGTTCGTTCGTCCGACGATCCGCTCGGTCGTTCTTCTCGAGACAAATCAATATTAGTCGACGGATCGACGTGTGGCCGCGTGCCAAAGGACGTCCGAGTCGTTCGAGTTGCCGGAGCCCGCGGAGATCGTCGCGTGTACCGGAGGAGACCTCGCCGGGTCGCCGTTATCATCAGCAATGGGATCGAGAACGATCGAGATAGTGTGTCGCAGCAGCGTCTTCGTCATCGCGGGATCGAACAATGTCAGCTCCGGGGTTCCATCCCCCTCGGAAGGGGGGGGAGGGGGGGGGGGCGAAGCCATTCCTCTAGGACCGGGAGAATCGCGGGGGGTCACGCGACGTCCGATAAGTAGGCCATTATGTTATTGGCACAGCGCGTTATCTTAATGAAGACGTCATATCGTACGAATGGCCTCGCGCTCCTGTTGCCGACCTCGTCGTACCCCGTTGACCTCGAGACTATCGCCACCGTCTCGAGCTGTAAGCCCGCGAATGTACTTGAAACACCGAAATGTACTGACGTCGATTAGGCTACCATCCGCAGAGCGAGAGCGGAGGTTCGTTGCGATACTGCGAAATGTGCCACCATGGGTTTCTTTCCTCTTCGAGGGTGGTAGTAGGGGGAGCCCCCACAACCTCGAACCACTCGACGAACAGCCTTGCCGTTAATTAGCGCGCTTTCGCATCCTCGCGAGTCAACTACTCGGACTTCGCGCGAGAGCTTTTTCCCGGATCCTCGCCGACCGGGTTATTAACCCCAATACAGGAGGGCGTAGGGGCGAGGGGCAAAAAGCTCGGCTGAGGCATCTTATTGGCGTCCTGTTGACACATTTGGGTCAGGAATTTGCGCAATTACCCAGCACCCGAGGTCAAACAAAAATGCCGAGCGAAAAGCCTGTATCCAATGGGAGTAAAATCGCAAAATCGGTAAGGTCAACCCGGTTTTCCGCAAAAATTCACCGGCCTGCCGTTGCGATCTCCCCACGATCGCCGCGCCGAGTCGCGCACGAAATACGCGACGTCCGGTTTAATAAAAACGAAATGATAATAATAATAACACGTTATTTTTATTAAGGTGGTCAGGCGACGCAAGGTACGGGACGCAGAGGCCCGAGGCTGTGTTTCGCCCAGGATCGCGATGTATGCGCTGAGGAAAAGGAGAAGGAGCAGTTCGCGAGAGGGCAGCGAGCTTTCCGTGCGAGCTCGCGAGCTCCCCCTCCCCACTGCTCCCCCCGAAGCGGGGGGTAGGTTACTGCGCCCGGGACTCCTTTATCGACATTCGCTTACGTGCTCGCCCGACGTTATTAGAATTCCTTCCTTCCAAGAATCGACGGCGCGAGAGGCGTCGGATCCCGCGGACTCGTGGGCCGCGCGTTCGCAGTCGCACTCGCTGCCAATTTTTGTCGCGCCATCCGACTCCCTAGTTAAACCGACCCTCCCTTTCCCTTCCCCTCGCTGCCCTCCCACTGGCCCCCTGTCCCCTCTCCTCGGCCCCACTCCGCTCCTCCTCTCGAGTCTACACTCGCTTCAACCTTTTCCATGGCGCTCGCTATTTCTCACCCTTTGCTGCGCGACCCCGGGAAAATTAATTCCCGGCTCTCGCCGGCCCGTACGTCAACCTCTTCGTCTTCGTGCCACTCCGGGGCGCACATACTTTCACCCCCCCCCCCCCCTTCGTGTCCCCAACGAACCACCCCCTCACTCCCCATCCCCTTCTGGCCACGATCTCGCGCACAGCGAATGTGGAACGAGGGGGGGTTGATGATAAAATCCTGGGTAAAATAAAGGCGGGCAATTATATCCGTTTTATTCACGATACAATTATATTCTTCTTGCATCTTGCGAGCGTTCGCGTAATTGACCGAGGAAGATCGGAGAGGTCAGACAGGGTCATCTGGGCGGAACCATCGCGCCACGAGGAAATTCCATCCGACGAGCAGGATGGAGGTGATGATAGGTGATATAACTCGGCGGAAAGTTCGTCGCGATGGAGTTCCCGAAGAAGCTCGCAAAGCGCGGGCCGAGCGAGAGGCTTCCGAGAACTCTCCCGCCGGCTCTGCCAATCGCTTCGAATACTTGCTAAGTCTTTCGTAAACTGAGAGATATGAACGAAGCATCGAATCAATTGAATCGCCTGAACTCCCCGACTTAGACGCTGTAAAAAAATTGCTGAGCAAAGGTAGAGATGTTGAATTACGTAAAAAAGGAAAAATTATATCACACTCACTCGCGATAATAAATATTTTTTTCATCGATATTTTCGTATTTCCGTCAGCTTATCAATCTTTTCGTCAACTAGACTCCCGAGGAGTTTCACGAACTTTAGACAAAGTTCGGTCTCAGTTATTATTATCAATATATTTTCACCGATGATTCTTCATTATCGTTGACAATCAATTAAATTATTATTATCTTCATTATCATTGACAATCAATTAAATTATTATTATCTTCATTATCGTTGACAATCAATTAAATTATTATTATCGTTTCACCGGGCGAACATCCCGCATGGATTCGATGCTGCCGCGCGTCCCGCGAAACTGAAATATACTCGCGCCAAGTTTCTCGTGATACAAAAGCGTCTCTCGCGCGCAACGAGGCTGATCGAGTTACCTACTTACTGCGCGCTGTTCAGCGGGATAATCGCCGTAGTCGCGAGAAAATCGAGTGACGCGAGCGCGGAGCGCGGTCGAGTGTGCTCGACTCTGCGCGAATATATAGGTATACGCGAATATACAAACTCTGTGGGTCTGACGCGTATATCGCGGTGCCCTGCGCGTTTTGAAAAAAAAAAAAAAAAAAAGAAAAAAAAAACGCAGTCTACGCGGCGCGTACGCAAGTGGCCGCGCTCGCTAACTTGTTCGTGGAATCAAACGAGGGGGAGGCTAAGAAAATCCGGCGAGGCAGGGAGAACTCTTCCTCTCTCTCTCTCTTACTTTCTCTTTCTTACTCGCTCTATTACTCTTTTCCTTTCTCTCCCTCCGCTCGACGGTAAAGAAAGGCAGAGCCCCTTAGCACGCGATCCGACGAACCGCGAGGTGATCGTGCTCAACCCTCTCCCTCTCTCTCTCTCTCTCTTCCACTTTCACCCCTTCACCCTACCCTATTCTCCTTCTCTTTCCCTCTGCACGTCGTTGTCGTTCCGTCGCTCCGCCGTCGTCGTCGCTCGCGAGCTCCGTAAAGAGCCTCGATTATGTCGCAGCGCTCACGCGCGCTCCCGGCACCGTACGTAGACCGCGTCCTGTACATATATCGACGTTCCGTTTACCCCTCTTCGCCGTGGGTAATTCTTGCACTTGCGCGTTACGGCCCTGCGAATGATTTTACACGTGTTGCAGGAACAACAACGCGGCTCAGCCCCGGAACGACGTGACAATTACGCGCCCGAGGGAGCTCGCATCGTATAATAATCGATGAGCAGGAACGACAGAGGGAGCGAAGTCGATACGAGGAACCGCGTGTTCGCTGACGCTTGTAATTTCTTGTGACGAACGAGAGAGCGTCGTGGTCTTTTCCTTGGACATGTTTAAACACAGTTGGAGAGCTGGGGGAGGGGGGGGGGGGGGGCAGGCACGAATAGCCCGAGGGAGCGGGGTAGGTCTGCAAAAACCGTATCCACAACCTCCAAGCGCTCTGACAGGTGTAACGCGAGTCCAGGACGCGTTTGCGGACAACAAACAATCGCGCGAAGCGGCGGAAGCTTCGTGGGTTTATTGATAACCGCTCCGCAAAGCGTCATCCAGCGTTTTCGCTCTGGCGATGCGCGGCAGGCGAATGAGAACTTCGTCTTGTTACGGCGCGCGCTCGGCGTTACGATAATAACAACGTTTGCTCGTCACGCTCCGAGTTGATAATTGAGTAACGAAGGGACGGAGGGCGGGTGAAAGGGGGCTCCTCCGGTTTGCTGAGCCACCCGATACTGAAGCACGACCGAGCGGATCTGTCGTGCAGGCGGCAAAGTTTCGCGCGCAATAGCACTGGGATTGAATTCCCGCCAATGTGTCATTTTCATTGTCGATGCTCAGTTTTTTTTAACTGCTTGAAACCAGTGCGACTTGAGAACGATGGTATAGGTTAAAAGTCCATATTCCCAAAAAACTTCTCTGGGGAAGCAGAAAAAAACGAAATTGATGTAATTCGTCCAGCCGGTTGATTTACAGCTCCGTCTCGTGAAATTCATCCGGAACGTTGAGCAAGGCTGGCCAAGGGATGTTCGAATGGTAGCAGGGGGACCGGGGGGGGGGGGGGTGCGCAAGGGCGGAGGAATAGGAGGAGGGGTTGTACGAGTAGTAACGAGTATCGAGTACGAGAAGAGATGCAGGTTGAGGGGCCGGCCGGCGGGTTTGGAAAAAGAGCGAGGCGAGAGTTGGCAGAAACGGCGCGGCGTCGGTACCTGCGTTCCGTATCGAAGGGCGGCTCGGTTCGTCGGTTGGTTCGACGCCAAGGTAATCCCGATGCCCGCGAGCGACGCGCCGTTGTGGAGCGCGCTCTCGGTGTTCCGGTAGTTTCAAAGTAGCGCCTCGGGGTTCCGCGCCGGCACATCCGCTCTCTCTCACACACACACACACATCCCGCCCCTACCTACCCTGTGGGAGGGAGTGGGATGAGGAGGAGACGGAGAAGTGGGAGGGGAGGGGTGAGAGAGGGCGCTATACCGCTGAGGTTTCCGCGCGGAGCGTCTGTACATATGCAAACGTGTACACGCAAACACGCGCGCACGGAGCATCGGGACGAAATTACGCTGTGCCGTGCCGGGCGCGTACGTACCTACTTAATCAATAACGACGTCCAGACTGCGGCGTCTCGTCCGTGTGGCGCGAGCACTGCTTGAGCTAAGTATATACACATACACACACAATGTACATACACACATACACATATACTTAAATACACTACATATTAAATCGAACGCAAAGGGTACGCCGAGACTCTACGTACTCGGCACTTTGTGCCTCGTCTCTCCTCTCTTTCTCTCTCTCTCTCTTTCTCTCTTCTCTCTCTCTGTTTCTCTCGAAAAGCGGAACAAAAAGGTCCCGGCTATCGTGATAGGAGAACCGAAGCCAGGGAGAGGGGAACAACTGACGTGAGGCGGGACGGGACGGAGAGAAGAAAAATATAGCGAAAAAAAAAAAAAAAAAAAAAAAAAAAAACAGAGGAGGCCCTGTAAGGGAGGAGGCGGAGGGAGAAAGAGACCGGTGACATGCGACGCACGAACGTGTAACTCATGTATGAGCGCACACGTGGCCGGCCGGCAAGGAGGGTCCAGAGACCGAAGGAGGTACCGGAATACAAGTAAGAGGGACGAGGACGTGGGCGCTAAGGGGAAGGGGGTGGGAGAGGGTAACACGTAAAGGGTCGCCGGCATGGAAAACGCCTTGTCACGCAATGCAAATGAGTCGCTCCTCCTCCGCAGACGCGGGCTAAACCGAGAACTAAACTCTCGGCACGAGTTTCTCTCTTCCTCTCTCGATCCTTCTCGTTGCTTTTTCATTTTTTCATTCCCTCTCTCTCTCTCTCTCTCTCTTACCACCCTGTCCCCTTTTTCAACCCCCTTCCCGTTCCTTCCTGCCATCCTGCCACCCTCTCCCCCAACTTCGTACCCCACACCAACCCAGTTTGACTTTGCCCTCTATCCCTGTCTGAATCCCGCGAGGCGCGACTTCCTCGTCTGAACCGCGTCAGGACAATCGGCCACCATCACTGGACGCCAGTTTTGTGTTCCTGATTTTTTTTTCTCTTTCTCTTTGTTTACTTTTTCACGTGTATATAAAGCACGAGGACTCGGTAAAGCACAAGCTTGTTTCGCAGTAACACCCAAGGACTCAGCGCGTATTCTGTCGTATTCTCGCTCACCCCCCGAAGTCTCTCGGCACGCAGTCTTTCGTGCTCGCCCACCCAGCGCCTCGCGCGGGTCGCTCCGGAGCCGAGATTTTCGCCGTCCAGACAGCCCCGCGCAGGCGGCAAACGTACGCGGAAACGATAACGAGATCGTAATCTTAGGTCCCTCTAATCGTCGTCGGCTCTCGTCGCCAGCCACTTTGTCGGCGGCGATGAGAATTTCCGTCCTCAATGGTCGAATAGTTATTTCACGAATAAACGTCAAGGTTCGGCTTACGTCGCTACTCTAAGAATTGATACGTGTTCGCTCTTTGAAAAAATGTTGCGATACGATTTTTTTTTTTCCCCTCTCTCAATTAATTCACGTAGCACGGATTTATAGTTTCCAAGTCGCTGCAAAATAATTCCGTGGGAATGGAAAATCAATCGGTACAAATGGATATTCGATTACGAATAAACCAAACCCTCACCCACCAAGTAATTGTTCCTCGAATATTGCATCATATTCAGCAGCGCGTAGTTCGCTGCGAAATTATTCCGAGAATGTTGCAAATTGCGAGCTGCCATATTCATGGTCCGGCGTGAATATCGCCGCGTTGATGTCACGAGACTGCGGGGATCATCTTCGCGACTCTCCGGAGACACGCCGGAGACCACGGTGTGTGTCACGTTAACGCGATATCCAGCTCGACTTCTGCCGACGGTCGGGGAGATATCCAATTAGTCGACTATTAATAAGGGTTTCGCCTAGTCGCGGTTCGCCCATCGCCGCTCGTTCCGCGGAATAATGGCACTCGCCGCTGCCGTCTCGTCATCACCGTCGCTCCGGGTTCGTCCTCGGCGACTCGCGACCGTGATTTCCGAAACCCCGGGGAAAATCTCAGCTACGTGTCCCCTCGGTGTAACAATCTCACCCTCGACCGGGGACGAAGGGGGTGGGTACGTCCACCCCCTTCGAACCCCGCTCGACGACGTTGGGATAAATAGGATCGGGTGAAATTGCCACCGACTTCGCCGTCACCGATGGTCGACGGTTTGTCTCGACAATACCGCGCGCCGCTCGTCGTCCCAATTTCTCGTCCTGTCTCGGGTGGTCGCGATATTAATTGCATTGTAAATCAATGGCCCGTGATATTCGCGTCGCGCGAAAAAGGACACGACAAAAAAAAAAGAAAATAAAAAATAACCCGTTCGTCTGACCGTGGCCGTTCCTTATCTACTCGTCAATTTATTTCGACGAGCGCCGGAGAAACGCGAACGTATATAAAAGCGCACGACGAACGGACGACGGTCCGCAAAGTGGAAATAGACAGGACATGTGTACAGGAAGAGGGCGAAAAAAAAATAACCTCCTGGTACAGAGGCCGCGGGTATAAAGAGAGAGAACACGAGAGTGAGGGAGAGAGAGGGAGCAGAGAGTGGCAGAGTTATTATTACGTTCGGACTTCGTGAGCCGCGCCGCGGTCTATTTTCACGGGAGGTTGAACAGCGCCTCGGGTCGTACCAAGACGGCGAAGCGAGAGAGACAGAGAAACAGAGAGAGGGTTGGAAATCGAAATTCTCGGCGGTGCTCGGGCGACCGCGAGTGAAAATACAGAAGCCGGGTGGAAATAAAAACAATGGACGTATATCGAAACACTTTTATAAATCGACGCTCGACGAGAGATTTCGACGAGTCAAGCTGAAATCCACTCTACGATAAATTTTTTTGTATTTTCTTTTTTTCTTTTTTTTTTGTACATAAACATTTTTCCGAGCCGCGAGCTCTTGCAATCGGAATTATGAGAATTTTCGATATCGACAAAGTAATAATAAAATGCCGAAGGATTCTCCGGAGGTTCATATAACATTAATATTCGATGCTTCGGCGCTCAAGTTAATAACTCAACATCATTTTTCTTCTCCTCACGAAATTGTATTATGAGCATTTGTCGTCCGCTGTATCGTCAAATTAATAATTAACATTGGCCTAAGTCGCGCAACCCTGGCCCCGGCCTGGACCCGAACAGTACTTGACTACCTTTAAATTTAACTTCTCGATATTTCTAAAAGGTTTCAAGATAAATCTTCTAAATCCTGCAATTTTCATTCATATTCCGCAAACTAGGTACTAAAAAATGCACCTCGAATCTGGAGCACGTTGAAAATAGAATAAATCATTCCTATGTATCCTTCACCCCTGATTCCGTATATATAAACCAACATGACGGTTGAGTGCAGATAAAGACACAAATAGCGCTATTGCAGATTCGCCTCACCTGTGAGTGCGGAGTCGAGTTAGCAGAAAACGCGGATTTGCGGAAAATCTTCGAAATAATTAATTTTTTTTTTCTATCCCGAGAGCTTTTGTGCCGGATGCCTGTTTCCCCGAGATTTGTATAGCAGAGTGCAGAGCTAAAAAAAAATCTCTTTTCTATTCGGCAATCTCCCGCCTTCGGTTTCCTCTGCTCTCTGTGTTTTCCTTTCCTGTTGTCGGGGAGCAAAGAGGAGAAGAATGGGCGAAACGGCAACAGAAGCAGCAGCAGCGGCAGCAGCGGCAGCAACGGCAGAAACCACACGCGACATGAGCCGCTTTCCACGTTCCCGTTGCTGACCATGGACACTGGTAATTCAAGTTGCAGAGGGACGAAGGAAAATGAACGGACTGGTCGGTGGGAGGGGAAGAGGGGAGGGAGGGACGGGAGGGGGTTAGTAATTACCATCGGAAGGAGGGGAGAACAGAAACTCACTACAATTAGCACGTCTGGGGCTGTATGTAAAATGAATTATCATCCGGCAAAGCCTTTGCCCGAAGTGCGCGGCGGGAACCAGGAGGAAGATAAAGCTGAACTGGAAGAGCCCGCCGGGAGAGCCGGGAGAAGATGAGAGGCGAGGCAGAAGCGCCGCGGCGCGCGGGTTATTAGCGCTCGGGATGCCCGATTCAATTACCCGAAAACAGACAGCTCAGTGGATGCAACGGCAGCGTCTGCTACGTCTATACACGCTGGAATATTTTCGGCAAACTCGCTCGACGCTCGTTGCGCCCCCTCTCCCTTCCCCTCTCCTTTCTAGGCCCCAATTCCGCGATGAATTGTGTTAACGGCCGCGCGGATACAGAGCCGAAATTCTCCGGCCGTCCGAGTGACCCAATTTGATCCGGGAGAATCACGAACAGAACCTGCTGTCGCGAGGCGTGTTTTTTCTACCGCAAAGCATTCGAGAACAAAAGCAAAGTGGCGGGCAACGTCCCAACGTTGCCACTGTTAATACAAATTTCCGTTTTTGAATTTCTTTTTTGTTTATAAATGGGTCCGATGTGTGATACTTTTGCATTTTGCTACACGTTGCGTTTTCGATGAAATATAATATGAAGTACAATTAAAAATCACCGTGCGAAGTGGAAATCGCTCGATCGTTTCGTAGCTGTTTTTAATTTTGTACAAAGCTTTTTCAATGGGGAAGTGCAAATAGATAATCATACTTTCCTCATATAACTTTGCGAACATTTTTAAAAAGCTGTGAAATAATGAGGAAGCAATTTCCAAGTTTCCACTTTTTCATCGTCAGAGTATCGGTCGTCCGTTTAACCGTGAAACGCGGCTCGTGCAGCGCCATCTGGACGTCCTATATAAATATCCGCTGCGTGCCTGTGAAAATAGAGAAAAATAAATGCAGCAGCGAGTCCCGACCGGAAGGTTCGTCCTGGCGTTTCGTCTCATATCTGTCGCCGTTGGTTTTCCTCTATAATTATATTTCTTCGCGCCGTTGAGCCGCGTTCGGCCTGCGCCGAGTTTTCAGAAATAAATGTGCGAGCCATAAAGAAGAGGATGACGAGTGAAAAAGGAGCGAAGAAAAAACGAACCGTTGAGAGATTTGCCGCGCGAAAATCATAACGGCTCGTCGCCTCGGCGTTTCTCGGCCGACTCTCGGTGCAACCGGAAATTAAAGATTCAACGAGCCGAGGGTAATTTCGGTAACAGACTCGCGAAACAAGAGCTGGAGACGAGAGGCGAGAAAGAGAGAGAGAGAGGGAGGGGGTGGGAAAGGGAGGAGGAGGGAGAGAGCGAGAATATTCGGAAAGTGCGGCGCGATGTGTCGGGTGTTCTCGCTCGCCCTCGTCGACCGGAGCTGTAATAATGAAAATCGATGCGCTCGCCCTTTAGCCCTTTCGGTCGTGGCGCTCTGCCCTGACGGACTGAGTCCACGGCGACCGATGGCTATGGCGTCGACCCCAAACGGACCTTGAGAATCTCTCCTCCTGTTTCTCGTATACTTTCTCAATTCTCGCCTCTCTCGTCCCTCGGTCTTATCGTAATTCCAATGAGGACTCATTGACCCGAGATGCTTGGGGTTACAATATCCAAGTAAAAAAGTATAGTATTTTTCAATGTCAGACCTTCATTGGCAGATGTTATCTTATCTTCGCCTCTATTCTACCTGATAACGATTTTACGCTATCCAACATTAATGCAGGAATAATCAAACTTTTGATTCCATTTTCAGCTTTTATTTGTATCTTAATCTCTGATTTTTCGTTATTATTAGATTTTCCTCTCGACAGGCAAATTACATTGAAAAAACGATTCTTCAGTTTTTCTCATCTGATCCGTATTACCGTGAAGACCTGTATAAATTTATCTATTCCTGATTAATTAAAAAATGCCCCCCCCCACCTGAATTCTACACAGAACCGCCACAAGACCGAATATCCTGAACTTAACGATCGCCCCGTCCTTGTCTGTTCGCAGGAACAATGCAGCGGGATGCTGCAGAATCTCAGCGACAAGATAAACAGCCGACATCAGGAGGTGCACACGCATCCGTTGCTGTCGATATTCAAGATGGCGGAGGTTGAGGTCAAGTTGCCGCAGGGCAGCCGCGCCGGTGGACTGACGAGGACGTCCTGGTACCTCGTGATGCTCGGTACCGTCGCGAGTCTCGTATCGACTTCGGGCATCTTATTGTCGACTGGCGCGAGTCTGAATCTTCGGTTATCGCACTGCCGCCGACCGGTCTCGTGACAGAGACCGCCGCGTCGTCGTCGTGGCGCGCGGTGAGCCGGCGATTGCGATCGTCGCAGCCTCTCGCAATGCGCACCTCGATTGTAATAGTACTGGTATCCTGTGTTATTGTCGCCGGAATGACGAAGAGGGGGAGACACGGAGAAATTCCTGCGCCACGCAGAATTTCTCCGTTGAGCGGACGCCACGAGCGTCCCGAGCTTGAGACGCGATGCTACCGTATACTATATATATATACAATTGACCCTAGAGAGATGTGTGTACGTATGTGTATGCTGATGGCTAGCTATACTACATGAAAAATGAAATTTAGAAGAAAAAATTAATATATATAAAAATATATATATACACACATATATATATGATAGATAAATATCGAAACACGTTCTGCGATTCGAAATTCGCGCGTTCCAAATGTGCTCCTCGCGAATTTTTTAAATCAAACATTCTAAGATTTTATGATAGGTCAAGTTCGTTTTTGTATTTTTTTTTTTTTACTTCTTATCGCAGTTTTTTTATTCATATTTTTTTCTATAAAGAAATCCGAGCGAGCGAGCTCTTAAATTCTCAAAGTGGAGAGAAAAATCTCTCGGAGGATCAGAGGGCAGCATCGGGTTCGTAGGAGCGAGAGGAGCGTTGGTCTCGTCACCGGAGAACCTCGCGGCCGGGAGGAAAAAAGAAACGCGTTACGGTCCGGAAGACAGGACGAAGAGGAAGAATCGAGACGGCTCTGGGTGAGAGACGCTCACGCTTTCACCCTCCCCTCCCTCTCCCTCTCTCTCTTCCTCTTCGTCGCTCTCCCTTTCTCTCTCTCTCTCTCTCTCTCTCTCTCTCCTTCTCGCATCCACCCTCCCTGAATATCGTTGAACCTCCCCACAATCGTCGTTACGGAAATTACTTTCGCACGCGCGCCATTCTTCCGCGGAGATATCTTCACCCTCGAACCACCAGCGCTACCACTTTCTCTCTGTCTCTTTCTCTCTTCCTCCCTCCCTCGACTTCGACGGCTCTTCCCCTGCTCGGCTTTCCCGAGCCGCGCACCTTATGCTCATCCCGCGTTGGGTTCGGGTGCTCTATCTCGCCCGAACCCAACGCGCCGTAACCTTGTTCCTCTTATCTAGCGTTGTTTCGCACCGCGGATCCTCCTCCGGCACGACCTTCGTTATCGCGGGGGCCTCGATACATCCGCACTGCGTCGCGCGATTCCGAGGGCGAAGCTCCAACACCCCTCGCCCTCTCCGGTCCGCACGCCGACGCTATTTTTTTTATCGCGAGAATGAAATCACGAGGAAATTTGGCAGCTTTTTTTTTTTTTTTTTTTCTTTTCACCCACAACAACGCGACACCGGAGCTTAAGATTGGACGTCAAGGGAGAGAGTAGATTGTAGAGGGTGTATATTTTGTCTAGGCGAATCGCGAAGCGTCGTTTCCAGTTTGAGAGCGAGAGGAACGACGGAAAAACTGTAAAATTAGCTTATACACCGACTTTTGTAAATACAAATTTCCGCAATCTTTCTCACGGAAATAAGGTCTCGCGAAGGTCCTAAGGAAAATATCGATCTTCCGCTCGCGCGTTACTCGCACTCCAACTCCGACGGCTATTAATAATGCCGAGGAATTCAGGGCTTGTATCGATATTATCGGAAGCGCCGGGGCGCGGATACACGGAGAAGGGAATGAAAAAGGTCGGTATTCGCGGAGGTCGCGGCGAACGGACTCGCGGCACGGATTTTTCAAATTTTACGGATACATCCGTTCCAAGCGTTCGGCATGCAGGGAGCACGAGAGACGACGACGCAGAATTGCAGAACGTGTTATCCGCTGTCGCGTTGTCGGGCGCCGAAAGACCGAGAGACGCGTCAGGCGTAATAGTATAAATAACAACATGAAAAGAAAAGTCGGATGACCGATGAGCCGACGATTCCGAGGTCGAACTTTCTTCCCTCGCAGCGTCGATTGACTCGGAAAAATTGTGCGATCCGCAAAAATACGTGTAACTAGTGGTCGATTATACGATGGAGCGAAGTAAGAGCGAGGCGCGAGAATCGGGACTGACGGGAGCGACTCGTATCATTATTATACAAATATTATATACGCGAATATTATACGAAGCAACGTGTAACGTTGCGGACCCCCCACGGGTCGTCCTCGTCGTCCGAGTTGTGGGATATCGTACATGTTAATACATATAAAACGTCTTTGAGAGCTGCGAGAGCAAAAGAGTGTAAATTCGTTTCTAGAACAATTTGTTGATTATTAATTGCGACTGACCGAGAATTTGTGTGCGTTCGCAGGCCGGGGGGAAGAGGAAGGGGGAGGGAGTGAGAGGGCGGTAATAGTCAGTTACTCCGAAACTTTGTAAAGTCATGAAGCCGCAGTGGAGCTCGAGCGCAGCTCGACCCTATTATTAACGAACACCCCAGTACTTATAACACGGGTCTCCGAAAAGAGAGCAAAGAAGCGCGTGAATGAACAGAAATTTGCAAGGACACGGGACGACCGAGGTACAGGGAACAGAAGAGGAGGAAGAAGAAGAAGAAGAAGTATAAAGAAAGAGCACGGAGTCTTCGAATTTTTACGAGCGCGGTTCAAGTGGACCATCGATAACGCGGCGCAGCGAGGCGCGAGTTGTGAATACGTAATGCACGTACCTTATACCATATCTTAACTATAGTACCGACCAGTGAGAAGGGATTGGGGGGGGGGGGGGGGGGGGGGTGGTGTTGGTCGGGTCGTAGCGCTGTCGCTTGGGCAACGGATGTGAGGGCCGAACGCCTGAATCAGTCAAGGGGTTAGGGTTGGGGGATGGCTGAGTTTTAAGACGCGAGCATTTGTTGCAATGTAAACGATAGTCATCATTTCGCCTACAACAAACAGCCTCAAACTTATTGATCACGAGACAGGATAAACATGACGATGGACAGGAGTTCTGCCAGTTTTTTTTTTACCACCGATGACTGTGTCGCTCGGTCTGCTCTCGTCCGACCACTATTGCTGTTACTACTACTACTATTACTACTGCTACTACTACTGCGGTCTGTGGCTGCCTATATCTAATCTACCGGCGATGCGGAGACGTACGAGCCCCTGCGTGGACTGTGTGCTTGATGTGTGTGTGTGTGAGTATGTTTGAGTGTGTGGTGTGTGCATGTGACGTGCCGCGGGTATCGGAAAAGCAATAATGTACGGAGTTTATGATACGGTGGCGAGAGGCACGTCGCGCATGCCACTGCCACCCTCTTTTCTCTCTCTCCCTCCCTCCCTCTTCCACCCTCTTTCACCATATCTACTTTTTTTTCTCTCTCCCTGACCTCTTCGCCCTTTTTTCTCGTTTCTCCCATAAAGAATAGGTAATATCAGAAGGCACGGGCAGGCACGTGAGAGCCCCCTGCGCGAACGCACACACGGTTTATCGCACGCATAATATTATGCGCATTACGCGACGCGAACGAGGAAAGGAATGCCCGGGGAAATGCGGTGCGGATAGCCAAATAACTCCTTAGCCCGCGAAGCCCCTGACTGTCGGCGCAGTTGCACCGCTGACCTGGTCTCCGATCGCCCTCCGAGCCGATCGTTAAATTCCATCGGTTCTATTTTCTCGTTTCCATTATTCTCGCATCCGGCGCTCGGGCGACCTCTCGGAATTTTCCCGCATTTTACCCCAGGAAGATCCTTGCGACTCTCGGGGAAAAGTGCGGGTAATGTATTCCGCGAAATCTCGATATGCGTCTGAGAAACCGAGCGGAAAATTAAAAAGATGTGTATATATATATATATTTGTGTGTGCATGTGCGTGCGGCGACTGGGTTATTGTAGTGTGTGTATTCGTGTATATAGGGACTATTACCGGCCTGCATTCCTTAATCGATCGGTTTCGGAGCGCGATCACGCAACGGCTGTAACAATAAAACGCGATACGCGATTGTGACGCAACGTGCCCGCGGCTGCTCGCTATCGGGCGTTGATAACACGAGAGGGAACAGGTTATTGTAATTGGTTGGTGTCAAGCTCCGGACTCGAGCTCGCGGGTGAATTGAGCGTCTTTGGTTATTCAATCGGTATTTATTGCTTCATCAGCGTCGAGTCGGGTGCAACACAAAATGCAAGCACAGAAACGAAAGTGAAAGCGCAGTTTTCAATGCGCACAGTTAATAATGTCCAGAGTGTTAATCATTCAGTCTACTCGATTGTTCGCTTAATGACAACAAAAGGCGCCGGTCTCCACGTCGGCAATTGTTCGAAAAAAGCCTCGTCTCTCCATTCGATTTGTTTAACAAAAAAAAAAAAAATATATATATATATATACATATATACACCGAGGTCATGTACATCCGCCGAAAAGGCTGGAAATGGGGATTTTTCATCCGCAGGCATCGACGACAGGGAAAACGGGGAGTCGCGTTGTGAGAATTAAAATTTTTATGACTGTCGGGAGAATTAACGGGTCGCGGTTATCGACACATCGACGAGGGTCGTGACCAATGACGATCGTTATCGGCTGACGTTTCTACTCGTTTGCAGAACCGAAAAAAAAAGAAACGCATAAAAAAAAATACAACGATAAGAGCAAAAGAGAGAAACGATGAGGTGTATGAAAAAGGGTATCCAATTACGAAACGATAACGGCGCGAATGCAGGACAGGCGGAAGGTCCGACGGCCAGCGAATCGAACGAGCGAATTAACCGTACGGTTCGGGTTGTTTTTATGGTATATTTGGTCAAATGTACACAGGCGAAAACGACGCGTGCTCTCCCACGTTTGGAATATCGAATAAGCGCGAGCGGTGGGCGCGCGGTGCTGGGAACTCTCGCAGGCGGCGGTAAACGATGATTGACATGGCCTGCGAGGGAACGAGCGATGGACTAGGTGCGAGCTGAAGCAATTCCTTTCCTGTTGTTTTTTTCATCCCAGCGGCATTCGAACGTTACATCGATTGCCCGGGCTGAGCATCAATTTTATCTCCGTATCCAACGTTCACTTTTCTCACCGAAAGTCGTCACCTTGAGCCCGAGTCGGAGTCTCGACGAAACCACCGCAGCAGAGTAGAAATATGTGTGTAGCGAGTGCATGAAAGAATGACAAAAACTTTGTACGTTTCTTACTTGAATTGTATACTTTACACATTTATTTTGAGTAATTTTGTTATCTGTTAGTATGAGTTGTTCACCCTTCGCACGGTATTCGCATATGTTGCAGTGTCTGCGAAAAATCCCGACATATCATGCGCGCAAAATATCATGTTTTGTATGTATTATATATTGTACCATCGACAGACACGGAGAGAGAGAAAAGAGAGTGAGAAAGAAAGAGACACGGAAAAACTGCAATTTATTGCATTATAGTTTCGACGCGATATTTTTGATTCGACAAGAGCTGTTTTTTCAGCTGCGCCACATTCGCTCTGGCTATGGGGAAACTAACGATTACAGTGGCCGATCGTTATTTTCGGTCTCGTCGGGAACACACGGGCCGGTCTATGGCTCCAGAGCCACCGAAATGTGACTGTGTGTTTCTGTATGTGTGTATGCGAGAATGGTTCACTTTTCAACGATTCATGTGCGATAGCGCGAGAGGGATGAGAGCGCGAGCCGGCGAACCAGTCAGCAAGAGAGAGAGAGAGAGAGAGAGAGAGAGAGAGAAGAGAAAGAGAGTTCTTTCTCTCTCTCTCTCTTGCTCGCTGCAACAGCGAAACGAAACAGCGTGGCCGACTCTGCGTCGACGTCAAGTCGGGAGCACCGGGCGAAAGCGAGAAATAACGCATTTATTTGTGCCGAGGGATAGATAACTCCCGCGTGTGCGTGGTGTCTACGTGCACACGATAAGCGAGGTGTGTGGACGGTTCGGTGGGGGTGGGGGTGGAGGGTGAGCAAGCGCGAGAGAACTTATTGCCCGCGGCGAGCTAACAAATTTACCGACGCCCGTATAAAATGCTGAGATATCGGGCAGGCGGCTCGCGCGGCAGACAGACGCCTGGTCTCTTGATGGAAGCTAAGTCGCGGATGGAGAGAAGGTGCTCCCGACGACGAGAGAACAGTGAGAATTATCGAGGCCGCGGTGAGGGTCGACTTTATCGGGCCCCAGCGAATATTCGAGAGATCGTAAACGCGATAAATAATAAAATGATCGATGTGTCTGGTCGCAGCCTGACCGTATTCACTGGATCTGTATCCACTGGAAGACGAGTCAGACTGTGAGAATGATCGGTCCACGTGCGTCCTGCGAACGACCGGAGTAGTTGAAAAAACAATCTGTTTTATCGTTAGAGCTTATCGAAACTCTTTTCCGTGTCACAAAAGGAACAAAAAAGTGTAAGGAACAAAAAATGAAGCGTTGTGCGACCCGAACTCGACCGACCGTCCCTACTGATCAGTTGGGTGTATCATGGATTCATTGTCATTCGGAAATTAGTATAAGTGTCATACCGTGCGAAGGTTGGTGATAATTGAGATCGTTTGACGAAAAAGGTGCATAGCGCGTACGGCAAGTGTCATGGAAATTATATGCGCTGCAAGGCAAACGAGCGAAGCGAAAAGGGAAAAAAAACGTTGAGTACACACGCATATAAAGCAGATAGAGACCCGCTCGAGATTAATCTAATGATAACATACGACGAACACGCATTGTCAGTCGCACACAGGACACGATAAGAAATTATTACAAACTAACGAAAAAAAAAATATCGAACAAAAAATGTAAACACAGTGGTTCCAATCGAACATATCAAGGCCCTCGTCGAAGGGCCAGCCAATTATCGCGTTTAACTCTTGTTTACGGTAGATTGAGTTTTTTCGAAGCTTATTGAATGAAACGGGAGCACAGCTGAGCATCATCGGTGGCGCGTTCGACGAGACACCGAGGCCCGTTGAGCCGCCAATATTTTTTTATTCTTTTATTTCGTCGTCCATTTCGATGATCAATGTTCGTCTCTCACGCTTCGTCATTTTTTTAGCGGCACCCTCGCGGCATCTCCACGCGCTGTGCAGTTCTATGCAGTTCCGTGCAGTTCGGTGTCCGGGTCGAGGTTCTCGCGACCGCGTCACAGCGACGCAACGGTACCAAGTGGCAGGGGTCAGAGATCGATTTTTCGCGCGGTGTATGATGATACTACGAAGGAAAAAATAACTTGGTCTCTTGTTACTCGCCTCTCCTTCCCACCCCCTTAGCGGCATCAGTGTAAAAGCTCACCTCGTAAACTCGTTTTCTGCCTCATCGATCGAGCATCGACGATATAAAAAGCGCGCGCACAGGTACCGAACTTACCGACGGTCGCGAGGAAAATAAGCAGCCGCGAGCGCCGAAAAGTCGCGTCGCGGCTTGCAAGCTCGCGGAAAAATCTCGCCCCGGTGACTCAGGACAACGGTGCCGACCGTCGGTAAAGCCGAAAAGCTCGGTCATCAGGGGAAAAAGAAAAACCATCCACGGTTCTATAGTTGGAAGAATTGACATTTTTTTTTCGTCCGCGAATCGTTCGTTCGACGTGGCAGCAACAACGAGAGCTCAACCCCTCTGCAAAAATTCTCCGCAAAACAATAAACAAAGCAGAAAATCGCATGATGCACAATCCATACATCGTACGATTCTGATATCAAACAAGTATATTAAAAAAAAAAATTAAAGACATAAAGATAAATATATATATTTTTTATTACTTAAAAACGCCATCTGACCCCGGCCACGCGAGTAAGATATAAGCCCACAATAAGACTACGTAAATAACGATATTAACGATAATGTACGATGTATAATCTAAAAAACAAATGGATAAGAGTAGCGCACCGCTGAAAATGCTTGAAGTACTTCCTAAAAAAACGACCCACTTAAAGATCCTCAGACATACATTATATCGTATATATATATATAAAAAAAAATTAATATATATATATACATAGACATAGTCTAATCCGCGTTGTCTACAACGACGCTCATGTCCCTCGGCACATTCGTCGAGAGGGCGAACGGCAACACCCGATTAAATTGCGATCGACGTCCGAGGTGATTTCTCCCGGACGTGGATCTCAAATCAATGCGCTCAGGGTGTCTCGGTTGGTTTGAGCAACACAAATTGCGGCCCCCGATGGGATATACGAATTTGCTCGGGTTGAATGGAAAAATCAACGGGCAATGGGTAGATATGTATAGATAAGAAAAAAAACAATTGGAAAAAACCACCAGGGACACCTTTTTTATTCCTCGTGGCGCGAGTGAATGGAGAGAGTGAAGAGTAAAAGAAATAACGTGATGTACCGTCAGAAATGTCCGTAGCGCAAAAACCAATTACCGATGTAAACGCGATGTACGCCTATGTATGTACATAAAAAATACCTACTCAATTAACGAATATTAACGTGATTACCCATAAATCATAATTTAACGATGGGAGAATGGTGGAAGGATGAGAACCCGACTTGGGAAGGGGGGAGGATAAAAGTCTGATCCCAGGACGTGTGAACCGTTCGCGGTTTGGACTTTTGTATTCCGCTCCGTCTGTACTTTCGATCAATATGACGATAGGTACGTCGATCGAGTTTGTAGACAACTTGTGGAAACTACTATTATAGGCGAAAGAGCGAGAGAAGGTGTGAAGGAGAGAAAGGCGAAGTGCGTGTACGATATATTATATATAAGTGCGAACGGTGCGATTATATTGACGACGGTGACGATTATAACGATGAGAGCTGAGAGAATAAGAAACAAAAAAAAACAAATTGTTATAAGTTATTATAAAGACAATTAAATTGCCGAAACGTTGGTAAATAAACGAGATTGAGTCTCCGTGACTCGAGCATTAAACAGACTCGAATTCTTCCCCCTCTTCCTTTTTTCCCTTGCAACGATCCCTGTTTAATATTCCGAAAATGGCGATAAAATCACGTAAATTGTAACATTGTCATTCGGAGGCGAAAACCCAGTAATAGGGCCTCTCCGGAAATCGACAGATATTCGTCGCATACCGGTTGCTAATTATTTTAATATTATTATTGTCGTTACATTGCTATTATTATTTATTATTTATAGTGCATAAATTAACAACGGTAAATACGGTGAATGCCTGCTGTTCGACCAGATGCAAATCCGGTTTCCCAACGGATTATTTATCGATTCCCGCGGCCGCGTTGCATTATTCATCGAGGCTCGACTTTATTACAGCGGTCATCGGTGCTGTTATGAAAATTGGTATTCCGAACCCTTCGTCGATTTTCAACGATTACAACCTTATCTGGATTTTCAATTTTTTTTTATAGATTCTTAAACTCGGGTCCCAAAAGTCATTTTTTTAATTTCCGATTTTCCTAAATATACAGCTTCGCGAAATTGACGATTGATTTTTGTTCGGATGGCCTGCAAAAAATTCCATCGTGACGACGCGTCGTCTGCTCGTCGAAGTTCGCCGAAGAGTGAGACGTATACGAGACGAGGCTGAGGATCGAGCACACGTCGATCGGATGACCAGCTGACATATATATTTTCCGTCGGGCCTCGAGCATAACCAGAGAAGGGTACAGCCGCAAAGAGAGATATAAGTAAGCAAAGGGGTTGCTTCCCTCTTAGATCGTGTTTGACGCGACCCCGCGACCACGCCAGCTTAACCCCACTTACCCCCGTCGGCCGCACGAGCGCACGAGGATTTAAAACTATATTTCCACCGTCGAGTGGGGCACAAAAGACATCCGAGCGTCATCCCTACACCCGGCACCGCAGACCACCAACCCTTTGCCCGCGTCGTCCACCCTCTCCGCCCGGATTCTTTTACAAACTTTGCTTTGCATTTTTTTTTCGCGTCACCACCGTCATCCCTGTACTTCACTTAGCCGTGGGCGCGCAATCCCCATAGTGAAATACGACGAGACACGGTTGAGCCACAAAGGAACCGGGCGCGTTGACGACGACGCGTTCTCGACATTTACCCACAAAACGTCGGCCTCGTTGCACCCGACACTATTTAAAAACTCTATTTGTACGAACTTTTCTCAGTTTTTTCTTTTCTTTTTTTTGAGTCCACGGAATAACATAGCGTTTTTTTACTCCAAGTACTAAAAATCCTGTACAGTGTGCAAAGGGCTTAAAAATGGTGACACTGGTGGCGTGAATTACATCAATTTTTAATCCATTAATTTTTGTTACACCAACAAAATGATAGCTAAATATCCCTTTGTGATGATAATAATAAAATAGTCGACATATTGAAAGATAGTCCTCGCAGACAAATAATTAATTATCAGATATTGATGAGGACAGTTAATATATTTGTAATTACGAGTCTGGTGCAGGCAATAATATTTCAGCAACATTCATAAACTTTAAACCCCCAATAAATAAAATATTTGTATATTTCACCGCACAAAATAGTTCGAATATTCCGCGAAGTGAAACAAATATTTTTCAATTGCTCGTAAAATACAATTTCCCGCGAAACTCCTTGTCGTGCATATGCATCGAGGTACTTCAATTGCTTCGTGTACATTCGTGATCTGGATTCTGTTGTTTTAAAGCTTCGCACCTTCCGTCCCCGGTAGTTTTCAGCCTCAACCCCGGCCGACGAGTTTCGTGGAACGTGTGAATCGCGCGAGAACGCAAGACACTCGGGAAAAATAGCGGTTTCCAAAGTCTGCAAAAAAATTGTTTAAGGTACTTGTTTCTCATACAAAAAAAATCCCCTGCTGCCAAAGACGAACATACGAATTTCTCGTGCGATCGAGAACCGCGTGCGCGGCGAAATTCCGAATGATCTGGAAATAATAGCGGACGACGAGGCTCGCGAGCGAGCTCGGTGTCGTTTGGGCTTTCGTCTCCGCGGTGAAATCTCGTTAGACCCAACGACGGAAGGCGTGACCGTATCCATCGTCCACGCGGAAGCCCGAGACTGCGCGCCTACTCTACACAAAAGCCTTACAGCGAGAGTGAACTGCACGACATATATCCAAACACACAGTAACGCGGCTGCTCGATGAAGCTGACCCTCTCGATGCAATTTTGCCTGCTGAATCTGCTGAACTCGGTCAGTTTCACTGTGAGCGAATCGACCAGGGCGACGGTGTGAGTGTCCGCTCGTGCATTGACCACCACCACCGCGCCTCCCCTCCCCCCTCCCCCCCACGCACACGGGAAGACACGGGCGGCATCGGGGATGTGTTTTCACCTCTCGGCGTATCCGGCAGGTGGACACACGAATGGTCGGGCCGCGTGTGTGGACGAGAGACGGAGACGGACACGGAGGTAAACCGACGTGGAAGGAGAGGGAAAGAAGAGCGTGACGGAGGGAGGGAGGAAGTGAGGAAGTGAGAGGGAGAGAGAGGAAAGTGGACAGCGGACAGGAAAGCGAGCGCGAAAGAGAATATAGAGACGAGTAGGGCTTAATCAGTTAGTCGATAGGCAAATTGGCTTAGAGGCGCCGGGGACTGAGGGTGGTTTGCAGTCGCAACCCCCGTGCGTTGCCCGGTGCTACGCGGAGTGAAAGTACGATATCGGCGAGCGCGAGATTTACAGGAACTCGCGTAATTTACCGCAAGTGAAAGAGAGAAAGAGCGCGCGGGTGATCGAGAAGGAGCCAAAGATCGAGAAAGATCGAGAAGGTCAAAAGTGAGCGTCAGGACGATCGAAAACCGTTCACCGTGACTCAATACGAATAAATCGAGTCTCGAAGAAAAAGAGTGAATAAACAAATCGGTAAAAGTGCACTCAAAATTGTCCGGAAGTTCGCGCGCGACATCAGTGAGGTTGTTGTTGTTGTTATTATTGTTGTTCCTGCTGTTGGTTTTCGTTGTGGTGTGAGTTGATCGAGATCGTCCGGTCGCCGGTCAAACTGGCGCCGAGCGACGGTTACGGTGCGCGGACTGTCGAAAAATTTCGTCGTCTCTGCCGGTCGTGAGATTCACCCCCCGGGCGGCGTCGCGGAGACAGCGAGGTGCGGAACGTGGCCGAGCCGGCCAGATGTGCGTGACGCGCCGCGCGATCAACGGTGATCGTCATCCATTGCGCTGCGACGGGAACAGACTCATCGCGACGGCGATCGCGCCGGTTCGGTCACAGACGACGAAGGACGACGAGCCCGAGGAGCCGAGACAACGACAGACGCGACAGTGACATCGGCGCTGCAAGGAAGGCCGATCCATCGATCAATCGATCAATCGAGGACGAGGATACAGACGTGTCCTACAGGGGGAGGGCAGGATCCATGCTAGAGGCCGGCGGCAACGTACGTCCGACGACTCGAGATCATCCGAAGCGGGAGGCCGTCGATCAGAAGCTCTAGCACGACCATCCGCCCGTCACAGGATCGGGAAAGCCAATTGGGGTGAGAGCTGGGCAAGGGAAACGTACGGGGAGAGAGGGAGATAGATAAATAGATAGATAAGGAGAGAGGGAGAGAGAGAGGGAGAAATAGATAGATAGGAGGAGGGAGAGAGAGAGAGGAAGCTCGTTACCGTTAACCAGAGTATAATCAGATAATCATCAATTAGTAGATTAGAGGGAATTCGCGAAAGCGATACCATATAGTACAATACACCACTGCGGTTGCTGATTATTGTTAGGTGCATGGCATTACATATACCGCATATCGTTCGATAGCTGAAGCTTTATCCTGAATTGCGGCAAAGTTCCGTTTTACGATTATCGTGACGGAAACATTTTTATTCTAATGGACAATTATTTTCTGCGAGGTTGACGATTTTTCAGTGATGGATTTGTCGTTCCTGTTGTGATCTCAGGTATGACGAGGCACTCTCTGGTTATCCTGTGCTGCTATCTCTACACGCTGTTGGACATGGCGGCTCTGCATTTTCCGTGAGTACTCGAAAAATCTGGTACAGTGTCGAAGAAACGTGTGACGTCCGTGTGTTTCTCGAAGGTCGATGCAAAGCGATGGATTAAAAAAGGGGGCGATAACGATAGATATTGGGTCTCGAGATATCAAGAATTTGCTTTCTTCACATTATTCTGGTTCTCCGATACGGCGCGCTTAACGTTACTCGTAATCGCCTGTGTGTGTGTGTATTTTTTTTGTTCTTTCATTCGCTTTCTCTCTGCTCTTCTTAATCCTCGATTCCTTTCCTTCTGTACTTGTCGAATTTCAGCGAGAAAGTTTGCGAACCGGTACTTTCCACGGAGGTCGAAGGGTGGCATATTAAAGTCGATAGCCTATCGTCCCGTACAATTCGACTTTCCGCAAGAAAGCGCGGGTACCGCTTTTTTCCCAAGATCGAAAGGTAAATGGATCTCAAGCTCCACACAAGAGCACATAAACGAATTTTATTCCGCACTATTAACGAACGGGACTTTTAATAATTAATTGTTTATTCGACACAAGCTTATTGAAAATCCATTTCGAAAAAAAAAAAAAAAAATCCATCGCAGCAGATGTAAGGCTGTAACTTGGTGCTGGTCAATCGAGTCCCACGATTTCCAGTGATCCGTGCAGAGTTATATCAATTGACACTAACAGAAGTTGCGGCAAATTCAAGACGCGGTGGCTAACTTATTTTTTCGTGCAAAATTTTCCTGCATTAAGAAAAAAAAAAAAAAAAAAACGGCGGAATATGCATTTTACCGGCGACACTTGGTACCATCGAAGTCACGGAAAAGCCTCGAGGGAGGCACGCGAGCTTGTTACGCGGCTTCGGCGATATTGCTGCCTCATCAGAATCGCTAATAATTCGAGTCACCCGACTTAGAGGGAGGCGGTGGGGAGGGGGGTGTCGCGGATGAGCTGCGAAAGACCGCACGCTGCCTCGCTCTTCGCCTCCGTCGTCCCGGTACTTCTCGCGGCACGCCGAGGAGGTGGCTGCACCGTACGAACTAAGCGAAATTTCGAATTATCTGGGAAACCACCCGATTTCGTCCTCCGCTAACTCCTCGCTAACAACTTCATCCGCGACTGGCCGATTACACGACTTGGTACTTCGAAACTCGCGAAAGTTGGACGACACTCCTCAATTCGGTTTCCCCCTCAAGGGATGACCCCATAAGGGTCGATGTGTCAAGACGCCGACCGTACCGCCCGTCAATATTCACCTAAATTCCAAGTCAATTTGATACACAAATTTAACATTCGCGCTGTCGCACTGAAATTCGATGCCTGGAAAAATTAAGCGTTCTCGCTGTTACCGGCGGTAAGGTTACATTGAGACTGTGTTGCCGACTGAGATAACGGGAGGAAATCGAGGGATCTCCAGCCCCAGGACGAGGGTAAGATGACATAGGGGAAGCGTTACCGCACGGCCTCGCGTATCGACAAGCGATCACAGCGACGCGGCAGCTGGTAACGCGTCACCGAATGAAGCGAGCAGGATTTTTTTCGTGCACTTTGAATATTCATGACCCCCAAATGTATCTCGCATTTTCGTCACGCCAGCCTCGCTTCTCCTCGATTTCGTTGTGTTCGCAGGGAGGTCGAGATCGAGGAGTACGGCAGGAAGGAGGCGTCTCTGTCGCTGCGTGACATCCTGCCGATTAATCCGAAGCAATACGACAAGCACAGGGCACCGAAGTTCCTCGGGCAGCCGACGATCGTTTACTTTCACGTGACGGTGCTGAGCATCGACTCGATAAACGAGGAGTCTATGGTGAGTCGCCGCAATTAGTCTTTTAACACAATTGATTTAATTAGTGAAATAACATTAATAAAAATCAACTTACAGTGCGACAGGGATATTTACACTCCGATAAGTCGGTCAATGATTTATCAACCCTAGGAAATATTATTTGCCATCGCATTATCAAGAATATGCTAATTTATTTTCCCTTGATTACATTTTTGTTATCAATATAAAAAATGAGTATCCAGTAGAATCTTCGGGGTGAATCGTGCTTCGCGCTGTCGTGCTCTTAGCGCAGCCTTCAGATGGCGTTGCATGTCAGTTTCACCGCTCGCCCTTCTCTTATCAGTGCTTCACCATTCGACCACCCCCCATACACGAGGATTGGGTTTCCTGCCCTCGAACGCTCCTCCCAGTGTTCTTTTTTTTTTATTTACCGACCTGCAGGGTCTGGATTTCCCGCTATTCGGTGTTCACTCCTAATGGACTTTTTTTTCCATTCGAACAGACGTGCGGGGGTTCGATTTCCTGCTTTCAGGGTTTTTTCTTTCATCGTCCTAATGGCCTGTGTTTTTTTTTCGTACTTATTCTCAGACCTACGTGGCTGATATATTTCTCGCTCAGAGCTGGCGCGACTCGAGGCTACGGCTGCCGGAGAACATGTCCGAGGAGTATCGAATACTCGACGTCGACTGGCTGCACAACATATGGAGGCCCGACTGTTTCTTCAAAAACGCGAAGAAAGTCACCTTCCACGAGATGTCGATACCGAACCACTATCTCTGGCTCTATCACGACAAGACCCTTCTGTACATGTCCAAGTAAGTCGCGTCTTTCTTTCTCCTCGTCCTCTTTGTCCCTTCGACGCTTCAGCGTCGACCTATCACAAAAAAAAAACTTCGCGTAACAAATCGTCTTCCGTGTTCCACCGAAGTCGTTTCGACGTTGCCCCGAGTCCGACGAGGAAAATGGAGACTGATCACGTCTCATAAGGGTCGACGAACTCAGCCGTATTCTTAGACTCGGTTCCCCCGATCGACTCTTGCAGATTCTTTTGTCATTTCGTACTCCAAGAAAGAGTCTCCCTTTAATCTCGTTTTTTAATCTTTATTTCCAGATTAACGCTGGTTCTGTCTTGCGCGATGAAGTTCGAGTCCTATCCTCATGACACCCAGATTTGCTCAATGATGATAGAGAGCCGTATGTAAAAAAAGAATTCTCCGTACTTTGTTGCTACAGGAGCGATGTAACCTAAACATCTTAGTGGCTTCTGTAGCTAACTTTAGTTTTCATGGTTGTTCTTCGTTGTTAGCCAACCCCCTCCAAGCTTCGCCAAAGTCCCGAGCATTAATAACCCTTTCTTCGATCAGTATCACCTTCAGGCGCGCCCAGTTTTGCCTCGAAAGCATCCGGGTCAGCGCTGAACATCGGCAGCTTGGGCCGAGCCAGACGGCTCGGCCGCCGCAACGCGTTCTTGCAGTCATTAATAACGCGAACGCGAGAACAGCGTTAGGATATCGAGTGCAAGAACCTACCCTTAGTTGCCACGAGCCCCTCCCGTTTTCTCCCGCTTCCCGGACACAGACAGACGTACGGGTAGACTTGAGGTAGAAAGCGCCCGCGGAATAATGATCCGGCTTAATCAATTGCGGTAGCAACTGATAAAAGGGAGGAAAAAACGTGGATGGTGGTTAGATTTCCTCCGAGGTGACTCGCTGTGGGCTTTGCTCTGCGGTGATGAGTGAGAATCGTGGTGAAAAGCTCGTTTTATATGGAATAATAAAATGACCAGTTGAGTAGAGTAATGCTATGTAGATGAGAGAATTGAAAAAAAATGCTGTAAGAAGAGTGCAAAAAGTTATTCGTAGCAATGATACGGCTTACACGTTCTTAGGTATAACAGAATAGAACGCGTAGATAAAAAAAAGAGAGATGAACAAAATTATGTGTTTTTGAATTGCGTCGTAAATCATCTAATGTTGTCTGTACTATTTTTCTCGGCCTCCGAAGTGTCACACACCACCCAAGATCTCGTATTCATCTGGAACCTGACGGATCCGCTGGTTGTCAATCCGGAGATCGAGCTGCCGCAGCTCGACATCGCGAACAACTACACGACCGACTGCACAATCGAGTACTCGACCGGCAACTTCACCTGCATACAGATCGTCTTCAATCTCCGACGACGACTCGGCTATCATCTCTTTCACACTTACATCCCGTCGGCCCTCATCGTCGTCATGTCGTGGATTGCGTTCTGGATAAAACCCGAGGCGATACCAGCCAGAGTCACGCTCGGCGTCACGTCGCTTCTCACTCTCGGTAAGTTGTCCTTTTAAAAAAAAAAAAAAAAAAAAAAAAAAACGGAACCATCGAACTAAAAAAATGTAAACGACAAATATTCTGTTCCACTTTACTTTATTTTTTAATACAACAAATTTTCGCGTCGATCCACGACGAGAACGTCGTTAAGAATAATCGAAGGTTCCGCTCTAGAACCGGCTCGCGCTCTCCCGCGAAGCCCTACACGATCGACAGCCCGGCCCGGCGCATCGGAGCCGTCGGAGCGCGACAAACGTGCACCGTGGCCCGAGAGAATCGCGGAGGCGTAAAATAAACAGATCCTCATAAATTCCCCGTTGTCTCGCACGGCTCGGTCATACACACACACACACACACACACACACACACACAACCATATAATGACGTACCGATCGTTCCTCTTGCGCAACCGTCGACCGAACCTGGCGAAACGTCGCATGTGTAATTTCGATATTGTCGAAAATTCGTTGGTCCTGACGAATGTCGTTGAATTTCTTGCAGCTACCCAAAACACGCAGTCCCAGCAGTCGCTGCCGCCGGTATCTTACGTGAAGGCCATCGACGTGTGGATGTCGTCGTGTAGCGTCTTCGTGTTTCTCTCACTGATGGAATTCGCCGTGGTGAACAATTACATGGGACCCGTCGCGACGAAGGCCATGAAGGGCTACTCCGACGAGGACTTGCGAGAAGCCATCGACGAGTTCAAGGTGACGAGGTCAAATGCAAAATTGAGACAGGGATTAGCGCCATTCGAAGCGGGAAATTTGCCCATCGGATAGAGTTTTTAGACTTTATGAAATCGAACTTTTTTTTTCACAAAAACGCAAGAGAAAATCGTTTTTCCGCAATCATAGTTAATCTTTTACAACGAATGCCAATGATTCGCAGGCGTTTACATAATTTATTAAGGGATCCGCAATCTCATGGGTTCAGTGAGGAAATTATTTGAATCGCTTCTTCATTCATTTGGTGCACCATCCCCGTGTATCGAGAAATTTGCATAATTTATCCGAAAAGCCAGTACGAGTAATTGATTGTTTTTTTCTTTGATTATTCAACAGACGCCGATGAGATCGGATTCCGAGAGAAATCGGAGTCCGGTGAGGCCGCCACCAACCGTCCAGTACGACACCTGCTGTCAGGGCAGGGCCACGGCTATATACATTGACAAACTGTCGAGATTCTTCTTCCCCTTCTCCTTCTTCATTCTCAACGTCGTCTACTGGAGCACCTTCCTCTAATGACGCCCTAAACATTTTTCGACGAATGAAAAAATGAGAAAAGAAAGAAAAACACACGAAAGACAAAACAATAAGCTCCAGTGCCTTTTATATAGAAGTATCGCTAGGGATGGCGTTGCGCATTGATTGACTCGTATTTACGGTAATGTTACCGATGTATTGGCGATTAAACGATTGTTAAACGAGCGTCGTCGTGAGCCCATATTTATTTCGCAATCACCGACTGAAATTACGTAAGTGCGACTATCTGACAATGAAAATCATTTCTTGAAAATCTTGAAAATGACGATAATTTCAGTCGGGGATTTTTTAAATACAAAACATTGTCTCACCTACCTGCTCGATGTCTTCATTTCCGTCGACGACGTCGAATCGGCGAATCTACGACGAATGACAGATCAAGGAATGAGAGGGAGGACGAGAGTAAACAACAGCGGGGAAACGTGAATAAAGACAGTACTTTATTTTTTTCATATATCCCTTTTATCGGTCCGTATATATTAATAATAAATATATTTTTGTTAATAATTAAAGTGGTTCCGTTTGCGTGTATCTCTGACAATTCGAGTCCCAGCGGTGATCGATCCACGATCGTGTCTCGGGTTTTTTTTTTTTTTTTTTTTTCGTTTCTGCCACGCAGCCAAATTTATTGTCGCCGGCTCCGCCCGAACAAAATATTCGGGCGAGCGACGTTTATACTTCGTTTTTACCGTCAAATACGCATCGTCGTCGATATATCTGTTTCGTTCTTTTTTTTTACCCCTCGAGTTCGAAACGTCTTATATACCACTTGAACGCCAATTAACGCTTCGAGTTTCTCGCTATTCCCTCTCATTACAGTAATTACCTCAATTTCCCTCTTGCCCCGCCAGTCAACGTCGACGAATTTCTGGTTTGTCACCTTACATTACAAGTATTATCGGTAGTACAATTTTTTTTATTCACTTTTGTTTGCTAATGGAACTCCCAAACCTATCATGTCCGTGTTTCTCTCTTTCTCTCTCTCTTTGTGTGCGTGTGAGTGTGTTTAATGTTTCAATGTGTATCGCCAAACTGTTTTTAAACATTTTCCCTCGCGGCTAAACCGTTCTTCTAAATTGCTTCGATTGATTCGCTCGCCTGGACGCAGCCGGACTTCGATTGACAAACGACGTAACTTCGATGGACGAACTCCCGACAATATTCGCGACCAACGCAGCGACCGGGATCGTCGGGAAAAAAAATGTTTGTCAACTGTTTAAGATTGGGACGGCGACCCGCTCGATCGGTAAAAATCATTTTCGATCAGCGAGATTTAGTTTTTTTTTCTCCCCTGAAAATCACGCGAACAATTCTAATTCGCTGAATCGAAATCCGAAGACGTCGAAGAGGGTTCAGTGAAATTCAAGACAGTTTGAAGTGGACCATTGAAAAAATAGTAGTCAGACCATTTTTTCAATGGACCAATTCATTTTCTTTGGCTTTTTCCACTTTTTCGTCGGCGGAGCCACGAGCGCCACAGTCGAACACACAGAGTCAAACACTGCAGGTTGTGCGATGCGCGCAACGTGCTATCAGTATCTCGTCTTTGTGCCGGTCTCTTGTCGACTCCGTCGAGAAGTGCCCGGGTGTTTGCTTTCGATCGTTGCGTACAACGCGGCACAAGTAGCAAGTGCACCACGCGCTCGACGAGACACAAAGAGCCTGTTTGTCGATACATGAGGATAGACGGAGCGCGAGAGCTAGAGAGAGGAAAAAAAGAGACCGTAGGCTCGGTAGCATCGTGCACACGTAACTCGTGATTCGTGGTCGAGGCAAATCGATTGGATCGTGGCGGGCGACAATCCAGCACCGACGACGATGAGGCTTTCGCCCGGTCGGTTGTACGCAGAGCGATAAAACATTCACGACAAAGCGCGCGAGTGTTTTGTCGCTTCTGGTTCGCTCCGTCTCTCCCTTCCGTCTGGCGCTCGCGCTGTTTTCAAAGTATAATCACCCGTATAAACGCGACACGTGTGCCTGCGCTCTGTCGTTTGCTCCCCCCCCCCCCCCCCCCCCTCCTCCTGCCTTCCCATCACCATGGCCACGTGACCCGGAACCGAGTGAAATAACTCCGAATCTCGCTGATTGTTGTTTGCACGGATTTAAAAAAAAAGAAAAAAAAAAAGAATTTTCCTCGTCGGTCACCGAAAAAAAAAGTTAGAAGAAGCGACATTTTATGGAGTAGCGACGACGCCAGGGTCGGGATTTTGTTCGCGATTATCGCCAAAATGCGGACGAAAAAAAGAAGAAAAGAAAAATAAAAAATAAGGACCAAGGATGAGTGAAACACTAAGTGTTTTTTCGGATAGAAAGCAGAAAGGCAGGCAGGTAGCAGGCAGGGTGGAGGGTGGCGGGGGTGTAAGCGCGTACACGAGTTTTGAATAAATTATTCCCCGATGGGTGAGTCTCGCTTCATCCGTGCCGCAACTCGCGGGTGTTCGGCCGCGTACACCGTGCGAACGGTATATAACTCGTGGCGTACTCGAGGCTCGACGGTGGCGGCGGTGGCGGCGGCTCGATCGATATTCCTCGCTATTTCCACGAGACCGCGGCAAGAGAGAGCGAGCGTGCTATTCATTGCCCGACGCTCGTTTCTACGCTGCTGCCTCGTCGCTCGTTGGGCGGTACTGGAGCGCTGGCCTAGTTCCTCGCCACACCGAGAACCGCCGCCACCGCCTCCACCGCCGCCACCGTCGCCGCCGTCGTCGCTACACCAGAAGCGAAGCGGCAAGCCCCTCGTCGCTCGCGCCGCGAATTTCCCGATAAGTAACGTAGCGCGCGTAATGCCGAGGAGTCGCGATTAATTGGATGGAAAATCTGATCCTCAGCCGGCCCGCGCGATACCGAGACGCGATCGTCCCGAGCGTCGCGACTCCTTAGACAAATTTACGGAATTTCCTTTTGGACGACTGACAATGACGACTCTTTCGAATTCACGAATAGGTTCAATTGTAACGAGGATGGAAATAAAATACTCGACAACAGCAATAATATTTTTACCACACTGATAATTTTGATGTCAAATGTCTTCGTTCGTTTATCAGGAGGATAATAAATTGTGAGCACGAGGGTTGAAGACGCTTCGAGATTGAACGCGCAATTTTTAATATACGTCTCGTGACTCGTTCAACAAAGCGAGAAGATCTCAGCCCGGGACACGAGGAGCTGAGTGGCCGAGGCGACGTGGTACACGACAATCGCGGCGTTACACCCGGACCGCGACGCCGCTCGTAAAACCCAAGAGCGAAGATTGCGAAACGTTGAAGACGTTTTTTTTTCCCAGAAAATCGTCGCGTCGGTGGCTGACACACAGAGCGAGCAGAAAAAACAGCGTCGAGTTTCCGCGGACTTTGAAGAAGTCTCCAACAATGAGCTCGCGGCCACCGCGACTTCCTCTCGTATTTTTTTCCTCTCGTCTGTCTCTTTTATCACCGAGTCCAATTTCTTTTTTTGCTCGCGTCTCCGCGTTCCCCAGCTATTTTTCCCCGGAACTTTTGCTTTGGCTTATTCCTCGCTCCGTGAGTCAAACTCACAACTTACTGTCGCTTACCACGCGTACTGAGCGGGACTCACGGGGCAACAATGTAATTTTTCTGGCAGAGCGTCAACGTCTGACGAAAAACTTCCGTGACTACTTGGTCTCACCACCGACGCAGTAACTTCTATTGATTCCATTTCCATATCTTACGTCTCCTGTGTATTTTTCGTGTAGTATTTTCCGGCGTCTAATATCGTGTAATATCTGGTTTACATTTTTGCGTCGCAGACCACACGGACAACAATACAATTTTCCTGGCAGAGCGTCAACCGCGACGTCTGACGAAAAAGCGACCATAACTACTTGGTCACACCGCCGACGCAGTTGTGTCTATTGACTCCACTTACACATCTCGTGTCTCGCTTTTTTTTTCGGCATTCCAGTGACGACATTCTGCAATATCGGGGCATTCCAGACATTTTTATTAAATACACACTGCAATGTGCATTTTCATGAAATACCCACTGAAATTCCCGGACTTCGAAAAATTGTAAATAATACATTGCAGCGAGTAAATTCCAACAAAGGGCGAAGCGATGTTATTTCTGTTTACACTGTAAAATCCGAGGTGGTATTTAAATCCGCTGTAATTAAATTTTCCATTACATTTTTGCAAAGGAAAAAAAAACGAAGCCAAATCCCACGCTAATACATAGCACAGTCTGCGTTACCCAGCGAGTAAATTCGTGACGTTTGTCGTCGCCGAAATGTCAAACGGCAACGCGTACCCGTTCCTTTCCCCTGTAATTACGGATTCGGCTATCCACCCCCAATCCAGTTACCCACGTGGCGACCAATTCGAGATCCGCGTCCCCGGGTATATTTGGGGTATCCCAGACACACCTGAACCGTTTCATCGCCCCCCCCCCCCCCCTGCACGTACGACCGACGACTCGACACGAGTTCATTATTCACCGGGAGATCGTCCGAGAGGCGGAGTTTCATCGGCGGTGAAAACGTCCGACTGCTCGAAGGTTTCTCTCGCGACATTCGCTGAATTGGTGATATGTTCCGTCCTCCCAAAGCGAATAAAAACGCTACCTCCCCCCAATCCCCTTTCTCCCTTATTCCCAGATGTCACTGGAAGGACGAACAAAAGCGAAGCAGGACTTTCGTCGTTTTTAATTAATTTAACTTTTAATTAAATCGAGAAGATTTTCAATTAATTATGAATTCGGAGTAACCACGAACCATTAAAGCATCGTTTTCCTCTCAGAAGCAACTACGTCGTATAGTGCACAGACCGAACATTTTTCTGAATGCAGGTCGCAAAAATGTCAACGAGGAGAGTTGGTGGACAGGATAAAGTAATCGACTTTCGAGGTGGCTTTTAGCTCGTGAAAACCGCGCGAAATTCTTTGGCTTCGTCGGTCGGAGGGTGAAACACGCGCGCAGGACGAAAATCGAGCGAAAGTCGGTTCTCCCTCTTTGGGTCCACCGCGGTCGTCACGTCCGACCGGTAAAACGGCCCCGTGGCGCCGTCCGGTAAACACACCCGATGACAGCCCTGTGCTAAATTCTTACAGTGGACTCCCACGGCCACCGTAAGAATTTACGATCTCCAGGACTCGTCCCTTTTCCTCGCAGCCTCGTCTTCTCATCGCCTCAGCACCCGGATTCTGTCCGGGAGCTCGACGTGCGCGCGCCCGCGACTTAGTTACACCCCGTGCACCTCGTTAAATCAACGCTAAAGCGACTCGTCCGCTGTCCTTCCGCCTCTCGTTCCGAGCCCCGAGCACGCGATAACTTCTCGTTAAATTCTTCCGGCCGCGAGTAAGAAACTCGCTCCCTCGTGCGTCGGTCTCGTCTCCGGCCTCCGCCGCGTCACCCATGGACCGTGAATTTCCTTTTTTTACTTTTGCCCCGGTTGCCATCCATTTCCGGGTACCGACAAGATTCGAGTTCCGTACCAATATTTTTTTTATTATCTGCCCAAAAAAAAAATAAAAAATAATTTGCTCCGTGCAAGAAAACGTTCCATCGGTTATTTTTCGCACCAACATAAACACATCGGACAGCAAGTCGAACAATCGAGCCCCAACGACCGAGCGGTCGAGCTTCTGCCGTTGTCAAAACCGACAGGAAAAAAAATCAAACACGCACTTGAAGCGCGACGGAAATAACTCGGACATTAGGAAGTGTCATTCCGCTTTATCGACTCCGTCGGGGAAAAGTAATTAACGCGATTGCACCGACTGGAACACGTGGAGCCACGCGTTACCGGCACACGATCGAAAAGCCCGGGAATTCGCCCGACGTCGGGATCGACTCCGGAGCTCTCGAGTATTTCGCGTTGCCCGCGTTTCCTCCTTCCGCGTCGCTCGGATTTGCTCTTCACGTTAGAGGCACCCGGCTCACTCTCCCTGTCCTATTTAACCGCGCTGCTCGCGGACCGTGATTCGCGTGTATTATTCACAGCGCCGTGTTTGGCTGCTCTCTGTGTGTTTTTGCGTCCGTGTGTGTGTTTTGCCCAATCTTTTGGGTCCGTGTGTGTGTGTGTGTGTGTGTGTGTTACCCGATCTTTCGTGTGTGTTGGACTCGTGTGTGACTACCGAGGGAATGTGAGCTGGCTCGCTCGCTGCTTCCGACGATGCGATAGCCCCGGCTGCACGACCTGTGGATCCCCGTAATGTGTGCGGTTACGTATTGCCTCTCGTGCAACTGTGTTGCCCGTGTTGCCCGTGTGGTCCATGTAGCTCGCGTGCTCCGCACGTACAACGCCAGTTTGCCAAGGTTCTCGGTTCTGTTGGCTCTCTTCAATTCGCCTGCAACATCGCTGCAACTCACCACCGACAACTCTCGATCCCACTCCCTTCCTCTCTCGCCTCCTCCCTCTCTCCCACCGCCCCCAGGCACACGCGCCCGCGAAATTCCCAAATTTACCCGAGTAGAAATTCTGGCGCGGCCGCAACACGGGCGTGATCGGGATGACCGGGGCGCCTTGTCAGGCGGTGTCAAGGCAACCTGACCAGGCCCTGCACGAAAATGTAACGCTCCGGTCGACATGGCCGTGATCAGGGTTGCCTTGCTCGCCCGATCCGGTTCAAATCCGGCCCGAATCAGGCGCCAGTCTGATGATGCCTTATCCGACCGCATTCTGATGGTGTCTGATCGGGCAAAATCGTCTCACATGACCAGATGAGGCAAAAGCAACGTATATGTTCATGAAACATTTAAAATAATTATTAAAAAAATATTTTTCGGTTGGAGAATTACTTTGCCAGACATGAGTAGTGGTTTTTGTCGATGAAAATTTTTCCTGCCTGACCGGGATTCGAACCTACGACCCTACCTACCTAACTTCCTAAACGCTTACGCTACCGACTGTGCTACCGACGACTTGACAATTTAGTATATCGAAATCTCACATATAAGTTGCGACATCAAATTGTCAGTATTTTTTTTATTTGTTTAGCGAAATGATGGTAGTCCTCTCGACTTGTCGTACCCGATTTTATTTAAAAAAATGCTGGGGGTAATCGATCTGTAATTTTTTTTTTCCAAAATAAAAATTCTGACTAATGCATTCCCGAGATTCACATTACTGACGTCTGTATTTCAATTTTCACTTCGATCCGTTCATAATTCGCGACAAACCGCTGTTCCAAACTTTAGAGGTGCGCGTCGGTATTTCACATCGTCTTAAGGTAGCCTGACGTAGTAAGCATCGGGTCCACGTCAGGTAAACGCAAGGCAAACCGTACATCAGGCTGCCTTGCGTTTGCCTGACTTGGCCCTGATACTTACTACGTCAAGCAGCACGGATCAGGCTTGCCATACATAGGCCAAGTCCGGGCCACGTCAAGTAAAAATAAGGCGAACCGTATCAGGCTGCCTTGCGTTTACCTGACGTGGCCCTGATGCGTACTACGTCAGGCGGCCTTGATAGGGCAACCCTTGTTGAAATCGGACGTGGCCCCAACTCAGCTCTTATGTGGCAAGCCTGATCCGTGCTGCATTGCCAGAACGTTAGCTGGCCCTGATCAGACATCAGGCAGCCTGACTAGAATTTCTACTCGGGTTACTCGACTGTTTGCACTGCGCGAGCTGCAGTTTTCGAGTGTCCACGCAGAGACCGCATTTACGTGGGTCATAAGTAACGGTGAGGCGGAGGGTAACACATAATCCTTAATGAATGTGACAGCTGATGATCAGTGTGATGGTCCAATGAAACACAATTTTGTTTCATGGTAAGTGGTGGCAATGAGCGGCCGTATAAAACACAATTTTGTGACAGTTCCACCCTCCCACCTTTTCCATCGAGTCGCAGCTGAACGTTCACGTTTGCGTCGGAAAAATTGGCAGTTTACGGTAGTAAATTGAAAGACTCGTTACACACTCCGATGATCCTTTCTTCACTAAATCGAATCTCTTTATTTTTCTCGCTTCTTAATATTCCTTCGTCCTCCCGTTCTCGTGTATATCCTCTATGTTTTTCTCTCACCTTCACTCTCGCTGTCCTGCTCTGACCCTCTCCGCACACATTTCTTTCTCACGCAGCTAATTACAACATATCGTGTGTGTCAGTATTACTTTTTTTTAAATCTCTCTCCGTTCGCTCTCGCGGAATTTACACAGATTGACAATCGTGGGCCGCGCTCGATCGGTTTTGTTTTTCACGCCAGCGTTTAATTCTCTCACACACGTCTAAAAATCACAAGAGACACCGAAACGAATTAATCTGGTTTGACTAAACGATTTTTTTTGTTCATTCTCCTGCGGTTCCATTAGTATCGAGAGGAATTGTTTTGCTTTTTTTTTTAACTTTTTTTTCATCATCTCATTCGAACACTAAATTGTCAACGTGCGGTCGTGGGGCCGAGCATCTCTCGCGCGTTTAATAATACAATTCTCATCGACGCACCGCGACGACATTAACGACGACACGATCTGCTAGATTCTTCGATGACTATAATTTATATTAGCGTACAATTACACTCGTCGACGTGCGAGTCCGACTCTCCCACGTCCGGAGAAATCTTCTCCTTTCCAGGCCCCCCCCCTTTCCCTATCGTTCTCACCACTCTCGCCGATAAATCTCTATGGAATGTAACGTTTTGCGCCGGCGAACGCGAGCGCGCGGAAAAGAAAATCGAACGAACGAAGGTACAGGAAATATAATGCACGACGCTAATGACCCAGTCATGAATTCAACGCGATTAAATCTACGAACAGAATCGGACGCTCGAATAAAAATATTCCGTCGTCGCGTGGAAAGTGAAATTGCGCGCAGCGTCAGCGCGAAGGCGACGTCGACGTTGAATCGACGACTGGAGCACCGGAACTCGACTCGACGTTCGATATTTTTGCGGTTTTACGTGAAACTACAGTCGACGTCGCACGTCCATCTACACGACACGGAGCGTCGGCTCGATGAACCCAGCGGTGATTCTCGGAGCGACACGAGACAAAGAAAAAAGGGTTGAAGATTCGAGGGTTAATGATTTCCACGACGAGACGCAGCTCGGTCGCCATCCCCCATTGTAAATATATATAGTATATCTATATATATATGTACATACATCGACGTGTTCACCTGTCTCAGCCGTCCAGGGTCTCGCGGCGAATGTCTCGACACGAGACACACACGCGAGACTCGCACACTCACAGTTCACTCACACACAGTGAAGTCGATTGCGCGCCAGCGAAGGAGCTTCCAACAGAAGCGAGCGGCTCGGCTCGGCTCGGCTCGTCGACGTCGAAATTCCCAGGAAACACACTCGGCCACGAAAGTAGGAAGCAACAGGTTGAACTTCGAGGCGCGGTTCATCCACGCTCTCTCTCACTCTTACTCTCACTCTCTCTCTCTCTCTCTCTCTCTCTCTCTCTCCCTCTCTCTCTCTCTCTCACTCACTCACTCACTCACTCACTCACTCTCATTCTTCCTCTCGTTCTCTCGCTCTCTCGCTGTGTACTTTTTCTCCGATCGCTTATTGCGCTGCATTGCATCGTGCAGCGGCCTCTTTCGTGCATTTCGCCTCTGCGACTTCTCACCTCTCACTCGCACCCTCGCTATCTCGCGCTTCCCTCGCGACCGCCTACGTCCCCCTCCCTCTCTCTCTCGCTCACACACTCACACTCACACTCACTCTCGCTCTCCCGCTCGCAAGTGCAAAACCCGGCGAGCTACGCAGCTAATTAAACTCGTATATCGACGAGTATGACTAACGACTCGGCGCCTCCTTCCCCCCCCCCCCCTCCCGCCACCTGGCGCCCTCGACCCTAAGGGCGAACACATCGAACCGGCCTACGGTCTTCACGCCGATGACCCCCCGCCCTTCGCTTCGGCTCGACTACCGGATAATCGGACAATCGCACGTTATATCCCTAGAGCGAATGCGAATCGTGCGAGACGACAATAGACACTTTTCCCCTTTGCCTTCACATACTCAGCTTTTTCCACTTGCGCGTGAACTCGCTTCACAGTCGCGAGAGTTTCGTCTTTCAGTAGATTCGGACATTTCAGTTCATTCACGATTTTACACCTTTGACTTCGGATTATCGTTATTATTATTCGTAATATTATCGTTTATTAATATCAATGTTAATATTAGCGTTATTATTGTTGTGTCGCTCGTTCGCTCTCGTCGACACGCGCTCTCACCCCCGACTCGTGACTCCCTCTATATCTGTTGGAACGCTTTAGAATTTACTTTATTGCACGACGCGAAGTGCTACAATGTACACACGCGTTTACACACGCGCAGCCGGAATAGTCGAGAGCGTCGAAATTCGAGCGCGTCGAGTGTTCGCACACAATCCGTGCGCGTGTATAGACGCGCAGATCCGTATATATATTATTTATATTATATTTCATACGATAACCTACGTGGAGAACGCGAAATCTCGAGCGAGATTGGTCTCCCGTGCTCGCTTAATTTCTTCTCTCTTAACAGACAATTACACATAATAATTACATCTCGTTTGTTTTTAAGTTTTAATTACACTTTAAGGACAAGTCGGACGCTTTTTGCGGTTGGATTTTTTGTTTTTTTTTTTTTTTTTTTTTTTTTTTTTTTTTCATCTTCTTTATTCTCGATCGTCGCTCACTTTTTCTCTCGGCACAGAGGACAATTGATTAACGCAGCGATTATATTTACAGATTCAACATTCGATCGGGCGGCGATCGAGGTGACGTTCGCCCGAAGGTTCGACAGAAGGCGACGCGGAATTTTATTCGCGTCGGACGAATCGCGCTCGCTCGCTCGCTCTCGACGATTCTCCTTGCATAATTACGCAATAATTATAATACGCGACGGCGCCGGACGCTTGTTATCTTCTTCTCCTTATCAATCTGTTTTGTTTGAAAGAACGAGGGCATAATCTTAATTGAAAATACAAATTTACGACTGTGTCGCGCGGCTCCGCGGCCGAAATCGTCTCTCGCGCTATGAGTCCGCGTTTTATTTTATTTAATTTTTTTCGTCTCCTAACCTCGGCGCTTAGATGTAATTTCTTGTTATCACTAATCATTAATTTCACTGTGGAGAAAGTGCGACTCTTTTGGAGCGTCGTCGAGCACTCTCGCTAAACTGTTTTTATTCTTTTTTTTTTAAATCTCCTCTCACTCTTCGCTTCTTTGCGCAGCTTAGGCTAACCGTAAATTGCGGCTTTATCCGTCGCTCGATTTAATTATCTTTTTTTTCTTCCTAAGTTTTTTGTGTCCTAAGAAAAAAAATTGGAACAACTTCTTCTTTTCGGTGTCGTTAGATCGATTCACGATCGACAAAGTCACTCCCGACACTTGTCGGACCCGCAGTTCACTCTCTCGATGCAGCGACGGTTCTCGAGGATCGACTTCCGCTTCCCGACGCGACGACGACGTTCCAGGCTCCGGCGACACTCGCGACGAGGACGCGACTCGTCGTCCCGTTGGGTGGACGAGGAGCGTGAACCACGATCGACCGTCCCCGTAAACTGCCACAATCATTTTCTCCTCCTCAAACTCGTTATCGCTCGAATTCTCTTGCCCTATTTGTACTGAAAGGAAGACAAATACACGCGAAGTCAGGTTTCAGTGTTGCAACGCGTTTTTTTTTGCAGATGAATTGTCATTCGAGTCGTTTCGTCGAGAGCTTCCAGGTTGATCCACCAATCGTTACGATCCGTCGGACGAGAACCCAATCTTCCAGTGGGCATTATTGAAAACTTTTTTAAAATCGTTAAAAAAAAAATACTGTCAATAAATAGTTCATCAAGACAAATTCCCATCGGATCACAAGAGCCCTTCACCCGCGAGTCGTAACAGAATGCAATAGTGTTTATTCGACTGACAATGCGGGCCCGGAATGAGGTCAGAGGATTCCGAGGTATCGGATACACCCGGTCGGAAAACAAGGAGAGAAGAATTGAGGAGCCGAACGAAACGAATGGAAAAAAACTACCTTGCGGTCCGAAGTTTTGGAATTTTTCAGCGAAGCGCAACGAGGAAAAAAGAGCCCAGGGGTCGTTGTGGCAATTGCGAACGCCTTCCGGTTTGCCGGCTTAGCCGCGAAAAGATACCGACGGACGAAACGCAATTCGACTCGGAGCTCCCGTTGTTTCCTCGCCGAGAGACTCGCGCGAAGTTTCATCGACGAAGTTTTCATTCAATCGTCGGGCTCTTCCCGCAGTCGCGCTCCACTTTTCCATCGTTGCTCGCTGTGTTCACCGTCTTTTTAACTACTTCGCCGTTTCCCCTTCTATCTCCGTCGTCTCTGGCGTCACTGGCGGTGACTTTCGTCGATAGTTGTTCTTTCGGCGCGCACTCTGGTCGTTCCGGAAATTCTCTTAATCATACGGACTCCCGATTGTCTCGTCGTCCACGGCGGACGATGTTTTTTTTTTTTTTTATTTTTCATCGACGGACGATTCGCGCGTTTCTCGAGGACCTCGACAATGGCTGCTGCCAAGTGTGATCGTTCAGCACTTGACGCGTTTCACGTGCTTCGACTTATCCGCGGTACCGTTGTCAAATATTTTGTCCAATCGACAAAATAAGCTTTTTGCCGTCGACAACCGCGCGTTTTGTTGGATATAACGATTTTTTTTTCTCAGCGTACGTAACGCGACTGTTACGTTGCTGTACGTGCAAAATACACTATACAAGTCATTGGATCGTACGAATGTACGGTGACGTTTCACCGCAGGGACGACCACTGCCTGGTCCGGCGATCGATCGTCCAGCCTCGCCTCGAAAATTTCGTCCGAATCCCTCGGACGACTGTGCAGACGCGTATCAACCTTCGCTCATTCGAGTCCCGGATTACACTGTTTCCTCGCCGATTTATATCGAGTACGCGCGAATCACGCGACGTTCGCCGTGTGCGGTGATCGTTCGACGTGCGGGCGAAGTCGAACGTCGGGGATTGCCAATCTCCAGAGTGTCGTATCGAGACGTCTTCGCCGCAAGAGCGTCCGCTTGGTTTTTCGCTTTCGCTCAATTTTCCCTCTCGCTCCACTCTCGTTTCGCAACTTTCCTTTCTCTTCTTCGTCTCGTTGGAGCTCGGTCAATTTTTCCATCCGGACACTTCACGCTGCGAGCTTTCGATTTGTCGAAGCTCGTCGGCGTCGAGTGAATGCAAGTTGCTCTACTCTGAACGTGGAAATTGTCGACGCTCTCTCGCTGAACAATTTTTCTGCTGCTAAAGTTCCAATGCCGAGGCGATTCTCGTGATTCTCGCTGATCGGGGGTCACGATAGGCGCTGATGTACATTATCGTATGGTGGGTGGTTGCGGGGTTGGTGTATACCACATATATAAAATATATAGTAACGCGCACCATAAGCTCTGCACTTCGGCTGAACGACGGCCGCTTATATTCCCGTTGTACGCTGGAACGCTGGGTACTTTGCCGCCCGAGAGACGAATGATCGTCGGGAGCGATGATGACGGGGCTTCCCCGATGCCTCGCGGCCCTTTTTCACCCTCGGCGCCTCTTTCATCTCGCGTGATCCACAACTCGCGACACGCTCCGTGTAATATTCGTATGACGAATATTTTTCTTGAAGGCAGAAATGTTTCTTGGCTCCGAGCGCCATTTTCAGACGCTGTGTCTAACGCGCCGAGACCTTGCAGTGCTTCGAGTGAGAAATTTTGCTCTGGCGAGTTGCACAGTATCCGCCCTTTCTCGCCATTTCCACTGCATCGCGATGCAGCGCCGTATCTTCCCCTTAAACTCCGGACTCCAGACCGGAATTTATGACCGCGATATATTTTTTATTTTTATTTTCCTAAGAGGATAAACCGAAAAATAAGCTCTCGCAGCCAATATACAACGATTACCGGGTCCTTCGAACGCGCCGCAGCCGTGTTGCTCGGCTCGGGAATCCAGGCGCGAATAATTCCTCGACTCTCGTTGCGTCCTGTCGTCGGGATAATATCGATGATCTTGGTCCGGAATTCGTCTCGACGAAGAGCTCGACGACGAGGCGGACGATGATCCACTGAGAGACTAATCAGCCAGCGTCATCGTTGTCAGTGGCGGTCGGGAATACATCGATGATCTCGCTCAGAAATTTATCTCGACGAAGCAGCCGGTGACCCTGCAGACAGGCGAATCAGCCAGGAAGTCATCGTCGCGGGCGTCGGAGATCCGACAGCTTCCCCCATTTCGAATTCAAGCGATGGATCTGCGCAGGCTGATCCATCGCGCTGATGCGGAACGCCGGGCTCTGTGTCCGAATGTCAGCGAGCAAATTCGCCTTCGACCTCGTTCGCTCGGAATCCGCGCTGCCCCCTCGAGATGCACTCGAACGAAGTGGCTTGGCTGCTGCCTCGCTGTATCCACTCGGCCGTTGTATCCGTCTCTCCCTCCGGCGCGGTGGCTCTCGGTTCTTCATCCCTCTCGTCGCGAGCTTGAAATTCGAGAGAGCGCACGAAGGGAGGGAAGAGAGTGGAGGCCAGGGAGACGCTGGAGTAGAACCGGAGGGCATCGGTCCTCGATTATCGACGAGCCCTCGCAGCAGCCACGGAGCTCCCGGCTCATGCGCGTCATTCCCTCGGCCTTCGCCACGCTTGGGGAGCCTCTTCTCCCTTCAGCCTCCCCCGGAGAATCTACGCGTCCACGCGCCTTGGACACAATTTTCTTCTCGTCCTTCCCTTTCCCCACCACCCTCCCCTCCGCCTGCCAAGTCTTCCCTTCCCCACTCCTCTCACTCCCGAAGCTCGTAGCGTCGACGATAACGATGTGCGTTATACAGCGCAGTGAAATGATAATTAACGAACAGGACTGGTACTGGTGAATGCATGGAATGTGAAAAATGATATTTACAGGGAATCAGCCTCGAAGCTCTCGGTTAATGAAACGACTCGATATCAGCAAATTTATGTTTGATATTTTTTTAGAGTGTCTGTGTGCGCACTGAGAAAAAGGTCAGTTATTTTAGTCACCGATCGTTGGTCAGAGCTACCAAGATTTTTTGTAGCTGCAACCAATGATTGGTAATCGCAGCTACTCATTTTTCTCAGTGTGCGTTTGTGTATTTGTATGCTTTCTATAGGGGCTCACCGTAAACTCGGCCACGCGGCCATTGTGCTCATTCAATCGAGTCGAGGAGAACGTGTTGTCTGGTGTCGTTGTCGTATGAAGATGGTTGTTGTAGTTGCTGTTGTAGTTGTTCTTGTTGTTCTTGTCGACGATGTCGATTGGCGGTGACGGTGGTTGACGGTCGTGTTGATACGCGTGTTGGGTCGATTTGTTTCATTGATTGGCGTCGGTGTGTGAAGGTTCGTCGATCGCGCGGAGTTCTCGGCGCGGCTCGATTTTACACGACCGGCGACACTCAAGCGTTCTCCGATAGTGGAAGCGACGGCTGATGTCCGGCGACGGAAGTAGTCATGGCGGACGCGGCGGCGGCGGTGGTGTTGGCGGTCGGGACCGGAAGTGGCTGTAGGGCCTGCATGTCGCAGGTGTGGGAACCGCGCTTCTTAAGGTCCTGGAACAATTGGCATTTTCGAAATGTTTGAGATTTTTCCTCTCGCCTCTCTCTCCTCCTCCTCCTCCTCCTCCTCCTTCGTCACCAACATCTTCTCATCATCTCACCCACAGCATCCACTTCATCTCCCACTTCATTCCATCTATATATCCGTCTCTCCCTCTCAATCTCTCAATTTTTTTTTTTTTTTTCGTTTTCTTTCATATCTTTTCGCTTTCTCGATTCGCTCTTCTCACGCTCGATCCTCTCTCGCACTATCTAATCCGCTCTCACTTTCTCACAGTTCTCTAAATCCTTCCCCCTTCCTCCCCTCTTTCCGTCTCTGTTGCGTCAATCCCGGTGGCTCGATCGTTCTCGTCTCGTTTCTTGGCTGCGATCGTCCGGCTTCTCTAAGCTTCTTCTCCAGTCTCTGCACGACGAAATCGCGCGTCAAACATGTCCGAGATCAGAGCCTCGAGGAATGTCGACAGTGTCGCGAATTTTGTCTAATAATGAAGATAAAAAAAATCTGATGCACGTGATTTTTATCGAGAACACGAACCAACGAAATAGACGCGGTAGAGAGACGCGCGAGGGGAAAAGGGGAGAGTGTATGAAGAGAACTCGAGGTGCACGAGGTTCGTGCACCTCCCACACTCGCACTCTAACCCAGTCTAGCTCATTCACTCTTTGCAATTCATTCCCGCAGACAAAAAAATATATATTTACAGTTATGGATCACGTACTCTCTAGTTCTACACTGTTAACCTCGCTCATACACCGATATGCGCAGCCCTGACACGCACAGTTAGAACAAAATAAAAGACACAGAGAGACAGAGAAGGAGGAGAGAGAGAGAAAAAAAAACAAGATTCCAACGTGAAATAATAGAGATACGAGATACGAGTAGAGTGCGAAAAAACGAGGCGCTTTCAAAGCACAAAGTCACTTTACGGAAATAGTCAGAGAGAAAGACAGAGACAGAGAGGAGAGAGAGACATACAATAACTGTATTTATAATTACTCGGGACAAAAATTGCTTTTGACTACTGGGGTTAAATGAGAAAGAGATTGGAGCGTATTTACAGTTGGAAAGTGGAAATGCGTCTGTGTGGTGGTGTGTGAGTGTGTCCTGGATCGGTGTTTAATTACGTCATGAAGGTTTTTCGTGTAGTTTTCTTTTTCTGCTAAGAATACATCAAACTACGAATTGCGTTGCGAATTAAAAATGAAAAAACGTACTCGAGTCAGAAATTACTTATATGCAGTCAGACGATACGAGAGAGACAGATAAATTGAACGACGCACTGTACACCGAAACTACTTGTTATACACAACACCAGCTACTACGTCAACACTACGTAAATATATATAATATTTTACAAAATTGTAGACTACGATACGGCACGATTCATAGTGGGTTGTATACGAGACAGTTAATACAGTGTTATACAACGAACTTTGTTGCACGAAAATTCTACGCGAAATTTGCTCTATTGAAATATATGGACTATTATACGTAATATACATATAGATGTGTAATATTAATATGTAGACAGAAGGGAATGAAACTACAGGGTATAACAAGTGTTTTGCGCGAGGCATGGATTGTGCTGTGGCTGCTGCCGACGCCGCTGCTGATGCTGGAAACGAAAATGGAAAACTCGTATTCCTGTTGTGTGCAAGTCATACCGTGAAGTGTGGCACTCGAAAGTAGAAGAGAGAGAGAGGCGCAATTGACTTTCCGGACTGGCGATTCGCGCGACGTGTAATATTCCGAGCGTCCAAACACCCAAGTGACGTTTTATGCAAATTTTGTGTGTTCGCGTACATTTTTGTATTTTCGTTGTTGCTGTGTTTCTTACGATGCAAATTGTGCAGCTGCGAACAAAATACGTCACTCCGGGTCGCGAAGAGAATTTTCATTATTCACGGGTATTCAAGCGTGAAAGGAAAATTGTACTCGTGTCGTGTTCGAAATATGCAGAAGGATGAGATAATCCGGTTGTCACGTCTTTCTTAGCTCTTGATGTTTAATCTCGCTGTCGCGATGTCGCGAAAACAAGTTTAATTAATTCGCGACACCGACGGTGATCTTCCATTGAAACGGGATTTTTTTTCTTTTTTCTCAATTTGATACAGATTTTTATTCTTCGGTCTTTGCATTATCAATTCGCTCAGCCCCGAAATAGCAAGCGCGGATTTTCCAATGGCCATATATATTTCTCGTTCCTCGCCTCGTTTGACGATAAATCGATTTTCTGAATTCGAGCTCGCGCACGACGTCCGTACGTACGGCGTAAATATCGAGCAAGCCCGAAGCCGACTCGTCCAGCTGGCGCGATACCGGCCACCGACGCGTTCGCATTTTTATCCGATCGCTCTCTGCGTCCGCGATATTTCGTGAATGCGGAGAGAGAAAAAAATAATAATTAAAGCGTGACGAGATCAAATTGGCGGAAGGGAAAAATCGCCGCGCGCAGAGACAACGCGCCGGGCGCTTCGGCCAGCGCGACGCGATCAATTTCCGCGGTACATCAGCGCAACGAGAATAAAAACGGAGAACCAACGAAAGCGAGACGGATATGACTGTCAAAAAAATCCGTAGAAAATGTTTGGCTAACCAGCGACTTCACACATACACACTCACTACTATACTGAAAGCTTCGGAATACTCGATCGGGAAAAAATTTCTACTACCAATAGTAATAATAAAAAAAAATACAATAATAATAACAGTGCTCTGTCGTTGCGGCTGCAACGTAATTACGTCATATACGTGTGATTAAAGGCAAAGTAAAAGCGTTGTACACAGTTGATTTTTTTTTTTTTTCGACAGTGCAAATATCGTTCGGGAGTGCAGAACAAAGCGCAGGGTTTCTTGCACTTTCGGCAGTTGCGTCGTACGATTCCGCCGTCATGGTCGGCCGGGGCTTCCCGGCTTGTACAGCGCGAGATCGCCTTAGCCACTATATTGTGTCTCTCCCCGTTGCTCTCGCACGCCCGGTCCTTTCGGTGCCCGGTGTTCGGTGCCCCGTCATGCGCGAAGATTGTCCACCGAAGCTCTCGTGCCGCCCGCGGAAAGATCTCCGGGTTTCTCGGCTCTAAATGTGCGTCCGAGTGTCTCCGCGTTCCTCGTACACTCGGGACGACCCGACGTTTCGTGTACACGCGCGTCGCACTTGTCTGTGCGGAGTCACGTGCGCGTCCGTATCGACGCGTCCTGCAACTACTTCCGGGTACAATTCGGTAGAATTCGTGCGTGAGAGAAGCCCTCGCTCGAGACCTGCGGCGAGTTGTGGGTTCCGACGATATAAAAAAAAAGTATATACGAAAAAGCAATTGATTTTCGGATTAATGCACAATTTTAGCTTAGTCTCATTTCCGGAGTGCGTCGAGTTAATCTGTGAAAATGCTAAAAAATATAATCGCTATCTTTCGATGGGAACTCAGTTCGACAGAACTTTTTAAAAAATATACTTCTTTTTTATTGAGGGACGTGGGCGGAACTCGGTGCGTACCTCGGTTACCACGGCGTTATCGTAAGAATTGTTAACGAGTGTGACAGTAACAGGCAGAGAGACAGATAGAAAGAGAGACAGAGAGAGAAAGAGAGAGACAGGAATAGAAAAAGGAAGACACAAGTTGAACTTATATTATTAACGTGTTACGAAAGCGCAAAAGCCAGGCGAGCGAGTGGACACATATTAGAGTCTCTTTGAAGACGATAACGAGTCGCAACAACGAGACCTTTTTTTTTCAATTTTTTTTTTTTATAAACCGCTTTGTCTATTTTTATCATTCGTCCATATTGTTGCGATTACCGACGACTCTCGTTAGGTCGAGCAACGTTCGTCGCGTAAAAGAATTTATTTATTTAAATATATCTTTCAAGCTCTTTTCCTTTCCTCGTTCCGAGATTATCTCAAAGCTGCATTTCGTTATTCCTCATACTCTCTTATTGCCCTTGAATTTTCGTTATCGTTATCATTTTGTCTCGAACACGACATTGACATTGAATATAGCATTTTCAGTTTGATTGTCTGTTCTGTGTCAAAAATATTTCGACGCTGCTTTACTTCTGTTTGTTTGTCTGTCTCTAATTCGTGTGGGTTTCTTTTCGGTTGTGAAAAAAAGCTTTCGTGTTTTTTTTGCGCATTCGGGGGTTCTTTACCTTTTGTCTAACTTGTATACGGTCTCCGTATACGAGCACCACTCTATCCTTGCTCTCGTTCGATGTTAGCTGATACGAGAGGCTCTGGCGATTTAAATCGGAGATCAGGCGCACGCGCACACGCACACACGCCGACGCCCCCGGCGAGTCGACGAGTGATTTTTTTTTTCGTCGCACGTGCCGTTCGGTTTTTCGTATCCATTTTCCGTTCATTCGCAGTTACCAAAGTTTTTCGTTGCCGTCGTTTTTTTTTTGTTGTTTTTTTTTCGTTATCCAGCGTTGATCATGGTTCATCGTTTGTCGGTGCATGATTATTTTTTCGCCCAATTAAAATGCGTTGGTCACAGCGAAGGTTCGTCACGTCGTTGTTTTCGCCCAATTTCAATTTCGCATTGACGTCCAGTCGAATTTGTGTACATTTCGTCGATATCCCATGTGGGTAGCGTTCGACGAGCAGAAAATCGATGTCGATGTCGATCGTCGCGCGAGGAGTTGATGACAGCGAGAGAGAAAAAAGCGAACGCAGATGGATGTGATGAAATTTGTCGCAGACGACGACGATGTTCGATCCAACGAGGCAACGAGGCAACGTGAACGATTCGCCCATGTGTGTGTGCGTGTGTGTGCACGTGCGTACGTGATGGACGGGAGAGACGGTTGGTCGGTCGGACGCGATGACGATGACGACGACGACGATGCACGGCAGTAGGGACGGCGGGAGCGCGACAGACGCGCGACGACGATGCAGGAGACGAAGACGACGAAGGGCGACGAAGACGACGGAGAAAGAGGTCGGCGTGGTCCCGGATGACGAAGAAGAAGAAGATCGAGGCGCGTTGATTGCGTCGCGCGATGATGAAGAGCCGGATCGTCGTCACAGCGTCGTGGCAGTTGCGGACACGTGCGCGACGGACACGGGGTTGGCGCATTTAGGGAAATACAAGAATTTTCATTGATTTAAAATTTGTTCTCTTTTTTTTTGGCTGCATTTTTCTATCGATCACGATATTATCCTTAAATCTGTATCTTTGTCTCATATATATATATATTTTGCATCTTTAGATCAGTTATATATCTCTATATATTTATTTATTTATATATATATATTCTCCGGGCCTTAGGCGCTACAACGATTCCGCGAGCTTCCTGGCTCGCCGTGTTTATACCCGACAGACAACCGGTTAATTTCCTTAACAAACGGCGCTGCCATCCGTGCATCCTGGTCCGCATTGTTTTATTTTGTTCTGCTTCTGGTTGCTCTACTTGTCATTTCATTTTTATATTATTTTATCATCGTCTCTCCGATTCCGACGTTTTCCGATGCTTTCTCAGCGGCGTTTTGTTTTTTTCTCGATCTTAGTTCTGTTTTATTTTTTCCAATTCTCTCTGCAATACTGCAATATTTACATCTTACGTGACGCCGCGTGTACGGCGCGAACGTCGCGTCAAAAATGCGGTAAGTGGTGCGCGGGTTTTACTACGCGGACACAACTCAGAAAGAGGCCTCGACGAGGTAGGTGCCGTCCATGGCGACCCCCGTCTGTCCGCCCGTGCCGTCCGAGGCCTGGGCCCTCGTCGCCGGGATGTACTGACTGTACGCCTGCTGAAATCCACACCACAAGCACACACTACATTGTTGCACGCCAGGCTCGCCTAACACTACACCCTACAACGAGAGAGAAAGAGCGAGCGAGCGTGAGCGCGTCCGCGCGACGTATTATTCGTGCGGTCTATTTATGTGTGTGTATATATATATAGGACATATACATATTATATATATATTTTGCTACGAGAGCCACGAGCTTTGTGAGCGCTCACGGGGAAACCCGAGAACGTCCGCGAGCTACGGGACGCACTATACCTGACGTTATACTACTCGAGCTACAGCCACTAATCATCCTATTACATTATCGGCCGGACCGCGGAACGCCCGCCCCCCGCGTGTGCTATATATACTATACTATCGTGTCTAACGGTCTACGCGAGGTAATATCCTCGCGGAACACGCGAGAGGCGAGAGAGCTGCTCGCTCTACAGTCCAACAACATCGCGACGCAATCCACTCTCCGCTACTCTATACACTCTACAGTGTCACGTCGATGCGCGCGCCGACTACGTCGACTCGCGACTGCGGCCGATGTGGAGGACGCTACGGAGGATCTGGCTACGCGCCGGGAAAATCGAAGGTTCGAGTGGAACCATGCAACGCGATTTTCGACTGCGAAGGGCGTCAAGGTGAAATTTGTCGCGTCGGGTGGACGGATTAGTAATGCGGTCTCCGCTAGAGGGATTTTAGATTTAGCTGCGACCGCGAGACTCGCGATGTTTACTAGAGCGAGATTCGCGGTGACGCACCTCGCGGCCGCAAGTAATCCGGCGGGGGCTAATCAGGCGAGTTTCCATGAAAATCCATTAGACACCCCGACCGGCCGCACGGTCGGTACCTAATTAATTATTTGATTAGCCGAGAATGCGCCTCGACGCACGCCAGGAATTGTGTGTAGCCTCTCGCGAGGTCCGCGCTGTCGAGTTTCGTTCCGGCCGGTAGAAAGATAGAACGGACGCGATTCAGGGTGTATCGCGTGACGCGCCCGCGAACCTCGACGCGCGCGTAATTAGATCAACGTGCGCGCGGCACACGTGCGACGTCGCGCGTTACAGACCGCATTTCAGACCGAAAAAAAGCATCCACGTCCCTTTTGACTCCGCAGTTCGAAAAAAATGTCAACGTGGTGTTGAAATTCATAGTAAAAATTCTGAAAAATATCCGAGCAACGGAAAATCGATAAGCAAACGTTTTATGCATTAAAATGACCAGAAAAAAAATCCACGTAATTAACCATGAATAATTCGACGGGAGATAACCCACATTTCATTGACTGATTAAAAAATCCAAATTTCTAAATTCAGGACACGAGCTGGTATTCGTAATTGGACATCGTAATTCGAAGTCATCAATAACGTTGACTCAATATTCGCGAAAAAAAACCGCTTCGATAATCGAGCAGCCGTGCGACAAAACAGACATTGCGCGCAGCTCTCTTGACACGATATACCGACCGTATTACCTCGCCTCACGTGCGATTGCATCTGTATAATTTATTTCGCGCAAACGACACCGCGGCGCGCGTCGATATCCCGGAGACTGACGTTCGCGCGATGAATCCATATCGCCGTCGCGGCCGTCGCGTGTCGCGAGTATATTTCAATAATTCAACGCCGGAGGCTCCTGGACGACTCGCGAGACGTCGGGACGAGTGAGGGATGCGCGAGGCGTTTCGCGGGCGCGTTCGATTTTACGAGGGCAACGAGCGAGAATTCCGCAGCGTCATAAAGCGTCCGAAGTGCCGGGCGGGCATAATTGATCGCGATTTTAGTGCAGCGCGGGAACCGCGAGAATTTTCGACGCGTCTCAGCGTTGTGAGCGATTTTACGCAACCCCCGAGAATATTTACCCCCAAGTGTAATCCATCAGGAATATCGCTCGCGTTTTCTAGGCCAATTTTACGCTCCTGAACAGACGCATCGATTTAACATTTTCTTTTCGAGAGTGAAACGTGTCCATCTTACTGCGAGTAAAAGGACGAACTCGCGTTGGGGATCGAAAAAAAAATTATGTAATCTGATGAAAATTGCTGTGATTGAACGACAATTCAATTGGTCAAGGACATAATTAACACGAGACGTTGACTCTTTTATCTCGTCTTTGTACATCAAGAAACAGGTGGAGGGCGGGGAAATCACGACAAGAGTGTTGAAGAATGCGACATTACCGTGTAATTTCTGTACAAGAGGGTGCGTCGAACGAACGGCCTCGACGTAGTCACATTAATAAATATACACACATAACTAAGTAATATCGAACATCGTATTATGTATGGTACAGAGGGATATATATTTTTTTTAAATTTTTCTCACACTGTTTTACGACGAGAGAAAATCGTGTTTCTGGGGTTCTCGGTGGGTTTGGTCTGGGTTAAACTACTCGGGTGGTAACGTGGAATTAAATTTACAGGCCCTACGTAACGTTACACGTAACTCAAAGCTTCGTGTAAAATGTAGTAACGAACGGAAAACGAATATATAGACTGGAGGATAACAGTAAACTCTCGATTTACGAGCTCTCTAGCCGACGGAAAGGGATATTAATAACCGGTGAGACAACAACGATTAATTTACTAGGCAACTGGAAGCTTCGAGAGAGAAAGAGAGAGATGTAGAGTCAGGAAGAAGAGGGGTGGGGATGGAGGGAGTAGGTGAGGTTGGTTGCTAGTTGGCGGATTATAGAGGAAAACTGAGGGTGGCAACTGCTTGTTACTGGAGTGACGACGACGAACACGAGAAGGGGTTGACAGAGCTTTTTAGGCGGACACTCAAGATTCAATTTTGTCTTGCCTGGCTCATCTGAAGTGGATGCCCCACTACCGTCTCATCCCGATGTTCCTTGGTCTATGCATTATTCATAAAAGCAACTCGTGTTACATTACAGCAGTGCATGGGCGATTTTTCTTCGCGTTTTTTTCCTTCATCATTTCATCATTCTCGCAGAAACTCTCGACGTCCAAACCTCTGGCCGGGTTCCACTTTAAAATGTTCTCGAATTGTTTTGTTTTTTCTTTTTCTGCAGTCTTATTGACCTAGGAAAAAATGACAACACGAATAGGATAAAAATTGAACCGACCAGAAGCCTTTTTACCGCCTAGAGTGATAAAATTACCCAAACAGACCGGCTGATAAAATTCTATCCATCGACGTGAAAACCTCGAAACCCATTTTACAAATTTCCTTTTCGCTGAGTTAGTAGCTAGCCGAGTTACCATTGGCTCGCGCCGCGTAACACATTCCGCATTAGTATGGAGGAGAGATTTCTCGTTTGCGAGGAGTTATGGGAAGTTGTACTCGCAGCGATGGCAGTTGGTCCGACTGAGGGTGGACTTGGGAGGGGGTTGAAGCGATCGCTGGCGGGCATACGTGGCTTGGGATCCGCGGTGCTCGCGACCTTTTCCTTATTTCCGGTAAGTAACTAACCTCCCCCCCCCCTCACTCCCCCCCCCCGCATTTCCTCTTCACTTCTTCTCTCTCGCTCCATCGACGTGTCTATCGCTTCTCGCGATAGCCGAGAAAAAAAGTTGCTCCGCGCGCGATCCGGTCCCGAGATTGACGATCGACCAGCGACTCGCGGTCTCGCGCAGCGAACGCGAGCGGAGCAATCGATTTTAGCGACGCGCATCGTGCGTCGACTGCAAACGCCGCGATGAATCGGTCGTAGCCGGAAATAAGAGAATCTACGTCAGCCGTGATTTATGTGTCACGAGGATTAACAAAAAAAAAATACGCGAAGGAGAAGGGTGAACGCGAAAACCTCGTCGATCAAAATCCGTCCATCACCGAGCGGTCGATGGTTGTCAAATATTATTTTTCGGCCAGGAACGATCGTGGAACCGCGAAGCTGCGAATTACACGCCGTCATTTATTTCGCATAAACGTCAGCGGGACGAGCCTCGGGGCTCGATGTGCCTGACAATTAAAGTGGATCGTTCGGGTGTTAATTGCTCGGGATCGCGTGTACGAGTGACGAAAATCGGGGGGAGCATCGCCGCGTCGAGCAGCGCCGGTGGGGGGGAGGGGAGAGAAGGGAGCAGCGGGCAGAATGCCCGATTTTAATTAATGCTTAATGATCCGAAGCACTTTCGCGGGTTCCGCGGACTCGTCCCGGGTCAACGGTGGACGATTTATGGACGCAACGCAAATGACTACGTGTATTTCGCGGGATTCGGGCTTCGGTGAACGAAATTTCAGAATAATCCGGCTCTCGAATATAATTTTATATATTTTCAGAGAAAGTTGAATCAGATCTCGCGTTTTACTCGTCGAATTTTCTATTTTTGGGATAAACAATGGTGCTTTTCGGAATCAACGTGAGATATTTTACACGTTTGCGAATTCAGGGGGGGGGGGGATTAATTCGCCGGAAAAGGTTGCGGTTACAATTAAAAGCTACCGGTCGCAGTGAAATATCGCGAAAATTCACGCGAAAGCAGCCGTGAAATCCGAGTGAGTCAGAGGGACGTCGATATTTTTACTCTCTAGCCACCCCCTCCACCCCTCCTTCACTATCGATATCCGGTCGCCGCGCGCGCGGATCCGCAGAAATTTTGCGGCGATAATTGGAGCGCGTATACCGAATCCTGCTGACTCCGCCCGACAATGGCATCCGGGGCTCCGATTGTGCTTCTAAATAAATATAATTTCTTTCATCCTCCGACCCCGACGCTTCTCTCTCGCCCTTATCGCCTCTCACTCCTCCCGTTTACTTTTTTCAGTCTGTGTGCTTTCAGTATTTGCTTTTAGTTAAAATTCGCAAAAAAAAATATATCCCCGCCGGGCTAAACTCGCGATGATAAAGGCGGAGAGAGATTCGTGTACGCTCGGAGCGGACTGGCAAATGATAATTCCCTCTCCTTCCCCCTCCTCCAGGGAAAAACGCTACACGAGATAATGTGATTTCTGTCGACTTTTTTGTGCGGAAAAAATATTCCATGAGTACGTTGCACGATTTTCCGAGTAATGAATACATTTTGCTTCCTCATAGAGGAACCTTTGTTTTCGCAAAAAAAAAAAAAAATCGAGATTTTTCATGACAGGACACTCAGAATGGTCCACAACGTCGAGAAAAGTGATTTGTACGAACGTAACTCCCTTTTTCCTTATCATATGCGCCCCAAATTTATTAACATTTTTTTTCGACCAAACCCCTAATTGCTCTAACTTTTTACAGGCCTCGGCGCGCTCAGCCCACGTCATTAATTTACAAACGCGATGCGCAATACCGTAATATACGCGAATACCGTTTTTCTCTTGGGATAAACCAAAAGGACCGTTTCACCGACTCGCGGACGACGGTAATGGGACGCGTCGCGCGGGCGAAAAGGGCCGTAATTTAATAGTATTACGGCGAAGGTCGCGAAACGTGGCGGCGGGAGGGGCGACGGTGGACCTGATATATGTCCTCGTCCTCGTTAATAAAGCGAGAGAAGATTGGGCGTTGATAAAGACGAGCTGGCGAGGAGCGAGCGAGCCGTCATCGCCCGACACCTCTTGCACTTGCACCCTTAATGTAACGTGTAATTAATGCCAGGTGCCGCACGTGGTGGCTTTTGAAAACAAAAATGAAAAATAAAAATAAAATCGTTATTTAAATTAACCTGACAAGTGCGAGAACACACTGTGCAAATCGTGTGCTCGTGGCAGCAAAAAGCAAAAAAGCTGGAGAAAGGGAGAGGGAAAGACAGAGAGAGACAGCATTTTTTTCTTTTTTTTTTTTCAAGACCTTCGAACACACCGACGCTAATATTTAGTTACGGCGTGGTAATATTACCTCTCGAAGCTCGATATTAATTGCGCATTAATAATATAAACGAGCGGCGAGCGCGAGGCCGGAGACTGAGGATTATTCCCGGCGATTAATTAAAACTTTTATTTAAAATAAAACTTTCTTTTTACGGTTCAACTTCGTCTCCTTCACAGTCGATCCGATTAAAATGGATAACTCCTGACTAACCCTCCACTATCCGGCGCTGCCCGCGTTCTTGACTCTTTGAACGCAAAGCTTTCTGTGTTTTTTTTTATTTCAGTTTCCTAAAGAAAATTCTAGTAGCTATCCGCGATGGACAGAGACTGGAACGACTGGAACGAGAGGGAGAGAGAAACTGTAAACTATAGATTGCTGTACAGCTACTCGATGACAGTGCAAGAACGACTGTACTATTATTTATATCGATAATTACGCACCGTTCGCTCGACAACATCGAGGCTCGCGCTAACACTCCAATACACTTCCTACATCGTTTCACCTATTAGAACGACTCTAGGCCATTTCTTTTTCTTAGCTCTCGTCGCGTCAACGCCGGAGTCAACAAGAGGTTATAAGACGTTTCGGTTGCTGGAATGTTTCAAGTTTGTTTTTTTCTTTCGCAGCTATTTCGCGCGGACGTTAGGCAACGAATCGAACCTCTTCAGCATATAATAAAACGGAATTTCAATTTCCTTCTTTATACAATGTATATATATATATTTTTTTCATCCCGAAATAAATAAATGACAAGGAACAAAAACGATTGAACAACGTCAGAGTGAAAATGTACAACTACTCGACACAAGGGACACACACGGCTCGATCGTTCGAAAGATCAAAACGTCGTTTCTACGCTTTTCCCTAAGGTACACATACATAATGTACATGCACTTTCGTACATATGTTTTTCTTTTTCTTCTTGTTTTGTCTCTATACACAGGCGAGATCGCTTCACTCGTATCGTCCATTACCGGCTTTGCAAGGCTCGACGAACGACCTGGCGGCACGCCAAACCCTGAGCTCTGGGCCCCACGAAAAATCGCGTCTACGATTTCGTATCGGATCTTCGCGATTCTCATCCCCTTTCCTCAGCCTTTTATATCCTCGTCATTCGCTTTCGCATCTGATAGGCCTAACTATGATTTTTCTTTGCTTCGAGTAACGTCGCCTTTTTTTATTCGACTAGAGTAATAAGAAGAATTAACAATAATGATAATTCATACAGTGGCAAAGCTCGCACCCCTATATACCTATATCTTCGTGTAACTTAAGTCCTAATTTTGAGTCTTTTCTCCGTCGTTTGCTGGAGGCGATGTGACACACGTATCGACGCAAAGATTACACTAAATTTGTCCAGCGCTCTCGGAGAGCTAAAAATACTCATTGATATACTTGTGTTACATCGTTTTGAGCGTTTTATTTTTTGCATTATTTTTACGACAGCGTTTCCCTTTTTCTAGGCATGCGTCGTGTTTCTCATGGCAAAAGTAGCACTTTGTAAGCCTTTCGCAAAGGCTTTTACTAATTTATTTTTTTTATTTTTTATGACTTGCAGCTAACAAGGTTTTGCCGGTCCTGAGAAACTGAGGCGCATGCCTCGATTCGGGTAAAACTTTTTTGTGCTTGAAAAAGAAGTTTCGAATCGCCGCTCGTTAGCGCGCGGATGACTCTTGCCCCGTCTTTGGTTAATCCTAACGCGCGCGCGTCACTTGGCGCGCGAATTAATTTTCGAGAAAAAAAAGAAAAAAAAGGTACGAGAGTGGCCGGCGGGCGAAAAGTGGCCGGGTTTTATTAAATTTCGGTCCCGCGAGACTGGGTCACCTGCACATGGAGAGCAACGTCCGGGTGGACAGAAGAAATCGCGCCCGCGGTGAAAGCCGAGAAGGGTCAAAGTTCAAAGGGGGCGATTACGTCGAGAGTCGAGCGGACCGACGGTGGGTCGCGATAATCGAGTATTTTTCGCGACTCGGGCCTCCGGGAAAAATTGCAAACATTTTCCTCGAGCTGCGAACTTTCGATCAAGCGTATTTGGCATCTACGGGTCGTACTCTAGTTTCTCGATAGAAAATATTATTATTTTTTTTTTTAACTCTAACTGGATTGTCTAGATTGTTTTTATTTTTATTTTTTATTTTCCTCTCTGGTTCGTTCGTCGAAACGAACGACGGATCCTCGGAAGACGCGAGTGATCTCGCGGATTTTTCCGGCGAAGGATTCGGAACGATTTGAGGGTTCAACTCAGCATCGAGGAGACGTGGAAGACTTGGGAGGGTCGGTGGATTATTTCGGCACGGGGATTGCCCAGTCATTGATTAATCAAGGGAATTTTTCTTTCCAACTACGTGTTACGAAGTTGAACGTTTCAAAGTTGACACAGAGATATGATTAGAACGTTTTTTTTTTTTAAGAAAAAATAATCGCAAGTGTAAATATACCGGTCACCGTCACGGCAAAAATATCGTTGAACCAGCAATTGACACTGTGAGGAACGAGATCCCCACGAATAAAACTCGACAAACGGTCGCGGGGCATCGACCTCGCGGTTGATAGTTCGACTAAAAATGAAATATTCGCGAACGCCGATAATATTGGCAGGAGACGGAGAGCAGGATGGATGCGCGTCGCGGTTGAGGACCAATCGTCGATATATCCAGAACCGCGCGGGACACGTCCGATATTGCGCGTGAGCTGACGCGTTATTGCGCGCGACTTTGTATTATCGATTAGGTGTGCGCCACGACAGAGATGACATTTCGCGACGTCCTGGGAGAGATTATCTGCTGCGCCGTGGCTGACGTCTCGTTTCATAGATGAGACGTCTTTCAAATGACAAAATTCATTTCGTTTCCGAAGAAAAAAAAAAAATACTATCCGTCGTATCACAATAATTTTCACAACTTATTTTTAATGACGTCGCGCGGCGAAACTCTCGACGAAATTAAAAACGCGTTTCGGGCCCGACGCATCGACCCGCGACTTCCCATCCCACTCTGATATGTCGTTTCGCAACGCTCATTTAATAACGCGCTCGCCTATCACCGGCGATATGCTGACGCGGATGATTTTTCACACGCTGCAAAATCATCGCGCACCGCAATTAATTTGATAATTAATATTGTAACCGAAACCGCAGACGCGTTTGGCGAGAACTCGATGCGTCCGCGGGTTCGATCGCGCGTGATGCACGAGGTGCAATCGAGCGAATGATAAATGGGTCGACGTAACACGAGATCGACGTCGAAAAACGCGGGACAATCTCTCCCACGAGAAATGTCATCAATCTGCAATATTCGATTCTCGTTTCATTTTTTTTTCCTCTTTCGATACTACTAATTAATACCAATTTATAATTAGGCCCTCGCTAGTTAAAAAGATAAGTTCGCCCGCTCATCGCGGTTAATACTGATGTCTTTTACGATAAAATGTATTGATATTTATAATATGTACAGACTATGAAATAGATCTTCGGCTGTACGCGCGATTTTCAGCCGTGATTATTGTAGTTCAGCGATTACGCCCGAATTTATCGTTCAATAATATATTAAATCCTCCTCGAGTTAGTTGAAATGTTTTCTCTTAACGTTAATATACGATCGCGCTTTAGAATGAATTCTCAATTGTAATTTTTAACGCTAGAGTCGCCCGTTTCGCGTCATCAGAATGTAGCCAGTCGTTTCGCGTCGGGAAGTAGAAACGAAGAACAACCGCCGCACGGAAATTATTAGACTCTGGCCCGGGTTCGCTGTTCCTGTCGCTATCGGGGCTCAGAAATCGCAGTTAACGCTCGGGGGATTCAATGAAAAATTGAGATTTTTATCCTCGCCTCGTACGTGACGCATGGAAGGAGCCAACGCGGAGAATGAAAGTTGGAACAAAAAGCCCTGAACATATGGCAAGGGTTCGGGGGAGTATGAGTAAGAGAGAGAGAGGAAAATTTGGATATATTCTTGAAATATCGAAGATGTTCGAAGTGTATATAGCGCCGGGACAATTCCGTGGGGATCATCAGAGAATATTGAAACACAGCCAATCTCCGAGCCGTGCAGAGTGGAGGGCGTCGCGGATACTCGAGGATCATATCACTTCGTATACTTCAACAATACATCATCCGTCTCCTCTTTCTCCTCCTCCTCCTCATTCCCCCTCCCCCTTTCCTCCTTTTCCTTATCCTCCTCCTCCTCAGGTCGGGTCTATTCTCGCGCGTCTATATCCTTCCTCCTCCTGGCGAGCTTTCCTCCTCCTTCCACAATGATAAGACTCTTGGGACCCCGCGTGTGACTTGATCCTCCACCCACTCTACAGCCTCGACACATATCCCGTCGTACATACGGATCCGAGTTGCTGCACCAGAAGCGACACCCCCTCCCTCTTCCTTCCCCTCCCCCTTTGCGACGGTGGTGCGCGTCGCGTAACACGGCAAATACGTTCGCAGGTATTTCTAAGACCTTCATGCCTGAGCACAACGCAACGTAGGTCGAAGCGCGCGGGAGTTCGCGACGCAGATCCCAGGGGCCGCGGCGTCTCGTTCCGCCGCGCGCGCCGCGAACGACGTTTGACTTCGCTCCTGTTCTCGGAATATATCCGCGGAGTCGTTCGATCCACCGGGCTAAAGACAATATTGCATCAGACATCGCGCTTCGTCGTGCGATCCGATGTTACCTACATAGTCGATGAACGTCGAATTCGATTCGCTGTTATTCTCGCTCCTCGAAGCCGGTTTCCGGAACGCGGTCGGTGCTCACATCGATATCCTTTCCCCTAATTTCTGTCCTCTTCATTTACCTACTTATTTTATTTATCCTAGACATTCGCCCTGATTCGCTTCTTTCTATTCTCAACGCCAGATGAACTTTCTTTCCCATCGAACCCTCAGAGATATCGGTAAGCAAACTTTGTCTTATCTACCTCGCGTTTCGCTCCTATCGAATTAACTATACCCTGTCGTCACACACGCGCGAATCTCGCTAGCGAACACGGACTCTTGCGAAAGGCGCGCGCAAGAATGGACTGAGGTGGCCGACCGCCATCTCGACTCGCCTCTTGTTGTCCTTTTCCTGTAAATTATGCTAACGAAACCGCCATCTCGACTCGGCTCTTGTTGTACTTTTCGTGTAAATGAAACGGACGAAATATCCTGAATATTCGATTCAAAAGTTCCACGGGACGAGTCGATATCGCGGCTGGTCGCCCCTCGCACGTGAATAAATAAAAATAAATATAAATAAAAATTATAAGTAGCGTCGAAACGTCGTCAACGGTGTCAACGACGTTCCACGCCGAATGAGCAGCAGTGTTACTTCATCTTGTCTTATATCTGTTTATACTTTTTCCTCCATATTCTCTTTGCATTAATCGTGTCTATTATGACCTATCGAATGGCCGCAGTGACTTGCGTTGTGCGCGCTTCGTGACCCGTCGTCATCCTAGACTCGCGTCTCGTTGTAAGGACTGGAAGTGGCTGAGCCGCCGGGATTCTGATGAAAGTTGCGACGCGATCTGTCGGTCTCGCCAGGAACGTTGAACGCGACGCTCGGTACCGCCGCGACGTCTGCAACGAGACGCGAGTCGTGGCGCGACGAGGACGAAGACGTCGTCATCGTGGAATCCGGTGGCTGCGGCCGCCGCTGCTGCTGATGCTGTTGCTGCTGGTTGTGATTGCCAGTGGTGGCAGCAGCAGCGCCGGCACCGCCACCGGGCTGCACCTGCTGCGACTGGTGCGAATGAGAGGACGAGGATGGCGGGCCCTGATCGCTGATCGAGGTGGTCGAGACGAGTATTCGCCGACCGCGTACCTGGTAACGCTGGGGATAACAGCGACCGCAGCAGGACTGCAGCAGACCGCCGCGCGACGCGGTGCTGTGCGCCGGCGAGGTCAGGGGCGACGGCGAGCCCGGCCTCTTCGGCGCGCCGTTGAACGGCACCTCCATCTCCACGAATTCGCGATCCTGAAACAACGACAAGTTTCGTAAATGACATTCGCAATTCATTTAGAGCACCTGTTAACCCTTCCCAGTCACGAGGGGTCACAATCCCATATTTACCTGGAATGCAATGCGTAAGATTTTGGATACTGTGACCGCGAAGCGTTAATATTGACAAGCAAGCTTGACGCAAGTGTTATATGAAATGTAACGTGTGGTCAATTTGGTGAGATTGGAAATAGCGATGATGGATACAATTTCGTGACCATTAAGATTAGGGTCTTAAATTAAGATAGGATTGAATTAATTATGTTTCCCTAATTCACCAAACGGCCGCCAGTAATATTGATAATCCAATCGTGTGTCTCGGCGCAACCGTCGTTTATCCCAGGCCTCTTCTCGATCAACTCCGATTTCGGTTTTTCCGCCAGCATCATTGTTCGCTTTATTTTTCGCGAAGTCCAGGCGTGAGCTCAGAGGAAACTCGGGAAAAATGGGAAGAACCATACACAGCGCCAGCGAATTATTCTTCAGTTAGCGGAGGCCGCGAAGGTGAAGACAGGAGAGAGCGAGGAGCAGCCCGGTAAACGGGGAAAGAATCGAGGGTTCTTGCGAGCGGAGATGGGAAGGCTTCTCATTGCCGCTTCCACTCCGTGAGAGGCCGCGGAATGCCCCATAACCATTATCGTAGGTAGGTACCTACGGAATACGCTGAGATGGAACGTGCGAATGTGCGCGCGGAGAGCCCATAGCGAGCTTCGAGTCCAGAGCTGAGAACGAGTCAGAAACGGAGAATGGATACCTCCAATAATGTCGGGATCATTGGATGGCCTTCGCCGGAGCCACAAAAGAGCCGGGAAACCGTGCTCTCTCTTCTCGACCTCGAACCAACCAACCCGAGCAAATAACCTCTGGTTTGAATCTCATCGTATCCCTCCTAACCGCATTTTTTTTCTCTCCATTCCATCTCCCTCCCTCCTGACCCTTCGCCCGTCTTTTTTTTTTCGCTCTGCCTCTCCGCGAGACTTCGCAGGCAGCGAACTCACAACGCAAGTTGTGGAATTTCGTACGAGCACCGAGTCCAATGTACTCGGAAAGCCAATCCACCCAGAAGGGGCTGGGAGACTCTTCGTGGAACCTGCGGGCCTAAGGACGCGAGGATCGACGAGGGCGAGCGCGTTCCTTATCTCGTGGCTCCCCTTGTGCGCCGTCTCGCGTTGCCTCCGCGTCGGGGCCGAATTAATCGAGTCCTTATCGCGGTCCTGCGAACCCTCGAGACTGCTCCGGCCGAGACGAAGCCTCACTTCGAGGGGTTGTCTTTGCCGAGGGCAATCAAACGCGGAGGAATCATAATTAAAGTTGGATCGATCGTCCAGTGTTACGTAACCGCAGCAGCCGCGATGATGAATGATGAATGTTCAACACTGTTGCTCAACACTGATGATTGTAAGACTGAGGTCTGAATGATGATTATAAGACTAAGGGCTGGCGATAAGACATTGTCACTGAATTAAAATACATCAACCAATTCTGATGGTGACGTACGAGGCGATGTTGAATAAACAACACTGCAAATACCATCTCTCCCTGTCGCACTATCGCATATTTTCCTTATCAGCATCTGGGAAAGAATGAACCGCTGAATAGATCAACAGAGGCAAAGCGAATGAAAGTTTCGACGCGTCTTTGCCGTATATTTAGCGAATGACGCTGCGCTTCCATTGGTTGACTGATTCATTGAAATTGCATGGATTCTGGTCGGGCATATTGTCAGTTTATTGGAAGCCTGCAATTGATTGCACCTACATCGAACGACGCGCGATACGGCGAATGCATTCACGTTTGCCCACAATGACGACGCACACGTCCAGGGTTTAATAATTTACGTACATATAAGGCAGACGTCATTGTGCACATGGGAACCGTCCATTCAACTTTATTATCTCCTATCTCGTAGCTCGATGGAGTTGTCGCTGTTCCCTCTCGCACACGAAGCTTCCACGATGGTCGCGTGGTTTTCCAACGGCAACGCCGAGCACGACGAGGCCGTATCTTACGCGTCTCCCCCGCGCCGTCGAGCTTCCCGAGCTTCTTCCCTTCTCCGCCCCCGGCTGCTGCCTCGTAGGTCTCTCGCTTCCCGAATCTCCGGCGTATCGACCACCGTGGAGCGCGACGACAAGACGCGCGAGCTTCCCGGGGAATCGCTGGCTCGTCGCAAAGTCTCTCGGGCGTGGAACGACGCTCGGTGCTCGAGCAGCTGGGTCCAACTTTTCGGAAAACTCCCCGGTTACTCGTGGCAGGAACTAAGATACACACCGAGACAACCGCACGCGCGCGACATTCAATGATCCCGGCTGCGGTGACGGCGTTGAGAACGGGAAACCAAGGGATCCGAGGTTGCCTGATTGTTGAACTGAGTTTGAAGTTGGGATGTGGTGACAGGTATATTGGAACTTGTGACGTTTCATTGAGGCACGAGCTGTACGCCCCGAGTGCCGTCATTGGATCATACCATATTTTGCTTTCAATGATCACGGCGAGTGCGGTTGGCAGCCGTGAGACTGGAAAATCAAAGGACCCGAGGTTGCTCGGTTCGATGCACGCGAAGTTGAGAAGTTGGAAATTGGAATGCGGTGGCAAGTACTGGAGCTTGCGACGCCTCATTGGAGGACGAACTGTCATTGAACGCCTCGTTGGGGGACGAACTGTCATTGGATAATACAATATTTTGTTTTGAAGACGCGACGAAGTCTTCTCTCACGTTCGATTTTATTTTTCTCAGATTTGTTTTCGCTCGGTCGGGTTTTCGCTTCTCCCTAACAACGCAGCACGTTTCACGTAACGGCGGACAATAAACGTTCCGAGCTTCCCGGAAATGGTGATAGAAACCAGGGCTCGGTGTCTCCGCGAGGCTTCTGATTATTTCGCTCAGCGTCAGCGCAACACACAGGGACATAGAAATCGGCGAGAATTGTTCGGCCCGACGTGCTGGGCACAAATGATAGTTTGTCGAGAAGGGCTCAGTGGTATCGCAGACCAATATGCACGAATTCGATGGCTATACGTGTGACACGTACGGGTTTGACGCACGGAAATGGCGAGAGGCGAAGAAGAAATCAACGCTCCGCGCGCCCGGATGAGGTTATTGATCCGAGTTTATGAGCATTTCCGCATCGTTAAATCTCAATTCTCGACGGCTATGCAAAATCCGAGTATTTTTCTCAATGTGCGCCAGATAGAGAGCGGCATTCAAAATACTCTGCTGGAGTTTTACAGCCCCAGGACATATCTAGTATTGAAGAATTTTTTCGACTAACATTTGATGGTCAAAAATAGTGGATACGAAAAATTGAATACTACGAATAAATTTGTGTTGCCACAAAAATAGTCGTGTGGTCCAGCAATGAATAATTGTCCTGTTTGTCGTAAACGTCGACGATTCTTCGTAGGCTTCGACGTCCACTAAGATTGAAAGGTCGGTGTCGGCAACACGTGCGGAGAAACCCAGAACAGCGACAGAATTTCACCGGAGTGTCTATTAGTGGATCGTTAACCAGCCATAATGAATTAGCTTTGCCGGGAGGCGAGGAAGAGCGGGGCGAGCGGAATCTCACCTGCTTCCCTGGAAAGCCCGAGAACGACTCTCGGCGAGCCTGTTTCCCGGGGCATACTGAGGCGAATATCAACTCTCCGCATCGGGTGGTACTCGTCCAGACCTCATTTTCCTCTTCGCTCTCCGGGCGATCGATGCGAACGGTTTTTTTGCTCGTAATTGAAAGGTCAGACGGGAACCGATGGATCTCTCGAAAGGGTCGTTAATAAAAAATGTTTCTCATTAATAATATCGACCACGTGTGCTGTGATGTACGGCGCGGGTCAGGTCGACTGCGCCAGACCCTTCACGAGAGTGTATGAGACAAGAGACGGTGGAAACCGGAGTTTTTAAATCATTTTCTCTCTCGCGTCCGAGAAGCTGCTCTATTCTCGAGCACAGACAACGGGTATGCGACATGAACATCGACAGTCGACCGAGATTCGGGTCCGGGGCGACGATGAAAAATAAATTGAAGAATCGAAAAGCCCCGAAAAGCCGAAGACAGTCGAAAGGGTCGCGAGGCCTTCGTTTGATTTCCGATAACAGAACTGGTACTCGACCGAGCGAGAACGTCAGCGAGCAGAATATCAGACGCGGACCCGCGGAAACTTGGTCACACGGTCTCCACGACGAGAAAGTCCGCGCGAATTCGACGGACTCCGGCAGTGAAACGGAAACTCACTCGGAGGAAAATGAAAAATGCCATGGTCATGAATAAGAATCGAACTCGGCTGCGCCGCGTCCGTCGTGACGCCGTCGACGGGACTCCAGTCTTGGTCTTGTCGATGTCTTTTTCATCGTGAGACCGAAGGGACGTATCGACGAATCGCGGCGCGAATCTTGGTGCCGCCGGAGTGGTAGGTAATCGATCGCGATTCGATCGATCAATCCGACGCTTGACGTCACTCAGCTCGACGCGGCAGCCCCTGTGCAGAGCCTGAGGGGTGTTTTGTGCGTCGAGGGTAAAGGACGCGAGGGCGAGGTGTGTTGCATTTCTCTCGGAGAACACCCTCGACTCACGGAATCCCTCTGACGGCGCTGCCGCCGTCCTGGACGTACCGGGTGGATTTGTCACGGTCCACAAAGGGGAAACGGAATCCAGCGAATCGTATTGCTTTTCTGGGTTAAGTATGTACACACGAGCGAGACGAGAGACACAGCGTCGTGTTCTCTCTGTCGTTATCGTTGCCATTGCGACGAGAGGGATTTTCGTAGCAGAAAGCGCCGCGCGCGAGCATTCAACGACGTTACGAGCACGAGGGAAAATGTCGTTTGACGTAAACGCGTATAGATAGGTGGGACGCTGGCGGGGAAAGGCACTTCTATCGGTTCTTACGTGGCCTCCGGCATCGGGCGACTACAGAGCTTCGCTGAGAGTACAGATCGCGTCGCACAATGCCGAGAAAGGACTTCACTATCACTCGAGTAAGAGAGAAAACAAAGTAGAACCTTGTGCATTGTTTCTTCATTAATTTCGAGCAGCCGATTTTCACAAAGCTACTTCTATGAGGAAGGTTATTTATCTATTTTGACTTCCTCATAAAGGAAGCTTTGAGAAAAAGCGAAATAATGACGAAGCAATGTGCAAGGTTTCACTTTGCAGTTAAAAAAAAGGGTTGAAACCAGTGTTTTAAATAAAAAGTCGATATTTAAAAAAGAAAAAATTCACGATAGAGAGTTAACAAAGACGTAGCAAAACACACACAGCTGGAAGCAGCTGGCGTACTCTATAAGATTCGAAGGAACAGTAGAGCATACAACAATGTTGCTCGACTATAAATCAGATTCAAAAGAGCAACAATCACAAACCTCCGCCACCCACGATGATCCGAACAGACTGCTGAAAAATTGATTGTGTTTATACAAAGCTGAAGCGTCGGCGTATGAAAAATTTCACGCGCTTCAACGGCGGCGGAAGAAGGGAAACAAACAGTCGGTAAATTTGTAATCCCGTTACTGAATTCTCAACTGCGACGTCAGTGACGACGCGGAGTGTCTACAGCAATTCTCAGACGAAGAAAAATAAGTTTGGAAGACTTTGTTTTCCATTCTCTTCCTCCTAATAATACAAACCCTTTTCTTTTTTTAAATCGAGTGGAAACATTTTGCAGAATACATTTTTGGAAATTCCGGAGGCTCTTTTGTAACTCGATATGATATTATCAAGAGTGAACAAGCCAAAAGCCCGCAACTTCCGGCTAACGCCAGGATACAAAGGTGAGAATTCGCGGTAGCTGTTGCGGAGGCCTCGCCGTGTGCCCATACGTACACTGCTATTCATTAATGCCTGGATCTGACAGGTAACTGCTTATTTGTGTGTGTGAGATACTGTCAACTGTCGAAGATCAGCGAAGTTCGTGCGAGTTTCACGTCGATTCGTGTCAGCTGTCATCTGAGCTGAGAGAGAGGCGACATAACCCTCAGTACGGCGACGTAAGATAAACGGGCAGACGGCCCCGTAATAAAGTGGAAACGTGTAAAATCCTCCCTCGGAAGTGTTTTTAATATTCAAAGAACACAACGAGTGACTGCTTCGTGTCCGACTAGACAATTAAAGCCACGCTTTCTACTCTCCAACCTCGGTAAGTTTTTATCATAAAAATCATATTTTTATCTGTTTGACTGGAGAAAAGAATAAAATTACTAGCTCGAATAAATGACCGAGGTAATAATATTTATTCTAAACATGAAAAGCAAATTGAAATTGCCGTTGAGCATTTTCCAGAATAAATATTTTTTAATACGGAGGGGCGATGTTAAGAGAATTAAATCGATGTTAAGAGAATCAATTATTTAAAAAATCGATGGTTCTTAAAAATTATCGCAACATCGCGAATCCCTACCGCTTGACCAAAATCTGTCAATTAAACATGAGGCTCAACTGTTAAACTTAAAAACGATTGCTTCTGCATGAGCTTTCAGCAAAATGAGGGAAAAGTGAGAGGGATGTGAGAGAGAAGTGAGAGAGAAGTGAGAGAAAAGTGAGAGAAAAGTGAGAGAAAAGTGAGAGAAAAGTGAGAGAAAAATGAGAGAAAAGTGAGAGAAAAGTGAGAGAAAGGTGAGAGAAAGGTGAGAGAAAGGTGAGAGAAAAGTGAGAGAAAGGTGAGAGAAAGGTGAGAGAAAGGTGAGAGAGAGGTGAGAGAAAGGTGAGAGAAAGGTGAGAGAAAAGTGAAAGAAAGATGACCGTTGTATGGGGTTGCTCGTCAACATATCTTAACAGCTCGACGTCTTGTTCTGGTGTCGTCGTTTTAGGGCGCTTATTATTCTTCCGATGATCGGACAGAGCATCGAAACCTCCTTCTTCATATCGGTCAATCCATAGATTCACGGTTTTGATGTTGCACCCAATTGCCTCGCGAATTTCGTTTGGTGCACATCCCGCCAAGTGCATTCCCACTATTGTCCCTCGTACGGAAGTCGAATAATTTGCGAATTCGTTTGGGCGTTCGTTTTGTGCTGCCATTTTCTGTATTAGGGGCCGACTGCCCGCTTAGCTACGTCAGCGTACTGAGCGGGTTATGTCACCTCTCGCTCAGCTCAGATGACAGCTGATACGAATCGACGTGAAACTCGCACGAACTTCGCTGATCTTCGACAGTTGACGGTATCTCACACACACAAGTAAGCAGTTACCTGTCAGATCCAGGCATTAATGAATAGCAGTGTACCTGCCTCTTTGTTCGCGTGTCCGAGCGGTACGATTGCCCGACACTCTAATAAACTCGAGCTCGCGGTACGACTTAATACAGCGCACCGAGTTCTTCCTCCCTCGCTCGCTGCCTCACCCTCCTTGGTTTTCTATTGCACGACTGCGTCGTGCTACTTAACTCCGAATCCCGGCGCGCTTCCATAAAACGCTATTCATTCTTGGCGCCACCTGCCTCGCCGTATTCCAAGATTTTAATACGAAACGCCGCTGCGACTTCCGCTGAATTTCTCCTTTCCCGCGAATGTTACAGTACGAATCTCCAGACACGCGAAAACCTGAAAGCGATTTATTCATCTCTCGCTCGGCTGTGGAAGACTCAAAAAATGAAATAAAAATCTCTAGAAAGAAATGAAAACTTCACAGCAAAAAATTGGTCGACCAAAGCGAATCCGACTTGTCGAATTTTTTGATATCACAATTCTCTGAAACACAGTTCTCTGTGCCCTGAATTTCATCGAACCATCGTTTTTCCTCGATGCACCATACTACGTAGTTCCAAAAAAATGCTATCTACATACCCCCAAAGCGTCTCTAGGGTCGAACGAACGCGACGCTCATACCCGACACAATTCGACCGCTAACCCAGATCGCTGTTGCGCCAACTTCTCGCATTCAAGTGGTAATTTCGTTCAAAGAATTTCACGTGAAATCTGAGAATCCGAGTGTCGGGTTATCTTGGCTCCCTTCGAGCTTTTACCGCGCCGTCTCTCGGTGCACATGCACAGCATACAGTGGACACAGCTGCACGACAAACAAACAGCGCAGCGAGTACGTGCTGTTGTGTGGGGGGTACATATTGCATGTGTAGCCCTGGGCATGTGCACATGGACACAATATACATATTCCACGAGGTATAGCGCGGAGCTGCTGCTGCTGCTGCTGCAGCAGCTAACCAGGGCACAGCGTCTACCCCTATTCTGTCCCATCCTCGTCCCATCCACCGCCCGGACAAGAACCGGCAACCCTACTCACCCCTCCCCTTCCCATTCCCACCCCATCCACCCCATGCTCGCTTCCTTCTACTTTATAGTACCGCACTCAGTGACTCTTCTGCTTCCCTCTCGCTCGGTGTGCGTGCTGAAATGCTTCCCGGTGCAACGTCGCGGTGTTCGCCGCGACTCTAGAGCCGAGTCACCCGCCGGTGTCACATGACAAACAGAAACTAAGCACACACAGACAAACACAGACACAGACAGACACGCGAGCAGCGACTACGACGGAGAATCCAGTGCCACACGTGACGACAGCGAGCAGCCAATAAATGTGGACGGCGAAAGGTGTGCGAGGTAGGAGCTCGCTTCAGCTGTGGGAGAGGGAAAGAGAAGACACAGGGTGCAATCTCAAAGAGGTGACGGGGGACCAGGCGCGGAGAGGTGGGGACCACGCCGCACAACCCCCGGACTTTCCAGAGGTGCCGTCTAAAATTAGACGCGGCAGGCTCGCGCGGAAGGGTTTATTCAAATTACTCGGAGCTCGTCGCGCGATACGACCCCTCGGCAAAATGGGGCGCTAAACTTTAAGCGGGCGGCGACGACGCCTGCGCCGCGCCCGGTGTGTCACGTCACTAATGACAGTCACACTTTTTTTTCTTCTATCTCGCTTGTCCTTCGCAGGCCAAGTGTTTTTTTTTTTTTTTTACTCGAGAACTGGATGTAAGCAAGTCGTTGGAATGAAAGACATTATTTTCGCATGGCATCGCGAATTTCGCGTTGATCTACGTATCTATTGACCCACCGTGGTTTTCTCGAGACACCGGAGGAGATGATGATGCTGAAGCTCGAATATGTCCTCCTCCCTGTAGCTGTCGTCGGGCGCGAGTCCGCTCTCCATCGCTGCGAGCCTCGCCTCGGCAGCCTTCTTTTTACTCACGAACGCGGCGCCGCTCGACGCCTTCGCGATCCTGATCCTCGCCAGTCTCGCTTTCTGCAAATCACAAAAACAACGAATATTGATTAGAAGAAAAATTCCAAAAGTTCACATTCATATCAGGTACAAGAGATAAATAAAAACGATTCACCGGTGCATTCGTTGCACCGCAAATCCTGTATTGTAAGTATTTAGCGAAGTGACGATCGTCAACGAAGTCGCTTTTTTCAAATTTTCGGCGGCTCGAACGAGCGGCACGTCCACGTGGACGCAATTAAGCTTTTAGCCGTCGGACACTCGTGGGGAAGCAACCAAATTGCGATCCAGGGGCCGCACAATGGCGGCGAGAATTTTCTCTCTTGGTGTATCGCATCGCAGCTGGGAGTCGGGGGCTTCGCAACGTGGGTGCGAGTGTTTAACGCGGGACATGCGCTATACGTGGGCAAATCGTTCGGTGGCAAAGAGACGACGCCGCGTATAGTCGGCAACTGGCGCTGGAGGCGCGCGGAGCTCTTTCTCTCGGGCCTGGGACCACGCGCGACGTGACCGAGAGAAAAGCTCTTAACGAGTCGTTAACACTAGCTATGCGCTCCCGAGCTCCGCTGCTCCGGGGCGCAGTTTCCCCAAACGATTATTATGTACACGGAACAGAAAGCGTGAAAGGGAGACAAAGAGAGAGAGAGAGAGGGGGTAGAATAGAGTGAGAGAGAAAGAGAGAGACGGAGGGGGGCTTCAAATTCAACCCTCTAATTCTCACGTTCTCGGACCACAAAATTCTCCTATTTCCCTTTTCCTTTGTCCGGTAAACGTCGCTACGTATACACCACCCGGTAAATGTCATTTATTGCGCTGCGATAATAGAGGAAACATCGCAATTCACTGTAACATTTTTATTCCGCGCGCTCGACGAGTAAAAATGCGCAAGTGGCATCGACCGGCAGTTCCAAAAGTAGCGAAATGCACTTTATTCTCTCGGCAATTCGCCGTCGCAAAGTGATTCAAACGAAGGTCATCTCGAAGGTCATCTCGAAGGTCGTCTCTCTGACCTTTCCTCCATCCGTTTTAGGAGCCTCGCAGAATCAAAGTGCCTGGAAGATAAGTGGACACATTTTCCGCGATATTCGATATTCTCAGACTTTGGAATATCACGAATTTCGGGAAAAATGTATCTCAAATATATTCGAGATGCGTCGTCGCCAGCGAATAATCATTTTCACTCGTGAAAATATAAAACGTATATACAAAATTGCACTCTCGCGACGCCTCGAGAGGATTTTCGTTTGGCTTTTATCCGGCCGGTATCGTGGAACGAAAATTTAATCTCCGGCAGCAGCGAAGCAGCAGCAGAAGCAACAGAAGTACAGTGCGGCGGAAACTCCCGAGTCGAAAACTCGTTCTCGCGCAAATATACCATACGATAAAGCGCAATGTGTATAGGATATTTCGTTGCACCGGAGTCGTCGTCGGGTGAGAATTCCACCGTCGCGACGAAGCCATTTATTATTTCCAGGCGCTCGCAGCAGCCGCTGGCGGCTATACCGGCGTTGTTACAGTTCGAGAGGGCCGGGGAGGCTGCTCGAAGTGCGAGAATTGGAATAATATACGTCGAAGTTCGAGGCGCGCGAAACTGTAGCTCGCAACGAGCTCGCGATTCTCCCCCGGCAGCCAAAGTCCCGCGGGCGTGGAACAACGTTCGGACGTTCGGCAAAGTATTATATTGAGAAAGCTCGAGTCTGGCGAAAACTCGTCGGAGAAGAGAAAAGTCAGTTCCGCACTTTTCCCGATCACTCGGCGCTCCCCTCTCTTCGAGGCAGTGCTCCTCGTTTGCTGGATTTTCAAGCAACACCGGTGGCTTCCAATCGCGAAATTGGATAACGCTTCGCGCTGTTGCCTCGTTGTTGCATCTTCGTTTTTCTCTCGTGTATCTCGCGCGACTCTCGCTCGCTTCGGGCGCCACCAAAGACCGCAGCTCGTAGCCCTGATTAGCTCGACTTACTTCACGTCGGCTGCGGCCGACGAAACGTCGACTTTTCCACTGCAACATTTTCATCGAGGCCAAATTGATAAGTTTCTTTCTCTCGCCAAATTGATAAGTTTCCGGACGCCAGACGCTGCAGTATGAACAACGATAGCTGCAGAGTGGTGACAGCCGGACCCACAGCCAGGGCACCAGTTACGGCAATTGGTCGTCTCGCGTCCGGTTCGAATGACACTCGAACCTGGAGATAATTTATCGCAAGAAGCAAAAAGTGTTCGCGGCAAAAGCGGAAGGTGGTCAGTGCGCACCGAGATCCGATTTCCGACACAGTGCCAACTGTAAATTGCGAGCAATGCCATTCGAGAAAAGCCCCCTCCCCTACCCCCAAAGCTCTCAAACCGCGGGAAACTCTCGCAGCGCGTCGATCGTAAAATTTGTACGATGCAGATGGCAGCCGCGTGATAATTCGCAGATGCGTCGGATCGGGCCTTCCCGGCCGAGCGTAAACCCGGGCTGCGTCGGTGCCACAGCAATTCCGTCCCGGATCTCGCGCGCGTCTCTTCTCTCGCGGTTCGCCCTTATTCTCTCACGCTCCGGCTGTTTACGCGCGAAATATCGTGTGCAGATCGTTAGTGCCTGGAGGCCGTACACGCGGAGATCGACGCACAGAGCGAGCGGATTGCACAGCGGCCCGTGTATATACCGTTACGGTATGTACGTGTAATTTAGGCAACGATGCGAAAGCGCTGCCATGCATCAGATGCACCAGGTCCCGCAAGACAAATAAACGCCCCGGACGGTTCGATGTCGACGGTTCCCGGAATACTCAACGAGTTCGCTCGATCGAGCGATCGAAAATGCGAGAATCGCAGAGAGAGTGGTTTTAACTTTATTGGATGCTGCAGAGTATTTTTTTTCTTGCCGCTGTTGAATAAAGATGAACCGGGAAGACTTATTTTTTTTCGTTCGTTTGTTTGTTATTAGTGATGCCACAAGATATGACAAGAATTTAAGAAAAATCTCCCCGAACAAAATCTCCCCGTAATAATTACGCCTGCTGGATTGCACTGGATTCACGGAAACTGAAAGCGGAGTCAAATGTGCAACGCGTGGCCGTGACAGAATGCCGAATCGACGATATATTTTTGTTGCGGCATTGGTAATTTCCATAACTTTGGCCACTGTAAGCACCGCGAATACATCGCGTGTCACCGGCACGCGACCTCTCACGTTTCGTGGACCGCAATGGGGCAAATTCGCAAGTACGAACGATCGGCACGAAGTTTCGTCGCGGGGCCAGCTCTAAAGTCGGAGCCGCGATGTACGTAATACTCTGGGCAGAGATCCACGAGGCAAACGGGGATAGAGGGGAAGTGGAGGGGGAGAGGGAACACGGATCGCGATTCTCGGAACCCAGCAGGCACGTATACTGTAATTACCCCCGATTAATTAGGAAGGCGGGTCGCACACGGAGGGCGAGAGCGGCGGCGTCGGCGGTAACGGCTGCAGGCGAGAAGGTGGCGCATAATAATTCATGGAAAATGACGAGAGACCCGCAGCCGATTTCCACAGACCGGATTCGCGCCCGAGTTGGGTTGTATAACCCAGCTGGCGCATTGCCGCGGAACTCTTTCTATCCCACAGCGGCTCGAACGTGTTACGCAGGGTCAGAAATTAAAGTAATAAAAAATCAAATAAAATGAAAATATACACAAGCATTGCACGCGGTGAACCCGACAGTTGCAATCGATTGTACTGACAATAACGTCGTGCGATTGACGTTGAGTTTCGAAATAAATCTGCCGCGTCGCAAGAGTCATTGATCATTTTTTTTTTTTTTTTTTTTTTTTTTTTTTCGTGCGTTTGATAAGCTTCACTTTCCATCGCTTTATAATTAATTCGAGATTTATTTGCGTCTTAATTGATTGCACGGTAAAGGCAAATGACATAAGAGGCCGGTCCACATTCTCCACTTTTCTCTTCTTTAAAAAGTTCTCGATATTTCGAAAAATAAATAAGTTTCGTGACGTCAATTTAGCCTTTTAAAGCTTTATAAGAGCGCAACAGCGCAGAAGATCGGCAGGCACGTGTGATTAGCCTAGTATCCTATAATATGTATGATATATTTCAAGCGATAAAAATGAGGGTATTAAAATCTTAAGGACGAAAAGTGGGTGGCTATAATTAGATCGTCGGCGTCAGACCATCCATCCACGTCTCCGGCTTCTTCCTTCAAGTACTATCTTCTTGCACCGCTCAATTCTTCGTATCGGCGAAGCTGTCGCCTCGCGATAGCCATCGAGATGGATGCTCGTTTTCTTCTCGAGTTCTCGCTCGTAGGATCTCCAGATGTCTCTTTAAGATTCGCGAGCTTGGCCGTCAACCGAGCGGAGTGCGCGCGATGCACCGATATCAATGTGCCATCGCGGTTCTCGCCTCGGCGCGAGAAATCCGATCAGCGCGACAAGAATTCTCGCGAAGCGGTTTTTATTCTTAAACATAAGTTAGCCGCAAACTCAATGTAATTCGTTCTCTCGGACGTTCGAGTCGCAATTTAATGCGGACCAGTAATCAGCAGGGATAATTTAATACGTACGAATAATCGGTAGGCAATTACTCGTTCGAAATATTAACTAACGAATATCCGCCCGCCCCTGAACCCCGCGGGCTACGTGAGAAAGCGAACGCATAAAGTGACCGTGTCGGATCGAATGAGAAAAGTTGGAATTTAAGGTTTACCAATTTGCAGAACCCTGAGGTGGTGTTATCACACCATAACTCAGCATAGCAGACGTCGCGGTATGCGTACATATATATGTATAACAAAATGTTGAACATACACATAGCGCGTGCTACGGTCGCTCGCACAAGAGCTACGAGCTCTTTCTGCTATTCTCGCGTTTCCTTTATTTTTTTTTTCCGCCTCTACCTCTTTATCCTCCGGTGTGTCTCACCCGACGCCCCGAGGCTGGTTTTTATGATTCACGAGCCGTCAAAGTGGAATACCGGAGCAAAAGAAGAGGCAGCAGCAGCGGCGGCGACAGCAGCAGCAACGCTCGGGCCGAGAGTTGATTCTAAGAATAGCGACAGTGAAATAGGGGTTGAAATCTCTCTGGCGCCAGGCGACAAATCGCGAATCGTTAGTGACCTCCCTCCCGTGCTCGGTCCCCTCGCACTTGCTCCCTCAGCGCGAGCTGCTGCCCCCCTCCCTCTTCGCCCTCCTCCCCCGTCGTTGTACTTAATGAGCCGGCCACGCTGTATTCCCGCACGACACAGCACCAGACTCCTGCATTTTCTAACCTTCTTTCTCTCTCTATCTTCTTCACTGTCCCTATGACCGTTTCTCTCTCTCTTCCTCACTCTGCCCCTCTGACCGTCTCTCTCACTCGCTGTCTCTTTCTCTGTGCCGAGATTCCAAATAAAATTGAGGGGATACAGACACAGACATACCACAAACATTGTACGCGCGGCTGGAATATTCCATCTCTTTAAGGAGATGCGGCAAATTTGTTTTTTGTTTTTCTTTTTTTTTATAAATAGTATAATCCGAATAAGAAAAAGATGTCATTTTCTTATTGACTGAATGCAGGATTTTACTGAAGACAGGATAAATATTTTTTTCCTAAAAACAATTGTGCTCTGGTGTTGATTGCGTTAATTGATCTGCGTTTTTTATGAATTCCTTTGGATCTCCTGAAGCAAATGGAAATCGAATATCCCTCAAAAGCGTAGAATAAAAAGCTAAACCAGTGCAAACGATGGTTTTAACGGTATTGGATTCACGCTGAGCTTTTTAAAACTGATTTCGGCACTTTGCGGCGTTGATGCCACACGCGCGAATGCGTCGAATATAGAATAATTCGCGGAAAGGCTCTCGAAAAATCGTCGGGCATCGAGGAGTGATTTTTGGGATTTTACGATCGGATCGTAAAAGCCGAAACGCGATGCGGACGGATGTTATAGACGTAAAGTTTACACGCGCCGCAGCGCGAATTAAACCCGTTCTTTCGCGCACGTCGGTCCCATGAACCTCGTGGATCGAGGGAGAGAGGGGGAAGGATGAGGGAAAGCAACGGGGCCACGAAATTTGTTTTGGAAATGAAGTTTTACGAGACGCCGCATCCCAGAACTGCTAGAGATGGCGGTTCTGGGATGGCTGCTGATGAAGGGTGGCGAAATTTCGACTTGCAAATGCAGCTGCCGGATTCAAGATAGTTATTACACGTCGTGGGAGCAAAGAGGAAATGTGCATTGGACGGTTATTCGCAGTTTGGTGCCTTACTTTTTCCTCGAGACCAACGTTTAAGTGCCGTCAATTTAATATCGTACTCAATTTGATTAATACTATGTGAAAGGCGATTTGTCGCTGCGGTCGATGAAGAGCAATTATTTTTCCCGATACTACACGCTAAATAAAAGAAGGAGTCGATATGGACTTACTGCCTATTTTTATATTTTAATGGACCAAGGGCAGCCGTCCTGAATTAATTTCTCCTCCATTTCAGAACCCATTATTCTCGCGGTCAGTCAATTTCTCGAAAACCCGTAACAATTAAAAGTTGCCGCTACCAATATATTTCGAAACAGCGAAATCGCATCGACGATAATCAGTTTACTTCCAGACGGCGGATGCGGCCGTGAAAGTGCAGCTGGGACGACGTCTCGTCGACGGAAGTGGAATGAACAAGTGTGCATAATATAAACGAGCTACGGCGAAGAAACTTTAAGGACTTTGTGTACAAATAGGTCCCTGCAAAGTGTTCGTAGATCTGTCTATATATATATAGACAGATCTCGAAGCCTTGACACGATTCCGAGATAATTCAGAGTCTAGATTCGCCGGAAAAGTTTACCTCCAACCCCGAGCTCGGCTGCTACTTTTAATTTCTTTTTACCGTCGCAAAGGATTTGTCTACTTTTTCCTATAATGCCGCGAAACGAAAACTAAATTCCCTCTAATTACCGGCGGGAGGGGGGGGGGGGGGTAGACCGGTAATTCGATTCAGAGTTTCAAAGTACCGGGTATATAACGCTGGTATATAGCGAGTGCTGATAAATATTAAAGCGAAAAAATGGCAAAAAAACGCGAATGAAATGGAGTCAGAAGGAAAATGAATTAACGCAGTAGAATCTGCAGTGCGAGGCGAGACGAAGAAAGGAGAAATTGGTACAGGAGGCGGTAAAGTCAGCCTCGCTGGCGATCGAAGCTCCCGTAGTATATTCAAATGACTCCGTCGGTAAGCCGCTTACCGAGCGCGTGAGGTTCCGCCACGTGGAAGGACGCGAGGGGGAAAGGGTGGAAGGACGAAGCGATATCAAATGCAGATTCAGAGTCAACAGAATGGAGATTCATAGAGTCGCGCGGGAGCCTCGCAATTGAAGAATAGCAGGGCGTGAAATTCAGATTTACGAACGCGACCCTCACGACGACTATGCTTGGCGGCTTCCCTCGACATTCTGCCGCCCATACGTGCCCCGCATCCGCGGTATTTACGGTATGTAACGCACTAACTTATACACCCAGAGCTCGCCACGTGCGGTCCGTCCGGATGAACCTTTGAAAAATTAATTCTGGCCCGAGTTCCGACGTCCAATTAGTTTTCTTCACCGTTAACCGACACGTGTTCGCGAAATTAAGCAACATTTTTCTATGCTACAAATCAGATGTGTGACGTATTGGCCGGGCTGATGTTCAGCAAACCAACCAATAAGCGGGAGGCATCTTTTTCTGAGATTCTGATGTCTACACTTGAATAGAATTGGTTTTCTCTTCATGCAGGCTAAAAGTGGTGAATGGACTGGTCCATATTTCCTTGGTTTACCAGAAAATCAGAAAAATTGTATAGTTATGTTGGGGTCGCATTGGGAACTTAGATGGAAGACCAGAATAAACAGAAATATTTGTAAAGAGTACCTCTAACTTTAAAACTCAATTGGAACATTCGGAGCTGCCCATATTTTTGCAGAATCCATCTACCGGAACATCTTACCGCTTTCTATCTGATGCACCGTATAATATAACATCAAAGGAGTGTAACTTATACCTAAGGTTGGGATTACTGCCGCTCGTTAGGTCGCACGAACGCTCTCTCCTCGCTTCACTTGCCCTGCAGCGCACACATTCGCATGACAAGGGGAAAGGAGTGGAGGTGGGGAGTACACAGGAGTCTGCAAGTGCTGCTTTTGCTTCGCATTTATCGGCTGTCTGCATTCTCCGATGTCTCGAGCCGTTCCGTAAATACAGACGAAAGCCGCCGCGGGTGAACGTTTTCGCATCGCAATATTTCGACGACGCGCCGGAAAAGCAGCCAGCGTTATATGTTGCACGCGGGGCACTGAGGAAACTCCCCGCCGAGTTTGCAGCAGCGGCTTCTGGCGGTGATGCCGCTGCTGTTGCTCCCCTGACGACGCCGCCGCGTTTACACGAGAATCTCGTTAACCCTGTTTCCAGGCGGGCGATACCGACTCCAAGGTTGCGGGTACAGCGGCAGAAGGAACGCGGAGGAAATGAGGGATAAAGAGGCCCGGGACGAGGTGGGGTTGCTCGCGGGGGAAGAAGAGGTTGATACGTGCGCGAGGAGATTCTCCAGAAGGATACGTCGCCCATCCTCTTCCATGCCCTCGAAGAAGCCTTGTGTACCCAGGCGCCAACGCGTGTGTATCCTCTCTGTGTGTCTATGTGTAGAGCGTCTGAATACCCGGAACACCCGGACGTATCGGCGAATATCCGGTGAAAATTCGCAAACCGGTGTGTGTCCCGGCGGATATTGAAGGCAGAAGCTCCTGCGAATAGCCGCAGTGAGCGATATTGGAGCGAGGCCGAAACTCCGCTGGGATAGAGCAGCGTCTATAGTCGTCTACAGTCGTCTATAGTCGTCTATAGTCGTCCACAGTCCTCTACGGACATCTACAGTCATCCACAGTCGTCTACAGTCGTCTACAGTCGACCCCGGTTGTTGAAGGGTGTCTCAGTCACCACCACAATCTTCAGCAGATAAGAACCCCATATTTTAACCCTAAACTGGACACCCACGCTTCCCCAGAGGGCGTGTACGATTGGCCCAGCGCTGACCGTTGTGGCCGCAGCTGCGCGACACTGGCGACCGTGTTGGAATATAGCTGGCAAACAACTGGGACAATAGCTATGCGTGGACAACGTTATCGGTATTCGGATGGTTTAGTATCGCTTCAGTACGGTCGGCCATTGTTGGTCACTTGGTCAGCGACAACCCTTGACCATCGACTGTGTTTCGAAATGGTCCAGCTGTGCCGTATTGATCAGAGCCATCGCACGGGCGAACGATCATTGGCCAAAACCGATGGTCAGCCATGGCTCAAGGGTCGATCAGCTCCGGCGGACTAACGAGCTTAATTGGTAGCCATCGCCCGACCAAGTTTTGGCCCCCCGTCGTTCGCGCGTCATTTCTGACAAACTCCATTTGGGTCGCGAGGCCAATGAAGCATGGAACTTCGCGTTGCAACTGTTGTTTATTGTTTGAAAGCTAAAGTTGTTTTACGAATTTTTCGCAAAATTCCGATGATACGAGATGAGTGGTTATCAATTTTTGCTTCGCCACGGAGCGATTCGGTAATTGTCCATGACAAGCTGAACTTCCCTTGGTTTGATTGATGAGTTTTCGACTGACCATTGGGAAGTGTCAGATCGCATTGATGTAATTATTGGAAAAATTTAAAAAGCCATTCTTCACTCTGTACGTTTGACATTTCTTTGTCGCCTCTCAACTGGCAAGGACATCAATTTCGCATCAATCGAACCAGTGCCCAATGGATTCCGATCGCTTCACTCATTTAGAATATTCATTCATCCCAATCAGCTCGCGAATTACATGGAGATTCCAATGGGCAGTCGAGGCGTCCGACTTTGAAGACACACACAATGAGGTCCTCAGCTGTAACACGTTTTCAATTGACTTTCATGTCGAAATCAAAGTAACAGGCTGCGGGTCACACATTTTTCTCGTTATTCGCCTCTCATCAATTTACCGACTGAGTTTTCCATCCGGCAACGGTTTAATTGCATTCGTCGAAGATACGTTCTTTGATTATACCGACGGCAAGAGCGTCGCAAATAGTGTTTTTTTGCTTTTGCTTTAGAATCGGCTCTCGACCGTAGGAACATTCCGATGCATAGCAGATCGGTACGGGAGCCAGGCAAAAGCGGCTGATGCGAACCCAGTCAGGGCCGACAGTGAATTCGCGGAATGAAAACGGTCGAGGAAAAGTAAATTACCTTTCGGACTGTGGCGAGTGCCTATTTCCTGCAACAGGAAAGCCCCGCAAATTGGATGTTTCAAGAGAGAGAGAAAGCGAGGGAGGGAGAGCGAAAGAGAGAACGAAACAGAAAAAGAGATGGCGCACGGTGGGAATGGATCGCGCTAACAAAGGCCGGAGAAAAGTCCCGCAAGCAGCTGCCTGGAATTCGCAACAGTCTCGGAGTTCCCCCCCCCCCCCCCCCCCCCCCTTCGCCGAGCATTCTCATACCATCCTGTTGCTGTGGCGCGTGCGCACATCGACCGACAGCAGATCATAAATAACCGCTCCAGGGCGAATTCCCGATAAATCTCTATTCTCCATTCCTGATCAGCGGAACGCGAAACCGCCTCGCAAGAAAAATAACTGCCTAGAGCTTCGAAAAGCACTTTTTACTCGCTCCTCGCGTCTCTGAACGATACAGTCAAATGCCTCGAAGAGTAGCGATGAAAACAAATTTCGCAGTGGATAACAATAACGAAGAAACATCGGGTTGAGCTTCGGATGCTCAGCTGATACTTGAGTCCATCATTGCTCCATTAATACATTTTCTCCTCCGACTGGTATAAATCCTCTATTAAAAAGTGCATGGGCCACCATTGTTGTCGATATAACTCGGCCTCTGATTGGTCGTGGACCGTGATGACCAGCAGGTTGTTGTTTATCAGCCCGAGATTTTACAGCGCTGTTTAACCTCCGGTCACGCGCGAAAGCGCGCGTATTTGCTTCCTAGTAAATAATAAATAATACAGGGTTCGCCCCAGCAAGTGGCAATCGTGTAAACAAATTTAGCAGCGAATAACAAGAACGAAGAAACAGTGGGATGATCTTCATCGGGACGCTCTGCCGATACTTTCTCGCATCCATCATACTCCATTAATACATTTCCCCCCTGCCTGGTATAAATAAATACAGGGTTCGCACCAGCAAGTAGCAATCGTAAACAAATTTTGCAGCGAAAAACAATAACGAGGAAGCAGCGGGTTGATCTTCATCGGGACGCTCTGCCGATACTTTCTCGCGTCCATCATACTCCATTAATACATTTTCCCCCCGCCTGGTATAAATAATACAGGTTCGCATGACGCGCGAGGGTTCGCTTAGAGGAGTGCGAAAAGTTTATTTTCAAAACTACGGTATACAACCCGGAGCGACGTGCCGGAGCCGCTGCTTAGTCTCTCTGGATGCGCTGACCGAAAGTGAAGACGGCTAATTCTGTTTTTACAACTGGTCGAGTCCACCTTGCGCATGGTCAGACAAGCCGCAGGGCTGTGTAAGTGTACACGCGGATCGTGCGGTTTGGTCGGTCGGCGCAAACGTCGCGGGGTACTATGTGGATCAAGTGGATCAAGTGGCGGCAAGGAAAATTGGGTTGACGCTCGGCTGCGTCAAGAGGGGGGAGGGGCGGGCGAAGAAATCGTACAAATATTTACATCTACCAACTGGACCCCGACTATTCGATTCAACTGAATCGGCGGATCCTGTTGAACGCTGATTGGAAGTTTTCAAAATCACGAATCAGATGCAACGGGACCAATAAAGCTAAATCGAGCATTGTACCATTTACTTTAATTCCATCGATCCTGCCATTTGGAATATTCTTTTTTTTTTTGTTAGTAGAAAACTGGAGCCAATTATAGTGAATCTTTGTTGGAAAAAATGACGATGGAGAGACTAAGGGAAAAATGCCATTGGATCACGTTTCCAATTATGGACATCCTGAGTGTGCGAATATTCTGGCTGGAAAAGCGCGAGCGCCTCTGCATCGAGGCGGCGATTCCGGAAGAACCGAGCACGCTATTCAATCAGCGCCATCCGGCGAGCAGTCAAACTCGCGCACTTCGGGCGAGCTCGTCCCGTGCGTGATTCTCGCCGAGGGAACTTCGCAGGTTTCATCGCGTTGTGTGCGCTGTTCGCACAACGCTGCGGTGCTGCCGCAGGTGTTACCGCCGTGATATTTGTATTAGGGATCAGAGAGGGACGAGGCCGACGGTGCGCGTGCAGCCGAGTTATTATATCTGCCGCGTCGGGACAGCCGCAAATTTTGCGGAAGAGCAAACACGCTTTCGACGTCGAGCATGACTCGCCCTTTTCAGAGCCTCCGGTCACGCAACGATCAGCGAGGAGCGTCAAGGACTTGAGGCAGAAGGCATCGGTACAATCGCGAATTCGCTATGGAATTTTTGTAAGCCTCGAATTAATCAGCATATTTCGGCGCTGGTAGAGCTTCGGCTATTTTTCTCGCGGGAACAAAACCTGACACAAAACCTTTCAATTTGGGACACCTGTACAATTTCGTTGGAACAATTGATTTTTTTTTCGTACAAAAAGCCTTCGGAGGCGAAAATAATAAAGTGCCATTCAACGTTTTCCCATTTCAATCGACCCACTCGATTTTTTTTTTTTTTTTTTTTTTTTCGATTGACTCTTGCAACGGCACGTTCGAAACAATTCCAGCAGTCGCTGGGTTACGTGCAATTGGCTCGCACGGTACGAAAGGCTTCGAGCTCAAAGATCGTCGTTGTGTGTTTTTTCCTGAGCTTCGGCTCACAGTCATCGGAGGTTCGACGTTCGCGCCCCGCCTCTCCATAAAGCTTCGAACTTTTCGGTTCACCGCGCGCACTGGCTGCAACTGCGGAAGAGGAGCGGAGCGTGAATTCGACGAAAGGAAAAACGAGTCACGCGTTTAATTCGACAACAAAAAGTAAATTAGTCGACCGTTGTGAACGCATTTTTTCCTGGGTTTCGGTGTCTATCCGCCGCGACATCGACGTGCATCACATGTGTCTCGCGGAATGAACGATGCGCGGGAATTTTGAAGAACCTGTGGACCGAGCGACACTTTTTTTCGTTCGCTATTTTTTTCGCATCTGCATACGCGCTGACTCTACCTGCCGGGAAACAATCAACCTCTCCAGTGCCTTCAACCCCCCCCCCCCCCTCCCCCCTCCTGCCCTGGTCGCGACGGCTGGAATATAAAAGAGCTTAACGAACGACAGCGAGAGCTGCCCGGCCAGACTCGATGAGGCATTCACACGACACCCAGACGCGAGCGAAAATAGCTGCGAATCAACCCCCGCGAATCGTGGATATTTCGCGACGAAAGACGATCGATCGAATGCGAGTAACGTGTTATTTTAATTGGGGATAAAAAAAGCTAGAAAAAGCCAGAAAAAAAGTGTAAAGGATAATGTAGAAGACTCCAGGACTGTAAATTAATAATTGCGGTCAGCAACATTTGAAATACGAACGTTTTCGGCTTCGTCTAGGATTTCGATAGTAAATTTTTTCGACGCCAGTGCAAATAATGCGAATTTATTCCCGCAGGTTTAACAGCTCGACGTGACCGATTTTTGTCGACCGTTTATTCGATTCTCGACACTCGGAACGTGTTTTGCGATACTCTCGACGAGGTTTCCAAAGCTCTCGCGATCGTGTCGAATCCGTGTCATTCGATGTGCATGGAAAGCAACGAAAGGGCGAGAGAGGAATGGAAAGGGACGAGGCGAACGAGCGCCGAAGAGAAAGGAGTGGCTCAACACTGATAATCCTGAAAATGCCAGAGCAAACCCTCTTCCTCTCGCTCTCTATCTCTTTTTCACTTCACGGACCCTCGAGGCTCGGGTGAATCACGCGAATTCGACGCGACCAAACAATTCCCGAAGCTTTTTTGATCCACGATGCAGCCGCGTCATACAGACGTGTGTGTCGCTTCGTGCTGCTGGTATCGTGAAAAGGGATTAATGACGCGTCAACGTAGGCCCTATTGTCAACAATAACGATCATGAATAGGTCGTACCCACTTCCAGAGTTGTGGTGAAAAATCTGTGCGCTCTTTATCGCCTCCTGAAATTTTCTCGTACACCGAATAAAAAAAAATAAAAAGGATAAATAACCAAACAAATAAATAAATAAAATATTATTAATTTGAAGAAACGTTTACTTCAGAAACAACACATCGTGTACTTGTAACACGGTGTGTTGTAACTGTAATTAATATCCAACGTGTAAATAAAAAATGTCCTCCACAGAAAAATATATATAACGCGAAGAGTCAATAAGTTCCTTCAATAAGCTTCTTCTTTCTCATTCACTCGTCGTCGCGCACTTATTCCCAACAGCCGTTCAATCTCCGAGAGAGTCGTGTCCGGGGCTCAAAGTTGTCGAGGGTGCTGCGAGAGTCGCGTGGCCGTGTGAAATAGCGGTAATGAAGTGGAGGTAGTGGAGGCCATTGGCGAGTCGCCAAGCCAAACTCCTCATCCTCGCGGTCTCGTCTCCTCGACATTTGAGACGGAAGGCGAGGGAAAGACGCGGTAAGCTCGACGTTGGCTTATACATGAAGCACCGTATTATCGCAGCCACAGCGCGCGGCGAGAAACCTGTAGGCTTCCGTTGCACCGGGAACAACGCGAAAGGGGGTGGAAAAGATAACGGAAAGAATTGACAAACGGAGATAAAACCCTGCGGAAGCTCGGCGAAGTATCATGAGCTTCCGCGACTGAACTTTCGGCGCGCTCTTCATTTTTCACCGGAGATTCACGTTCCCGTCTCGCGTTTCCTTTGCGCCTGCGCCGCGAGGCACCGAGAGAAAAGTAATGGGCCAGGCAGAAGTCGTGTTATGGCTCAGGCGCGTTGAAAGCCTCGCGCTGAGCTATCATCCTCGCGCATCGACAGCGATATACTCGAACGAATTTAGAACTTTCTCTCGCGCTACAGCTGCTCGTGACTTCGCAGCTTCAAAATAAGAAAAATTTCTGGCCGACGAATCGATGAACCGATTCCGCGAAATATTTTTCCCGGCTTCGCGCGTTTGCTTTTAGCGTCGATATATTTTTTTTCGCAATTTTTTTTTTCCACTCTGCGATACCGACGACAGCTATTTGCTCTCGTGTTTCACGAGCTCCTTTTGATAACTGAGATGCCGAGGGTTTATAATAGTTGAGGGTGGAGGAGGAGGAGAAGGAGGGGAAGGCAAACAGCCACGGATATCGCGCGCTCAGCAGCTCCGCACTCTTTACCTCCTTACGCTACTTTTCGTTTCGCAGTGAGTGAAGATTTTACGGCGGACGTAAAAGTTGTCACGACGGAGTTTTTAGCCCGAAGAACCTGGAAGAGTGAGAGAGTCCCGGGCGGTTGACGCTTTTTTCTCCCCGGACTGGGCTCAGCTCTCGCCTGGAAATCGCTCGAGACCGGGATGTCAGGGGTCAGTTGACACGCAACGGCTCGAGAGTTTTTTAGAACCGGAAGTTCCACGCGAGTTTTTGGCACTCGGAGGCCATTTTCTCGTTGGGCAAAAATGCGACTTTCAGCGAGCTTGAGGCAAGTCCGCACGAAAGATCCGATGATTTTTTTTTATTTGCCATTCCAACGTGAGAGTCGTTCCAGCTTGCCCCGGTTTCCAATGGTCGACTAAGCCCTCGGCGCGCCACCGCGAGAAGCAGTCGGACTCTCGGTCGTTTGTCAAGCTCGGAGGCGAACCCATTCGATCTCCTCGCCGAGAATTCAATCCAATTACGTCGAGGTTCGGACGACCCGCATTAGTCGGATCGGTGCTAAATTTTGTTTAATAGTTTCTGTCGAGTTTCACGCGTTCAATGTCACTCCGGGTGTGGAACAAGACCATTTGTATCGTCATTTGTATTGACCCTGAGAAACATTAATATCAATTCTGTGCTGATTTCTAATGAGGTCAGCTTGTGTTGAATTTTTGCAAATTATAAAAGGAAATCCTTTTAAAAACCGGTGACACATGTATCTAGGTCCTCATTGGGGTCCTTATCAGGATTCCAATCCTAATCAGGCTCCTCATTGGAACTTGATTTGGCGCATCGAATCCAAAATACTGCGATTGAAAACGCGTTAGGCGAAATCGATGCGAAAAGTTCAATGAAATTAAATTCAATAACGACCGCTGACCCGACAGGTCGCACGCGATAACATTGAAAGCCGCTGTAATGAAGTCGTCGAGGCCGCTTTGTCGCTGTAATAATGTCGCACCGGCCGTAATCCAACGCACCGACGAATCGCGGTTAATACGCTCGCGCGCCTCTAATTGCGGGCGTTAAAACAAAAATTTCCCCGAATCGCCTATTTAAAGGAGGTGCAGCCCAGGAAAATTGAATGCAACTCTTTGAACGGACCATAACGTACTTTCCGCTAATTATCGCCGTCCGGCGTCTCGTTTTCCCGAATGAAAATTCAATTCCAGCCTTAAATACGCGCGAGCAAACACCGAGTGAGTACACATCAAGAGAGAGAAAGAGAGAAAAAGCTTGATCGCTTTGACGCGAACAAAGGGAATAAATAAAAGTTATATACCTTCGCTACTGCGGATTTCCGCCACCGTCGAGAAGAGGGGGTGGGGGTTGACATAAAAAGGAATTCTCTGTCTGCGCCGAAGAAAAGCGTTTTAGAGGGAGTCAATGGAAGGAGAAGAGTTGGATGGGCCTTGAGGCGCGACAAAGGGAAAGAGGCGGAATAAGGGAGAGACTGGAAAAACTTTCCTCTTCTCGCTTCTCTCTCAGCGTCATCCTACCGGAAATATCATTTCTCGAGCGTTATTCCAATCCGACAGTAAGAAAAAACGAATAGACACTATAAAGGCAGACTCCTCTTCCACTCCCCATCTCTAAACCCCACCCCCCGCCTGACCCGGGTCGTTATACACCTCGTCGCAAGTCGAGTGAAAATCCCTCCGCTCGATTACTCGGCGGTTGCACGGATATCTCAAATTTTGCAGCCCGAGAATCCGCATCAGCTGGGCCGCCCGCTGAGATATTCAATCACGCTCGAGGTAATTGGCTCGAGAGTTAATTAGGAACTGTTGGAGTATCTATATATAAGATGTATATTATATCTTCTATTATGACAGCCCAGTCTGCTCCGAATAAAGAACAACTATATATAGCAGCAGCAGTGGTAGTAGTAATAGTAGTACAGTAGTAGTACCAGTAGTATCAGTACTTAAATACCCTCGCGAACTGTTGGCATTACGAGATCTACTTGGCCTGATTGCGAATGCTCGAACGGAGAGAATCCAGCCCAGCGCGGTCGATGGATCTTCCGCTCTTCTTTTTTTTCGCTTCTTCTCCTCCTTCGCTCTGCTTATTATTTGTCGTCGAAGGATCGTTGAAAGTTTTCGGACGCTTGACATCAACTCGCCCACGATATTAGCGCGAAAATATGCGGAAACGACGAGTATCCATAATTCATGCGGACGTCATCGGTCTTTGTTGTAATCCGGTGAGACGAGCTTTGGGCGCATGCGTGATCGTGTGTGTGAGTTTGTATTTGTGTGTGCATGTGTGTACAGCTTTTATCGATATCCCGCGAAACGCGGGCCATGGCCGACGTATACGCGTCCTGTTTTCCGCTTGCACTGTATTACGTGTATCTGTGAATTATGAATTGTCGTTGACGGGCAACGAAGCAGCAGCAGCGTGGAAAAAGCACAGATACTCGCAGGAGCGACGCGCGCCGCAATCTCGACATTTAGCGTTCCCGACCGCCGGGCCATACATCAAATTCCTGCTGCCTGAGCCGGCTGGATAGTCCCCGACCCGGTGCTGTTAATATGAATTTGCGAGTTGCTCCCGAACGCCGGGATATCGCCTGTCGACCGAGCCACTCTTTTCGGTCCGTCCCTCCGCTGGCTGGCTGTCGTTCGCACCAGCGGTTTGTTCTGCCACAGCGGATTTTACAGTGTATTAGTCGTATGCACATCATCATTTTTTTATGGCAATTTGCACACGGTCACTCGAGAAAAATGTATGGACAAATTTACGATTTTTGAGGGTCCGACATTAAAATTCTGTGAAAAATTGAAAAATCGAGATACCGCGTTTGGCCATGTGGTATTCTCTTCGTTATTGAGTTTTCTTTCTTTGGAAAGAAAAACACGAAAGAATAAAATGCAGATTTCATCGGACAAAAAAAAGTAACCTCGATTTTAGTGAAGTAACAACATTTCGAAAAAAGTAAAAAATCATTTTTCGCGTGTTTCTTTTCGAATTTTTTATTATTCGGATAAAAAAGACCAAAGATCCAATCCTTTCTACAGCTTCGTACAGCTACATTTCAATCCTTTCTACAGCTTCGTCCAAACTCCGAGTCTGCGTCAGGCTAATTAATCTCTTTCCATTAAACCATCCTTTTCGCAAAGCTCTTCAAACTAGCAAACCGGAGACACAAATTACGGGACACCAATTTCAAATTAGAGAATCGTCCGTCTTTTCCAGCCATGCTGCCGGACGTTCATCAACAGCAAATTTCTCAGAGTGCCGGTCCCGTTGTTTCGAAGTACAATATTTTTTCTCACCGTTTCTCGCGACCCTCGAGAAACTTCAGCCGCGACAGCCGCGGGAAGTGCTGTGTTTTTCTCGGTGAAGAAATTTTCTCGTGGATAGAGCGCGATTACACGGATCCTTCTTACGGCGCGCCTATTAGTATTCTCGACGGATGGCAAAATGTACTCCCCTATTTGGCTCTCCATCTCTCCTTTCCTCTCTTTCTCGCTCCATCTCCCTTCCTCTCATCGCTTCGCCGTCGCCTCGTTTCCACTCGCGCTTCCTTCCACCAGCTTTTAATGCGTATATATCTTGGCGAGACCCTTCACGAGCTCTCAGTGTCCACCCGTGCAAGAACTCCACCTTCCCCCCCACGGAAGCCGAGGCAGCAGCAACTACGACACTACAGCACCGTCCACGAGTGTCACGTAATGGATACAGCCAGATGCACCGCCCGGGCCTCGACTCGGCAATTTTCCCCGGAGAAGAAACACGTTTCGTCTCTTTTTCTCTCTCTCACTCCCACCGTCGAAGCTCGCGACTGTCCTACATGCGTTCCAGCTTCGCCCGCACCTGCGGAGAATCTCGCGAATTCAGTTTTAGAGCTGCGCCAATACTCGTCCCTCAACGTCGCTTTCTTCGTTCCTCCTCACTCGAAGCACCAGTTCAGCTTTCTCCGTGTGCAGCGAAAAACGTTTTTGCGATTGCTCCTGTAATTGCTAGAATCGACCTCGGGTCCTCCGGGTTCTCGACGTCCGCTTTTTTGGATCTCGCGTCGGCACAATCTGCCGGAATGGCCGAAAAACGGTTGAAGAGAATTTTTTTGCGTTTCCTTCAGAAACGAGTTATTTTTATCACTGACGACATTTTTATTTTATTTCTTTATTTTTCTTGAAATAAGTAACAATTTTTTTTTCGACCATTACTACGCTCGTTGGAATTAAATGTGGTTGATGAACGCCGTTACTCGACGTTACAGCGGAGACTCGGCCGCAATTTCCTCGAGGCAAGTAGTAACAATCGATTTTCGGTCAGACCGCCAGTAACGCAAAGGGGCTCGTACAGCGTGTACCATTCTGCGTGCTAATGTCAGCTCATTCATCAGGATCGTGACTATACACACACACGAATATATATATAGCGCGTGCACAGGTACATGACTCTGCCAAACGGATCGCGTCGGCGGCGCCCGGTAAATATCGGAAGTAGTAACAGCCCATTGAGGTAAAGAGAACGAGTCGGGCAGAGTCGGGCTCACGCCAGTCAACGCGAGTCCGGCTGCGGAATCGTGGAAATATACCCGACACGAGGTACAGGCAGGCGCAGGGCGAACGATCGCCGGGCTGGGTACATCAAACGCAAAAGGGGCTGCGCCTTCGCTTTAATTCACAGTCCATTCGTTCGCCCGGAGCGCGCGCCACGCGAATAATGTCCGTCAGGCTGAGCGAGCGGCGTGGCCCTTTAAATCTAACTCATCTGTACCGGCAGTCGGTTCGTAGTTATCTGGAAGGGACGTTGCGTTATTTGGTCCTCTCTCTCTTCTGACGCAAATAACCGAAATGGCAGGATAACACCAAGACCAATCAATTTTTTTTGTAGAACGACGACGACGAGTAAAAATTCGATAATTGAAAGCTCGAGATGTCAATGTTACTTCTTGACCAAAGAGTCCGATAAGAATCATTCTTTCGTAGGTTTTGCAAAAACCAAAGTCAAAGTCAATTTTCTTCGGTGTCAGATGTGTTTCACGAAGGACTGAGCCCTGCGCGTTCTCATTGTGTATTCGGCCGAACCCTCTCGCTCTTGGTTATTCTCTCGGTTTCCACAGTCAAACGCAGCCGAGTCCAACGTAAACGTTGGTCTCCGCAACGCGACGCTCAAAGGAATAACGGAAGGAAGCGAGAGCTGCGCGGCGCGCCCCGAGCACCGAGAGGACTGTTCGCTAGTCTCGCGAAACGCTTCGTGTCTCTCATCCGTGCGCCCACGACTCGTCGCTTTATACCCGTCGCGCTTTCCATTCCTCGGCGCGCGCCATAACTCGCGTCAGTCTCGATCCCCCGGTGGACATCCCCGCCGCGCGTTCCTCGGGATTTCCCGCGTCCTTCCCGTTCACGTCGGAGCTTCGGCTGTAAATCTCTCAAGGTTGACGAGACAATCTGGATATTTGTACACGTCAGAGCGTTCGGGGTCTGCACGCGAATACGATGCAAACGTTCGCGTTATTATGTGGCACAATTTTCGTGCACCAACGTCGAGGTTTATACGTTCGTTCGTTCCATTTCGTTTGAATTTTACATTACCGCAACTGGTAAAAAATTCGAAGAATAGAACGCGATATATTGTAGTGAGTAGTGTACGATACAAATAGTCCGACCCGTGTCGTCGCTCAGCCGCCACGTGATTTTTATTGCGTTATATTTCTTGCCGCGGTTAACCACGTTTTTTCCACGGATTCAGCGATGTATTTTGCCGGGTTTTTAATTTCGCGGTAAAAAATTTTGGACAACGTACGAAAAAAAATTCGTACCAAATTCGTTGCAAATTCATTTTCAAAATTCATTTTCAATATCTCGTCGACCTATATGGATAATACCATCGAAGGGCAATAAAAAAAATATATAACACAAAATCAATTGGTCGTGGTGCATGATTTTTTTTATCAATATCGCGTTGTTATCGATATGACGAGATCACAATGTCCGAAGCTGACTCATCGAGTCCACCAACTCGAGGTATTATCGAATGTATGACAGTTATTTGCATATTTTTCTCGAGGGTCCCGCACGGAAACGAGAAGCCACTCGATACTCCGATAATCGTCCGATAATATCGACGTTCGTTAGGCAGAATTCCGGGCTGAATGGCTGACCGATAAAAGGCTGCGTTGTACAATTGATACGGAGCATTATTGAAAAATAATAATAATAATAATAATGATACTCACCCTCTGAGCCTTTCGCTTGTCGGCTCGCTGATTCTGATGATAGATTCGACTGAAATTGCTGACGATGACGGGGACGGGCAGCGCTATCACGAGCACTCCGCTCAAGGAGCAAACACCGCCGACTACTTTTCCCGCGATCGTTTCAGGTACCATGTCGCCGTAACTGCAAAACACACAGGAAAACAATTATTAGTATGCTAAAAATGTAACCGTCTTACAGCGGTAGATACATCGTTTAGGATAAAATATTATAACTCGACGATGGAGCCACTAAAAATAAAACGATCGAGGCAGCTTCAGCAATAACGTACGTACATTATCGTCGTGATCATTGTTACACGTATGGATCAGGCACCCGGCATGTATATATACAGCATAATTTATCTATATATGTCACGCGCTGTCGCGTGTCGCGAGCGCCCTGTAAAATTCATGAGACCCTCGCAAATATGAGCCGAGATAAGTGGTCGACACTCGACAGGCGAGGAAGGACGTAGAAAAAAATATTTCTAAAAATTCCAACTCTGTTTCACCTGAACTGACTGTTCGATCGAAAGCGAAACAAAACATTTTCCAGTGGTAAATGCAGCGAATACCAGCCAAGTCTTCAATTAAACACAAAGATGCCATATCGAGTATTCGCGACTGAACGAAATTCCAGTTTAACGCGCGGGACGCTCGTATCTCGCTCACTCAGGGCGTTTGCGCGGATCTGTCGTGGGATCTGCCGACTGTCGTCTGGCGCTCGACGCGAGCAATCATTAAGAGCTTTCCCCGCATTTACGAGTAGTACGTAATAACTCTTCCTCCATAACTCGCCGGAGTGCTGCGATCCCTCTCTCGTGTGCCTACATAATACCTGCAATATGTACGCGCTCGGTTATTTGCGCGAAGCGAGAGAGAGATGAGAACAACGTGTGCCGCGAGTCGAGTTGAGCTGCTGCTGCTCGTATATGCGGCTTCACTCTCCGCACACGTGTACGTCGTCCGCTCGGAGAGATATAAAAGTGGGTATACGAGAGTTACGTGTCTCGAAACTCGGATGGCCGGATACATTGAACGCGTGTGCGCAAGTACAGACCACAGAGTAATGTTTCTGTCCGCTGGTGTCCTGGGAAAAAAATAGTGACCGATGCAGCACGTGCTGTCCCGGAAGAAGTCACAAGATATTTATCATAGAGAAGCGAGAAATATTTGTCCCTCTTCTTATGACCTCTTCTTTCGTGTGCTCCTTTTCCGCGTGTTCGTTAAGACTGGATCTCTGGATCGGGATCGAAGAAACCTGAGTGGCAGCGTCCAGGGTCGCGAGGGACAGTCGCGAGGGTCGGGGAATCATCGGATCGCGAGAAGCAGCGAGAAGAACCGGGGGAAAAAGGGGGAGCCACGTTTCTGTTGCCTCGCACCGATAAAAGTCTCCGTGCAATATTTACCTGGGGGCGCCCGATGGTGGGTAGGGGTATAGAGGGGTAAGAGTCCCGACGCGAGACCCGAGAAAAAGATGCAGGTACGAGGGACGGATAACGCTTTTCCTGAAAGAATAATCGCGACACTCGCACCGCAAAACCTTGAGACGCTCTTCCCCGGGTATGAAAATATCGCGCACGCTCGTCGATGCGGAGACTCGCGTTTTTTCCTTCCGCCTCGTCGGACTCCGCGACCCTCCTCGTCGTCCTTGTCTTCCGGCAATTTAACGCTAACGAGGATGTATTATATTTATCGGTGACGATCCGCAGCGCGTGCGACCCTCGTCGGGGGCTTCGAAGGTTTTTTTAGAAAACACGTTTACCTCTATACTTTTAATTCTCTGCAGGATTTTACTATATTTCTCGCTTTACTTTATCGACTTTCCGAAATTTTCCAAGAGAATCTCAAGGAAACAGCGCCACCGAATTATCTTATAACATTTTTTTTTGCTTCAAAGTGAATTGGCAAAGGAACGGACTGATCTCAATAATTCTTAAGTAGTTTCACCATCTCATAATCTCATTTAATTCCTGTGCTAAGAGAAACGTTTCGTTTTGTGGAGAAAAATAACAAAAATCTGTCCAATAGAAATAGAAAAAAATAAAAAAGTGACTGTATTTCCTCTTAGTGCATCTGAAATCCCCGCGTTCCACCTGCTTCTCCAGAGCTGAACTTAAGTTTCGTACTGTCGCACGTAGCCGAGAGACCGGCGAGGGGGTGGAGGGGTTTAAAAGCCGGGACAAACTTCGGCTTATCCGTCTAACTGCGCGTGCCAAGTTGAGTGAGTTATGGAAAGGGGATATGGGACAGAGTACTCGCTTATTTTTCCGTAATATCGAGTGGAATTGGAACGAGGCCATTCGAGAACGCTATTATATTGCCCCCCCCCCCCCCCCCAACGCTGCCACCTCGACGTACCAATCGTAAATTATATGTATGTATAGATATATACTATATTATATATATGTGCGGTTGTGTGGGTACCATTCGAACTGCGGAGCTCAGACGTGCCCGAGAAGTTCCATTTCGCCCAATGATCGAGAACCTCGCGTCGACTCATCGCCGTTAAGTAATCACGGAAGAATTGAGTTTGCGGTTCTCAATCAAAGTTCGGACGGTTCGGCCAGATCATTAACCCTCGTTTGTCATGACCGACTGGGTCTGCGACCGACCCATTTTCCATTTCGGAAACCGCGATGCCGAGGCCTCATCGCTTTGTTCTCAAGCGAAACCTCATTTCTAGAATATTTAGCATCGTGACTCAAGTTAAAATGATCTGAAACATTTTATTTTTGTAATTTTTTTATTTATTTTTTATTTTTAGATGTCGTCGTCTCAGGTGAGTTGGAGATAATAAAAATGCATTACTTGTTTCGAGCAATTCATCAATGTTTTTGGTACAATTCTCAATACAATTACACCCACGTTTCAGTCTCCTCACTGCTATTTTTCCAATGATAACGTGTATGCAAATTTCGCACAAAAACACCGAGGCGTCGCCTCGCGACCGAGCAGAAAGGGCGGTGACTGACATTCGCACGAACTACGGCGTGTTATTAAAAAATGTGCTAATTGGCAGAGCGTCGGTGCTGCTGTCGAGCACGAATGACGAGCCTTTCTGGAATTTCCGTGTCGAAACAAACGACACGGCGGAATTCCTCCAATTTCGGTCCCGCGGTTTTCGCCAACCGCGCGAACGCTGGGGTGAACATTCTCCGGCTGCACTGCAACGTTCACGATGCATTCGGCGAGGGCGAATGAAACGGGAGAAAAATAGACAATGCGAGTGGGTGAAAAAGCGGAGAACGTGTTTTATGAGAAACAAAAACGCGTTTTCACTCAGGCGTCGACGACGTGAAGAAAGAGAGGAAGGGAAGGCCGAGCCTTGATTGTGGGGATTGGAAACGGCGGGAACAACGTTTTGCGACTCGTCGACTCGTGCTTCGCATAATCCGAATGTACAGTAGGGGTGCGTTCCGCGAAATTCTGGCTTTAATCCGAACATTCCAACGACGGCCTTTGCGCCGGTCCCCGAGGCGCATGCGAGCTCCCCAGGAGCAAAGGGGTTGGGTGGGGGGGATTACTGTCGTGAATGGATGGAGCGAACCATGAAATTAACAAGATCGCCGTGGCTCTCCGTCGCTGACCCCTTCACTTGGGTCCCGTCATTCCGACCTCCGGGCCGCTTGACGCTAAGTCTATTTTCCGGCGGCGCCGCTTGCGCGTCAAGACCACTCGCGAAAATCTCTCGGAAAAGACGAGAGAGAGAGAGAAGATGGTCCTCGTGGTCCTCGTGGCTTTGATGGGATCACCCATTGTACGTAAGTCGAATTGGAAGAACTTGTCCCGTTCAATCTTACTCCACGGTGACCTCAATTTGTTCATCGTTCCTTCTTCCTTTGATCAAAAGAACACTTCGACGAATCCAACGACCAGAATCCAGTTTTTCTAACCTGCAGTCCAATTCATTCTAATATCACAGATAAGGATTGTTGTCGCGGTTAATCCCCAGGATTGAGGATAATCACAGGATTATTTTAACAGTAATATCAACCCGTTTCTTTTACAGCAAGAACGCTTCGACGATTTCAGTTACGACGGCGAACCAATTTTTCCAACCTGCAGCTCAATTTATTTATCACAGCGAAGATTTGTTATCGCATTTAATCCCCGGAATTGAGGATAATCACCGGATTATTTTGACAGTTGCATCAACTGTACTCAAGTACGACAATCCTACCTCAAAATGAACTTTGGCCACCGCAAACTGCTAATTGGCCCGACCAAGGAGACAGTCCCAGGAACCTCCATTTAACAGTTTCCTCTTAGCAGTTGCCGCGCGGAGCGACACCGCGATTCCGAGTTCGGAAGGTGCGATAATCGCGCGGGAACCCGACAGAGATCTCATTGACGGGACGAGCGATGTAATGTAGGGCGAGCAGTACAATAATAGGAGCAGCGGCGCAATCGACGAGGGAAGCAGTGGGGGGCGCGTACGCGATTGTTCGAGTTTCCGGTATGTATTCCCAAGGTGGGGGAGGGGGGGGGGGGGCAGCCCCCCGTCCCCGCGCCACCGTAATCACGGATTCGCCGTGCGCGATACCTCGAATTAGTAGAGCGGGGAGAATTCCCGTGGGACGTGCGGATGCTCGTAGTACGAGCACGTGGAGCTCTGAGTGGAACGGCGAGTGTGGGTGGCGGGAGGGGGGAGGGGGTGGTGGGGGGGAGGCCGCAACCCCGCGAGAGCTCCAGAGCGACGCGATGCACCGGGTGCCCTGTACACGGGACTTAATTCGATAACGGACGCCATGAACGCGATTGATCGCGAATATCCCGTCAGCGCAGGTAACTCACCCCCCCCCCCCCCCTCCCTTCCTCTACCCCTTTCGTTCTAACGAGAGAGAGCGACAGAGAGCGAGATAGATCTCTCTCTGGTCCCGTCGACCGATAATGCCGGTGGCTCTGCGACGCTGCCGAGTACGCCGCAGGGACGGTTTAGTCGCGGTACAGACGAGGCGATGTATGGCGCATACAGTAGAAACTCGGTTAACTGCCGAAACGGTGACGGGAACGGGATGACCGAAATCACGGACAATCCGATTTTTGGTGAAGTTTCGAAAAAATATTTCACCAACGGGGATTTATTTTCGTTGACTCACACAATACTATGTAGAGAAAAAACAGTAACGTGTTCGAACATCGACAATATACGACGGTTCACGGCGTGCATTTTGTAAATGACTAAAAATAAAAAATAAAATAAAAATAATTTTTACAAGATACAGGATTCTGTGTATAGCATCTTTATTATGAAACTAATGGACTGATGCGATATTTCAAAAGAAAAGACATCAGCACATCCAGGATGGAAGCGGAACGATTTGTCCGAACTTCAGTTCACATCATTCACGAATTCGGGGTTAACCGAGGTTCCACTGTACACGCGATTTATCGTGTAGTACTCGCCGAGCAAAGGGACAGAGGGAGATAACGCACAGTCGGCCTCGATTTCTCGATGGCTCGCGCGATCTCGGCTCTGGACCAGCGGCGGCGCCGTCCTCGACGTCAATTCACGGACACGACGGCTACAATCCGTTTGAACGCGCTCGAATCTCCGAATCCGGCAGCCCGGGCTGTATTCGAAATCATCGTTGAAGCGCGCATGACGGATTCTCGGCGGGCGGAAGCGCGGAAAACATTCAGCGCTCGGAGTGAGCGGCGTCTGACCAATCCGGCTGTTACTACTCGGCGGTAGGCGCGGCGCTGTTTATTCTGGGCTGATCACGCCTCGGCGATTACCACTGACCGACTAAAGCGATCGCACTGAATTAAATTATCAGCTCTCGCGTTTATTGGCGAGATAACAAAGATTAGCATTAATCTTAATTTAATAATTCCATCGTGATTAATCTAATAATGATTATTTGTCTTTGACGCGTTCACTCAGATCGTCCAAAATTATTTTGCTATGAAACGTTATATGCTTCGTCCCAGCTCGATATTATTTCAAACGAAAATTAATAAATAATTATGATCTTTGTTTTCTTTTTAGCGTCTCGACTTGAATTTTCGACTCCCGCGCGTCACCTGCAAAATCCGAGCTCTAATTTCTTTACGACGACGTCACCGATGTGCGAACAGACTGCAACTCGCCCACTCCACCCGCTGACTCTTCACCCTCGACGCTCTGCTGCAGAGCGGATGAGATATTAATGGTTGGCCCGCGGGTTAGCGAAAATTTCTCGCCACCGTTAATTACTCGTTACCACGCTGGAACATCACACGCTCGCATCGTTCGCTCGTTTCCTTCGCTGCTTGTCAACGCAGCTTTCTCGACTTATCTCGCTCGGCGACTGAAGCGTCGTCTCTTCGCTCTGGCTATTTGAGGAAACTCGCAGGCAGCGCGCAGCGAAAACGACTGAGCATCTCGTCGAGCATCAAGAGTCACGCGGAGACACCGAGCAGACGCTCCGTTCGTCATCTTCGCGCGCTTCTTGCTTGGGATTCCTCGCGTCGCCGCGAGGAATCAGCGCGTCGACCGCGCGCGACGTCGCTGAGAGAGCGCAGCTCTCGATTATGCGACTCGGACACGTCGTCCGCGACGCCTCTGGGCCAGCTGGGATTTTCTCACCCGGCGACGTTCGCACCTCGCGCTGCCGGACGACGACGACGACCACGAAGATGATAATAATAATACCGAGCATTGACTGCGTGCCAGAGCGACTGCGCATAAATTTACCCAGCGCGCGGACCCACCAGAAACCCCAGGAAAATCTCGCACTGAGCACATTTCGCGGGGCTTTAGACGTCGAAGGGCAAGTTTAAAATTGGATTCTGCTGCTGCACGATGATCGTCTCCGCTAATTTTCGCCACTTTTACCGGTGATTGTCGCTCGTTTATTTGGAGATTCATTGCTTCTTCGTTCATTTTTTTCATCAAGTGACTCGTGTATATTTAACTCCACGCAGTGGGTTTAAATATAAATGCGACGTGACCTTTAGTATAACGTAATTACACCGATTCGCGGGAGATTATTATGCGCCCGAACGAGCGACGGGGTGGGGGGGCGGGAGGGGGGAGAAATGGTCGAGGGTGAATACCGGGCACATCACAAAGTCCACATTGTCATGGGTTCCGGCGAGGAAGCGAGAGGGGTTGACCCATATTTTTTATATCACTTCATCTTCGCGTGCGATACTTGTGTGTATATAGCATATAATATACGATATATATGTATGTACATATATGAATAACATGTACATGTGTGGGTCTGCGTATCCATCAGAGAGAAATGCCGGGGTCTCTTTTTAAGTTGCAGGATAAAACGCGCGCTTTGACGTCTAACACATCGGCGACCTTGATAGCCGCATCGCTGAGCACCCGCCGAGCCTCCGGCTGCGTGTGGCTGCGACTCATGCACAACGCGAGGGCGAAAGCAGCGACGCGGAAACTACACTGTAAAATTACGCGTCGGGTTCCGGTTACCCGGCGAAATACTCGAGAAAAATAGAGAAACCCCGACGACGACTGATAACAAAATTCCCCGACGGACGAATGAGCGGACCAGGAGAGACAGAAGCCATCTGCGTGGATACCAATTGCTTCCGTCATTCCGGTCGACCCGGTCGATATGGCTCCGCCGCTCGATTAAACCAAACGCCGATGGGAAAAACGGGATTTTTTTTTTTTTTTTTTTCGTTCTCGTTTCATTTATTCCTCTTTCTTTTTTTTCTTTTTTTTTTTTTTTTCATTTGTTGCTTTCTCTCTAACGAGCGCATAAATAAATTTTATGTGATTAAAAAAAGCAATTTTTTTTTTTTTTTAGAGAGTTTTAAAGGATGAACCTCGAGGGGGACTTCGCGATGTCTGCTATTTGGGAGAAGCGGATAGGTGGAGGGAGAGAAGGGGGTGTGTTGTTTTTTCGCCGCGTTCACTGCGTCGAATCCAATGCTACGGCGCAGGTAAAATAGACGGATGGAGGAGCGATGTTTATTTTGCGCTTCGGGACGAGTCCCCTTAACCCGCTTAACGAGTCGCACACACATATATCTATGTATAATGTATATATATGCCCACGTTTCTCTCCCGTGTATTTTACAATTTGTCATTCTAGACACTCGAAAAATAACGGCGCGTTTACACACAGAGGAGGAAAAAAAGTTGCAGAATGAAAACGTTAATTTTTCGACGTATTGGAATAAGCGACATGAAAATCTCGAACTTTTTCTATGAGTCAGCAAAAACGGAAGAGCCGAGAGAAACAGAGTAAAAGTGGATTAGGAAAATTAATTCAAGCTATATTTGCAGGCACAAAATGCGGTCGAATTTGATTTAAGTGAAAATGAAGGCTCGACGGGAAGAACGTCTCCTCGGCGGCAGACGGCGCGAGATGCGCACATTGTAGGCGAGAATCTGGAGAAAGAGACGGCAAGACACCAACCGGATTAGAAGTTCTATTTTCGGGGGACGCGCGCCTCGGCGCACGCCGCAAATATCCGCCGCCGCGCGCACCGAAGACTCGCGGGACACGAGTGTCCGTAATACGACGAGTCGGCGCGAGCGTCGTGTATGCATGTCACACGTGAATTTCACGTCCGCGCGCTAGCTCTCACCGTTAATAGGCGCTATCGGCCGAGGAGATGCCAGCGAGTCTCGCGCGCGGGCAGCGACTGCCGGGGAGAAACAGCCGCGGTTTGAGGACGCGCGGCGGACGTGTCGCGATCCGGGTGGAGAAAACAAGTTATCGAATCTTCTATCAAAATCTTTTTTTTTTTTCTGAATAACAATTTTTCTGACAAAAATCAGCAATATAGAATGATACAAAAAAATAAATTTTTTCTCTAAGAATTGACAAAAAAAAAATGATCTCCCTAATCGCGTTAGCAAGAAAAAATGTCTTATACCATAAATTTAAAAAATGGCTTCACATCGTCGATTTCATCGGAGTGTCAACACACCTTTTCTCGGGAATCGAGTTTTCAGATCGAAAAGTCCCCGACGTTTGTCGTCCGGTTGGTTGGCTCGTAATTCGGGCCTCCCCGGGCGTCCGCCACGCCCCGGGAGGCCCGAGGGTTGTTCGAGCGACGGCGACAAGGTCGAGAGATCTTCGAGGAGGCGACGCCTCGACAAAGCAGCACCACCAGCTTGCGCTCTATGTTCGCGTGCTCGCAACGAGATCGCGTGATCTGTTAGCACCGACGTCGCGAGACGGTGGCCGGATGCTCCGAGATAAAACTGGTAGCGCCTTCGCTGACCATTCTCTCGCTCTGCCTCTCTCACACCTTCATTCGTATTCGTAATCAGGCGATTGCTTATAGAATGCCGGAGGTGAATAGAGCTCTCCGCGGGTCGATTAAGCCTCGCTGCCCTCAGTCGCGAACGTCGCAAGTTCCCCCCCCCCCCCCCCCCCCCCCCCCCTCCTCGCCCCATTCACACTCCGACGAACTATTCATACATTTCCCAGGCGCGGCGTATAATCATAATTCCATTTCCAGGCCAATCAGTGGCTCAATTTGATCGTAAGAAAAAAAAACAGCGACTTACTCGGACGGTAATTTGGTTGTTGGAAGGAACGTGCAACATTTTTAATGACGTTCGAAACCGAATCTAAATTTGATCGAATCAGTCAAAACTTTTCGAGATATCGACTTTTGCGCTGTGTTCACATCGTTAATATTTTCATGCGTCGATCCGCGAGTGTCGGCGTGTTTACAACTGCCATTCGAAACAGTATACGTTACGCCCTCCCCCTTCTCCATCGCCGGTTGCCGAGCGGCACCGAGACGCGATAAACCAGAGGGAGAAAAAAATCGCTGGCACTATTGCTCCTAGCTCCCACTCCGTCTATTTATATTTCTTTCTCTCGCGTGTAACGCGCGGAATGCAGCGCGACGCGGTCGCAACGCCGGGTGGGACGATAAATCCGAAATTCCAATTTGTACGCCGCGCGCATCACGCATCTTCGACGAATCGCGCGCGGGCGCAGCTCTCCGATAAATCGCGTACGGGACTTCATACGGATTCCCGGCTGGCAGTTTGCAATTTTGATGCCCGAACCAATCGAGATACGCGACGCTTTTGATGGCTTTTCATATCCGCTTCTTCCGTGTAGAATAAATGTGAACCCAAAAAAAAAGACCATGCGAAAGAAACACATATTTAACGAAATCCAAGAGACGTTGTTGCACTTTTTTCCACGAGTCGAGGATGAAAAAATAAGAATGGGCCACGATTACTCACGAGTCGCGCGAACAATGCGCAACTTTTTTCTCCTTGTCTCGCTCTCGCTTCTCCGCCCTCAACGAGATGCAGTTTTTTCACACTCTTTTCGCGCGGTTATAGCCCGAGAGGAGCGCGAGTAGCGGCGCGGAAAGGTATAATGGTTGGAATCGCCGCGGAGCTCTGCGGCCGGTATTTAACGTCCCCGAGAGCAAAAGTCAAGCTCCGAGTGCGCGAAAGCTCTGGCTAAATACGCGGTAACCGTAACAGGGTCCCCGGAATGTCCCGGGACCGACGGCGTTTCCAAATGTACACGCGAGAACGAAAGTTCCCGGGTCCATCGAAATAATATCGTGGGATTACACAGCGCGATATATCGTACAGTGTTTTTTTTTTTTTTCGCAGGCGAAATTCCAAGGTAAACGATCCACACGTGCGTTACACCGGTCGAGGCAATTCCCAATTGCGTTCCACCTGAGCTCTGGTAGAAAATTGACAGCGTTACACTCGGCGCTAGTCATACCCTGGTCAGGGCCGTGTCATCCCTGTCCGGGCCTGACCAGTGCCTGGCTTGGTCCGAACATAACACTACAGATTTTCTACCGGGGAGACACGGGTCGACCGCGTCGAGCAATTTCGTGCAGCCGCGTCGACGTCCCCGGCGTCGACGAGCCAGACGATGGCCCGGGCCGGCAGTGGCCGCTCTCGAGATTATTTCGTAATTTCGCTAAAAGCTCTCGGCGGTCGCGAGACCGGCGATCGAATCTGTTCAAACTTCCCATCCTAATAGCCACGCCGAGTTTCTGCAGTGGAGGTCGAACAGTGCAGTCGAGGTCGAGGGCAAAAGGTGCGTCTAGACGAAAATCCGCGGTCCGACAGCAGCGACGACGAGAAGCGCGAGAATGTATCGCGTTTAGATTTAACCTGAGGACAACGAGATTTTCGCTATTTATTCTCGATACATTGCTGCGACGTCTCGCGGGATTTCTCGGGTCTCACGCTCATTGATGTCGAGATCACAGAGAACGAATTGTTTTCGCCGCGTGTCTCTTGGCAGCCGACGACGTTGATTCGGCGTTGACTTCCCGAGACGGCTGTGTGTGTTTCTGTGTCTGTCTGTGTAAGTTTGCGAGTGTCTGTATTTCTGTGTCTGTGCACGTAAACGCGCGGCGGAGCGGTGGCCGTGTGTTTATTCGGAGGATACGTCATGTACTCGTAATAATGTGTAGCGAAGCAGCTCTCGACCCTTCGCCACGAGATGAAACGCGCGCGCAAATGCTGGCAAGGTTAAAACCCGCGAGCCACGAGCGCCACGAGCGCTTGTATCCAATGTATCCAATAAAACGTGGCGCGGGCTATCGTAACAGCAATAACTTCTGACTGAATCACAAAAAAAAACAAAACAAAAATCGTATCCTCGTAATTTTCGGTGCTTTGGGTCGATCCAAGTGCAAACTGTAACAAACGATTCAATTTCTCTCGAAAAACATTGTGTTAAGAAATATCTGTCACGACGTCTGAAGTTTTTTATATCCTTTTTTTTCTGTAAAAATATAGAGACTTATTTTTTGGTTGCATTAAAAACTAAAAATAAAATAAATATAGGCAGACATCAGAACGAATAGACTTTTCGTTTCAGCCGCTGCGAAACAACAAGTAGCTACGCTCGCCGCGGGAACGTCTGGCGGGCAGACCTGGCGGGCCAGAAGCTCGGGCAGTCGTCTTAGAGCCAGTGCCGCGCTCCTCGATTGAATCGTGTGCGAGAGCTTTCGGTACAGCGCGGCGCGTGCTATTAAAAGCCCCTGCGGCGGATCCCACAGAGAACCACCGGTTACTCTCGCTCCGCGGAGAGCGCGGGCGTCGCTATCGTCAGATGGAACAGATGATTCGACGCCACTCGCTTTGTCTCGGATAAGAATGTGCCAACGCGGCAAATTCTTATCTCGTCGAAAATCGACGGCCGCGCTTGTGGACGATTGAACGTCGAACGACGATTCCGCCGGTGAAAATTTGTTACATCCGGAGGTGAAACCTGTAACTGCCGAACCGGAAGCAGCGCGTAAGTTAATTGCGAAAGTTCTCGAGGTAATTTCCGCCGCCGCTTGTGTAGGTAACTACATGTTATACTTTGCACGTTGCACGTATATAACACAGGGTCATATATTTTGCACGTATAACACGGATGTGTCTCTGCGTCGAGAAAAGGTATATCGCGTACGTCTCGGACGCCCCATCCGGACAATTTCGACTAGCCCGGGCTTTTCGGGCCTCTCGGCTGCTGCTCTTCGTCGAGCAATTGAATGGATAGCGCAGCTCCGGACTACACTGCGTCGGCTTCTCTCTCGCGCGGCGTCGCTGTCTCTTCGACTCTCCGTCCGCTTCTCTCGTTCACTCTCTTCTACTCCGATGCACCTCCCGGGCCTCGGGCAGCCCTTCTTCTTCCTCTCCCCTCCCACAACCCTCAGCTGCATCTCGTCCCGCCGTCCAGCGACGGGGGGAGTGGTTGGTGACCTAATTTCCGGGACAATTCACGACTGCTCGAAAGTGACAGAGCGCAACGTCGATTAAGACGACTTCTCTCTCCCCTTTTGTGTATCTCGCCCATCCAGCTATCCTCCACCTGCTTCTCCCCATTTCTCACTGACTCTCTCACTCCCTCTCGCCGCCTGTGTCTCTGAGTCTCTTTCTCCGTCGCTTTGTGACTCCCGCCGCGCCTGACAGATTATATTCCTCAATGGAACAAAGGCGGAAACTACGTCGACTGAATAATAAGCTGATAAACAACGAAACAACGAACGGCCGATCTTGACAGTCCACGACCAATCGGAGGCCGAGTTATATTGACAACAATGGTTGCTCATGCACTTTTTAATAGAGGACCAAGCTAATCACACGCGCTGGCGCGCGTGCCCGAGATACATTTGCGTTGCTGCACTCTTTTAAAGCTTTAAAAGGGTAAATCGCAACTGAAAAACTGTTGTTCAGTTACTTTAAAAAGAAAAGGAAATTTGTCGTTTTGCTTGTCAGAAATCGCAGGTCTGACCGCCGGGCCGAAAACCGCCCAAATGGGGGTCACGAAATTTATTTTTTCAAAATATCGACTTTTAACCTATACCATCGTTCTCAAGTCGCATATTCTACCCCTGAAAACACTAGTTACAACCCTTTTTTAGTTAATTTTGAAAAAAAAAATTTTTGGCGGAACAGTTTTTCAGAAATCGTAGATCTGACCGCCGGGCCGAAAACCGCCCAAATCGGGGTCACGAAATTTATTTTTTCAAAATATCGACTTTTGACCTATACCATCGTTCTCAAGCCGCATATTCTACCCCTGAAAACACTGGTTACAACCCTTTTTTAGTTGATTTTGAAAAAAAAAATTTTTGGCCGAACAGTTTGTCAGAAATCGTAGATCTGACCGCCGGGCCGAAAACCGCCCAAATCGGGGTCACGAAATTTATTTTTTCAAAATATCGACTTTTGACCTATACCATCGTCCTCAAGTCGCATATTCTACCCCTGAAAACACCGGTTACAACCCTTTTTTAGTTGATTAAAAAAAATACGGTATTTGACAGAACTGTCAAAGTTATCAAGGACGAATGAACCTGGACTCGGTTTGAGAATCCCCAGCCAATCACAGCTCGAATAGTTTGCCAACAATGCTTTCCGTAACTCATGAACTTTGTAAAAGAGGGATTAGGCAGACAATTATTTATTTCGTCCCACGTCAAAAATGCTTCCCAGTTCCCTGCGATCCTCTCGTCCGACTTCGGGGACGAATATGCAAATGAAACTTCGCGGCTAGCGCTGCCGAAATGCATTTTTCATTCGCCGAGGGTGAAATTGAATAATTGCTTCGAAAAAAATGGAATTTTTAATTGCACAGTGGGTCGAGCCGTTCGAGTGCCGAGTGAATTGTACATGACGCATAAATTGCACGGGCAGGAGGTATGTCGATATACTCTGTCGATGACTGTGCGCCCGTTCTTCGCCCCGAGCGATCTGCTGTGCGGGAGAAGTGGGCAGTAAAGCTCGGGCAGCTGGCGAACGGGTCAGCGGGGACCAGCGAGCCGAGGGGACCGCGCGTTGCGCGGGTTAAATGAACGAAGAAAGAGGAATTGGCCCGATCGTCCGGCCACGCGAGCACCTGCCGACGACGGTAACGGATTTATAGCTCGCGGGTCTTTCGTCGTCTCGGTCTCTCGACGGTTCGCCACCTATATAAACCCGCTCTCCCGTTTTTCCGTCTTTCGCAGTATCTCTCTGCCGATCTAATATTTCTGAAAACAAAATGACCAGAATGTTTTTTTTTTTCTTCAAAATCGACTAAAAAAGGGATGAAACCGGTGTTTTCAGGGGTAGAATATGCGACTTGAGAACGATGGTATAGGTTAAAAGTCGATATTCTGAAAAAATAAATTTCGTGACCCCGATTTGGGCGGTTTTTGGTCCAGGAACCGGATCTGGGATTTCTGACAAACCAAAGGTTTCTGACGAACGAAGAACTGCGTTTTTTTTTACAGCAAAAAGATTCACAATCCCAGACCGCAAATTCATTATCGTCTGGCATGAGGAGAAAAAAGGACACTCACGTGGCTCTTCGAATGCGTCGCCATGTAGGGGATTCTTCTGCGCTTCGGGAAAAAGAAGTGCGCGTATTCGAGGAGAAAAAAGAAAGAGACAGAGAAGAACCTGGGCCATTATACGCGCTGAAGAGTAAGAGGGGACGACCGCGCGGGACGAGAGCCCGAAGGATGGCCAGCCATTACAGATAATTTCCCCTGGATGCTCGAGGGCTCTCGCGGCTCTCGGGGAAAAAAAGGAAAGACGTGGAGGAGAGAAGCGACGGGGTAAGAGAGAAAAGGGGCGATAAAGCGATACGAACGAGACTCAGCCTCTTTCCCGTTTGGCCCTCCAGGGCGGCCCGAGGTACGCATTAAACGGTCCCCAGCGCGGAGGAGACGCGCGCGGAGGCCGAGATAAAGAGCGAGGAAAAAAGGAAAAGCCTCGATCAACTTTTTTTTTTCTCGACGAATTTCAGCCAAACGAGAAAATTCCAATTAAAACCTTTGACAATGCGCAGCGTTTTATCGTCAGTACACATCGCGCAGCTAACCGGGCTGGGCGTTCGGTGTATGGCTTCGGCGATCTCTCAGGTTAAGCAGATCGACTTGCGTTCAATCTGCTTAATAAAAGTAATAATAATAATAATAATAATAAATACGCCACGCAGCTCCCCATCTCTTTGCCATCTGTGCTTCCCCCTTTTTATCCACATTTTTATCACCACCGATGTGTCAAAGTTATTGCGACGAAGCCAGAGATACAGTGCACACCTATATATACGATAACGTCTATTTAACTTCGCGTCGGATTTAACTTTCTCGTCGAATTCAACCCGAGGGGACATCGATTCGCCATTCGTTGGGTTATTTTGAATTTCGAAAGTTTCGGGGTACGCGAATAAATATCCGACTTTTCCCACTGTCGCGCGTCGGACGCAGGGTCAGCGGGGGAAATGGGCAGCGAGGGTGAGAGAGCAGGGTGCAAATTCTCGCCGCTGGTGTCGTCGCGACTGGAACGTAGGAAAGTTTAGGGATCGTCAATATTCGACGGGATATTGAGGATCGATTCGACGAATGTTTTCCCGTTTTCCCGTAGTCAGACGTTTTCTCCCCCTGCCCTCCTCCTGCCACCAAACCCCGATGCACGTGTGGACCGAGGAATGTGTGCACGAGTGCTTAGAGCCCGCCGAGCCGTCCACCTCCGCGACGCGAAAAGTCACTCGAGGAAGCGCAAATAACGTTTCTAGCAGCCGCCGCCGCAACCGCAGCAGGGCGCTTGTAGTATTTATGTAAGCGGATGGCGTTAAGCAGGTTTCGAAGCCTCGCAAACGAGCCGTGCAACGCCTACCAGTGCCGCTGCTCGCGATTACCCGTTTCCCTTTGAAATGCAGATCGAGGATATATGATTTCCACTCGCGACGAACGCGTCTATATGCTTTTCGTGACTTTAAAAAATTCCGCCTCGTCTGGCGGGCACTTTGTGCATGCGAAATCGCTCGAGGTGCATGCAAAATCGCGTGGAGAATGTGGGAAAAAATTATAATTCACAAATATGATTAAAAAAAAAATGATTAAAACACTTTGGGACCTACTTTTATCTATATTTACATATAGATAAAAGTCTATATGTATCTATATGTATATTTACATATAGATAAAAGTAGGTATATGTTATTTGGAAATGTTGTGTGATACAGCGAGATTCGTTGCAGCGATTATTATTGTAAATCAAACACGCGCGAGTATCGAGTAAATCCAATTCTCAGTAAAACTGTAGATATTAATGGAACTGCCGGCATTTTATCACCGTTTCTCTAACATGCAGATCGCAAATTTGAACTTTCAACGCGCGAATTATTTTTTCACACGCCGTCGACTGGTCGGCAACGCGCGCTCTTTGCCGTCGATGATACTTTTTACGCGCGGGGAAAAAACAAGCAATCCGAACGAATTATTTATCCGAGCGGTCGTGGGCGCGTGTGCAGTCAGCTGGGAAATGCATTATTTACCGAACAAACGTCGCGGAGATGAATCGACACGATTCGCGGTGAAACTGGTCGGCTATGGTCCGCCAGGACCGTGATATATTTACGCCGCCCTGAGGAGCGTTTGTCTCGTCGTCGCCCCGCGAAGTGACGAAACACCGAGGGGTGGGAAAAAAAATGAAGCGCGTCGATTCCAACGAGCAAGACGATTGCCTGAGTCCGGCGGGGAGGTTTGGAGAACGGCCAACTGCGGGTCGGAACGGTCGACGGTGACGGAGGGGAGGAGGGAGGAATATGCGGGCAGAGAGTGGCGGAGAGTGGCGCAGGGTGAAAGCCACCCCCGACTCTCGCATCGCACAAATCAGCGTTAAGCCAATCTAGCGAGAGAATACGTGGCGCGCGAAAGTCAGGGGCAGCGAGTGAGAGGGAAAGAGGATGCGGAAAAGAGAGAGGGAGGGAGAGAAAGAGAGGTAAAGCGGACCGGGGAAGCCCACCCGCGGACTCTCGAATTATTATCACTCGTCTCCGGTCGGCTTGCCGGTACGAAGTAATCGAAGCGTGATTTCGCTCGGGCCTTTTCCGCCACGCCAGCCCGGTACAGTTATGCACTGTTATTTCAATACATGCTATTTCAGGCTGGAGACACGTCATGATATGCGTTGCAAAATATATGCTGTTAAACATATTGGAAAATGGTTAGAGCAAAGTTGGACCAGTTCGAAATGGTACAAACGCCAGTAATACGAACAGGTTCGAACCTATTTGTACCAGTTCGAACCAGACCCTGGCCGAGGATTGTGAAGGATGCAGGTAAAATATCGCAGAGGGTGCGATCTCGTCCTTTCTCACTAAACCTCGCGCGTTAGTCGTGGCTTTCCGAACTCGCTAACCGGTGATTACCCTTTCGTGTTCGCGGTCAGCGAGGTGACCAGCCGGACCTGCTCTCTGTGCTCTAACCCTCGCCATGTCTCATTGTCAGGGCACGGCGAGTGCGCTGCTGTCGCCCGGTCGTGCACTGACAGTCAGGATATACGGTGAGTTATACGGTCGCCGGGGCTTTCGCTTCGTCTAACGAGCTTCCGCGCGAACCCACGCGAAACGGCTCGTCCTCCCAGCGACGTACGACGCTTTATGCCCTCCCCCCGCCCCTCCCCCACCGGCCGGTCGTATTCCGAGCGTATGACTGCGCTGAAAGGAGTTATGCGCCCCCGCGTCCCGGCATTCCGTGCTGTTGCTTTCCCCTCCCGCTCCCCTCGCCCTCCCCCTCCCCCTCTGCCAACTCGCCCAAGCTCGAGCTATTCGAGAATCTCGCGGAAAATCGTCAGACGGAAGTTGTTTAAGCGAGACGCGAGCCGGCGAGAGTCCTGTTAATAGTTGTATTAATAGCTAGCGGATAATTTCTTAATAAGCGTACAGTCGTTCGTTGCTAATTAGTCGGTCAACCAATGGACAAACGTGTCGTTAATTAAACGTTCGCTCGCGCGAATTAGTTAAGAAAATTATTGGTTAAATTTCGCCCGCAGTTTAACGCGATTGCCAGGTGCAATAAAATACACATTATTCTGTTTGTGTAAAATATAAAATGAAGTGTTAGATGTGACCTCAGATGTTACGAAAAAAAAATTAATCTCGTAAAAAAAATATTATATACATTTTTGTCTTAAAAATTCTCGAATTAATTTATTTGCTAATTGAGTCGCTCTTTGAGAATCGGGAGCGACTTCGATCGCAATTCCACAGGACCCAACGAGAATGACGAGCGTATTACGGGGCAGGTGGAGCCGGATAAGACGCCGGTGGCAATGAAGACACGCGCGGCAACGAGTCGGGCAACAAGGGTCAACGGGACAGCAAATACACGCAGATAAAAGCTGGGCGGCGGGGCGAGAGCTCCACTCAACGTCCGCTTCCGGCCGCGCGCGGATACGAAATTGGAGTGACGCCAAGTTGAATTCCGCCGGTTGGCGCGCTCGCGCGCGAGGGACTCGAAAACCCGCTGCACCGCATGCACCACGCGAAAGTACGTAAATCGACGATAAAACGCGCTAAGGCCACGAGGAACGTACAGACAGACACAGAGACACACAGACGGAGACAGAAACCGCAGACAGACACGACTGGCGAACATCCACGAAGACGAAGAGTCCTCGGCATCAGCGCGGCGCTCGCTGTGGCGAAGATTGCGGCCGACTTTGCGGAAGGATCGTAAAGAGGAAATTGAAAGCAGCCTCGGTCCGCGCAACTCGAGAGATGGAAATTTTGCCTGCATCCCTGTTTTATTTATTTTTTCTCTGCGAATTTTTTTCGTTCTGCTGAATCGATATGTCCGCCTGTTTCCTTTGCAGCTCCAACGAAGTGCACGTCCCACTTTTGATCTCCAATTATTATTCGGCTTTCATTGTCACGACGCTTTATTTTGGCTTTATGTTTCATTGCAGCAAAAAAAAACGCAGAACGACTTTCATCGTCCAAGTTCGTCGCTACGTGCTGCATCTCAGTCGAATCGCCGCGCGCCCGGAGAAACTTCGGAGTGGTAAACCCAAACGCTTGGGGAAAAGTATCTTTAGAGAAACTTCGAGGGCCCGCGGCAGTTTGCGCGCGCCCAAGTGCGAGCGGAGAATCGCGCAATGTGCCAAGTGTAACGAAAGCTCGCGCGGACCTCCGTACGCCCAGCTCTTTGGTCACCGTCGTCGTGTCTCGGACGAGAAACGACGAGCGCGTTCCGCCCCGGGCGGTCGCAGCTCCGGGCGACCCGCGAGTCCTGACAGTGAAAACACATCCGAGCTTTTGTGCGCGAGACGCAACCAACGCGGGTATAACGGAGCTCCGGAGGCGGTTAAGGGTCGTAATAATCACAATGACATCGAGCACGAGAAAATTCGAATCGTGTGTTACAATATTATTTATTCTAAAAAAAATGCCCCTACATATAGTCTCGTTATAAGTTTTCCTTTCCGTTCGCACCGAATGAGCCGGAAGCCAGAGCCTCGGATATTTTCAACCAGACAAACTCGAACGCGCTACGTATCATTATGAATATCATTATTTTTCTCTCAACTTCCTCCCGGGCCAATAATAATACGCGCGCAGTTCCGTGGAACCGATTGTATCGCGTGGAAAAAAAAACGCGAGAATTTTCCTGCTGGAGCGCGAAGAAATTTTCGCGGCGGACGTGCCGCCGATTGCCCCGCCCAAAAGTGCCTTTACGGCCCGGCCAAACAGATCGATACGGAGACGCGCGGCTCGCGGCTGCCGAGGAAGTACAGCCGAGGTGTTTTCTGGCAGTACACCGAACGCGCGGAGAAACCCAACCCCCCACCATCTCTCTCCTCCCAAATCACCCTCACTTCGGAGATCCGGCGGCGAAGTCCTAGCCGCGAAGCTGGCGCGCAGTTGCAAAAGGGAAAAACCTATCGTCACCAAATTTCGATTATATAGTGAAAAACCATACCCGAGGCGAAGCAACAAATACACGCCGTAGGCTCTTAAAAAAAAATCTAAACAAAACTAATCAAACGAATGAAGTACCAACCGAAAAGGATTTAATCAAGTTTCAAAGAATGAATCCTGAAAATATGAACCTGGGGGATATTATTTATTTATTTATTTATTTATTTATTTAAAAAAAAAACTGTCAGTAAACGACATTGAAAAAGACACCGAAGGCTCGATGGGTCGTAAAAAAGCGAAGCTTCCTGCGTCCTCAGCAGCCTGAAAGTAAAATACACAAAACGAGTCTCCTTCTCCTCGCCGCGACTAGTCAAGGACTCGCCCTTTGGCGTCCGAGATCCCGCGGAGGCTCTGTAACCCGGCTATTTAGGACGACTTTTACGTGGCTGCGGATATATATACAACGTCAAGGGCCTTGCCCTTTGACCAGCTCACGAAACAGCGTCAGCCAAGGCCTTCTCGCACTTTCGATAGGCGGCGCTAGTCAGATATCGTTGAGCGCACACCCGAAGCGAACTTTCGCTCCTCCGCCGAAAACCCGCGGCGTAACCCGAGTCCTCGCTGGAAGTTGCCTCAGGGCTAAGGGGCCTCTGGCACGCCAGCTTAGTGTGCGCCATGTGAACGTTCACGATATGCACGATATACACGTGGGTCACATCGACGTAGCTCGGGCCCCACCAGGGCCCGAAGGTGCTGCTCCCTCGTCGTCTTATCGCGCAACCAATAAAACTGTCCCGCGATATACGGGCCTCGAGCACGCCACGTTGTTCCAGCGGCAGAAATCGCTCTATAGGTAGACTACACGTTGACGGACCGACTATGACAGCTTTACTGTCGCTGATACAACCGAAGCGTCATTTCTCGCCCACTCGACAAATTCCCTATACAGAAAAAAGTACGAAAATTCGACAAAAAAAACCAAGAGATTTTTTTTATATAAAAAAAAATGAATTTTCGTTTTTTTCTTCGAATTTTCGATTTTTTGAGCAAACAGTCGGAATCAGCGGGAAATTGGACATTGGATAGGGTTTTTAAAGTTAACGAGATTGAACACTTTAGTATTCGCAAAAACGTGAGGAGTGCACGTGACGGTCCGACTGTGACAGCTTTACCGTTGCATTGTTTACCTCGTCGCGCTGCGAACTCGACGAATATCCTCTCCGCGCACACGGATCTGCGGATAACACCGAGCGCAATAGTATCGAAAAATACTCGGGATTAGTCGCACACGGTCATTGAAACCCGCGCACAGTCGCCTGGGGAACGTGGCGGCGAACACACGGAATTTCAGTGGCTTTCAGCGGTCTGATTAATAGGAACGGTGAATAGTCAAACGAGCTCCACGACACACAGCGCACCGGCTTATCGCAGCCTCGTAATCGCGATAACCAAGAGTGTCGAGCCGCGCCGCTGCACCGGCGGCTCGGGATACACCGCGAAACGCGGGATTGTCGCCAAGCCCGCGGATATTTGCTGGAGTCAATTAGCTCTGGAAATTAATGTTTGTCGCAACCAGCGAAGCAAGGCTTTGGAGTCTTCTTTATTTATTTTTAGAAGAATCCCAGTGGATTCAAAAACTCGAATCCAATTGGAAATCCACTTGGAAATGTTATCCGTGTTTTCCACGATTTTGGTCTTCGCATTCACCGCGTGGCACGTGGCGCAGGTGGCGCCCCGAAAATAATCGGAATTCCAGTGCCGCGCGGTCCAGGCGGCTAACCGGAAATCGATTGCGCGAAACTACGGTGATAAATTTTCAATCAGGCGTCGCAGAGGGTGGCGCGATAACGCGACAGGCGAAACTTGTGTACCCGAAAACTCGTCGGTAGCGGTCGTTAACATCGAGAAACAGCGAGAGAAGCCGAACTAGAGAACGGAAGCAACAGCTACCAGAAGCTCGAGGAAAAATTCATCGGTTCGGTATCTCGGAACATTGTAAAAAAAAAAAAAAGAAAAAAAAAGTCGCAGATCTCGGTGACCGATAGGAAAAAGGAAGCTTCGCATACGCGACGAACGAGCGGTAGGTTCAAGGCCGACGTATGAATTACGACGCTGGGGCAGCGAAAGAGACGGCGGGGAAGGTGGAAGATAATAAATTCGATAAATGTCTGCCGAAGGCTCTCGAAATGTATCACACGCGATAGCTCGCCGGGCGGGGAAGAATAATAAAATAATGCCATACATATGACCGTGGCAGCTACAGTAGTGCCGACCTTGAAGGGGGGAAACCTCTAACCCGGGGGACAAACGGAGAGCGAAAAGGGCGAAAAGAAAACGAACAAGAAAAAGAAAACGAAGAAAAAATAAAAATAAAAAAGCCCCGTGTAGATAAAATATGTTTTACGCGGCCGAGTGAATTCACGCTGGTCCCAAAACGGGACTTCTTTACGGCGCTGCCAGGAAAATAACACAAGATACTTTGCAGCGCGGATGCCAAGAGGGGGTGGCATCGGCTGGTTCGTGGCTTGATAAAAAAAAAATTGGACGTACGATGCCGAAGGTTAAAGGGGTTTTCGAACGGTTTCAGGGAGACGCAAACGCGAGTTTACTGTCCGTAGGGACTCCGGTCGTTCGGACGTAACGCGCAGGCCCGAAGATTCGGGATCGAAAGGAAAAGCGTGGACGAAATCCAGGCCAGCGAAGGGGAGTGAAAAATGGGAGAGACACTGGGCCGACTTGAATGGCCTGATTCACCCTCGGCGAACGGCCGCGACCGGTGACGTTCGAACACGTCGAGTGTACGACGCTACACACCCGCCGCACCGACCCCACGAGGCAAAATCGATAGTTAACGAGGACGTTTAACGTTTTAAAAGTTCATTTCCCCCCGCCGGCTCGAATCGCGAGGCTCCTGCACTTTCGTCGCCGGGCGGCGGCATCGACGCCGCCGCCCGGCGACGAGCAGACACTGTTGTGCATTTCTGCGGGTGTCTGTACAGTGTGTGTGTGTGTGTGTTTGTATATGGCATCGATTGACAGTGGGAGTCCTTTATTCGCGGGCGTTGAACCCAATACGGAGCGATTAAAGCGCGGACCAAGTTGGGATCGAGGTTGTCGTGCGCGTCGTCTCGGAGAATGTAATCATTTTCATAACCACATTTATGTTAAGATCCTGAAGAACCTAATGATGATCGAAGACAAATGTCCTTTCGTATATTTTAGACATTGTAATTCTGTAAGAAAAAAAAACTGGATCTGTTGTGACCTGGACTGAAGTTTTTTTTTAATAAGGTTCAACCCATGTCTTCGGCCTATAATAAATCACATTGCATCGAAGTACACGACGTAAAGAACTTGAGCGACTGTTTAAAACTTGACAAGATGTTTCGCAGAAAGTATCGATGATTTTCAGAATAAATTGCTAGGCCGTCTTCACTGACCGACGTTGAGTAATACTTTTCGATACTTCGCGGTGACGTTTGCGTGCCAACTTTCGGACGTCTGACTGTCCAAACGTTGGTCAGACGCAAGACGAAGTCGTTTTCGCAGTCGCGACAACGTCGGTTGTCACTTAGCGATGTAAGCGAGCTTTTGCGTTGCCACAGAGTCCGAGGCCCGCGACTGTGTGACACACGGGCAATGAATGAGGCGTGTTTCTCCTATTTCCGAACTTCCACGGCGTTGAACCGACCGTCGAGATCGTCCGGCTCGCGGCTTATTTTTACTGTGACCGAGGGACAACACCGTCGCTAAACCTATTAATACGCGGGAATGTAAACGACGCCGGTCTAACGTCAATATTCCGACGGCAGGGCGATAATTCAATTGGCTGTCTCGTTTGACGACTATTCGAAACATGGAAAGCGTTCGAACTTGTTGGAATTCGTCGACCGAATCCAAAGAGAAGAGAGTAAAATAAAATAGACCTCACAATCCGACCCTCCAATTTTGTATATCAACTGCTAAGGGCAAAATGGGGGAACGCGGACCAACCCGATTTGTGCGGACATCAATGAAATATGAAAAAATGTGGAGCTTACCCTTCAACTAGTTTTATTGAAATTCTGGAACTCAGGCCTGAACTTTGCTGTAGCATTCGAATCGCTTTAACTAAATTCTGTCCTGAGTCCTGGAATTCGAACGTGTCGTCCAATTGATAAACTGGTTTGAGGGATGAGCCCCAGATTTTTCTCTCCGTGTACACACGCCTTTCACCCTATATGGTAACGTGTACATTATTCCGCGCGAGCGTCACAGCGGTCGAGAGAAAAGTGTAGAATTTTTCAGGGCGTTCGAGCTCAAACCGGATGATATTCGGGCCGAGGGTGTCGTGTTTCAGCTCTTTGCCTTTGTCTTTGGCAAATTCGGTGGCTCATTAAAAATTCGGCAACGAGTTTCAACGAAGTTGTCCGCTCGCTGGCAGTGGGAGAGAGATTTTTCGGGAGTTTGCCAGGCGAACGGGAGGGGCGGAGGAAAGAGCGGGACGAGCGCTTTAATGGGGTCACTGCACAAATTAGCAGCTCCAACAGCGTTAGAGAGCGCCGCTCGTCCTCATTGGCAACCGGTATTACCTTCGATCAGAGCGCACACCACGCGTTCGATTCTGCGCTGGTGTCCGTCGACTCACTTCACCCGGTAGCCTCTTTCCATTTTCCAAGGGTTAGGGCAAACACGAAAACGTGTTCAGTCGAATCGAGGACTTGGACCTCGTCGACTGCCCGTGCAAATAATTCAAACGGCGAATGGCATCGAGCATCATTTTTTTTCCATCTTCGAACCGACGATTTTGTTGAATTGCCTGTAACTTGTTGCAGTTGGCACAACGGGGGGATCGTCATCAGAGAAATACCGACGGAATCGTGTTTTGTTTTTTGACTCACGTTCCGATTTTGGAAATCAATCCTTGAAATTGAATCAGGGAGATGCGATTGAATATAATTCAGACTGTTGCAAACGTATTAACAGTCTGCAGCGTGAAAAAAAAAACTCGCAGACAAAGTGGAGCACGACTCGCGGTCCAATCGTAACGCAGCAAAGGCGACGGCAATAGTAACAGTCGCTCGGTCAGATATCAGACCCTTCGCCGGATTCGCCACTGGCTAAGCGCCAGAAACTAGAACTTCTCCGGTTCTCCAAGTGTCGCATCCTTTTGTCCTTCACTCCTGAAGGATCCGAGTGAAGGTGATGACGTATTGATTATTTTTTTTGTTCTCCAATGAGAAGCGGAACGAATGGCGACGATTCGGTCGAGATTACCGAGGTGTAAAATCCCGTTCGGTTGCTCTGGATTATCGCAATCAAATGCTGCGTCGGGGTTGATCACGCGCTCGACGTGACACAATTGGCGACGAACCGGAAGCTCTTGTATTGTCGTTCGCATCGATTCGACGATTTGCCGGGTCCTGTCATTATTGGATCGTGTTTTGCCGTACATATATGTACTGTATAAACCCATCGATTGTGCACAGCGCAAGTAAAAGCAACGATGGGATATACAACGTATCGTTAATTCGCGAGCTGCGTTGTTGCACCGCAGCCCGCGGCCATTGATAGTCTATATTGTGTCCCGTTCGTTGATGCGCCGGAGCCCTTTAACCCTCTCGCTCTCTCCGGAACCCTTCCACCACCCTTGCTTTACCCCAAAGCTGATATCGGGTGTGCCTGATCTGTTGCTTTGTCACCGAAGATGTTAATGCGTTTAACCATCAGAGGAATTAGCCCGCTTGAATCCTGCGTTTTCAGTCGCCATGGTCGGCAATCGAATGATCTACACACGGCTCGGTATCTTCATCGTATCGAGATTGATCCCGCTGACTCGTGTTGCTTGTCAGAATGTGGGTTCTCACAACTCTGCGCCTCAATCCTATTTTCCTCTGACGTCTCTCGTCTCTCATTCCCCCCTAGAAAATATAGCAAACTCTTCGAAATCTTCTACGACTGACGTCAATCTTTCGACTCTGGACTCTTGAATCAGCCAATCGCAATTACAACTGACATCAGCCACTCGATAAAGTGTGACCTTCCACTAAAATCTGAACAAATAAAAATAAAAAATAAAAAATGAAAAAGCTATAACGTCCTATCCCCTAAGAATGTCACCAGTAGAGAATACGTAAAGTCCGAAATAACTCGCAAGGGGCATTGAATTATTCCCTCGCGTCGTTACGAGTTTCGGTGCATTCCGATAACACGCAAACGTTGCTTCCAGCCGAAGCGCGATGCACTTTGCGGATCAGCAAGGATGCCCGCGAGCGTGTTCCGATGCTGAATATAATTGGGTCCTGAGTTGGCGCGTTTCGGGCGGCCGACCGCGAAAGCAGATTGCACCCGGGTTCACCAGGATGTGTAACGCTTCGCGGTCGCAGCGCTGACCTACGGGGAATCAACCCGCTCTCTGCGTCCAGGTGTCCCGTCCCTGGACTCGAGTTACAGAGCTCTTACGCTCCACCCGGAAACGCGGGAATTTCAATTCCAAAAGTTAGGACAATCCGGTCGACCTCGCGGGTTCCAGGCTCGGACAACTGGAAAACCGCACGGTGCTCGTGCTTTCCAAGTGATTCCTGGTACCACGCCGTGCCGGAAACTGTGCACTCTGCGCAATTAGTAAAATATATACGCGCTCGCCTCGGCAATTCAACTTTAATTCAATTTACTCGAGTTTCACAGGCGAAAAAAAAATTGACTCTCGTCTCGGTCGGCAGCGCAGTTAGAGCGATTCTCGAGAAAGAGGAGAGAGAATCCATCACAGGGCCTGAGCACTCGAATTTCGCAACCCGATTATCCGAAGCGGCGGCAGGTTGAAGAGCCGTTGCTCTTACGAGGAGAGAAAATCTTGGTTAACTGGGGCCAGTTGCATCAGGGAAGGTTTTAATGGTAGAACGTTGATGCATCCGGAACATATTTTTTTCACATCAAGTTAATGGCAAAATGGAAGCCAGAAAAAAGAACCGATAATTAGGTTATGCTGATGTATCCAAAAGTATTTGATTTAAAAAATGACATTTATTACAAGAGGACGGTAAAATGACAGCCAGAAAAAATAATATAATCAGATTAGCGCCAGTCCCGTTCGTCCAACGATATCGCAAGAGACAGAATGATTAAATTAGTCCACTACGAGAGTTTCCGCGGAATTCTTCAGGAGCAAAGCAGAACACGGAGCACTTTAGCCCCGACGTCGCCGGAGCAAAAGTACAAAGCGTCGTAACGGAGCATCAGCCGTTGATCGCGAAGAAGCTTCGCGACCTCCGGGGACGAAAATTATGCGCCGCGAGACCCCGAGTGCCCGGACACGGCTTCTTTTCCAGCCAGCTTCACTATCCTCTATTTTTTTTTTTTTTTTTCTTCCGCGTTGAACCGCAGGGCGAGCAAAGTTTCACCGGGCTGAGAATTAAGTCGGTGGTGAAACTCGAGCGCGGAGAGTGGCGCAAAAATCCAGGGATGACGATGTACTAAATCTTTCCCAAGAAAAAATCAAAATAAAATCTGTGGCGTTTCCAAGAGCCATTTCGGCCCTCGTCGCATTTCGGCCCACGTAGGTCGCGTATATCTATACCCGAAGCGTCCTAATTTTGAAGTCGTGATAACGCGTTGCAACGGGTGGGGGAAATCCGGTGTATTGTAGCGGGTTCGCGCAGGGGGAAAGCTCGTTCGGGCGCCGGTCTCGTCCTTACGACTAGAGATTACGTTCCGTTCGGACCGGTCGGTCGGTCGCTCGCCCGAGAGAACCAATTAAATTCCCGCGCACAAAGGACGACCTTCGACCTTCGGGGAGAGGAAAGCTCCGACCCTGGCGGACGATCCTGCGCATCCTGCTCTGATCTTCGGAGGTCGGTGGGGTGAAGTCGCACACTACGGCGATCCCCCCCCCTCTATCCCTCGACCGCGATGCTATATGCACCAATACCGACGTCCACGTTGTAGGTACCTACGATTGTAACCCCTCCCCCCCCCCCCCTCCGGGGCTTCGCGTACGCCGAGTGTATATGTGGGTACATATACACTCGGTATATAGAGATATATATAGGCGCGGCGCATACAGAAACGCAACCTAATGCCAGAGCTTGCGGTACAGCTATGACTTGTCCATAATACGACGCGCATCAACGCCAGGGACAAGCTTAGGTGAACGGACTGCGTGTCTGCGCCTGATTGCTCGAAGCAGTAAGCGGCCAAGGGCAATCGTGATCACGTAATCATGCGCGGGAGAACGGCGAACAGGGAGACTCGGCACAGGAATTCTCGGCAGCGGGAGAACCACGTTGATCTGTCAGTTGTTTATCCTCTCCAAGTTGACCCTGAAAATGTGAACTATAAAATCAAGAGAAGAGGACTTGAACTGCCGTTGTCAAGAGAAACAACGTTTTGAAAATTGCAGTAAGAATATTTTTACCTGTATTTTACTTAAGAAAATATACAACGATGGCGTTTTTTTCTGTGTGTAAAAAAAGTTAACGTTTGAAAAAACAACGTCGAGAGGTCGACTTCCGCGATGCTCGAGATTGGTAGTCCGAGTCGACCGTCCGGGAATATCCGTTTCCCTGCGAGTAAATATTTATCGTCCGGGTTTCGAATTGACTCGGTCAATTCGAATCTACGAGTGCGGGAGCCAATTACTCGATCGACTATAAACGAGCGCGTCGGCCGCTCGTTTCTACGTCGAGTCGGTGAACGGAATTTGCGGTTTTTACATGTCCTCTTGGCTCTCGGATATTTTGCATAACAACGCGAAGCTCTCGTCGTTGTCCCGCTGTTCGTCGAAGGTGGAGGGGAGAGACGGAGAGTCTCTCTCCTCCACCGAGCGGGGGAAAAAACAACATTGCGTTGCCGCGGAAGCTTCCATTATTTTTCTCTCCCACTCGAACTCTTCGGGACGAGGCGAAAAAGAAAAAAGAAAAAAAATAAAATGCGGCTTAAGATACGTGTATAGGGGCCTCGGCTGGCCGAGTAATAGTGTAGAAGATCCTTAGAGCCCCAGCGAGATGGGAAGAATTTACGAGGAGGAAATCGTGGGCCGCCCTTCCCCCGTCCCTCCCCTCCCCACCCGCCCCTGTACTTCCCTCCTTTTCGCCAAAGACGGAAATCCCTCTTGGCGCCCGAGAAATCTCGGGCTCCGTTCGAGCGTCGACGTGTAGCGAAAATGAATATTCGATTCGCCGCCCCGGTAAACAAATTGCAACGCCGGAAAGCTCCGATGCATAATACAAAACGCATCTCGCTTGGTTTTCGACGCCGAAGTCGTCTTCACTCAATCCAATTAATTCGAAGTACTTAGACATCGCTTTTCATTTCTCGTCAATCATCCAATTATCGTAGCCACGAATATAATCATCGCTTCTCGTAGCTGCGATAATTTAATGGCCTTCGTCGTTATACATGCAGACATAATAATCCACAACGGAAACGAATCAGCGTTAAAGCGCTGGAACGCGAGTTTTCGCACACAAAAAAAAGCAGTGGCCCGAGCTTGAGTGCCGAAAAAAAAGCATTGACCATGAGTGGTGCGAGCGCGTTAAACTTGTGGAAAAAGCTCGAAAAAGCCACATTTATACTGCAAGAACCCAGAGTACAAATGCGGCTGAGGTTATATTCCCAGGACCCTCGCAAAGTGAGGGTAAAAATACATCTATATCTATAATACACACACGGCAAACATATTTTTAAATTATTTATATGGTTTTTTTTTACTCAAGTCAGAGGGTAGGGAAAAAAGCTGTGGCATTGGTGTGGCCGTGGCGGGCGAACAAAGCGGCTCGAAGGTGATTATCGAGAGGAAAAACAGCGACGGGGAGGAAAAAAAATAACGAGGAGGGAGAAGAAACGCGGAGCCCCGAGTGACCGCAATGCCGAGGTGTAGCGCAACGCAAGCTCGCTGGCCAGTTCACCCGCCACCCCCCCCCCCCCCCCCTCTCCTTGCCGCTGCCTTTGGTTCCGCCGCCGCCGCCAGTCGAGTACCCTGCAGTTTTCCACACCGCACGTGTATACCCACGCTGCACACTTCAGCCCGCGGCCACCTGTCTCTAGTTGGACGTATAAATACGTACGACCTCGAGTCGTCCGTAATATACGCTATACGTGCTACTACCTGCGCCCCGCTACAGTATAACACACCGCACCTGTCCCTTCGCTAGAATTATATCTGCCAGCGCGCGCGCCGCATTCCGATACTTTACGGAGGACGTTACTTCCGGTTGGCGTTCGCAGCCTTTCGGTGTTACGAACTGTATACGTACGTCATATACTACAACTCGTCGTAAAGCTCCGCGAAGCTACGAACAGGCGAAACTGCGGGTTTAGAATGTGACCTAGGGAATACATCGTGTGAAGGATAAAAGGACATGTCCCGTGAATTGTTCCATGTGACACAAGTGTCATCGCAGAATTTTTTTAACTTGGTATACGAATTAATTGTTAAACATATAATCAAGCTTTTTTCGTATGATACATTTTTTTCTTCTTCAAGTTTTGCAAACTTTGGGCTTGCGAGTACTATACGAGGTCGAGAATTCGAGAAAAGTACGACCGAACGGAACTACAAGACTTCCGTTGCATTAATATACATGTCATATTTTTTTCACAAGATTTCCGAGTCATCTCTGGCGCGGTCCGGCCGAGTAGTCACACGACGCATACTCAGCGTCGGAGTGCCTCGAGGGGGGGGGGTCTAGCGCTGGGTCTCGCTACGCTCTCCGCATATAAACTCCTCTCGCTCCTCCGTGTGTGTTGCCTTCATCCTTTCGACAGCAGCGTCCCCGCTGTGGTACGATGACGCTCGTATAGGTAAGCATGAAACGCGTATTCCATGTACTATGCATCGGTAGACACGGGAAATACCTTGAAGTTTATATATAGAACGGCGCAGCGTTCGCGTGTGTACGGTGCGGTTGCCGCGCGCGGCGCAGACCGCACGAGTAGCCGAGCCTCGTGAAAGAGAAGAATGCTCTCCGGTGGCTCTTTCAACTTCGCATCTTTCCCCCTTTCTCTTCGCTGCTTTTCCCTCCGTGTCTCGACGTTGCTGCTGATGCAGCAGCAGTAGCAGCAGCGGCAACAACAGCGTCAGAAGCAGCAGCAGCAGAAGCAGAAGCAGAAGCAGCAGAAGCAGCAGAAGCAGCAGAAGCAGCAACGTAGCCTGCGCGAGAGGCGCGCATAAAATACGTCCTATAATTTGCATTACTGCGCATTCTCTACCCGTCCGCTGTCTCCCTCATTCGTTTTCTCTCGCCTACCCCTCTCTCTCTCTCTCTCTCTCTTTCTCTTTCTCCCTCTCGCTCTCCCGCGTTACGCCCGAGACTGCCTCTCTCGCCACCCCTCAACCACTCGACGGTGGGGGTTGAGAGGGCCCCACTCACTGCACGACGCCTCCCATGCGCCCGGGTCTATTTTTAGCTAACGACACCGGCGCAAGGCAAAGCGCCTTGTGCACATGCTCGTCCTTTACTCTATTACTGGCACGATATATACACGGGCGCGCTCTATGTGCCCCATGCACACCGGTGCTGCTGCTACTGCTGCTGCACACTCGATATGTGCCAAGGGCTGTGTAGCGTGTAACGAGCCACAGGTATATTACACACGTCTGCGGCGCGGACGACGTGCGCAAACGCATACGACCGACCGACCGAGGCGCTGATATCGTTACGTCGTGCAAATCGCATTGACGCTTCCCTGCGACATCCTCGACGTGAAATCGACCGTCTCGGCGCGATTTTGATCTCATAACTGGTGGTTTTGAGAAAATGGAAATTAATGAGAAAGCTATGAGCAAAATTTTACTTTTTTTTATTCGCGACATCGTGACGTGATGTATATAGGGCGGTGGGATCGAATCGAAGTCACGTATGTCAGAAATAAAATATTCCAAGCACGTGACCTGTCGTGAACTGTGGCGAAAGCTCCAAAGAGCCGCCGAGAGATCGTGTGCGAGCTTTGGAAAATTTAGAGAACGATGCCTATGACACCGCTCGACGAAGCGAGGTCGGTTCGTGAAGCGGCTGCTCCTGGCACCTGAGCGACGAGGTTCCATCGACGAAAGGGGCAAAGGTGCCGGCGGAGACGGGCCGAGCATCGTCGAGGAGAAAGAGAAACAGTCGGGAGATAGCGAGACAGACGTATAGGCCGGTTCGAACCGCTCGCACCCGCAGCGGCACCTGTTGATCCTGCGATTAAAGTTTGAAGGAAGTGACCGACGCGTGCGCGGCGAGCGAGGCGAGCGAGCGACCTTTCGACGCCCTCGGAAAAATCTTCCCCGCGATCGCTCTCTTCGGCTGTTTGCACTCGTCCGGGAAACTGGACTTCAGGACACGGAAGGATGGAAGAATTATCGAGGAGAATGGCCATTCGGATCCTCGAGATTAATTGAAGCTAGATTCATTCGTCGCCAATATTTTCTGCAATTTATTTGTTGAAACATAAAATGAGATGTTATTGTTACAGTTAACTTTTTTTTAGGTGACGTTAAGTACAATGTCAGCTGTTCTAATATTAGCAGTGACTATTAGATCCTGAATTTAGAAAAAAATTAGAGAACTGGAAGGGGTAAGGGGTATCGATTTTAGGTATCAATGCCAGCTGGACAGGTTACTATTTTCGAAGACTTCTCGCACTCCGCTCGTCGCAACTGCAATGCGAGAAAGAGTGCACTAGGCAGCCGGAACGACAGGGAGGGAGGAAGAGAGATGGAAAAATAGAAAGAGAGAGGGAATATGCGGGCGTGATTGTCAGCTGTCCGTGCGAATGCGAAACGAAAATATCATTGACATAGATTCGACCGAGTAAAAATAGTCCACGCAAGAGATAACGTGTGGGCGATTCGGTGTATAAATACGCGCCGGTTGCAATTGTGACGCAGCATCCGCGCGAGATGATCGGAAATCTCCCGATGCTTTCCCCATTCCCAGCGGTACGTTTTTATTTTTTCAATTGTTTATTTTTCATGTAGCCCATAAACGGAATTTACAGCTTTGTCGGACGGCCTTAAAATGAATAAATTTGCGACTCGACAAACTGCAGGCAGATGACTCTCGAGCTCTGAGCGCAATTTCCACGAGCTTTCGCGTATATCACCGGACAATTTGCGCGTCCGGCGAAAAAGCGAGGCGACTGGATGAGCGCGAGGATCACGTCGACAAGACGTACGGCGAGGGTGAAAAAAAAAAAATGCTACGTGCGTGACGCGCGCGACTCGCTCGCCACCCGCAGTTGAGCGCGCGTTCGGTGTGGCCCGCGCCACTGAAAATTCCATGCGGAACACGTGTTCCATGATGACGTACCTGACAAACCGCTCTCTGCATTGCAGTGCGCTCACGACGAGGGCCGCGTTGTTCGACGGTCCAATCGCGATATTTACGACCCAGCGCGAGGAATTGACAAGGGATAACGCCAGCTGACGGGACAACACGTGAATCATACAACAGGGCCGAACAGTTACGTCTCGTGTGTATATCGCGAGATTAATCGTTGGCTCCGAATTATTCCCCGAGTAATTCGAATAGAAGAGAAAAGCGAGAATCAGCTGACAACGAGCGACCGGGAACTGATAATCGAGAGATCTTCGATTTCGATCGATATTTCGAAAAATTTAACGATTTGGATTTTTAATGCGGTGAAAAATTGACAAATCAAGATACCAGGTTCTTAATTACGGCATTCTCTTTGTTATTCAGTTTTCTCTCGAACTCAAATGTTCGAGTTGATAAAAAAAGTAACACCGATTTTAGTCAAGGGACAAAATTTAAAAAAAAAGTTGAAAATCATTTTTTTACGTTTTTCACGTCGAATTTTCTATTTTTTGGGCAAGCAACGGTGCATTTTTTCACAACTATCGGGAAATTTTCCATCGAATAAATTTTGAAACTTTACGATATCGAATAATTTGTTTCTCGTGAAATTTCTGTTGGACCTTAGGAAGACTCGCGATTTTCATCGCGGCTAATTGATATCCTGTGTAATGGAAAATACTCGTCGCCTCCTCGTCTCCGCAAGAAAGTTCCAACGGGATTCGGTACTTTATCGCGTCGCGAACGGCTGAGAACTCGTCGGAGAATAGTGCGAGAAACTTGGCGTAATTGAATCCTCCGTGATAAGCTAAACATTATTGCGGAGAACTCTCCGGCAACATCTGTTATACAAACTTAAACGCCCGTAAGTACGAAGTATTATAATACTGCTCATGGCTCGGGTAATAATGCAGTAATGGGACACTGAGATATTACTTTACTGAGCGGGAACCCCCTGACGAGCTCTGCTCAAGTTTAAAAAAGGTCAAACCAAAGTGACGAGGTTGCATTAATATTTGAGTCTCAATGGGGATGTATTAAGGAGCCCCAAAACAGCCGCCTTGAATTAACTGAGTCGCCTGTAAGTAGACCTTTATATATTGGCAATAATGTTGTCCTAAAAAAATGTACTAATAAATAATGCATAATATAAACATGTCCATAAGACGTAAATAATCCAATAAAAATTCGTGTATGTACTACCTGAAAAAGTAATATACGCAGCCTAAATAAATCTACACGAAGAGAAGAATATGGGAATAATCTCTATACTCGTGGACATATACAATACATTTTCTACCGCATATTACTATAAGTGTGAGAAAAATCGCCAGAATTCCAGAATGTTTCTAAATTGCCACTCGAGTACGGAGATTACTCGTACATTTTTCTCACTGTGCAATCACAGAAACGACACATTAAAAATGTATACAAAGCAAAAAAAAAAGACTTACCCCAATGTGGTCATCGTGACGATCGTGTACCAGAACGCGGCGGGTATGGACGTGAAATTGGTACCGTCGACGTTCTTCTCGGCGTAGAACATGACGGTGGCGAATATAATGATCGCCATCGCGAGCGAGAATACGAGAAAGCCGAGTTCGGAGGCGCACGACTTGAGGGTGTAGCCGAGAATGCGTAGACCCTGGGAGTGACGGGAAAATTTGAATATACGGAAGACGCGGAATACCCTGAGGGTGACGAAGGCGCCGGAGACGTCGTCATTGTCGGTGATGCCCAGGCCAATGTAGTAGGGCAATATGGCGACCACGTCGATTATCGACATGACGGATCTGGCGAACTTGCACCTGCTGGGAGCCGCGTACAACCTTAGGAGATACTCAGCCGTAAATATCATGACGCATGCTGTGTCGAGGCAGAAAAATACGATCTTGTAGCGTTCGCCGCACGACAGCGTGCCGGCGCGCCCGGGACGATTGCCGCACGGCACAGTCTCCACCACGTTAGCCAATACGCTCACGGCAATGAAGAAGCCGGTTACGTAGTAAAACACAAGCGCGGCAGTGGAGATGTGCGGATTCTGAAAGGCTCGCCACATCTTCTGCCGGATGTCGGTGAGGTGCGGCAAATTCTGATCGCCGTTCTCGCTCAGCTTGTCGTCCATGAGTCTCTCGGCGTTCTCTCTCTTACGATCGCGATAATCCTCGTAGCAACAGTCGCCTATCACGTCCGGCAGTATGCCGAAGAACGCGAGCTCCTCGTCGTAGCTCGTCAGGCACTCGTGCTTCGGATAATGAAGCTTGCCGGTTCTGTAGTAATTCAGTATGTGACGAAATATGTCGGGATCCCGATCGAAGAAGTACTCCTTGCTGTCCTCGTCGTAGAAGAACTCGCGCTCGTTCGAGCCGAGCAGCGTGTCGGGATACTTCTCGAGGGTGTTTCGCCACGTCTCGAAGCGACGTCCGCTCACGTTTATCAGGAGCTTCTCGTCGTCGGCCTTGCGACGATCCTTCGGTATCGGCGGCGGCGGCAACGGATGCGTGGCGATCGGCACCCAACCGATCGCCGCCGCGCGGGCGAACGGCAGCCACGCCGCTACGGAGGCCATTGCGCGTTCTTATTTTCTTCCTTCCTCTCTCTCGCTTTTTTTTCCTCGCTCGGTCACTGCGGACGACACCGGCCGCGCGACCCGAACCAACGGCACCCGGAGCGTCTCGTCATCGACCGACCAATATCGGCTCGCGAATTCTCTTTCTCTCTCTGTCTACCGGAAGTCGACGTCCGACGTAACGTCCAAACTCATCGTCGCCGGATGTCTCAGCTGAAGCCTCGACGCTCGCGAGCGCCGCCACCGCAACGTGCACAGAGTCCCGGACTAGCTATACTCAGCATCTCGAATACTGTTCCCTTTTTTCTCACCCCCTCCCCCTCGCCGCGATAAACCCGGCAGAACTGTCGTTTCGTCGCTACTCCTCCACTCAAACTCAAATACAATCCGGCAGTCCGTGGGTCGTGCTTCGTGGCCCGACCGCGTCGGGTGCTTCTTCACCGCCGCTGTCGCTCGAGTTGGCGCGTTCGTGCCGACGACGTCTACGTCGGCCTTTGCTCGGTATTCTGAGGACGCTCGGCTGCTGCTCGTGATACGTCGGCATCCCTCCGGCGATTTCGGCGACTTTATTTTATTTCTCACGTTATTTTCTTTTCCTTTTCTCACTCTCTCTCTCTCCCGCGTTCGACGCTTCGTCTCCTCCCCTTCGCGCGCGAGGAAATTCTCACGTTCACGACCTCGAGGACGACGCGGCCGACCTCGCGAAGGCCTCGCGCCAACGAGAAGACCGCACACGCGGCTCCGACGACGGCCAATCGGGACTTGGCAGCGTGCCGTCACGGTCCGACATCGTAGTCGTCGTCGTGGTCGTCGTCGTCGTCGTCGATACAACAGCGGCGACGCGGACGCGCGCGCGCGCGCCCCCGGCTCGCACTTATCACGCTTTACGCGCGCCGCTCCACCGCCGCCGTAGTCGTCGTCGCGATCGTCCTCGTCGCCGCAGTCGCGTCCCTCTCTCACTTTCCTCACTCTCTCTCCCCCCCTCCTCAAAACCTCGCTGGCAATCCGACCGGCGATCGGCTCTGCCACTCCACCCCCCAACCCCCTTGGATTCGTTCCTCGAACGAAAGAAACTTTCTCTCTCCCTGTTTTACCTCGTGCTACGTCATTCTCGCGTTCTCGCTCGACCACTGACTGCGCGACGATAACAACAACAGAAACGACGCTCACGATGTCGACGACAATAATAATAATAATGACGCCGATGGTAATAATAACAATAACAATACAACAACGCGCGTTCACTGTTTCCCCGCTTTCTCGCTGTCGTCGTCGTCGCGAAGCGCGCGCGCTGCGGTTTCTAACTCGCGAGACACTCGCCGCGGTGTCGAACGCACTCGAACGCAGTTGTAGTAATCGCAGCAGTCGCGGTGGTCGTCGTCGTTGTCGTCGTCGTCGCGCGCCCCACGCTCGTTGGCCGCCCCGTCGCAGCTGCTGCTGCTGCTGCTGCTGCCCCGCAGCTCGTGCCGAACGCGAGCGCGCTGCTGAAGCCGCCGCTGCTGGTGCTGCTGCTACTACTCCCCGATGATCCTGGCACGCTGTGGCGCAGCGTCGCCGACAGCATGATGACCGCTCGCTCGCTCGCTCGCTCGCCGCTTATCCGCGCGACGCGCGAATACCCCGCCGCGTTCGTCTGTCCGTCGCGACTCTATCCGTCCGCGTTGCTCGCTCCGTCACGACTGTCGACCGAGACTCTATAGGCTAGGTGTCTCGCGCGCGCACACACCGCGCACACGCCGCCCTCGACAGAATTAGCACGAACCAACGTTGAACGCGCGCCTCCCGGCGGCACTGGCGGCTCTCCTCTCGCGTACGCGATCCTTGGGACGCGATTTCGAATGTTTCGAATGACTTGGGCCGCGAACGTACGTCGAATGTTACGCGCGTTATTCGTTGTCGCGGCCGGGAAAACGACGCCCGAGACGATACTGAATACTGGATAACTCGAGCCACTCAAAGATACTAACAAAAAAACTAAACTGGAAATGTGTGCACAAAATCCGTGTGTAACGCTGGCATTTCCACTGCGAACCGAACGTTGTATGTACGTCACTCGCGTATGTCGCGCACTCAACAGTCGCGCACTATGATAATCGGTGGCTCGACAGCTCAGCAGTTGTGTCGTACATCGACGTCGCGATGCTTTTTTCCTGTTTTACATCGAGGAGCAAACATCCAAGCACATCTTCTCTCCTTTCGACGTCGTCGCACTCAATCCGCTTCACGCGTTGACGCGCGAGGCGAGAGCCTCCCTCGAGTCGCCGGACTCGCCGCCAATCGTTCGTGGGTGAGAAACCCGCGCGCACTGAAGCTTCTGCTCCTCCCGGTGTGCGCTGCGCTTTGCGCCGCCTACCGATTCACCGCGCGAACGCTGCCTCGCGCCGACTGGCGGTGCGGGTGCTGCTGCTGCTGCTGCTGCCGCTGCTCGTTCGACGACGACGCTCACACAAATATCCTCGCGCACGCGATCTCGTCGTCGATGCACGAGACACGCGTGTCCCTCGCACTTCGTGTGTGCCGTGTGTGCTGTGTGTGTCGTGTATATGTGTGCGTGTGTGGGTGTGTGCGTGAGAGACAACGCGCGGAGACCGAGAGTCGTCGTCGTCTCACTCGGCGGCTCACCGTGTGGCGGTGACGAGTTTTGCCGCTGGACCGCTCGTGGGGGAGGCAGCCGGCGAATGAGCTTTTTCTCCCCCTCCCCTCTCCCGGCTTTTCCTCTCCCCTCCCCCTCGAGAAGACCGCGAGGCGAGTAGTAGTAGCGCTCCGGATTCGACGCGATGGTGGGGCGTGTGTGTGGGAGAGGGAGAGAGATAGATTAATAAAAGGAGAAAGAAGCACGAAATTGATGAAAGGAGAGACACCGGTTCGATGCTTGTGTATATTATATATTTGATATATAATATAACAACGATAAAACTGCAACAATCTACACCATAAGCATCATGACGCTAGGGAGACGGAGAGAGCGACTTTGTCGCCGCGAAAACCGTGAGTGCTTCGTGGGCGCGAGCGTCGTGACGGGATTACGGCGAAAAAAAAGTGATACAAAGGGCAGACAACGACGACAACAACAGTTCGGTTCCTCGACCGGCTCGGGTGACCGCGATGACGTCCTCCGCGTCGACGTCGTCGTCGGCGGCGGTCTCGCAAGTGGTGTGTACGGTATAATACACACGGCGGTTTAGGCGGCGACGGCGGCGGCGGCGTCGCCGGCGACGACGGAGTCAAGCGCACGAGTCAACCCGCTCGATGAGTCGGTCACTCGCGACTGGCGTTGGCTTTCGGTGGGGGCTCTCGGCTGCCGGGCTTTTCCATCCGCTCCGCCTCGCCGCGTTCTCTCTGCCCGCGTTGCGCCCGCGTCTCTCTCTCTCTCTATCGCTTGCGCCTCACTTTCTCGCTCTGCTTTATATTTATATAGGTCCATCGTCCCTCTCTCTCTCTCTCGCTCTCCTCCCCTCCCCTCGCTCGTTCTCTGTCACTGTCTCTCTGTCACTCCGACAAAGCGCGCTCGCGCCGCTCTTTCACCGATGCCTCGCCGGTGTGTGTATATATATCGCTCTCTCCCCGAGCTTTCCCGACGAGTCAACCGTGCGAGCCAACCGGCCACACAGTTGAGCAGCCAGCGCGGTGAACGCGAAGCGAGAGCAGCGCGCGCGCGAGGGACGGCAGCGCGAACGTACCCTAGCCAAAGTTCAAATTGATTTTTACGGAACGACGTCGGTGGCGACGCTCGGCGTCCCAGAATCGCACCGCCACTCGTTGCCCGGGCAACTCTCGGCCTCGTGACGTCATCGCCCAGCAGCCAGCTCTCTAACCCCTGTCCCCTCGACCCCCCCCCCCCGCTCCTCCCCCCACCCAGCCCACCTACCCACCGGCACTGCTATCCCTCAGACACCCCTTTCTTCTGCCGCCCCACAGAGCGCGCGCCATCGCCGTATCAGCGCTCACCGCTCTCTCCGTGCGAACCTCTTCGTCGCCATTCCACGAGAATCATTCCTCGTACGCTTCTCGCTCGCTCGCTCCGTCTTTCTCGCCATCCCTCGACCATCGTTGGCCGACGCTCACACCCACTTCTCGTCTTTCTGTTTATCGCCCTTGCACCCCGCATTTGCAGCCGTTGTACGCGATTTCCGATGTGAGAAAACCCGTCAGCGGTCTCTCGCTGCCGCTGCGGCGGCGCTCGAAGCTGACAGCTCACGGGTTTGCGGTTTCGCATATCATTTGCCACTTGTTAGCTGCCAGTGTTACAGCTGATTGTCTGTAGAAAGGTACGATACCGGAATAATGTGAGTTCGTGCTTTTGGCTATTTGTACTGGAGCACGTTTATATGTTAGGTTTCGTTAATTCTGAGATCGTGAACGAGTCCTGTCTTGCTCCATGTACGTTCGGCTGAAGAGACAGCGGGACATGAAGGTGGCTGAAGGGGGTGGGGAGTTGTGAAATCACGAACGAATGTTCCAGAGGAAAAACGAGGAACGTCCACTATACGACTGTCGCCTGTGCCTGTCTTGTGTGGTTTCCCCGTTTCTGCTTCTGCTGCTGCTGCTGCTACTGGCAGCTCTCGGCGTCCTCGAGCCAGCAAGAGAGGGAGAGTAAACTTATGCCGCTAATGAACGCGGGACTACAACCTCAAAATACAAGTGGCTACTCTTTCATCGCGACGGCAGCGACGCCGCGAGACAGAGCGAAAGAGAACGAGGAAAAGATAGGGAAGGGAAAAAACAACCGAGAAACGAGAAAAAGAAAGTCGAGGGCCCGACCGGAAAAAAGTTCATGCTATATCCGAGCTCGGCACGGTCTAAAGGTCTCTGTGTTATTCGCTCGCGGAATATTACGAGCCGCTGAAGGCTCGAAATTATTGCACGGTCGCGAATTTTCCAGTCATCGAAGCGTTCACACACGAAAATAGAATATATGTTTTTATATGTATTTTTATAATAAATTATTATTATACAATAAAAAGATGTGGCCTTGGGGATAAATTATTACTGGGTACAAACACCATCCGGTTATTTATACCGTATTTATGATGTAATCTAAAAATAAATGTTACCCGATAAATCGGGGACATAAATACAAACCGCTTTGCGAGGATAAAGGGTTCTCCGCGTCTATCCGCTCGTCGCATCGACGATTTCGCTGAAAGTACACGGTGAGCGCTAAACTACCGGTTCCGCGAACTCGCAATTTCCTGGATTTAACGCCTCAACTTTCCCGAAGATAGCGAGTAACTCAAAGTCGAGTGCGCGGTATGTCGCGCACTCAACACGACGAAGCCGACATTGCCGTCGAGTGACTATATAACTTTTCATATCAAGAGACAGAGAGAATACGCCTCGCGCGGACGATTAACCGGTTAAGAATAATTGCGAGGACAAAGGGTAAAACCGGGCGCTCGGAATTACCGACCGGCGAGGAATTCGAAACTTCCGTCGCTACAGCCCCAATTGCCGAGAATCGAACGCGCTCCATATTCCTCCGTTTCTCCTCCGTGTTTGCCGTACAGTTTCCCGAGCGGAAGTTCGGGAAGGCGCGAGTCAAGATTCCTCTTCCTGGGAAGCATCCGCCCTGCAGCGCCGTATACTTCTTTTGTTCGCGAAAGTTTACCGTAGGTGAAATTAAAACTTTCGCAAGAGCGACGACGTCAGAGATCATCTCTGATGAAGCCACCCGGATACCTGGAAGGAGGGAAAATCCTTGCGAGACTTAACTCGCTGTGGAATCCACCCCCCGCCCCTCGCATATCGTCACCTCATCCTCTGCTTTTATTAAAAACTTTATAACAGGACTTTTCGAGGAACATTCCACGGCAGAGTGATTATAAAGCTTATAAGGTCAAGCGATGCGACGATATCGTCCCACACGGTGTGTGTAACGAAGAAGAACCTCTAACGCGAGAATTGACATCTAGTCTCAAAGCAATTATGATAAAAAATGTGTAATTCTACAGTGCAGCTTCAGAAGGTCAGAAGACTTGCTGAGGCGCTCGATTTACTTCGAACACGACAGCTCCATTGGCCGAGCGAACGCAATGTCATTCGTAGAGGAGATAATGGCGCGCGTCAGCTGATTGAATCCAGCCGGCGAAAATAATCCTTCGCACGTTTCCCGCGGTTTTGAATTTTTACGTCGGTCAGCACATGAGAATACAATTCAGTTAATAATGTAGTAATATGAGAAACTGTTGCAACTATAATAAGTATCTTTCGAAGTAGAGAGAATAATCCTATTGACATACGTTCGACCGTCCGTGTTCGTGTTAAATTCGGGCCGGTAACCTGCAACTGCTGCAACGACGTCCTGAAAGTGAGGTTAGGATTCTCGTGGTATTTGCGTAAACATTCGAATTCTCCATTCGCCGTCTCAAATTTCGTGTATTTATGCTGAATTTTGTGTCATGGTCGCGACAACCGAGTCAGAGCGTCGGTACACATAATGTGAATGCGCGGCCTCACGAATCCGCGCAAGACATAACATGAGCTCTTTTCTGTGTCGTTTCAAGTTATCCTTTTTCGTTGAAAAACATGCGTGCGTCGGTTCGCTGAGATTTTTTACGTCTGCAAAGAGCTCGTCTGGAGCTCCCGAAACACCTAAGATCATGAAAGTCTTGAACGTCGCAGAGAAGAACGACGCCGCCAAGAACATTGCTGCGCTTTTGGGAAGAGGAAATTCCCGTCGGGTAGGATTTGGTCTTATAAAAGCAACGAATCGCCAAGAAATCATTAAACCTGCTTCCCATTGATTTCAGAGAGATGGCTTCTCTGTGTACAACAAGATCTATGAGTTCAATCTACATTTGTTCAACACCGAGTGTCAAATGGTCATGACCTCAGTATCGGGACACTTGCTCAATTACGAATTTGTTGGTGCCTACCGCAAATGGCAGGGTTGCCATCCACTGGGTCTTTTCGACGCACCTGTTGTCAAGCAATGCTCAGAGGATAATTATCTGAAGATAAAGAAGACACTGGAGAAGGAGATAAAGAGCTGCGGTGCTCTCATAATATGGACCGATTGCGACAGAGAAGGGGAAAACATAGGTTTCGAGATCATCGATGTCTGCAAGGCGGTAAAGCCAAATGTACGAGTCTATAGGTAAAACATGGAAGTTGCTTTTTTCTCATCAAAGACAATCCCTTATTTTTATTTATTGCCAAAAAGAGTGACTGTTATCAATGGTAAAATCTTAACTCATACATAGTTAAAATTGTTTTGATTGGCTTCTCCAGAGCCAAGTTTTCCGAAATCACACAGGCTTCTATTCAGCGAGCGATCCAGACATTGGGCGAACCAAACAAAATGATAAGCGACGCGGTGGACGTGAGAAGCGAGCTTGATCTGAGAATAGGCGCGGCGTTTACGAGATTTCAAACTCTGAGGCTGCAGAAAGTCTTCCCGCGTACACTGGCCGACATGCTGATAAGTTACGGAAGTTGCCAGTTTCCGACTTTGGGCTTCGTGGTGGAAAGATTTCTGGCCATCGAGAGATTCAAGTCCGAACCTTATTGGAAGATCAAGGTGACGGACGATCACGACGGGATACACGTTGAATTCAGATGGGCGAGGAATCGACTGTTCGAGGAATTGCCGTGTCAGGTTTTTCTTGATATGTGTCAAGAGCAGCCTCACGCGACTGTAGAGAAAGTCGTGGGAAAGCCTAAAAGCAAGTGGAGACCCTTGCCTCTTGATACCATTGTAAGTTAATTTTATAATAAAAAATACATTAATATTTTAATAAATATATTCACTTTAATATTTTAGGAACTTGAGAAGCAAGGCTCGCGGAAGCTTCGTCTAAATGCCAAAGAAACAATGAAGATCGCCGAGAAATTGTACACCCAGGGTTTCATAAGTTATCCACGTACGGAAACGAACATATTCCCGAAGGAGCTGAAACTAGAGCCCCTGGTTCAGCAGCAAGTTAATCATCAGGCGTGGGGTGAATTTGCGCAGCAAGTTTTAAACGACGGTGTTTCTCCGCGCCAAGGAAAGAAGAGCGATCAGGCTCATCCGCCGATCCACCCAACAAAATCTGCGAGTGGGTTGCAAGGCAACGAGGCGAAAGTTTACGAGTTCATCGTGCGACACTTTCTCGCTTGTCTGTCGAAGAATGCCGAAGGTCACGAAACCACCGTTGATATCGATATCGCGGGGGAAAAATTCGTCGCATCGGGCTTGCAGATTCTCGCCAAGAATTATCTCGAAGTGTACATATACGAGAAGTGGAATGCCAAGGAAATCCATTTGTACCAACAGGGGCAAGTTTTCACACCCACGGGCATAGAAATGGTAAAGGAGAACACCTCGCCGCCGAATTTATTGACCGAAGCCGATCTCATAGCGCTGATGGACAAACACGGCATCGGAACTGACGCGACGCACGCGGATCATATTGATACGATCAAAACCAGACAGTACGTGGGTCTCAGAGACGGCGTGCACTTTGTACCGGGGAAATTAGGCATAGGTCTCGTGATGGGTTACGACAGTATGGGATTTCAGATGTCGAAACCGAATCTCCGAGCGGAACTCGAGAGCGATCTCAAAGAGTGAGTTATTCAATTGTGCAACAAAAAATTCGCCCATCAGGAAAAAAAGCTGTGCAATTTCTTACGTAACGCTTTTTTCTTGTTGCAGAATATGCGAGGGTCGCAAAGACCCAAAAGCGGTACTGGAAGCTCAAGTAAATAAGTACCGAGACGTGTTCAAAATAGCGTTAGAACGAGCGAACCTGATCGACACCGCTCTGGCGGAATATTTAGACGAATCTCCGACCGAAGGTCAACAGTTAGAGAACATAATACCCGTCGACGACCCGACGGTTTTCAAGTGCCCCCGGTGTGGCTCGGATATGAAACTGAAGGACAGGAAACAAGGTGGCGGGAAGTATATAGGATGCGTCTGTTATCCGACATGCACCAACGCTATCTGGTTGCCGCAGGATGTAGTCGCCGTCGAAGTGTTGGAGGAAATTTGCAATCGAGTACGTTTAACAGTCTCTTTTTCAAAACCATAACTCTTACTTTTCCACACCCGAAACGGGATTGTTTTTCAGTACATCGGCATTTATTCTGTAAAATTTCAGTGTCCCGGGGACGTGCACAAACTGGCAATTAAAATGAAGCCGGGTGCGTTCCCGATTTATGGAACGTCGTACACGGCGTGCATCGGAGGCTGTGACCCAACGTTTAACGAGATGATGAATATAAGAGACGAGAATTTGCGCAGGATCGAACGTTCGGCGGACAGCGGATACGCGAGCACAAATGGACCGTCGAATACCAGCAGCTGGCGGCCGTCGCAGAACGCAAATTCGCGAGGCGGTTCGTCGAGTGGAAGCCGCACGAACGTGGGAACCGTGCGAGGCGGCGGCACCAGTGCGAGTCGCGGTGCTACAGGAACCGTGCGGGGCAGCGCCACGAGTGGAACTCGAAGTAACAGAGGCACCGGATCGTCGAGCACAACGAAGAAAAAATCAACGGCTCCTCCGCGACCTGCCGCGAACACTTCGGTCGTCAACAGGGAAAATATGTTTCCAACTTGGGGCACGACTGACAACACATCTGTGATAATGTGCGACTGTAATGAGAGAACCAGCCAGTTGACAGTGTCGAAAGAAGGTCCCAACAAAGGTTTGTCTTCGATTTGTTGGTACAATCTCAAGCTAACACATTGACTGTGAAGTAATATTTTGCCCGACGAAAGGTCGAATATTTTACAAGTGCGCCAAGCCCCGCGACGCGCAGTGTAAATTCTTCATGTGGGCCGACGACGCCGGGACGCAGGCGAGCCACGGCAATGTCCAGGATAATTTTGCCCAACCGCGGCCACCACCAGCGCGAGCTGCACCGCCCAGGGCAAACGCCGGAGATACTTCTGTGGACGGAAGTGCGCCTACGTGCAATTGCGGGCAACCAACCGTACGGTAAGATATTTCGATGATCCCACAGCTGCCACAGAGAATGTCATTGCTCATTTGAATGACTAAACATTTATGTAAAATTTCAGTCGCACCGTGCGCAAAGAAGGCCCCAACACCGGCAGACAATTCTGGGCGTGTCCTCAAGGACCCGGAAGTACTTGCAATTTCTTCCAGTGGGCAGACGAGACGAATTCCGGCGACGGTGGCGGTGGCGGAGACGACGACGGCGGATGGGGAGGAGGCGGTGGCGCGAGAGCGTCGACACGAGGAACCGGAGGAACGCGGGGTCGTGGAAGAGGAGCCTCGCGAGCGTCGTCCAGCACGACGAAAAGAAAATGTGGCTTGTGTCACGTCGAAGGTAACGTTCTCGAGTTTTCCTAACACTTTATTGATTCATTGAAACACGACGATTGACAATCGCTTTTTTCAGGTCACACGAAACGAACCTGTCCGCAAAATTCTATGGACTAGAAGGACGGACCTTCATCTAGGTTCATTGTAAATAGTTATTAACGTATAAGTGTAAATAGGACAGCAACGACATGCGGAGTGTCGGCGTGATATCGAACTCTACGGGTGATACGTATTTTCTTTCTTCTTACTACTAAAGAACCGACGGGCCTTATCTTAGTTTCTTAAACGTGTATTATCACAGCTACGAAATGTCAGATACCGAACTAACACTGAAAAGTCTTATTCCGACATCGCGCTCAGTCGTCAGTTACGCCGCAGCCCTTTTGCTGTTGGACAGTTTGCTCCTGAGCGTCTGAAGCTCCCCTCGATGCAACTGCACCTCGGCGGTTGTTTCCGTCAGCTGCAACAATCGTTGAACGATCAATAACAGTATTTGCGGAACGTTAATTCGACGAAGTTTTTTTTTTTTTCTACGCGACGCTACTCACCATGTCAAGGAGCAGCTCGAATTTCAACTTTAATAAATTATTTTCTTCCTCCAGCTTCTTCACTTCTTTGCGCAGTTTCTCGTTCTCCTTAAAGGTGCCGCTCGCTTTACCCGTCTGCGGGATCCAGACGCCTTCCTCAAAAACGGCTTCTTGGTCGCCGAGTCGAAGTCCTATCGGCGGAATTTCCAGACCGAGCTCGCGCTTTATTCGCTCCGGGCTGAGATTCTTGTTTGCCAGCGACACCGAGGCTTTGCGCGCCGGAGCTTTCTTCGGTGATATGAACTTCTTCAGAAACGACATTTCGACGCGACGTGACGCATGATTGTGACGGCGCGCGACGTTCCCCGCCGTCGAAGTGTTTGTTTCACAATAATCGCCGTGGCAACGGCGACAGCGTGGCGCGGCGCTCGAGCGTAACGAGACACCACCCGGCGTTGTGGGACAGAGACGGATACGATCGAGCATAGTGCGAGGGAAAACCAACAACGATTTGTAATTTTAGACAAGGTAGATCCGACTTTTGGTAGCTTAACACGGATAACATTCAAAACTCAAACTAGGCTAATCACACGCGCTGGCGCGCGTGCCCGAGGTACTTTTGCGCTGCAGCGCACTTATAAAGCTTTAAAAGGGTAAATCGCAACTAAAAAACCCTTTTTCAGTTACTTTTGAAAAAAAATAATAATTTTGTCGTTTTGCTTGTCAGAAATCCTAGATCTGGCCGCCGGGCCAAAAACCTCCCAAATCGGGGTCACGAAATTTATTTTTTCCAAATATCGACTTATAACCTATACCATCGTTCTCAAGTCGCATATTCTACCCCTGAAAACACTTGTTACAACCCTTTTTTAGTTGATTTAAAAAAAAAAATTTTGGCCAAACGGTTTGTCAGAAATCATAGATCTGGCCGCCGGGCCGAAAACCGCCCAAATCGGGGTCATGAAATTTATTTTTTCAAAATATCGACTTTTAACCAATACCATCGTTCTCAAGTCGCATATTCTACCCCTGAAAACACTGGTTACAACCCTTTTTTAGTTGATTTTGAAAAAAAAAAAATTTTTGGCCGAACAGTTTGTCAGAAATCATAGATCTGGCCGCCGGGCCAAAAACCGCCCAAATCGGGGTCACGAAATTTATTTTTTCAAAATATCGACTTTTAACCTATACCATCATTCTCAAGTCGCATATTCTACCCCTGAAAACACTGGTTACAACCCTTTTTTAGTTGATTTTGAAAAAAAAAAATTTTTGGCCGAACAGTTTGTCAGAAATCATAGATCTGGCCGCCGGGCCAAAAACCGCCCAAATCGGGGTCACGAAATTTATTTTTTCAAAATATCGACTTTTAATCCATACCATCATTCTCAAGTCGCATATTCTACCCCTGAAAACACTGGTTACAACCCTTTTTTAGTTGATTTTGAAAAAAAAATTTTTTTGGCCGAACAGTTTGTCAGAAATCGTAGATCCGGCCGCCGGGCCAAAAACCGCCCAAATCGGGGTCACGAAATTTATTTTTTCAAAATATCGACTTTTAATCTATACCATCATTCTCAAGTCGCATATTCTACCCCTGAAAACACTGGTTACAACCCTTTTTTAGTTGATTTTGAAAAAAAAAAATTTTTGGCCGAACAGTTTGTCAGAAATCATAGATCTGGCCGCTGGGCCAAAAACCGCCCAAATCGGGGTCACGAAATTTATTTTTTCAAAATATCGACTTTTAATCCATACCATCATTCTCAAGTCGCATATTCTACCCCTGAAAACACTGGTTACAACCCTTTTTTAGTTGATTTTGAAAAAAAAAAAATTTTGGCCGAACAGTTTGTCAGAAATCATAGATCTGGCCGCCGGGCCAAAAACCGCCCAAACCGGGGTCACGAAATTTATTTTTTCAAAATATCGACTTTTAATCCATACCATCATTCTCAAGTCGCATATTCTACCCCTGAAAACACTGGTTACAGCCCTTTTTTAGTGGATTAAAAAAAAATACGATATTTGACAGAACTGTCAAAGTTATCAAGGACAAATGAACCTGGACTCGGTCTGAGAGTCCCAGCCAATCACAGCTCGAATACTTTGCTAACAATGCTTTCCGTTACACATTAACTTTTTAAAAGAGGGATTCCTCTTATACCAATTCTATCCAAGTCGATTGCATCTAAACATACAATCATTCCTGATTTTAATACGAAATTATCATCCACAGGTCTTACAATATTTCCGCAACTCGTCCATGCCGATTGAAAATATCAACCGAAAGAAACGGCAGCGCCAATCCGCAGCTCGGTGAGTCGCTATCAAAGACGATACGCCGCAATCTCGACAACGACGCTCACAGTCGCGCAACCCAACCCAATCCCGAGGATGACGAACGCGAAGCTCAGGTCCTCGAAGGCGATCGCCTTGGACTTCCCACCGCGATCCCTGTTCCAGCGATATCCGCGACTGTGCAGGGCGTTGTGCATGTCCATGTGGAACGCATAATCAAGGAGATGACTCTCGCGGCATCTCATGAGAATCGCATTGACGCGTTCACCGAGCGGCCAGTCCGGTCGCACCAGATACACCGAGTACATGTTGGTCATAGGGCGCGACCGATGGAGGTTGAACCTGGCGGCTTCGAGGATGAGCGTAAACTTCTCGTTAACGCAGGCGGCTCGCGAGTCGCGCAGCACGTAAATCGTGCAATTAAAATTCTTCAGCTCGACGAAACGACCCTCGAGCTCGGATATGTTGAAGTGAGGATGATAAATCTCATGGCTGTAGACCGTGTGTCCGGAGCGCGCGAGGTCGTCGATGGTGTTGACTTCCGGCAGCGGTACCTCCATCGTCAGCAGCGACGCCAATTTGCCCTGATAAATTCCTTGGATCGTCACGACAAATATGAACAGGCAGGCGAGATAAATTCTCGTCGCCAGCTCGCGCGGTATCTTCCTGAGGGACGCGTTGCATATCAGGAGGACGACATTCAGACACGCCGGCTCCAGCGGCTGACGCGCGTGGAACCTGAAGAACAACAGCGTGATGGAGGACACCAGAAGAAGGCCGAAGCGCGACGGGGCATCGAGAACGGAGACGATCTTGGCGAGTTGGGACATGAGACCGCAATGCTGAGTAATGGCAGACAGAGCGGACGAGAAGTGCGGATAGGTCGTTGAGTAACGGAGCTTGGTGTCGAGAATTCGAAAGTTAAAACTGATATCGCTGACACCGTCGATGACCTCGGCCATGACCCCCAAGGGCTTGCCCGTCTTGTCGACCGGTCGGAAATCGCTGCTCGGGTACAGTGAGAACTTCCAGGTGGCCTTGAGCGACGTCGTGAGAGTTTTCGCGTAGATGAACTGCGCTCGGTCGAAGAACGACGTCACGATTCCGGGATCCGTCGAGCTCCAGTCTTCCATGCCCTGAGCCGCCGCGCGAATCTCGTAGCCGTCGAGATCCGTCGTCTTGTCGAAATCCAACGCGCCCCAGGACGTTCCCTCGTCGTCAGGATAGGATCGCACGAACAGCGACCAAGCGTGATCGTTTTGGCCTCGGTAAACTTTCACGAACTGCCACGGAACGGGCGCTTTGCTCGTGTAGGGATTGTAAGTGTAAATCAACGTCCCTCTCGTCCGGTGGAGACAGAGAAAGTATGAGTTGAGCAGGTTCATTGTCCAGGCGAGCCAGAGTATCTCGTAGGCGTTCGAGCAGTCGCGATTCGGGACGAGCCGGTCGAGCAGGAGGAACGAGGCCATGTGGTTCCACCACACGGAATTTTTGATCTTGGTGAGTGTTTTCGCCAGATTGTCCGAGTCGTTGACCGCGACGACGAAGGACTGCAGCCTGTATCATGACGTGGGACTGATCGGTTCAACGTTGACCTTGCTACAGGTTCCGTTGATCAGAACTACTGGATTGAGACACCCTTCAAGTACCAACGTCCTGCCGACAGCCGCGGCTGAGAGGTCAGCGAGGCCTACGGTGTTGATTCGGTCGGCGTAAAATGATCTCAGGATATTTGCCTGAAAATCATCGATTCACGGTAACTGAGCTAGTTCGGACGGATAGTACGTTTGTCTGAGACTTCTGAATTACCGCTGCCTCGACGAGCCCCGACTCTCCGAATCCGGAGGTTCCCACGATAATTCCGGTCAGCCGTACTTTAGCAATTAGGGTTGAGAAAATCAGGAAATATGTCGTGAGCTCCATGCCTCTCGGATTTTTATCGACAGGAAGCTGTATTACACCGATAAGCTAGATGTGACTAGAGTTTTGAATTTAGGTACTGCACACGCGACAACTCAGAACTGAATGAGAATGTTTTACGTGTTAAAACTAAAATGTGTCTTATCTACTTTTTGTCGCAACACCGAAGTTCCTATGGAAATGGACGAATTACACCTTAGAAGAAAATTGCATAATCATCGGCTACCTGGAATATGTAAATAGACGCAATGGGCGAATTCTGCCGTACGCCATTTCCAACGTAACGTGGAGCAATATTCCCTGATGCACCAAGCATCGCGTTAACGATTGTTTTCATGTCTTCGCGTGGTCACCAACTGACGTTACTCACGCCACAGGGCAATGTTGCCCTGTGGTGCTTAGGGCTAGTCACGCTTAGGGATAGTTTTTCTTGGAATAACACGGGTACGTAAAAATGCATACTTCCCATATGCACGGCTAATTGGATGCGCTTATTCGCGATCGAATTGATCGGGAAAGATACTCACCTTATTTTTTTAAAGTTGTTTCTGTATTTGTTTTCATAATTCGTGGGATAGTGGTTTCGTCCAATCATATAAATCAATCCTTCTTAACCGTCTTTACCTTCGGCAGGTAACTGTAGCTACCGTTTCTTCCAAGGAGGGTGAAGGACAGAGCTTCTCGCAGAGCGGTTTGTCGGTCAATGATCGATGACTGGACGAATGAAAACGTCAAAACCAACATCGTCGGGTGGCTACGAAGTAGTCTTTATTTCCCTCAAATAATAGGTAGTACACGATACACATAACGAATTCATAATCACGATTACGATTGTACACCAACCACATTATGTATTTTTTTTTCTGTTCCGTTTTTTTTTCTTTCGCCTTTTTGCCTCCGTGAGACGGTCATAAATTCGACATCGAATAAACTGTATCGTAATTCTTAATAAGATTTATACAGGTTGTGATACAGCGCATGTCGTTTCAAAAGAATGTCTTACAGTTGTTCCAAATATCTCACTCATTTTAATTCGTATTGTCTTTTCAAACTTTTGCCTTCACATGCTTTCCGCTTTTAATTATTGATTTAATTCTTCTTTTTCAATGATATGACATCAATGATATTCAACGATACCGAATCGATCTTTGACGCATTAACATTTTCTTGGAACACAGTTTTTCGTCAGTACAATTGTTAATAAATTCAGCGTGCCAATCTCGTCCTGCTAAGCCGTTCAGATCGCTTCCATGTCGGACAGTGATGATTTGCTGTGCGCCCCAATGAAGCATTAACCTTTTTTTCACGAAAACCTATTATAAGATAGGCTCCTGCGTCATTCTAATCAGTCTTCGTCACAAGTTTATCACAGAATTTCGATTATTAATTTCCTTGTATCACCCGAGAGGATGCGATCGACGGTGGCGCCTAGAAATTTAGGATCGAGAGTGCAGACAGCATCATTTTTATTATTTCTTTTCAAACATCATCCGCGTGGTGTATTGAGGGAGTTGATTTTTTTCAGACGGTTACTTCACAAATGTTTATTTGCTAAATGTTACCTACAAAAGAGACTGTATTGACAAGACAGACTAGAGTTTACAGGGTGTACACGATTGGGATTTAGTAAATGTTCTCTGTTTTTTCATCATTTTTTCTCTCACGTCCATAGCGTCATCGAAAATCATTCGTTTAGTAAATCTCAACCGGTTGTTTCCGCTGCTCGATGGTGACGATACCACTTCTATGAAATTTATTCGATTTTTTGTTTAATTTCGCTTCACGACACGCTACACCTTATCTATAGTCAATAAACGTGATTTTTTCTTTTTCTTCTCTTTTCAAAATTGCATCATTACTCTTCCTTCGCACTTCGTTAGTCTCGTTTTAACTATCTCGTATTACAAATATTATCGTTATGTACATGATTAGTATTCCGTCGTTATACAATTCCGAAGGTAGTGCGGCGCGAAACTGTCGTGTCCCCACTGCTTTCGTACACACACCCTCGCACACACGCATGCGCACACACCGAGAGTCCTCGGAATCTCGTCTCGCCGGAAGATTAGATCTATAGTTGCACTAAACAACACTCTAGGCCGTACGTAGTGCGTGATCCTAAATACAGAGTCTTTCGAAATAACAATCCCGCTCACTACTCGCATGGTAAAAAAAACTACGGAAAATATAAACCCAAATTTCGTTGCATTTAATGAGGATTTTCGTAATTTTGCAATCATTCAACGCAATTCCATTTATGGCGAATTTATAATCGTAATTTCCGCCCTTCCAGCGCAGCGCAGTGCTCTATAATTCCGTAATCGTTTTACAGATGAAAGTGCCATGAAAAAACTTGGTTTCATATTCCGATAGACCCTCTATAGTATACATTCGCTGCTTCGCTAGGGACTTCCGCCGAACGAGCGAATCGCGCGTCCACAATTCATTACAATCTATTCGTCGAAATTTCTCATTCTGTAAACCCGAAGAAACAACCATCGATCGTGTTTCCCGCGCGGCAGCGTCGTGGCCGCTCCGAAAACTCTGAACATCGACATGCAACTAACATTGACAGTGGATCGTTTACGATTACAATAATAATTATTTTTCTTATATATTACAACGCGTCCGCGTCGCGCAGACGTTTTACATATGATAAACGTTATTTACAGAACATTCGATCGTGTTAATACTAGCAACGTTAGACAGTAAGAATAATTATGCATTCGTCTGCCGGTTTTTCGCGAGTTCGCTCGCGACTGTATTATCAACTTCATTATTGTGGTTTTTTTTTTGCCGAGTCTCTGTAATTCGATCGAGACTCGCGGGGTCTTTAGCGATACGTCAGCGTGACCTCCGCCGAGAGTGAACATTTATTTTCCCTATTCGCACAAACGGTATCGCTTCGACGCTTACCACTATCCCTTACAGCATAAATAACGTACGAAAAAAAAGAGAAGAACCGAGCCGAACTTTAGTTAGGCCAATAAATACTATAAAACATGTTTGTTGTGATATACAGCAAGAATTTCGAATTTTTCTTTTTTCATTCTTTCGACAGTTTGCGATTGGATCCCGCCCAATCGAATATAATTTTACGTTACTCTGTTCTTCGTAGTTGCCTCTCATTTCTATGCACACAGACGTACTTTGCTTACTCTTCGTTCGAGCATTTCGAGCTCGGGCTTTCGTGCCGCTATGACTTTTTCGTGGAGCGAGCGTGTTAAGTGATAATCATTGTGCTCTCTGCAATAAAAATGTAAATGGTTTTCTTTTTTTTTCTCTCTCTTCCTTTCTCTCTTTTTTTCTTTACATATACTATGAATAACTTACATTCGCATGTCTTTTCGATGAAACGATTATCTCGAAAATCGCTTAGGTCAATCGGATGTCTTTGCTTTTCGAGAGGAACGCGTACTGCACGGAAAAGTCATTGAATAACGTGGCCGCCTCGGATCTCGGATGGAAACATCGGAGAAGGAACGGGGGCGCATAGCCGAGGAGCATTAGCGGAGAATTGTGTGTGTTCTTTAGACTTCGGTGGTGCGGCTATACGGGCCGGTATCCTCGGTTTGCGACAGCTTGCGCTCGCGCTTAGCGAACAGGTTCCCTAAAAAAGACGGCTGCTGAGCCAGGCCTTTACCGCCACCAGGGATTGTCGCCCCTGGATGCACCGGATGAACTTGTCCAGGATGCTTAACGCCTTGGCTCATCGAGCTGGCGGAAGTAGATTGAAATGAAATTGACATACCACTATCCAAAGAGCCAACACTGCCACGACGCTGTGGCTTCTCTCCGGCGACTGAAAAATATTGACAAAAATAAGTAAATAATTGTATCCAGAATCGAATAGCTTCGGAAACATTCAGCTTAACGTCGACTGGTTTGTTAAAATATCGCTCGTGACAAACTTACATTGTTCGTGTATGTCGAGAAGCGAATTGCTGAGGGCCGATCGTTTAAGTTGCGTGTCCATGTCAACGACCTCGGAGCGATCGGCGTTACAAGGCCCCGGGCAGGGACACACCTCGACGTCGGCGACGCCCGAGTCGCGATTCTCGGCGCTGCCGCGGGCTCCTCGGCTGCTCTTCTGCCGCTCGAGTTCCGTCTCGATTCTCAACGTCTCCATCTCGTCCATTTCGCTGATGGATTCCCTCAGGTCCTCCGCGAACTTGCATCTATCGTGCTCGTTCCGGGCGTTGAATGTGACTAGTACCTTTCCGTCGACACGTTGAGAGAGCCTTATACCGTAGGGGTAATCTGGAAAAATAACAACGACGCAACGATATAGTCCCGCATTTTTCATTAACAAACGAGGCCAATAAAATTCAATTAGCTAAGAGCCAACGAGACTCACGTGGAACTTCAAAAAGCGTGACGACCATTCCGCAGAGCGGGAAGCTCTGTCTGAATGTGTATGTTACGCTGCTCTTCTTCTTGCTCAGGATCTTCGTGACTACGAGAAGATCGTTGAAAAGAAAAACTTCGCGTTGATGAACGCCCGGTCGCTCTTTCTTGTGAATATCGGGAATCTCGTAGAGTCTGCAGTAGCACACGAGTCGTCGGTGCGGTAGAGCCATGTTCGGTTTTTTCCCGACGATGGTGGCTTGGACTTTCATCACTTGGGTCACGTGATCGGAGCCCGGCTTGAACTCGTTCGCCTTGACTCTGTCGTAGATGCCAACGAGTATGTCCCTGTCGATGTCGCCGCAGTCGTCGATGCCACGGAGATTCTTGACGAAATCGTCGAGGCGCATTCGTCGCTCGGGCTTCAGGTTCGGCGTGTGAAGATCCGTGTTGAGCATTATTATCGCGAACGCCAGGACGAACACTGTGTCGGGCGAGCGTAGCCTCGACACGACGTCGTGATTGCAGTGGCAGTAACGTTGGCTGAAGACCTCCATGAGTCTCTCGATCTTCTGCGCCTCGCCGGGCATTCGGAAGTACGCCTGGAACTTTCGCAACGCCACGTCCACTTGCATGCCCGCCAGGTCGAGTTCGTGAGAGAAGCATCTGAAATTGTCAAACGTAAATTTTATTTAAAGAAAAAACTGTTGCGATCCAAAAGAATTGATTTTGATTTCCTCGCATTACTCACTCTAGTACTGCCATGTTGAACGGATTCTGCAGATTGCCAAGATACTCGCCAATCATCTGCTTCGACAGTCCCTTGCGGCTGATCAAGAAACGCGCCACGCCTTGCGGGCTGTTCTCGAGGAAGCCCCGGCGTATCAGATAGGTAATGCCGCGTTCCGGCTTTTTGTTGAAGAGATTCAGGCCGACCCGGTACTGTCGTTTCCTAACGGTTTCCGATACCTTGTAGCTCGCCTGCGGCAGGGCTTCCGTGTGATCCATCATGGGAAGCTGATAGCCCGAACTCGCGTGCGAATGCCCGAGTTCCTTGCCGCTGTTTGTCAGGCTATTGTTGTCGGCCGCGTGTACGCCGCACTCCTGGTGTTCCGGCGAGCTCGACTGCAGAAAAGTCACAACGAAAAAATCAGTGGACTTCAGCGACAACGGTGAAGCGACGATTTTATTTTTGATAACAAAGCGCCAACTACTCACGATTCCCTTGTGCTTCCAAATCGGCGAACCCCGCTGAGGATCGCCCTCCGAGCTCTCGCAATTCGTCGAGTCGCTGCCGGAGCTCTGAACCGAGCTCAGACTTCCGTTCTCCACGCTCTTGCTCAGACCGTTGTGTCGCTGCTCCATCGATCTCGACGTTATCGAGGATGTGCGCTTGGGAACCTCGGGCGGCACTTTCTTGCCGGAACTCCGCGACCGTCCGCCCGACGAGCTCAGCTGCGAGCTGTTGGCCCACGTGTGCGCCATCGGCGCCTGGAGATTGTGCGGCGTCGAGGGCGAGGTGCACGGAGTCCTGTGCAAATCTCGGGGTGGTGTCTCCTGCCTCAGTCCACATAGAGTTTCCTGAAACGTTGGCGATAGTGTTATCAGCGCGGGACGGAAATTTATCGGCTCGCGAAACTTTACGGTAAATATTGTATTTGTCAGATCTTCACTGTAAATATTACGACGTATAAAAAATTATAGAATCTTGGTTCATCAATAATAATTCCAGGCTACCTACATTCTATACATAGTGATACTATTATTCTTCAAATCTGAGCGTTCGGCCACGCGTCGTTACCTGAGGATTGTAATAGTGAATACTGGATCCGCTTTCCTGCGAGCTCGTGTCCCAGCACGGGCTCGGCGGCGGCTGATGTCTCCCGCAGGGGCTCGGCGTCATCGACGGCGTGTGTCGTCCGCTCTGGTGGAGATTGTACGCCGGATGCTGATGAACGGCCTGATTAACCTGGTGGCCCGGCATCATCTGAACCTCGCAGCGTCCGCTCTGACTCCGCGGCATCGGCGACTGCGAGTTTTCCGCGTGTCTTCGCTCCCTCAGCGACATGCTGCGACTCGGCATCGGCCGATTGTTCGCCGACTGCGGCTGTTGCTGCTGATGCTGCTGCTGATGTTGCTGCTGTTGCTGCTGCTGTATGTAGACCTGATTGTGATAGACCATCCTCTCGTGATCCATGTTGCCCGGACGATCCGTCGCCTCCTGAAGATTCCGGCTGAGCCTCTTCTCGGCCTTGGCCATCGCCGTGATCGCCGCGAATTTCTTCAGCAACGTGTAGCGCCTGAACGCTCGCTGTATCGTCAACGCCGCGTTTCTCGCCTTCACGCCGCCGTATTTTCGCTCTAGCATCTCGATCTGCTTGTCCAGCAGGTCCTGCGACAGCTCGTACCTGCTGCAAGAAGAAAAAAAAAACTCGTTTACAAAATAAACCTAAGACTCTTTTATTATTTTTATTATCTGCTCCCAAAGGGACAAATGTGTCGTCTCGTCGTAATAGACGGCTCGAAGCAAATTTAATTAATAATTAAATAAGAAATAAATAGAGAAGCCTTGCCGCGTGCTTAAATATTTTATCCTCACTCGAGGGCGAACGGCACAAACGGTAAAAACTTAAGCAGCGGTATAAAGTTCGTTGTCTTAATGAGGAGACCAATGCGAGCACCGTTAAACAGTTATACTTACGCATTCTGAAGCCTGCACCGTTTGAGAACATCGCCATTTCTGATGGTGCCCTTTTTGTGCGACTGCTGATAGGCCGACTGCGGCTGGCCGCCGTAACCCTGCACCATCGTGCCGTAACTCTGCGGCTGCGAGTAACCAGCGTGCGGATACACCGGCACGTTTGCCGTCGGATAGGCGCCATGCGCGTAGTTCTGTCCCTGCATGTACGACTGCCCGGTCACATAAGACGTCGACAGGGAGGTCTGACTTCCCGAAGAGTAGACGCCGTGCGCGCTCCCGCCGTGGCCCTGTCCCAGGCTCGCGTTGTGCGTCGGCCTCTCCATCTTCTGTGGGAAACTGCAACAATCAAAGAGGAAACAGGAGCATTTTAGTTACACGTCCAATTATCCGGGATTACATTGTGTATTTCTATTCTTCGCGGACATCTTTTTTTTTTGGAGTAGCGAAGCCGCGATATATTTTCAAAACTTTTTTGATCGTTGATCAAACCGTCGAATATTTGAAGTCATCGGAAAAAAATGTCAGAGTTGGGGTAGGTTCTGTTTTTTATTTTTATTATTTTTTTTTTCCAGGCGACGAAGACGTCGCGGCGCGACTAATGATGGAGGGTTCAACGACCTTGTTGGTGTTTGAAGAGCGCTCAATATCCGGCGCTGAGCGATTAGCGATTACCAAACCTAATTTCCGGAGGCTACGCCGTAGGCCCGTCGATGGGGTCGCGGTGGGAGGGGGGGATAGGGTGGGTGGGCATTTACGGTCTCGCGAGTAGCGTTGAGTACCGAGCGCAGCGACGCAGCAGCAGCAGCGGCAGCAACAACATCACCCAACCAGCCACCCTGCGGGGTATTAAAGGAGTTTGCCGCTTCGGCTGCGGTGTTGATGCTCAGCGCGCGTCTCCCCAACCGCCGAGAATTCACCGCGAGAACCGATGACGTATGAGCTTATTGCGCTTATGCGCAACATTTCGAAATGCAACGGAGAGAGAGGGAAAATGCAGAAGCAAAGCGGCCAGAGAATTAAATGCACCGTGGGCATAAATCCGAAATCCGATAATGCGGAGCCAGAAAGCGCCGGCGAAGCTAATTACAACGAACAACAAAGCGGAATCGGCTGCAGGCTGATAACGCGAAACAGTAAACTTTCATGTATGAAACGCAGCAACGAATCCCTTGGACGATGTTTTGTTCAGTTACCACGAGCAGCGGGTTTTCCTCAGCTATTGTTCCAAGGCTTTTGACCGCTTCTTCATTTACTCAGCTGCGTTTCGGCGCTGTGCGAAACTTTGGATTTCAACCAGACTGACTCATTGATATTTTTTATACCAATTTTATATTTTGTACTAATCAATACTAATTTCAAATATTCTTAACGAAAAATATTGTCAATAAATCGCAATATTTTTGCAGTTGAATAACAAATTCCGGAGCCCCCTGAACTGTAATCTTGCGATTTATTTATATCTCATGTTCAATATTCATTCTCCTGAATTTTAGATACAACGTACGGCGACCCAAGACTCGTGGGTTTCCCCGGTGCGTTTCGGCGATCCTCGATCCTGCGGCTCAGCGCAGATGACTCGATCCCGTTTTTTCTGCGTTTCGGATATCATTATGATTATGTTCGCGAGCATCGCGCCAGGTGCGCCGAAACGTTTGATATTCACCCTGCGCGCGACGCGGTGAATCATTGCGCGGAGTGCGTGTGACTGACTCACCCGCACCGAAAAGTTCACCCCCTCAATAATAACCAACCGTTCGAGCTGGTCAAACGAAAAAAAAAAAAAATAAACGTAAACATACCCCACGAGAAATCCGGACACGCAGATGATCATCGTGTCTGGTGCAAAAAAATAGCAGCAGCGATCAACGAAAAAGTCGTGTTAGCCTCTCGCTCGGCTCAGTATCGATCGTTCGACGAGCTACTGCTCGCGCACTCGGCACTTTTATTTCGCACACAAAATCGCCCGTTCTCAATCTCCGACTGTCGCGAGTCGAGTCGAGTCCTCGGCTGGCGCAAAGGTCACGTTCACGGCGACGAGCGATGACGACACCGACGACAACACAAGGGCGGAGGTTTAACCGGAATGCACGAACAGAGCCGCGCGCGCGCTTGAGATACTATCGATCCCGTTTAAATTTAGCCGGCCGGTTCGTTGATGCACATCCGGATTCGAGGCTCGAGCGACGTAGACACGAGGCCGTGAAGCGAGCGGACGCCGATGGCCAGTGGCAGTGAATTCGAGTGGCAGCAATGGGCACAGATTTTCGTTCAGCTCCTCGCTTCTGTATATCGTTTTATCGACCGGTCGATCGACTCTCACCGTCGACGGGCTTTTCGACTTTTCTGCTGACGCTTCCGGCGTCGCTTTTTTCCGGACACATTTTCACCGCGTGTCTTAAATTTCGCGTAACCGTAACGACTGTGTCGTTGGATAAAAATTAATTATTTCACGTAGCGAATGAGAAGAGAGAATCGCGTCGAGCGTCCGTGCGACTCGAGGGCGACCGGTTGACTGATTTTTCTGAGGGGCCCCACGACGGACCCGCGACCCGGGGAGAACAGCAGCAGCTGCTTCGTCGAGAGAAAGAAAAAAAAAACGAGAGAAGGATTCTCTCTTCCGTCTTCTTCGTCTTCGTCTTTTACCTTTTCGGGGCGAGAGACAGATCCACGGGCGACGAGGGCGAGGAGGACGCGCGAGGGGTCGAAGGAACCCGAAGAAAAGAGGAAGACGGGCACGAGGACCCGGGGAGGGTGAAGGCCCAGCCGGGCAGCCGTCCAATCGCGTCGCATCTGTGAGACCCATCCCCCCCTCCCCCTCTCTGTCTCTTCTCCGGTGGCGCCGCGTGCACGTGTCCCACAGCAGGTAAACGCGGCACACGCCGCAGCCACACGGCAGCGATACTTTTGTTTTCCTTTTTTTCACATATTTTTTTCATTGGCCTCCACTTCGTCCTTCAGCCAGAATTATTCGTACTACGTTTTTCACTCGTCGCTTTGTCAATGAAAAACTCTGCCAGTGGAATTGTCAGCCGCAAACGAGTATCGAATAATCGTCCACGTATTGCAAAAAAAAGACTCGTTCGATGCGCTTTTAGTGCTTTGGGATTGGCTGAAATATATATAGGAAATTTGAGACCATTTTTTTTTTGCGTTGCTACGTTTTATCGTTTTATACGCGTCAATCTTTGATGAACCCTTTTTTTTCTTACGTTCTCAAAATATACGAGCGTTCTCGGTAAGGACCCTGATGTTTATTTTCGTATTACGTTGTATCTATCGCAGCCGCCTGAGTACAGATTACGGAAGCTTTAGCAGAGTGCCGGGTTTGTACCGCGAGTCTCTCAAAGGCGCAGCTGATAGATAATAACGAGAAAGAGTGTATTTATAGTAGCGACCGTGCGAGAGAAACAACTAACGTAGAGCCAACGTGCAGAGCTCCGCATCGACAAAGCCCGACTCTGCGCCCGGATCCGGTCGACCGTGGCGCACGCCGTATAATAATCCACGTCCCCCTTGCGCCGCGCGATGAATTAGTGATAATTGAACGAGACTCAATTGTACCGTGTACGGACGCTGCTATCGCGGATGCAATTGACCACCGGCTAAGTTTCCCCGGTTGAGCGTCGAGCCTTCCGTATGTCTTTCCACTCGTTCGCCGGGCTGACCGAGAATTATTTGATTTATTAAAATTTATATTTATTACTAATTGATTTTTATATTAATTTATATTTTATATTTGGTTTTTTTTTATCAATTTATATTTATTCATTTATTTAATATTTTTCATCGCACGTGTCTTAGAATTCACGACACGAACAATTGGAATCCACGCTACAAAAAAACTTCTTTCTCGGTGGAGAATCCGAGCGAGAAAAAAATAATCGGTTGCAGCCACCTGCCCGATCGCTCGCTCGCTCGCGCTTGCCCCGACGATCGGGGATTCTTCCTTTCTTCCTTTCAACAATCTCTTTCTTGGCCCGCGCGCTGCTCGTGTCTTTCTCGAGAGCAGATGAGGCCCGCGAGGTATCTGGCCACGAATAAAGGAGAGGAGAAAAACAAGCGGGGAGGAAAATATAGGAGCAGCAGCAGCAGCGAGGGCGCCGGTGGCTCGCTTGGAAGCCTCCGAAGGTTCCCCGAGAAAGAAACATCTGCCGCTCGACTCGCGCGACTCGTGCCCCGCGTCGGCCGTCTGTGCGCGAGCCGCGCGCGCTCGTCCGCTCGACTCGCGCTGGGCGACCCAGCGCCGAGTGTGTTAACACTCGTCCCCACTGCGTAACAGGCAACATGCAGCAGTCGATCTCACCACCTGGCACCGAGCGACAGCCGCGACGGACACTCGATGCTCAGGATATGAAAATATAAGATTCGTACTACGAATAAAGCTCCACGAATTTTATTTTTTTAGTTTCTATTTTCATTTTTCACAGCAGCATTAATTTTGTTACACGTAATTTCAATCCCTCTTTTAAAAAGTTCATGAGTAACGGAAAGCATTGTTAGCAAACTATTCGAGCTGTGATTGACCGAGTCCAGGTTCATTTGTCCTTGATAACTTTGACAGTTCTGTCAAATATCGTATTTTTTTTTAATCCACTAAAAAAGTTGGCAGTGTTTTCAGGGGTAGAATATGCGACTTGAGAACGATGGTATAGGTTAAAAGTGGATATTTAAAAAAAATAAATTTCGTGACCCCGATTTGGGCGGTTTTCGGCCCGGCGGCCAGATTTACGATTTCTGACAAGCAAAACGACAAATTTCCTTTTTTTTTCAAATGTAACTGAACAAGGGTTTTTCAGTTGCGATTTACCCTTTTAAAACTTTATAAGAGCGCAGCAGCGCAAAAGTACCTCGGGCACGCGCGCCAGCGCGTTTGATTAGCCTAATAATTAATAAAAAATTCTTTGGTACCCACACTTATTTTCAATTTTTTACTTTTAGATGTTGCGGCAGGCCGCAGATTTTTTTATCTCAACATTTTTTAATCTCGTGACTCCGACGCGGATAGAAGAGGGGGAAGCGGCTAATTGGGGATATAAAGTACCGACCCGGAAGTCGTGGGGAACGCAACGAAATGTTTAATATCTTCGGTCACGTTCGCTCGCGAACGAAAACAGGAACAAGAGGAGGAAGGAAAATAAAAAACGGAAGCAGAGCCGGACAGTCGCTGTATTCTCCTGTTTTCCTCGGGTTCGCCTCGACGCGGCGGAGAAAATTGTCTGAATCGCTTTTGGTCCACGAGGTATAACAATGGGAAGCCCGATAGTCGCTCGCAATCTTGAAAATATCGGAAACTGATGGGGTTTACTCTTTCGTCTATCGTGGAATAAAAATACTCAATTTTCCGGTAGAATAGAAGGATTTGGGGGGGGGGGGGGGAGTCGGTAGACAGAAGATAAAAAAAGTAAGCTTGCGGCAGGGGAGAGATCGCTCTTATTCTATTTTCTCCGTCGAGATGTGATCTCGATCCCCGAGATCGAAAGTCCTCCTACCTACTTTTATCACGATTGAGACGAGCGGGACGCGCACGCGCGAGCGTTCTCCGTCTTTCTCGGGTGAACGAGGATCCTCGCTACGCCCGATCGGCGAGGACACGTGCCTCAAGCCCTGTGAACACCTGCTCGTCGTCGTCTCGAGAAAACGCGTGTTCCACTTGAGTAGGCAATTCTCTTCTCGAGAGCCAAACTCTCTTAACGCTGGAATCGACTACGCCACTTGCGTCATTTGTTTTATCCATGAAAATCAACTTAAAATGTGTTGAAAACACTGTTTTCGGGGGTAGAACATGCGACTTGAGAAAATTTCGGCATAAAAAAATGTCGTGCACCTTTCACCCTTCGCTTCCCATTTTCACCGAGCCCAGACGCACTTTTTCATCAATTTCCCATCGCTCTGACGTTAAGACTTCATTTTTTCCGCTTCGCATTGCGCGAAACGAGGAATTCCCTCGGCTTCCTTGATTTCCGCGCAGCAATTTCCCTCCTCGCAGTCTTCGCAATATCGAGTCCTCCACGCGTCAGCGTGTCTCATCCGAGTGATCCCCTCTTCTTCTAGAAATCTCATCTCCATCGTTGATATTCGGATGAATATTATTCCTCTCCTCTTTCTCACTCTCTCCAACAGTTACGCTCTAACGGGGGAGGAGGGAAGGGGGGTGCTTACCCCTCGGACAGCGAGAAATTGACTCCGTGCCGTCTGCAGTGTGACGGAAACACGATCGACCAGCTTGGCATACAAGGTCCACTCCGTCTCACAACGACATCAATCGCGAATTTTGAACTTTGGTTCATTCTTGAAATCAGAAAAAATCCCTCCACACAAATTCCAATTGTCCCTCAGCAATTCCTTACCCTTTTCGCTTTGACAAATTAAATGTCGACCCTCCTGAATTTTTCCTCCACCCGGAGTCGAATCGACTCCAGTCATCAGCCTGAGTCGGAATGACCCGTATGTGTCCACCGCGGTGAACTATAGAATTACATTGTGTTGGGGTGTCGTGGCGCACGAGCGGGCGCGTCACGACGAGGAATTGGAGAGCTCAGGCGTCGGCGACAGTAGCGGCGGGAGTGCGGGACGAGAAGTCGAGTGCAGCACACGGCACTCGGAGGCCATGGGCCTGCTCGTTGGTCGCCTCGGTGTTGTCTCGAGACACCGGCACGGGCCCCCTCAGACAATGTGGCTTCTTCGACGAGGAGCATCACTTGCCGCACTTGGACACGCGCCATCATGCTGTTCACCTCCGGCGATGCGCGGAAGCCCCAGTCTTCGCCGGAGTCAGTCTTCTTCCTCCTCCTTCGCAACCCTCTCACACTTCCTCCCTATTTTCTCCTCGTCCTCTCCTCACGTCTTTTTATCTCTCTCTCTGCGCCATTCTTCTTTCTCCTTCGTCGCCCTCACACTTCCTCTCTATTTTCTCGTCGTCCGCTCTGCGTCTCTCCATGTCTCTCTGTGTCTTTCTGTCTCTCTCCACACGCTTCCTCATCCGCTCCCGCGCCTTTCGTTGCTTTTCGCCCGCGCCTCCATCTCTTCGCCTCATATCTCGGCCCTACGCTATCACTTTCTCGTCGCACCGCGCGCGTGACAAAAGTCAGCAGCACGTGCGCCCTCGGTATCTCCGGTATCTCTTTCTCCCGAGATCCTCTCCACCTTCGCCGACCACTTTCACCGGGTATTCTCTTCCGTCACCGAGACGTCTGGCGCAGCGACAAGAGACATCCCCCTCCCCCCCCCTTCTCCGTCCGTCGAGAGGTTCCGGAGACGAAGAGATCTTTGAGTAAATCCGCAAGACTCTTCTCATAGTTTGTCAGACATGTCGACGTTTACTCCGAAAAGAAATTTCGGCAGTAAACGTAATTTTATAAATATTTTATTTTATAAATATAACATTTTATTTTGGCAGCAGACGCGGCTGCTTGAAAAGTCGTTGACACTCGTAGGCCTCGATGGAAGCGAGAAGCGCGAATTATAGTCCAACGTCAGCCCGAGGAAGTGGAAGCAGTTTGCTAGCCGGAAACAGTTTGTCTGGCTGCGAACGGCAGCCAGAGCGTTCGGAAAAGCTGAGGGATTTCGAGGGGGGGAGGCGAGACGAAGAGCAGCGCGGTATCGTCGTATCGCGAGATATCGGAACGAAGGAGATCAGAGGAGCTTCGTCTCCTTCGCCTTTTTCCATTACCAGCCGCGAGCCGGCTCGGGCCCTGCACTTTGGAAGCGTGCGAAAGCAACAGTTGTTGGACTCGGTATTATCGAAGTTTCATCCCTCCACTTTATCCCCGTGATCCCCGTCATCGAACGTTTCAATTGCGACGGACTCGAGACTGTCTCTCGGCTTCTGGAGGCAATCGACACTTCCTCTCCGCTTGTTTAAATCAGTCCTAATTTTTTAATCAAGTGAAACAGGACAGAACATTTTTTTGACGTGAATAAAAATTGAAAAATTGAATCATTGAACATGAATAACAATAAAAAACAGTTACATTTTCTCAACAGATAATTTTTATGAACTCTTGTATGAAATGTAGAAAATGGATAAATGTACCAGTCGATCAAAGTGAAGTATTTTGCGTTTTAAAGCAACGGGAAGACAAGCATTTTCACAGCCAAGCTCGTCGCGAGTTGCGAACGGAGCGAAATTGCCGAGAAATTTAATCGAATTAGCCAGCGTTAATTTGATAATTGAATTTCTCCTACGTGCAACGAATGCGGGCGCGCAGATAGAGCGAACAAATCGTGCACGAGCGAATTAGCTTGACGAGCTGAGCGAGGCGAAGGCTGTATAAATTTCGTATGCAACGCTCCAGTTTCTAAATGGCCACAGTCCAGTTGCTTGCAACACACGTATATCGCATGCAACGACGTGTTAAGTTCGCGCAAACACGTATTATTTTCCGTTATGCGCCACGTTCAGTCACCAGTGTGGCATAAACTTTACTGTGTACATTGCGTGCTGCAAAATTAGGGTAAACGTCGTGTAGGAAAAACATGATGATAATGACCTATGAACTCCAAAACATATTCTAAAAATTGAAATGATCGAATTTCAATTTTTTCTCTACAAATTTAATCACTTGCCACTGATAATCAATCAATCGGATCATAAAAACGATTAAACATTGACCCTCCATTAAGAATTGCTACATAAAATCAGAATCAACGGAAACGTTTGAACGAATTTTTAGGCTGATTTTTTACAGCACTATTTTGTTCATAAATTATGAAAAAAAATACACAGTTCTCACGGCCATCGCTATTTATCGCACCTGTACGCAGGCGCGTATATCACACAAATAAAATACGTTTTCGCTAGCCTGGAAAACACGCGGGCAGAAAAACGAAATATATTTTGCCCTTCCTGCTTGTTTCTCGCGCTGTACTCGTGGCTAACGGCCCGACGCCATTTAATTGCGTTCGGGCTCGAAACGCTCGCAAAAATTGCCTAATTAATGGGATAGTGGATTCGAGTTAGTGGAACGCCAAATTCGCGGCAAACTCGCACGTAGCGTCTGCTTGGAGCCGTCGAGGCGTGTTTGCGGTTAGCGGGGGCCTCGACATCGAGTCGCTGGGTCAATTAACGAGGTCAGATTCTTTTTACTCTCCCCCCCCCCCCCCCCTCTCCCCTCCACACCCCTTCCACCTACACCCGTACGAGTTAAACACCGATAAAGGCGCAAACAAGACGCGCTCAAATTGCCTTGTTTGACCAATTAGTACAAATTCCCTCTTCAGCCGAGTCCGGCCGTCCGCAGGTTGACCGTCAAAATGCCTCGATCCGTCATAATAAGACATAAGACGTAAAACAGTCTGTTTATTATTTACAAGGTCATCATCGGGTCCAATAGTCGTCGAATCGTAGAAAATATTGTGCATTGAAACTATTTTCTCATCTTTGTCAAAATAGACTTAAAAAATGACTAACGGTCGTTGCGAATGTTGCGAACGTTTATAATATATTTTATCGCAACATTAAAACGTCGGTTCACGTTCGACACTGTCGCCAAAAAGCCTCGAAATATTTCGTATCCTCGCGGTGAGATCACAGATCGGTTTTGCCTGGCGACTGCGAGCGACGACGAATTTAGAGAGACGTAACGCTCGAAGGAGCCACTTTCAGACGGTGAAACTCGTGTGTCTCAGGCGCGGAAACACGTTGCACCGGTTGCGTAAGACTGGAATCCGCGCAAATGAAATTCGCCGTGAGATCGCGACTTATGTCGCTTATTATCGTGCGTTTTGTAGCCGAGAGTCGATTACGCATAAAAGTCGCTTTTATGCATTTTTGTCTGTGTCTGTCATGTTTATACATAGCGATAGGCGCAGTGTTTAAGTGTCTGTGTGTCTGTGTAAGTCCGCCACATCAAACACATTAACGCGAACGCCTGTGGCTGTGACTGCACGACTTGCGGCTTGGCATTTGCTCGGTGTTCGGTCAGCGAGCTCGCAACGATTACCAGCGTTACTCTAATGTGGGTATATAACTCGGTCAGAGCCGTCAGAGGGCTGCTGCACGTCCACTACTCCTCGGCTGCCGCTCGGTTGCCTCGGGTCCTCCTGGGCGAGCGTCGACAGAGTGCAACATGCCGGAAGTGGAATCCGTCGCTCGGGCTTCTGGTTGGCCCGGAGCAATGCGGAGACCCGGAAGGTACGCGCCTCGGATAATAGTATTGCGGGTGACCGGGGCGCGTTGGACCAGGGGAAAGGTGGATTCTGTGGACGTATAACCCAGCGAATGTTCTCTTCGAATTTTCTCCTCGAGTTACAACGTCAAAAAAATACACAGGAAGCGTGGAAATAATTCAGATATTTCCGACGATTTTTTAAAAGCTTCGAATCTTTTTTTTTACTTTTTTTTATTTTTTATTTTTCTAGGACGAGTTCCAATTGGACGCAATCAGAAGCGATGAGCCAGAGGAATTTCGCCGCCGCTCGGGAATGCGAGACATCGAGTAGGTGGCTGAAAATCGGTGAAGGGATCAAGAGTGATCCAACTGACCCGGGGATCTGTCGTGACTTGGATGTTGTCCGTGCGGTCACAGTGGAGTTGAGTGCGAGGCTCAGGCGAGGCTCAGGCGGCGCCTGCTTCTGTGCGTGCGCTGTGCCGGGGCAGGGGAGAAGGGGGAGTGGTTGGATTCATTAGAGAAATGATTAAAGCGCGCTCCGACCATCGTGCTGCCAAAGCCGAGAGAGCCGCCTCGGGCGTCGAGTTTGGCTTCTGCGCGCGTGCTGTACCGTCATCTCTCAATCCGCGCTGCTGCTGCTGCTTTGCCGAGCGCGCGCTGCGACGGTTTACGGGTTCGCGTAATTATCGTCAAGTAATTAACAACCGCTATGATAGCGACGCGGGTGCGCAAGGCCGGAGGGTCGAAAGCGATATCCTGGCGGCGAAGTTACAGGTCGCACGCCCCGAACTCGGGGATGATGCGCACAACGTGGACGCTGAGGTCACACGAGTGGGTCGGTAATAAGGATTCCTGCAGATGGGTTATGGCTTCTGGGTTGATGTGAGACACAATTTTATTTTTATTTTTATATTCAGTTGGAAAAATTTGATTGTTTTGAAGTTTTTATCATTTGGATTGATGTAAATTCATTGTTTTGTTTTTTTTTCTTTTTTTTTTTTTTTAGTCGGAAGAAAATGTATCGTTGTCGCGGTTTGCTATTATTGATTCCAGTTTCTCTGTGCGAAAACGAGAAACGCACTCGCCTCGTTTTTTCCTGTGCGTTTGCAGAGACGCGGTAACAGGCGAAAGCCTTTAAAACGACTACACCATCAGACGCCCCGAGTCAAGACATTACGCCTCCTTAAATATGTTAATTACTCCCTCGCAGCGCGCGAGTAACGTACGCGCCTCGTTGACTGTTGCCGCGGCGCAGCGGCAGCGCCAGCAGCGGCTCAGCGATTCGTGTTTACCGTAAACGGCGCGCCGGACTCTTGAGAAAACCGCAAGCGCTGTGCGATTGTGCAGCACTCGCTGTGCGAGTTGCCGGTCAGCGGACGACACTCGTTATACTCGCTGTGTCCCGAGGACTCGTTAATTCGGCGTCGAGATATGCCGGAGAAAATTTTCGCGATAAAAAAAAAACGCGTTTTTCACAATATCCGCGTTTTTTCATTTTTTTTTTTTACGAAATCGGTGGAACTGTCGACGAAAAAAATTCGCCGTTTGCGTTAGCTGACCATAAACACGAGATACCGGAGGTCGGTAAAACAGAGCGGGAGGCAAATAGCGCGAAAAGCCGCGAGTTGACGTTACGCAAGATGCGGTCCTCTCGCGGTGCGCATCTCGTTCCTCGCTCTTCACCGATCGTTCGTGGCGGCCCCGCGAGACCATCGCAGTCGTTGCGTTCGTCTTTCGCGAACGCAACAGCGTACAAATTGCCGGTCTTGGACGTAATCACGGACGAAGGCTGCGGCCGTTCTACGAGACGCTTTGTTGCTATATTGCGGCTACTTTTATTGTTGCTGCCGCTGCTGCTGCTACTGCTGGATAACACACCAGATGTCGAATGAGGCGAGACGCAGCTTGTGTCTCTTTGTTGCCCGGAAAAAAAAATGAAAAAAGAAAGGATTGTGCAACGCTTGGAAGCTGCGGCTTTGCCGGATGTGCAAACTTTCGCGAAAATGTATAATGGTAATTTTTGTTCTTTTCGCCATTTTTTCCAGAGTTTTCATTCTGCCAACGAAAATGTATAACTGCATTTTTTTAATTTGCTTCAATTTTATTTCTTTTCTTTTCTCTTAGTTGTCGGGAGACGCAGAGTCGAGAAAAGGTGATTAGGACGAGCGAGCGGAAGCCCGGTGAACGGAAGAAAGTGCACTTCACTGTACGACTACATTAGAGTACCGTCTGTTTTGCGGCAGGCGGTTCGCGGGCCCGCGGGGTCGATCGTCTCTCTCCGTCTCGCCGCGGCGACAGCTACGTCTCAATGCACCGCGTGGCATAGTGGCAGCGGCTGCGCGAAGCTGTAACCGGGAGTACCGGGAGCCGCTCTCGGTGAAAGTTGCGCGCAACTTCTCGTGTTTCTATCGACTCGAACTCGACCCGAACTCGACTCCCGCGGCTGGCGCGCGGCGTCGTCCCGAACGTCTCGCTCGCCATGTACCCGACCAGCAGTCTTAGGTATCCCAGGCAGCCTGTAATAGCACATACTTCCGGGAAGATACCGGCACTTTACGGCGACTACGCGAGGCGGCGGCGAAGTTGCAAACGTGAGAATCGTGACGATGCGTTTGCAATCTCGGCTCGCGATTGTTTCGCCACTGACAATGAAAAAAATAAATAAAAAAAAGGGGAGCTGATTTTTGTCGAATGCCTATATTGTGTTGGAATGTTTCAGGAGTCATTTTCAAGAAACGTAAGTAAAAGTCGCGGGAAATAAAAAATGTGTACCGATTGATGAACGACGTGGGCGTCGAGTATCCGAGCTGTAACCGCGATCTGATGACTTTTTCCTGCACAGTTACGACGCTCCGGCTCCGCGAGCTGTGATGCACTCTCGTAGTCCTGATCACTTGATGATAGTGCTGCTGCTGCTGTTGCTGCTGCTGCTGATGCTGTGGGCTCGGACCACCAGCCACCAGACGCTCGCCCCGCGGCTCCACCATCGTTACACCGAACATCTTTCACTTTCCTCGCGATTTCTCGCGAGACACTTCGGATGTTTTTTTTTTTTGGTTTCAATATTCCTCTCAGTCACTCGTCGCACAAGGACCGTAGCACGATTACTTTTCTCCTCGATATTTCATCCATGATTCACAAATTCCACCGTCCACGATGCGGTTTATAGTTTTTTTTTGTCTTTTTTGGTTTTATATTTCGGCGTGCGAATCAGCTGACAACAGTCCAGACTTTAGAGATACATCGCTGTACCCAGTGGACCTGAATAACGATAAGGATACGATAAAACTTAGGAAGCAGTTTAATGTATTTTTTTTCTTTTTATTTCAGACGTTAAATATGTCAGTGAGGCGACCGAGTGACCTTCAAGCACTGTGATATGTGGCGGAAATAACAATAACACACGCGAGGGTCCGAACTGGACTGAAAACCGTGACCCGCGGTGCCCAATAAAATCCGGTTGCCGAATGACAAGTGGACTAAATCGTGTCCGGTCTAGACGGATGTTGACGGCCGAGCGACCTCTATAAAATCGGTCACCGAACGTCGTATCCCGTTCACTATATATGCTACATGCATCCAGGGGTATTTGTATTAAAACAAACAAAAATATAAAAATACCGACACTGATGGGTGTGCGGTCGGAGTGCGGCTTCGGCGGTCCCACGAGTTAAGCAGCATTGATTGCGGCCATAACTTGGATGGGTGACCGCTTAGCCGTGCATCGACTGGCGCATCAAACAGTGAGCGGGAGGCATTTTTTCAGATACTTTGGTGTCTGCACTTAAGAAGCATGTGTTTCTTTCGTGTATACACTGGAGAATCAGAAATATATAATGCCGTCTGTACCGGCACGGGTTTTCCGCAGTTTCCCCGTGCCCTCGGCAAATGCGGTACAGTGTAGCTAAGTCGGCTGCGGACGCACGGAAGTTAGGTTAGCTTAGCTAAGTGCGGGTAGGGAGTGATAGGAGGGGAAAAACTAGGGGGGGAGCAAGGTAAAACCCTCACGGGTGTACCTCGGAAACGGAAATAAATAAATAAAAATAAAAAAAAAAAAAAAAAAAAAAAAAACAAAATATATAAAAATAAAATAAACTGAGTTATCCGACGACTTTTCGCAAAAAAAAAATGCGAAGCCACGAATCGCACAATCACCGACAACCTTGAATTTTATTTCCCTCGCGAGTTGCGGTTAATTATCATGCGAACCGTTTGCGCGATTCCGCTCGAAAGATTCGCGTCGATACTCGAGGAAAAACGACCGCGCGGGGCTGGAGCGCGGGATCGGCCGAGCGAAGAATCCCGGTCTCGTCGATTTTCTACGGGCGGGAAAACACAAGGGATCGCGCGCCGGCATTGACAATTAATCGGGCGTGAAAGACTTTCTAACGACGACGCTCGTCGGGGAAAAAGAGGCGTTGGCACGGCGACGCGGCCCCGGACGAAACGGAAGAGGGTGAAAGTGAAGCGAATCGATAATCACTGTTTATCCAGTCTGTCCGCGTTGTTCTATCAAATTGTCTGAACGTCGCCGATTTATTTTATTTTTTCCGATCCAACAAAGAACGACGTCCTCTATTAAAAATTTCGTGAGCATCAGCAACCATTATTGTTGATTTATTCGGCCTCTGATTGGTCGTTGGAAAACCGGCAGTTTGTTGTTTAATATCGCGACGTTTGGCAATGTGCCAGAAAAAAATCGATTCTCGCGATTTTCTATCGTCGAATTTTTTATTTTTCGGGCAAACAACGGTGCTTTTGGGAATCAGTGGAAAATGTTCAATCAAACTTTACGAAATCAATTTTTTTTCTCTTCTTTTATGATTGTTGAAAAAAGATATAGATTGAAATGAATTGCAATCACGATCAAAAGAGCTGACTCCGAATTTCGATGCGAATCACAATTAGGAAGAACTTTTTTCACGTGTGTTTACATCGACGTCGACATTTCGCGACGATTCCGAGAAACCCGATTACGTTACACGTCGCGCGATCGTTGCGCTCGGAGTTTGTTGTCCGGTTTCGCAGTGTTCCGCGAGCGGTGCGCGCGCAGCTCTGTCAATGTTGACGGAACGCGCGCGTTCACGGTCGGAAAGGCAAACCGGCCAATCGCGTTACTTTCCCGGCTCGCGCCGGGACCATTGCGAAGCGGTTTGAATGAGTCTGAAGAAAAACTCGTCGTTCCGCGCGCGACGCAACTTCAAAAGGGAATCGAACGTTGGGCCCACACGGTGTACACATCCGGTGACTTTCCTGTGCGTCGTATCGCTCGAAACGCGCGCAACACAACGATTCGATGAGTCCGAGAGACGACGGATACACGTTCGCCATATAAATGCGCCTCGACTCGTTCGCGCAGAAACCCGAGTCTCGTGTCCGGTTCTTACTTCCGGGTTACTTTTTTAATTAATGATCGATACATTATTGCGCGGTGAAACGTCGTTACGAAACGCACGATCGGGTTAAAACGATATTTCTGGACTACGAACTCTATTATTTACATTCTGATGTATGCATCAAGGATTTTGCGAAATTATAACGTATGACCAAACAATGCGCGATTGATTCTGTTAATCGAAGGAATGCACATTGGATTCTAAATTAAAAATTGAAATACTCCAATATCGTCGAAATCATCGAAATTGCCAATATCACAATTTGACGTACGCCGATATTCCATCTGCAAAATCAATTTGCCAGCGCTCCGTTGGTAATTATATTAATTTCGGACTAACGCGATTGATGGGAATTCTCGGTACGAAATTTTTATCGCGAGACACTCGACGAAATTTGAATCCACGTTTTCACAACCCAACCACCACAAAATCGCGGGAGCGTAGGTGGTCAGCTGTATCTCGGCTCTTACTCGTCTGCTATTTAATCGACGGAATGTTCAAAAAGGTCAGTCGCCTGTATTTTTAGCTCGGCGTTTTTGTCATTGATCGAATATCACGGCATTGACTTGACCCTCCTTTTTCCACAGGAATCTTAGGAGTCTTCCTGTCGAGGTTCGAAAAGTCTCCGGTTCCGCGGGACAAGCTGACGTTTTGCGTTTCGCGTCTGCCAGGGAAAAATAACAGGTGGTTGCGGACACGTTTCAGACTCGACAATACCGTATGCCAATCAGGCTCGGCGACACACACACACACATATATATGTATGTATATATACAAATATTTATGTATACCGTTGGTCGGTCGGTCGGTCGGTTCGCTCTTTAAATGCGATCGCGAAGCCGCGCGCAACGAGGCCGCACGTAGCTTCGTACGCGTAGCATCGGCGCGCCGAAACGTCAAACCCGATGAATAGTAATGACCACTAAATCGCTTTCCGACCCGATGCCCCGCGACGGCTCGTCGAACGAGGTCGACTCTTCGCTCGCGACGCGCGAGAATCGTTACAATACCGATCGTCTTCTTCGTGGGATCGAAAAGACTCGCACACTTTGCACCAACTGTAACTAAATCGCACACTTCGAGCCTCGACAATGCGACGTCCGTCAGATGTAACCCGAGCCTACAATTATACCCGAGCGATAAATAATTTTTAACCGAGAGACGAGATTCCGCTTGGCAGTCGGCACGAATATTTTCTCACAATAAAAAAAAAGAATAAACAGATGAAAAAAAAAAAGAAAAATTTACGAATAACACATTCGCGCTTTCACGAGCCGCAATTATTTATGCACTGATGATCCCGATCGATTTCTCCTCGGATCCTCCCCCTCCCCTTCCCCTCCCCTTCGCCTCCCCTTCGCCCGTGGCGTGTGCACTGATATCCATGGAATAATTACGCGCACGTCAAGCACTGAGCACCCGAGGCGAATTGTATTTGTTTATTTTTATATCGTTATTTTTATTTTTATTCGTAACCTTTGCAAGAGAGACGGCGATGCGCGCGCGTCGATCAGCGTCGATACACTGACGCGAACTATCGCTCCGTCGGCCGCGCTAAGCACTCGCGATGCCGCGGCCGTCCGTTAGCTTTGATACGGTAATGGAACTGTCAAACTCGCCGGAGAACGTAGAGTGGGAATCGCTCCCTCTCCCTTCGCCTCCCTCCTCCCACCCGCCCCACCCCACCCACCGGCTCACGAGACTCCCACTACAAATTTTAATCGCGGACGTTCGTAGCCGTACGAACGATGCGCACGTTGTGTACATAGCAACGTGTGCGCAGTGCAAAGCGAAACGGAGAGCGACGGGATTTTTCGTTCTCCACGCGTTCAACGAGCCGCCAAATAGGAGAGACGCTGATAAAAATAAAATAATAAAATGTTTTTACAACGCAAATCGGTAGATAAATCGTCTGGCGAAAAATCGTGGAATCGAGTGCCGTCGTCGGCGCGAAATAGGAGTGCAGAGTCGATGCACCGGTTTCGCGCCGCACGCCTCCTCATTTCTTTATCCTCCTCAGACGCTTCCATCAACCAGTTTAATCCCGCGAGCGCGAGAGCTAAAAAAGCCCACGTACGCTTGTGGCTGTTGACACGAGGAGTAAGTCGCTGCTGCTGCTGCTGCTGCTGCTGCTGTTCCCGCGACATCGACGACGAGTATGGCTATACCGATGGACTCTGAGTGGCTCTGCGCTGCAAAAGCAACAGCAGCAACAGCAGAACTAGCAGCAGTAACACCAGAGGGAACCCGGTGTATCTCGCGTGACCCGCATTTCCAGCTCGCGGTGATAAGTCGAAGCGGTACTTTGGGTTCACTCGATGCTGTTGTTGCTGTTGCTGGTGGGGCTGTTGCTGCTGCTGTTGCTCTTACTACTGCTGCTGCTACTGCTTGAGTAGAAACAGACGGTGTTTAGTCAGACCAGACCAACACGCACTTCGACTCTCGTTACAAGGTGGACGCGTCCCAGCCATCGAGCATTAGCCGTGATCCAGCGATCTTCGGTCATGCGCGCCTCGACTGTAGATCTGGCTACAGTCGAAACACATGCATTGACGCTTCGACTGTAGATTTGGCTCCGGCCGGACTTTCGGCTCCGTGTTTATAATCCGAACTCTCGTTATACAACGTGAACGCGTTCTTGTACAACACGGTCAACTGTAGATAAGGCTACAGCCGAAGAAAACACTGTACTGATTGCCTATACCCGGTCAACGACTGGTACATCCCGGCGCCTCGCTCACTTCACGTACGTTTTACGCTCGACGCAGCGACGCGGCCGCGCACTGGAGCATAATGTATGCACATGTGCAGTCAGCGGTGCGTGCACATGTACGTCAGGCCCGTGGTTGCTATTGTAATATAGATTTCTAAATACCCGTTACTTTTAATACCACTCAGTCTCGGCGTCTCTGTTATCGCTCGTTCCCTCTCGCTTCCCCCGTCTCGTTTCTATTACACAGCGCTCCGTGCTATTCCATTTCTCCCTCTCGCTCTCTCTCTAACCGTTTCACCTATTTAATATTAACCTTCGCGCACGCCTAATTAGGCGCATTTGCACGCACGGGAATTCCAGGAGGAAGAGGAGGAGGAACCGTTCGCAGCCTCGTGACTTGGATCGAGTGGTGTTTAATGTAGTTGTGTGCAACCGCTTGAAATGCACTCGGAACGACCGCGTGACGGCCCGATAATAATTGACTGGGACATCGATGCAATAAAAGTGCCAATCGCGATTATATCTTAATGGAAAATAATTTGATTTTAATCGGTGGCACATGAAAATTTGATTTTAATTTTTGTTTGTTTGTTTTTTTTATTTAAAAAAAATAAAAAAATCGCAATAACAAATCGAAGCAGGATTCATTGTGAACTCGCGATCGCCAGACGAAGAAACCGCGATGGACTCAACCGCGGCTGGCGTTGCACGCCAGGAAAATTCTTGACCCACTTTTACGTCTGCACTACTTTCTTGAAAACGCCGCGCGGCTAATACGCTATGACTAATGTGGATTAGTTTCGAGGCCTAATGACGGCGGCTGCGCCCGTCGGTGAACCACCGGCCAATTGGTGGATATGACGCGGCGCGTTCGCGGAATTTGACGCTGGTCGCGCGGCAGCAGCGGCAGCAGTGCGGAGACGCTCCGAGCTTGTTTGCGACGTTTCGATGAAATAATCATTCTGTTTGCGGACGCGAGTTGCGAACTCGGGGGTCTGGTGACGTCCGCGGTGACCGAGGAAGGTGACAGCAGGATCGAGGCGACACGTAGGACAAACGATATGACCTTGAGATATGCCATTGAAGATTTTATTTATTTTATTTTATTTTTTTATCCTTTACAAATCAAGAGTCACGTGACCGACAAATCGGTGGTGAACGTATTTTTTATTTGTCAAGATATTTACGAAAGTGTTGCAACTGTCGTCGACGCGACGCGTGGCGAAACTTTTTTTCAGATGTCCGACAATGTCCGCAAATTTCCGACCAGAAGTCGAGCCATTTTTTTTTTTTCTGTCGGCGACTCGCAACGAGAGATTCAAAGCTGTTTTATGTTTCCATGACATCGCGGCGCGAGGTTCCACTTGTTCGATGCGGATATCGAAGAAAAATAACAGACGAAGAGATAGAGAGTAGCAGAAATCGACTCTAGTCCGCGCCGGTGGCTAACAATGGCAGATAGAGTGCGGTGTCGATTTCCCGAGAATCGAAGCGGTCGGTCGCGGTTGCGCACTGTCCGTATATATGCGGGGACAGTGGTCGAAGGTGCGGTACACACGAGAGCCGCGGGACTCTCGAGTTATAGTCCGACGCGCGGCACTGGCGCGACCCGGCGCGGTACCCGGTGTACCCAGCGCGGCCCGCGGCAAACACAACGCGGCGCGTGCGGTCGAGAAACGACCGCTCGAACGACTCGGGACACCAGAGCTGCTCGAGACTCCGCACGCGGGTTTTACGATCGGTTTCGCGCGTCACCTTTTTATATTTCTCTCGTTCCGTCATCCCTTTTATTTTATTTTATTTTCAGGCCCCTTTTTCGCCCTCGAACTAATTTTTGTTTCAGATTTTTTTTCCATTGCCCTAGACACTCCGAAAATTGAAGAAAAAAAAATGTTGTAGGTTCGTAAAAAACGAATCGTAAAAAACGATTAAAAATTGTAATGGCCACTCGAAGGAGTCCCGAAAAGCAACTCGAGGGCGACAACGTTGTTTAGTCATTTTAATGGACTGCAGCGAAGAACGAAGAACGTCGTCACACTCGAGTGGAAACTTTAATTATTCGCGATTAGTTCGCGACTCGAGACACTTAGCGCGAAAAATCTAATCGTCGAGACGCCTGACGTTCTAATTGTTTCTGCTGCAACGAATTTCGTTCGTCGAGTTCGTGCCGCGTCGTGCCGATCGATCGGTTGGGTAAAGCTGTCAATAGCAGGTCGATATTTTTTTCCAATGGGAAACGGAAATTTGTTCAAATTATTTTTCGCTCTTCAGTATCCACAAGAATGTAAACATTGAATTTTTTTGTCCTGATACCAATGATCGTTATCAATTTCGTGATAGGAAATTTTCGTGATTTTCTTTTCGTTTCGCCAATTCGACGTCGCGACGCAAGTCGGCGAAACGCGCATCTTCGCGGCAGCGTCGAACGCGATTACGAATAATTCTCAAATCGATAAGCACACAGCCTGTTGTGACGCAACTGAGGCTAGCGCGGGTGGAGAAACGAGGGAACGGCCATCGCGCGCGCGGAGATTACGAGTCATGAGTCACTGTGAAGCACTTGCATCGCCAGTGCGAACGTGTGTAGGAAGTGAATTGTTGTGTAACCGTCCGTTAGCGATAACGCGACGTCGAGGTTGTTCGCGACGAGGGTCAAGCAAAGGAAAGGAAAAAAAAAAAAAAAATCAGTAATTTTTTTATCGGCCCAACGTAGCGCGTAACGTAAATTGAAATCGATACGCCGCGTTGACTTCCTCGTGGCCTTTCGTTCGATTTATTCAGCGAGTTGGAGATCAAGTCGCCGAGCGGACTCGGTATATTAAGTAAAAGATTCGAGAGCCAATGACTCGCACAGTCGCGGTTAGACACCGCGGAGCCTCGAAATCTCCGGTGCGCTTGGTATAACCCGGGCACCGGAGGTTCCAGGCAAGCTCGGTGCCCGGACACCGGAGGTTCTAGGCAGGCTCTCGGTGCTCGGGCACCTGGCTCGGGCTCTCGCACGCTCGACCGGAGATGCCGATAAATTAGCCGGCGGTAAAAGTAAAAGTTCCGAGAGAAAGCTTCGCCATACACTCAACTATCTTTATCACTCTCTCTCTCTCTCTCGTCCTTTCGTCGCGCGATGCCAGTTTCCCTCGCACGGGCCTCGCTCTCTTCGAGCTGTCTTGACTGTGGCTTCGACGCACTCGACTCTTGATCCGAGAGCTATCGCGAACGTCCGCCGGACGCGCCGGAACTGGCGAGATCATCAGGTCCGGGAATCGAAAGGACACGTTTTTCGTTATATTCTTAATTTTATTCAGATCTGTCATCCACACTGAAAAAAAATCAGTAGTTGCGGATACCAATCATTGGTTAGATCTACCAAAATATTGGTTGCAGTTACTAAAATAATGGTAGCTATGACCAACGATTGGAAATCACAACTATTAATTTTTCTCAGTGCAGCAATTTTGATACTCATTTAATTCTTTACACATTTTTCCATAACTGCTTCTCAATGGCATTTGGCATTTAGTTGCATATCCAGATATATCTTGTATTTATATTTCGACGCGTCGGGTATGCGCAACGGGCAGCTCGGTAACTCTGATCGGACTCGCTCAGGTTGGACTCACTCGCGCGGCGGTAAACCGCGAGTTCAGCAATTTCATTAGGAGATCGCGGCGCGCGCGTCGAGGAGGTCAAAGAACGGGCGAGCGCCGCTGCTCGATGAGCCCGCGCTTCGTGTGCGGCTTCGTAACCGCCGTTGGACTCGCGATAATAACGCGTATCCGCGCAGTTGCACACGCGCAATTAGAGGCGTCCCGGCGGCGTACGTGCCGGCGTAATACATATACGCTCGGCATTGGAAACGAACGACGTTTGCTCGCGACGCCGCCGAAAGTCAAGTGCGCGAGCGGCGACGATGCGCCGATTCGATTATTCAGCGAAAGTGCGACGAGCGCGCGGCGCAATAGTCGACGGGAAAGTACGACGCAAGCGGAGCAAACGATTTAACGACGCTGCGGTGAGAGGCGGCCCGCGACTTTTTGCTCGACTATCGGCGATATCGGAGGAAAATATCGAGTTCGACTCGAGACCGGTTGGAGGCGATTATAAGTTCATAGAGATTAATCTGAATTTATTACAACTTAGAAAAAAATAGATACTAATAAAAAAAATTCGAATATTAGAAAAATAATTAAAAAAAAATATTCCATTTTTCTTGGTGCGTTTACATTGTTTTATGTATGTTTTTTTTTTAATATTGCAACAGTGAATGTAGCATTTTCATACACCCAAATATTTTGCACCAAATGTAGACCGCGCGCATCATTTTTGTTTCAGAATTCCGCGAGAGCCGAGAGATCCTGGCATCGGGCCACGTGCGCGTGTCTGTTTTTTTAAACGTCGCGTCGCCGCTGGCGTTCCGAGTCAACAATGTCGGCGAAAATTCGCGGATAATATCGGTATCCGAAACGCGAATAACAAAAAAATACCGATAAAAGTGTTTCAAACATTTTTGTTCTATTAGTCTGCACATTTTTTGTTGCTGTTCTATAATCTTTTTGTCTTTTTTCTTCTGCTTCATTATTGGCACTATAAAAAAAAACTGTCAATGTCGCGGAAAATTACAGGGGCGATAGAATCCCGATGACCCTTGGAACGTCCGTCGCTTCGACTTCGTCGCCATCGTCGCAATCGCAACGAAGCCTCGCGTCTCACATTTCCCAACAGTCCAACCTCGTTAATTGAAGATACGCAAAAACGAACGCGTCACACTCTACTAATGCCTCGAACTACCGCTCGTGTTGTGTCAAGACATTCGCCAACGACAAAAAAAGCAAAAAAAAAAAAAAACCTAGAAACTAGAAATATCGAGTGCACAGGCCGAGGAGTCACAGAGTGCATCTTATCCACTCGTAACGCAGCGCCGGATAATAAGACCGGAGCACGCGATCTTCGCAGTCGTCTGAGCCTCCGAGCTCGAGCTCAAACGCTCCTCGTGACTTTTTATTCTTCTATCTTTTCAATTTTTCCTTCACTGTTTCGCATTCCACGCGTCAACGCGACTTTCACGACTACTTTGTCGCCTTGTCGCGGGAATGAGCGAGATAAAAGTATATATTTACACTTAAGACGACATAAGAAGAAGAAGAAGAAGAAGATATTTATACTTTAGACGACAGCAGGGCGAGCCCGATAAATTTTCATTTTTGTCGCACGCGACAGGGCGAATAAATACGCGGCGAAAAATCTCGACGCGAAAAATCACGAATTGTGCGAAATATTCGGGGCGTGATTCGCTGCGACGGGAACAGCAGCTGCGAAAACGATTATCGAATTGAAAGAAGACGACGAAAGAGAAGCCTTGATGTAACGTTCTCGTCGTCGTCGTCATCTGTGTTCGTCGCTCGTATATCTGTCTGTGTGCGAGAGAGCGGACAGTGGGCGAGAGAAGCCACATTAGCTCTCGCACACGCAAGAGACAGACAGTCGAGCGCGCTCTGTACACAGCTGACCCTGACGTTGGTAACAGTTGCTGCCATGGGAGAAGCAGCAGCACGCGTGGTACGTCATCGCGCGCTCCGTAAGCTCACGCGACGCGCTTTCACACGCGCGCCGCGCGCGCGAGCGGCGAAAACCTACGCGGCCGAGAGTCGCGCGTGCGCAGCACCGGGTCATCGTGTTATCGTCGCACGGCGACAAATCGAACGCCACTTTCCACGACAATTTTTATATATTATTTCCAGCATCGCAGCATTTTTTCACCCACGAACTAATTTTCGTTTTTCTCGATATTTTGTTTCCTTTTTGCCTGTAGCAAAAAAAAAACACACCTTACACTCTTGTTGCAAGAAAAATATATACACTAACGACACAGAAATTAAAATTCGGTCACCGATCGTCTCTTCCCACGAATTTAACGACACAGCGAGACTCACTCATCGATGTTGTCTTAATTTAATTTTTTTTTTTTTTTTTTTTTTCACTATGGTTTATATGTATCCCAGTTTTTTTCTCGTTTAGTTCACTTTAAGATTCGGAATTGTTGATTTTATTTACAGCTCGACGCTGATTTACAATCTTCACAGTCGATCACACTTTTTCCTGGTTATGCAGATTCCTATATTTGCGTTTCAGCGTCGACGCAGCGTCGCAGGTGCGAGACGCGAGTCGACGATGAGGCTCGAACTCGCGGACGGCGCGCTCGGTGCGGTCGTCGGGACTTCGCGGTTTAAGCCTGACTGGTCGCGGCGACGTTAACCGGGAGCGCGCCAAGTCCGTTCGAATGCGCTGCGCGCTGCTGGGGGTTTCGCCTCCGGCCCGCAGCTCGATGCCGTCCGTACCTTCTCTATCTCTTTGCCCGTTGCACGTGAACGTATACGGTATACATGTACTACGTATATCTATATATTATATACGTATACAGATATAGCGATATACGCGCGCCGCTTGTTGCTGTTACTGTTGCCGGTCGCCTGGGCCCCACCTCGTGGTACGGCGGCCGTGACGCGCGCGCGCGCGACTCGTGAGTTCTCGCGCTCGCGATCGTCGATGCCACAACAAGAATCGCGCCGCACCGACTCACCCGCTCCCGCTCGCTTCCATCGATGCAGCGCGCCCGCTGCCGCCGCCGTCTACGCTTGGGAGTAGCTCGCGGGGTCAATAAAGGTTACTATGGGCGTTGGTGGGCCCGGAAGGGGGCGGGGGGTGATTCAAATTTAGTTATTTTTTTAATTGACTCGGAACAATGACACGCGCGAAAGAAATAAAATTCGTGGAGAAAAACGCGAAGAATGATTTTTCCCTTTTTTTTACGTTTTGTCACTTCACTAAAATCGAGGTTATTTTTTTTTTGGATCAATGGAATCTGGATTTGATTGTTTTTATTCGAATATCCGATGGCAATTTTTCCACGGATTCCAAAAATCACCGTTTGGCGCACGTTTTTTTTTTGAGCCGTAAAATTTGCCGAGCGACGCAGAAGTGACCCACATTGTTCGGATTTCCCCTCCAGTCACCCTCATCCAGAAACGGTAAAATCGAGAGATTGCACGGGCTGCGAGTCCGCGCGGGGCACGGCGGAGCCGACGCAGAGTGTAACTCCAGCTTTCCGGCGAGACTCGCGTCGCGGCTTTTCGCTCATTCGGCTCTTCGAATCGGCGCGATCGATTCGGCGTGTGTCGAGAGCTCCGGGCTTTGCGGACCATGTGTATCTACCGCATGTATATACATATACATAGAGTCTGCACATGCACCACATTCGCGAATCTCAGAGTCCCTCGCGATCGAGCGCCGACGCTGCCTCCATCCGACTTCCCCGCCCTCTCGTCCCGTTTGCCGATGTTCATCAATAAAATTCTATTAACTCCGAGGCAGGCGGAAAGCGAAATCGAGAGAGAGAGAGAAAGATAGAGAGAACCGGTAAATTCAATTATGCCACACGTACCGTAAATCTCGAAAGGCACAGAGAAACGCTCCGCGTGGGCTTCTCGACCAACCGATGCACTCTCGGTTTTTTTTTTTTTTTTTTTTTATTCGACAATCGAGTTCGCCGACGTCGAGTGAATATCAGTGACGGGAATTTGTATCGTGAAAAAAATAGGAAAAGAGAAAAAATGTACATCAATGAAATGTGTATATATTTTTAAATCGCACAAGGACTGAACGCAACTCGGAAAATTGCATTAACAAAATTCAGGTCCAGGGAAATACTAAAAAGAAAAAAATACCATCCACGGCCGATTTCTCGATGCCGCGTTTTCGTGTGATATTTTTGTCAATCCGAAGAACGGGAGTTGGATTTTCGTCTCACGGAGCTCTCGTCGGATTCTCTCGTGCATCCGACGACGACGCGAGTCGAGAAATCGATCGTTTTGCGGTGGGCGAACGGACTCCGAGTGTCCATTGTGCGAGAGAGTTCGTTCTCTCTCTCTCGAGTCGAGTGTGGAAAATACGAGTGAAAACAGCGAAGCGCGTGACAAGGACGCAGACAGCGAGTGGAGCTTCGGGATTTTCTATCCAAGATTATCGGTTGGCCTATTTCACGATTCCACCGAGCGACGACGACGAAGCAGTAGCAGCTCGCGTGTCGTCGTCTCGCTCGCGGGACACGCGCCGAGTCCGCGAACTCGTGGGGGGATTTGTGACGTATAAAAAGCCATCGGCGATGCTGACGCGAGTGGAAATAGACGGTGGAGAATAAACGCTCGGACAATCCATTCTCGTTCCGTCTCGCTCCCTCGACGTCATTGGTTTTATTTTTTATTTTTATTTTTCTCACTTCTTGCTCCGTCCGACCAGCGATAAATTTCCATCAATTTAACGAACGCCTCTCGCGAGACCGTATAGACTCTTCAGCGTTTCGGGCTGCACTTAGGGATCATGCCAGGCCTCGGGTAACCGGTAACCACACGCTTTGACGTACAATTTCGTTGGCTACAATCGGTAGCTCCGAATCGTGAACACCGGAAGCTCGGACCTCGCGGCCGTTATAGGTTAAATGCCTGAGAGATAGAGAGACGCATTTTTTTACACTGAGAAAATTTAAAGTGCCGGTCGGAACCCGCATTAATTTTTAGCGCATAATTGCACAGATCGATATATATATATCTTTTTCTTGGATCGAAAATACCTGATCGATCGATAAATCAAATCAGATTCAGATTGAATCAAATCTTGAAGGCTATAAATTGTGATACAGTGGTATCTCCTGTAATTTATAGTCTCACGAGTTGTCGGCATTTTTATTTTAATTCTCCCAATTTGTAAAGCTGGCGTCTGATTATTTATGTCACTTTCTTTATTATCGGCATTACATTTATATTCGATCTTTCCTGCAACGCGCAGCGACGAACTTTGTAAATAACATCGACGCTCATATCATTTCTACGGTTGTAATTGGTACTATTAGCCGATGCACCTCGAGTTTCACGCCGCGCGGCGCGATAAAATTCTGTGACACGGTGTTATTGATGGACGAAATAAAATGTTTGAATATCCGGTTTTTACACCGTACGATAATTAGAAACGGTAATAAACGGGATCGTAAAACGATGTTTATTCCACGCTGCGGCGCCGTCGTTGCGCGGCTTATCGACACACGCGAGGCGTCCGATTGGCTGCTGTTCGGTGTCCAGGTCGATCGGCAACGTAGAGGGGAGGGGGTTCGATGATGAGTACAATTTAACGTTAGCCCGAGCCCATAAATTGCGAGAGGTCCTGCTGTATCGCCAACTATATACTATTAATTATTTAATCAATTAATTAATAGCGAGGCTATACAATACATTTTTTTAACAAACATAAAATGCAATTTTCAGAATCACATTAAAAAAATGTTCTTGATTTTCGTAAGCACTGAGAAAAAAGACCATGGTATTTGCAACAATAATGCCATAGTTGAAAATTTATAATATCGGGGACCATATTTTATAGTTAGATCAGCTTTAATATGGTTTATTGAACTATCATCATGATGCTAAGTAAACTATACCGTTTCGATAGTGCAGCTAAATATGCGACACACTTAAGCACACCACAACTTATCGTTAAAACGGTAACAAAAAAATTATGTTACATGCAACACGTGTGTGAAATCAACAATGAGATCTAATCTCTGACGGATCCACCGATATTTTTATTTCGCGTTAACATTCAGAGAGTTATTCAATGGCTCTACTATTTGCGTAGTTACATTTTACTATTTTGCAGTAAGGCTTACTGTATTAATTGACAACACGACACTGGCGAAAATAGTAGTAGATGAAATACGAACAAACATCCATTATAGTACAGGCGTAATAATACTAATAGTTGATGCTTCCTATACATTTCCAGATGATTCACCATAAAATATTGCTATTGCCTGAGGCAAACATATTTATATGGTTTTAAGTACTATACGTTTATTTTGTACTTTCAACTAGTACGCGCTATAACACCGTGTAACAATACACAGTATTCTCTGTAATATTTATTGTTACATTAAAAATCATCTTTAGCAGAAAATGCTTCATTCCCGCGTTCCCGCGCTCGTTCGCGCTGGACGCACGAGCCTTCTTTGGCGCGCGAAGCAATAGATAAGCCTATCCTTACTCTGGACAATTTCGGCGCCGCCTAATACAACACGCGCGTCAGAACTACTCTGCGTAGGGCCCAGAGCGACAGTCGTCGAGAGAGTCGACAGAGAGTGACAATGCTACGAATAGTTCGCAACTCTTATGTGAGATTCAGATATCGTAAATCGTCAAGTAGTCGGTAGCACAGTCGGTAGCGTAAGCGGTTAGGAAGTTAGGTTTAGGTAGGGTCGTAGGTTCAAATCCCGGGTTAGGCAGGCAAATTTTCTTCGACAGAAACGAGTACCCATGCCTCGAGGGGTAACTCTCGAGTCGGGAAATATATTTTTAAAAACTATTTTCAATTTTTCATTAACATTTAAAATAACTTTTAAACATTTAAGTGTTATAGTAAAAATCAAAGTATAGAATAGTAATTTTTACTACGCTACATACGAACCACTACCGATACTAATTGTTGATGCTCCCATACATTTTCAGATGATTCACCATAAAATATAGCTATCCCCTGAGGGAAACATATTTTTATGGTTGAATGTACTATACGTGTGCGTAAGGACGGATAGTTGCAACTAACATACAGAAATAGTTGATATATATACGAAAATATGGTACATAATACTATATTTTTATCGGTTGCGATGACTATAAAAGCATTGTTATCCCGTCAGGGAAACATACTTTATAGTAAGAATATGGTTAATCCCACCATATATTTCTCTCAGTGAGTTATTATCCTTATATTATTGTTTTTTTTTTTTTTTTTTTTTTTTCATCAGACGCACAGGCAGTTATTGTTTTTTCTTTTTTCAGAGGTACGACGGTAATTCAAATTCACGAGCGCCGCGAAGACGACGCGTCCGACGATCGGCGGCGGCGGCGGCGCGCGCGAGTGGGAATCGCTGCTTGCGCGTGCAACGCACGTATCGACGTCGAGCGATCCAAAATAGGCGATCGGGCGCGTGTCTCTCGTCGCCCTCGTCCTCGTCGTCGCCGCCGCCGTCGCCGCGCCAGCGATCCGCGTTATTTTGTCGCGGACAAAGTAACAAAATTTGGTTTAGCTGCGGCTTCGATCGAGACCGCGACTGCAGAGAGGCGGGACAACGAGGGACGTCGTCACTCCCACCAGACGGACGGACGTTGTTGGTGCACACGAGCACCACGATGCTCGTCGCGCGCGGCTCGTCGAGCGCGTAACTCGAGTCGCTCGAAGCGCATCGGAAAATAGAAAGTTCAGCCGATCTCGTGCGCCGCGTCGGCGGCGGCGGCGGCGGCGACGGTCGCCACGCGTATACAGCGCGGACGTGTCGCGCTCACCGTGGAATCGATGGGATATACAACGCGGGCGCCGCGCCCCGCGGTTCAGCGGGTTTACACGCGGCCGACACGACGCGATCGCGTGAGACAAGCTGACCAGAAAGAGCATAGTAGAAACAGCAACACGGTGGCAAAAGCCTGTGACGTATATGTCGGAGCGTCATCGCGGCTGGCCGGCTGTTTGCGAATACGACGAGAGCGAATTATTTTATTAGCAGCGTTCCAGGTTCTCATGAGATTCGAATTTTTTTTTATTCGTATTTTACTTTGCAGAATTTTGTATGGTATTCACTTTTTTGTAGAATTTATAATTTTGTGTCAAATTTAAAATCACATTGAATAGAATTGGTATCTAAAAAAATGTAACCAACTGATATATGATCAGTATATTATTATTATTATTTACATATATATGGCTACATTGACGTAAACGAGCGCCGCGAATTATCCAGCGAGTGTTATTATTTTACTCGCCAGAAAACGACGCGAGAATTCCGGACTTGCTTTAAAAATACTCGTCGTTTTCTCGAAGTCGCAATCCCGAGGTGCGGACGCGTCGAGCTGTTGGCCGTCTCGTCGGGAATTCACGAGCCGCGAGAGAGGCGCCTCAAAAGAGCACGAGGAAGAACGTGGAAGAATGAGAAGATTCCGCGAAGTACATTATGGTACAGCCGGAGTCTGTTGGTCGGTCTCTTACGTAACGAGCTCTGATTAGCCGTACCAGTCGGCGAGACGTACGTACAGGTTATTTAGCGGCTCGGTTAGCCCGGCGGCATAAATATAACGGGAAATTCGCACCACACTCAGACGTTGCATAAATTGAGTGGCAAAAATATGGAAGTCGAAGAGAAGGGAAAAACGAATTTTAACAAAGATTTTATGTCGGTTAAACTGCATTTGCTTTATTTATATATTTTTTATTTGCTATATTTCACTTAATTCGCACGGAACAATCGACAATTTTTGTTATTTTTGGTATTTCGTCTAATTCGTCGCGTCTTCGAATGTAACTGCCAACGGCGAGGACGACCGATCGATCGCCACTTCATCTCATTGCCGAGCAGGTACAATACAGCGGAATCTCGAGACTCGCGACCTACTGCCGGGTGATCGAGAGCTGACAGAAGTGGCGGCTCGTGTCTCACCCGACACCGAAGTCCACTCGGCGCTGTCGTCGCCGCCGACGGGAGAATTCAGCGCGCCCAGCGCCGGGCGGCAGCGACACCGGCGACGGGGGAACTAAACGAGCTGGACTGTGAAACGCGCTTAGGCTGATCGAATACGCGCTAGCGACCCTGCAACCGACTGCGCGCCGACTGATAAGACGCGACGTGTACACTGCGCCCGCGTCGCGGTGCACGTGGCAACAGTGCAACAGCTGCACGTTTCCGAGTCCCATTGTATAATTATTATCAGTCGAGGCGTCATATCCGTCGTCGCCCACTGGTTCATTGTCGTACAGTCATCCGCGATGCAATATAATTGAATTGTCACGTCTGTGAGAAATGAAAACAGCGTGAAGCAGTTTCCGAAAAATTCAGGAAAAAAAAAATCATAAAACAAAAATTAAAAAAAATCTCCAACCTCGTGTAATATTGTATCAGCTTGAGACTCATTTATTTAATTAGCAGGAGACCGATTGAAAAAATAATTGTGATAAAAATATCATAATTATCCTTATACGAATTATCACAACAGGACGTGTGATTTGAATTTTTTGGGTAACGAAATGTTAATTCCAAACAATCCGTGACGCAATCGGCTGAGCCGAGGTCGAGCTCGCATTACGATTAGCCGGCGTGTGCGGTCAACAACGTGCGAGGCGTACACGTAGAGTGCAGCTGCAGCTCGCGTAACAGCAGCGCATACGTCAGACACGCGCGCGTATGCGGCTGACGTAGAACACGCGCGGCCGTCGTTCCGGCCGTCGGGTCCAGCGGGCGCGTTATCGGGTCAATTGAGTTTGGGATGATCTGATTACACATTTTATTGCACGAACCCGGAGTGGCGCCGTCGTCGCTCTCGCTAATACTCACGACTCGCTAACTACGCGGGCTTAACTCGACTCTGTTGCGGCAACGCAACGTAAAAAATAAAATAAAAAATAAAAAAAACGTGAGAATGAAAATTACAACGAACTCGCCGTCAGTCTGTTGAGCTCGCGCGCGTTGACTCGGTAATAACACCTACGAGGCGGATTTCTCGGCCACCCACAACAACCTGCGGAAAACCTTCCCGACATGGGCGGAGGTGGCATGGGAGGTGGCAGAGCTCGAGCTCTCGAGACGAGACAGAGAGAGAAAGAGAGAGGGACACGTAATGCGACGCAGCCCGAGAGTTCGTGGGCTCTCGCCGCGCGAGGCTTTGTCTGCCGCGGCGGTTCTCTCTATGGCCCTGTTACGTAGGTACGCGACGCGTCCGACGACGCACAGGGCTTTTCGTTTTCCATAGACTTGCGCAACGTTGCGACACACTTTTTTCCTCCCCCCTCGCCGCACCCCTCTCCCCGGTACTCCTGCACTCTCACTACAGTGCGGAATGGACTATGCGAGATAATTCAAGCGCCTTAGGATTATCACTTTCCTGAGGCATTTTTCTTTTTTCCATCGTCCTGAAAAAAAATTATATTCAACATTTTTTTCAACATTTACTAAGCACTAAATACAGGTTTTTTTACGATGGTAAAGGAGACGACACAAAAAATATAGGAGCCGGTTAGGGGCAGCCAGGAGCCCTTTATTCGTGTCTACGTCCCTGCGGGGTCTTTAATGGCGGTAGCGCGTGCTGGGAATCGCTGTACGAGGGTGAAGGTGGGTACGACACGGAGAAGGATGGAGAAGGATGGAGAAGGATGTGTTGCAGAGGCTGAAGGGAGGAGGGGAGGGGGGGGGGGGGGGGGGGGGCTCGGCGCGATGGATGGAAAATCGGAGTAAACGGAAAGAGCCTCGGACGTTTCTTTTCTTCTCGGGAAAGGTCTCGGGGAAACTCGCGCGCGCCACCGACGCGCACGTCGTTCCGCCGCCGCCGCCAATCACCGCCAGCTAACCACGCGCAGCGCACCCTGGTGCACACGACGAGGCGTGCGGTGAATGAAGAGAGGCTGACGATGCTGCTTGATGCCTGACGCGAGAGCGAGAGAGTGAGGAAGGGCGGAGGTGAGGGGGGGGGGGGGGGGGGGAGCGCTACTCGCTTCGCCATTCACGTATAACCGTGTTAAGGGAATTGTGACAGGCAGCAGGTATACCGCACATTGCGCTTCCCCGCATCTCGCACAGTGTGAACGATGTGCGCGTCGCCTTTGCGACAAAAGCCAACGAGAAGGAAATACATAGAGACGAGAGTTTCATTGTACCGAAGGTTCGAAAGATTGTACATTTTTCTGAAAAGGTGCAACAATGTTTTTGTCAGTTGGATACCGCTTGTGAATTGGACCATTCGAGGGACGTTGGGGGATTAGGACGCACTGAACGTAGCGCAAAATAGACGTGGAAATTTTGACATTGAAAAAGATTGTCTGAAAAAAATATTTCTTTTTACACTGTATTTTTCAAAGTGGAGGAAATTTTTTTTTCTAGGATGTGAGCGACTCAGAGTCCTGGAAACTTTAAGTCCTGATAATTAACAGACTTCATCGCAATTTCTCCGACCGCCGCGCGAAAATAGAAAGCCCAACGTTTATCGTACCAACTCGTAATAATAAAATCAACGAAATACGCGTCTCGGTGCATTGATGTCCTCACCTTCGTGTCGGATGGAAAGTGACGCTTAAGATCGCGGTAAAAAATTGGTACACGGGAAGAGTAAATCATATTTGGAGTTCACAGTTGTACGTGCGAGAGATGTTTTAGAAAGGACGAGTGGTAATTGCAGCCGGCGAGTGCACGGAGAGAAGGGTCTGATAAATTTTACCATATATCTAGTAAAAAGTACCATTATTTTCTGGCACAGGGGAGTCACGACGCCATCTATCAAGAAGTACGAGAACTTTGAGAATTTTTACCACGAAATAGAGAATTTTTACTACGAAATATGGTAAAAATGTTCGTATATATGGTAAAAACTCTCGTAGTTCTCGTACTTAACGCTAGATGGCGGCTATGGCGGCCAATTACCAGGCGCATTGGTAATTTTTACTAGATCCATTGGTAAATTTTATCAGATCCTTCTCTCCGTGTGTATTTCAGGCTGATGCGTACCAAAGTCCGGAGAGAAATCGATAACTTCTTGCCTCTACACGTAAATATTATGTATATATATGTATACATATATAGATATATACGCGACGCATTTTAAAGACTAAATTTTATAAAACAGAAAGCGCCTGGGGAACTTTCTTCCGTTGGAGGTCTCGACCCGTGACACTGGCAGAGTCATTCGGCCGAGTGTACAGAGTCCGGGCGGTGTTGTGTGTGGCACAAAGCCGCGGGGTAGGGGAGGGGGGAGTCGACGGTTCGAGACGACGAGGCGAGACGAAGAGGGAGTTGGACAACTGGCGGAAATGAACGAGTGAGAGAGAAAAAGAGAGGCGAATGGTTCGCCCGGCAGTTTCGCTCAGAGTCGGAAAAACAGACAGAACGTCTGGATTAACAGTGCGAGCACGAGTTCAACTCGGAAAAGCGAGAAGCTATACCGGCGGCGATGCGAAGGAGAGGGAAGGAGGACGAGAGGGAAGGGTAAGGGAATAAACTTGGCTGCAGCTACAAAGTTTTAATTTCTCGTTACGATTGTGTCGCTTTATACGGATCCGGCGGTTGAAGCGCTGCCGAAAGGGACGTAAAATTACGACACCAGCTTCCCACTCGTAGAAAGAACGGACCAAGCGGCTACTGTGTAGGTGGATAGGTTACGTTTATGCTTGCGACACATCGAAAGGGCTTTCAATTAGCACTCGGCTCTCTCTCTCTCTCTCGGCGCTTGATATCTTCTTCCTGTTGGCTAATATCCACCGCAGGGTTACGAAGAATTTCGCCTTGTGACACAATGTGACACGTGACAAATATTCTGAATTTTTCTACACCATATATAATTTTTACTTATCATTTCTAAATCTTGATAGTTTCGAAATCAAAACTAGACATTAGAAGGTAAAATGTCAACCTAAGAAATTACAGATTAGATAATAATAAGAATAACAGTTTGAGCGTAAAAAAAATATTCATCGAATCCAACGTCTCAAAGCGAAGCCGCCGCATCAGTGAATAAAATCCCTGAATTCCCTTCGGCATGAATCCGAGGAGACCTAAAAAAATGTATCACAAAGTATACAAGGAGTCTGTTGATACTCCGCGCGCGACGTCGCTCGTCGCGCGGGGGGCATCGAGGTCGCGTGCCAAGTGCGCCGAACAGGAATGCAAAAGTCTCTGTCTCTTTCTTGCTCTCTGTCTTGAAAATCCAGACTCAAAACTGGCTTTCCGTGCCGGGTACCGGCGAGGCCTCTGTACTCTCGCGCCTCCGCCGCGCGAGAGCAACGACGGGGAAACGACCTTGCCGGTAATTGTGCAACGTCCACCGGGAGTGACCTAGTGGCGAGTACCGCGCGCGTCGCGTGTACCATTCACCGATCGTCGTATATATGTCTATATATATATCGTATGTACATAAGGCAACTGAACGCGAGGCTGCAGCGGGGATCGAAGCTCGACGAGATGCCCGACTAAGAGTAAATCTCGGGATTCCGCCGTAGCGACGTCGGTGTGTGTGTGTCGCGCTTTGTACATACGTGAATCGTGATCTTTTAACATATATGTCGCGTGTTGTGCCTCTCGGCCTCCGGATATTCGCGTGACTTTACTTATGTAAAATCGATAGAGCAACGTCGAGCATTTTCCTCTCCGCCATTTGTCACTGCATATGTGAATATTTATATATACTATTAAATATGTGTATTTTTACATGGTATGTATATATATACAGATGTATGTATATATTTATGCATAAAGCCATTTCTAATATGCCAGGATATCGTGGGCAATGCAGAGAGACACGTACAATAATATTCAACCTGAATTGTCGGTGTGAGACGCCGAGTTTTATATACGACTCGCGACAGTGGAGCAGCAGGTACATAGATGGATAACTGTAACATGCTCGGAATAGTTTCGCAAGACAGACACAGTCACGAACTCTCGGCGCACGCGCGCAAGCACTATGTCGATCGCTCTATATATATATCGCCCGGTAATAATTAGCGGATCGGGCTTAATATCCACCTCGGGCTCCGGGTCGCGCGCCGACTAACTTCATCGGCGAAATTTCATTAGCGGGACAATTTAATCGCGAGCGTCTTACCCGCGGCGTGACCGATATTTCCGCCGTCCGTTATAACCCGCAGGTCGACATCCATTACATTTTTGGAGAGTTCGCCCTGAGATTCGCGAGGTCGATTGAGGCTCTGAAATATTCGGTTCAAACTGTTAAAGTCGATCGTCGAACCGTTTTTGTGGTATCAAGTTGGGTACTTTAAATATATAAAATAAATAAATACATACTAAATATCACGATGAATAATCAGACCAGTACAAACGTCCGTTTTAATCGATACGAGTATAATCATAAGTTGGAAACCCAATCGACAAATTGTACAATAGCAGTCGAAGTGAATTATCAATACAGCTAAATAATTCGAACGTCTGCAGTATAAACTTGTGCATAGGCCGAGCGAAACGCGGGGTCATTGAACCTACGACCGCGCGGTGTAAACAAGGAAGTTGACGAGGAAAGGGAAGCTCGGTGAAACAGAAGCGGCTCGTACTGTCCCTTTCGATATTATCTCTCACGGACGCAGGGAAACGGGGAGGAAAACTCGCTACGAATTTCCCAGCAATTACGTTTCGCCGGGTAAACCTCGCGCCGTCCCTGTCCTCGAGCTGCGTCCGCGTGACTCGCGGAGTCACGCGGATTGTATTATGCAGGCGACGACCGCGCGCACGGGAAAAGACGACGGGAGTGCGACGCGACATTATATGCTAAGTGCGAGCAATTAAGTATCGCGCTCGGCGCTTATTTCGCATTTCCCACGAAATTATACGCACAACGCGTAATACGCGGCGAGAGAAATGAGACGTGTGCACTCACTTCGCGCACCGTTCGCGGTTAGTGTACATTTTAATCGCGCGTCGTATCAACGTCCCTTTTGCGCGTTCGGGACGGAACCGCCTCCGGAAATTTGTCACCGGTTAATTCGATCCCTCCGGCCGAACGAGAATGACTCGTGACGCTTCATCTGTATCACGTTGACTTTACCTTATTAGTGCGAGTATGAATTTCGGGGACTCACCTGAAACAGAGAAAACGTACATTTTATTAGTAAAGCGAAATGACGTGAACTTCAATTGAGGAAGAAAATTAAATTATCGAACAAATTGGACAGACGGAAAGTGACGGACGAAATTATAACACGTAACTTGGGGTCAGCAAATTTCCATAATTTGATGCGCAGTGACGAACAGAATTTCCTGACTCCTATAATAAACGATCGTTTGTCACTTCACAATTTTTCGTTTATCCAATTTGTTGTACACATTTTTTTTCGCGAGAATAATTCGATTTTATTATCCTATCCATCCAATGTTTTTTTTTTGTTTTTCAATAGCAAAAGGCATATCGACGCACACCAAAGCTGTAATTAGGTCCCCTCCAAAAATCGCATTCGTCACTCCAACGATAAAATTCACATTTCCTAACATCCGCAACGGCGATAACGTCCGCACCGCGATAATTGGCGGAAGATCCGTAAAAACGTCAGATAGCCATTACCAGATCATTCGATCGCGATTGCGATAGCGAACTCGTCGCCGATTGTCACGAGTGCGTCGATCAGCCTAGTCTCGGGTGATTCGACGTTTTCACGCGAGTCGCGCGGCGACTGATAACGGAAAAATCCCGTGGCGACGTCACACCTGCCTACCTGTAATTATTTTTCGGGCATAGAATCCGCACGATGAACATTTTTGGTCCAAATCATCGGCAATCTCGTGTTTATAAGTAAAAAACGCGACGTGATATATCTATATCTCGATTTATATATATTTTTTATTTTGGCGCGAGACTCGACAACGCCGATGACGACAACACACGCACTATCGAAGCTGAAACGAGGCACCGACGATCGCTCGCGAAACGACGATATCGATCTTACGTATATTTTCGCCAGTCGAGGAGAGAGAGAGCGAGGCGGCTTCTTCGCGATTACAAATTAGCGAGTGTCGCGCGAGTCTTATCTTATCTTTCAGCGCTAGTGCTCGTCGTCGTCGTCGCGAGTGCGATAAGAACCGCGCGCGCGCCGACTAAGGCGCGAAAAGTAGGAGGCGTCGATGCGGCCCGAACGTCGGGACGAGGAGGCGGAGGAAAAATGATAAGAGCTTCATTGACCAGCGAAATATTTTCCGGACGAAGGCCCAAATCATTTTCGAAATTCAGGACGAAATTCAGTGAAACGAAACACGGCGATAACGAAATATTGTTACCACAAATTATTCCGAATCTGTATATTGTTATTCATGTTCCCGAGTGCATTTTTTAATTTTTTCTGAACAAGGGTCATTTTTGTTATCACGTTCGACGATCACGACGAAAGTAAAGAAAAAAAAATCGGTTGTAAAATATTTCCACGATTTGACCACCGCGAGACGTGTCTGATTCGTCCTGCGTTCGAAGTGAAAAAGTTCCAAGACCTCTACGATTCTCGTTTCTTCGTATCCCCCCTCCTCCTGCCGACGTAAAATCTCCCCGGAGACGACTGCGACTCGGGCACGTCGCTCGTCCTGCGCCGCACACAAAAGCCTAGGTCCGGGATTCAGGGTGTTTGCATATCCTCAACGACTCGGCGACTGGATAAAAAAGAGGGGGGCCGGGGGGATTTTCGACGAGTGGATCACGGGCGACGAATAAAAGGAGCTCGAATAATAAAAAAATGTAAAAAAAAAAACGAAGTAGCAGCGAACTTCGCGAAACGAGTTCGGATGACCCCGTGGCCTGTTTAAAACGGAGCTGCTTTTGCCTACTCGTTGTCGTTGTTATTATTTTTTCTCTCCACTCTCTTTCCTCGGCTCCGTGGAAATCGATTTTTAAACGTGTTTCGGCCGGACTTCGGCGCGAGACGAAATCATTGGCGTAGCGATAAAAAAATGAGAAGAAAAAATTCGCGCACCCTTGACCGAAGTGAAAAATTGTCGAGAAAAAAAATCGTGTAATTTATCGCGGCGCTCGTCGCGTCGCTGAGCTCGGAGCTTGGATCTCGGATCTCGGTCGAATGCAATCACGCCGGTTCGCTCGGTGCGCGTGGATATCCGATACGAAATTACGCCTCTCGCGTTGGGGCGATATACACCGCCCACCGCATTTTCCGCGAAACTTCTCCTCGTCCTCTTCCCCCTCCCCGCCGCCCTCCTCCTCCTCCTGCCGCAACTCCCACAGCAGCGTGAATAGATAATTTCATCGCTATCGGATTAATTTTACAACCACTTCCCCGGTCCCGGGCGCAGCTCTCACTTTTCACTCAATATCGCCGCCGCTCGGGGGCCGCGAATATATCGACTTCCGCCTGGAAAATCTCCGGGTCGACTCTGCTGTATCCGTCGCTGTGTTCACAAGAATGCGGATACCGTGGATTTCGAACAGCGGATGAAAAATAAATTGAAAAAGAACGCGCTGCCGTTGATAAACCGATAGTTAACCGGAAGTTGGTCATCGAGCTCGAGCCACGAGTTTTAATAACCCGACAGTATTCTGCACCGAGCAACGGAAACTGCGAACTTCCGATTATCGCGGACGCGCGTGAATTATTTATTTTTTACGCACGAATTTAATGATATCCAGGAACTTTGCTCATTTGCTCGTCCGGTCGTCGATTCAGAGTCGCGAGAGACGTTTTCGAAAAATGCTCATCGAAAAAAGAACTAAGTCAGAGCGATGCCCGAGATTAAACCAGCGTCCGGAGTCCTTTGAGCCCCAATCGGCAATTTCGATTTTCGATGAGGACAAATCGTGGTTTTCTCCGGGTTTGTGAGGTTCCCGCCGCTTCGCGTGAATCGGGGCCAATTTCGTTGCATCAAACGCGCATTTGGTGCGTGCGGTGGGCGATACGTCGATGTTTGCGGGGGTTTCGCCGCGAGAACTCGACGTTAAGGTCGTAAAACCTTCGGCGATCAATAATAACCTCGTGCCGACGGCGTCGAGGCGGTGGGTGCCAGAGTGTTCTCTCTCTCTGTTTCGCACAGAGAAAGCGAGAGCTAGAGAGAGAGAGAGCTAGGGAGAAAAAGCGACAGCTAGAGAGAGAGAGAGATACAGTGCGAGGTGGAGAGGAGCGCCCCACTCACCCCGAGTCGTGTGTATACGAACTGTGGGGCGAAAGAGAAAGAGAGAAAAGAGAAAGAGAACGAGAGAGAGAGAAAAGAGGGGGGGGGGGGGGGCAGGACAGAACAGGGAGAAGGGAGAGAGACAGAAGGCGAGAAGAGGGCTGCGGCTGCTGTTGCTCCGCTCCTCGCTCTGCTGCGTTTACGCACCCTCGAAACCCAATGTGTACTATATACCATACTGCAATATATATAATCTATAGTATCCCAATGGCATAGTACTACACACTTTAGTATACCGAACCACTCGCGCGCGTCCTACGAAGAACGTGTACTACACTATAGGACACCATAGGACGCTATGTAACACAGCACTGCTACCGAAGGGGTCCGCGCGACCGGCGGATGACGTTATTTCCCCGCGCGACGTTATCTGCCAGCGCCAGAAGCATCAACGTTTTGCCAATTTCTCATCAGGACCAAATTTGCCGACCGGGTATTGCGCGATCGCCATTTACCGCACGAGATACATTACAACGCGCCCTCCGGCTGCGTCCAGGCAGCTCGAAATTACGACAAAGATTTTTTATTCCGTTGTGGAATTGACGTGGCGTTAAATCGCGAGACGTTTCGCCGACGATTTTGGAGACGCGGGTTGGCCGTCATTTCGAGTGGACATTTATATTTTTTATTCCGTAAATTCGAAATTCGTTTTCGTATATTTAGATGCGTTTAGTTTCGGCTTTTTGTTATTATCGTCCTTTTCTCTGCTCGTGTTTGGAAATCAAAGATTATTTATTTACGTAGTTATAATTTCTTTGATTAATTTTTCGTAACACAAGGTATAAAGTTGCAGTTTAGACACGGAACGATGACTTTCGACAGTACATCTGGGTTAAATTCCTTTTTTTTTTTTTGCTTTCAACTTTTTTTCGAATAATTGAGTTTTCTCGAGTTGCGTTTGGTACGAGAGAACTTTGGACTGGCGGCGGGAGAACGAACTTTTACCTGCTCCGCTCTGGATCTCGCGCGGCGACGCGAGAAGTTTCTTTCCGTCCGTGAAATCCGCAGCAGAACAGGCGCGCGCGCGCGCGTGCTACGCGATTCGGAAGCTCGCGAGAGCTAAGCTCGAGCTTGACTGACGGGAGACGAGAGGCGGAGATGCGGCAGAGCATCGCATCTCCGACAACATTTATCGCACTCGTCGGGAGTGCAACGCGCATCGCGCAGCGTATTCGAAGCGGAGAAACGAAAATGGTCGGAGTTGCGCGACGATAGTGGGGCAACTCTCCGATTATGGTCAAAACACGGATTGGCAATGAGTCGCCGTCGCTGCTGCTGCTGCTGCTGCTGCTGCTGCTGTTGCTGCTGCTGCGGTCGCCGATCGTAACAAGCACGCGCGTAATGACGTCAGAGTTGGGAACGTGTTCTCGCTTCGGGCATACGACACGAGAGCTCGGCACGATCACGTGGGAGGCGGGAATCCAGATGGACCTGCGGCGACGGTGGAGGAAACTGGTCAAAGTCAAAACTAAAATGTTGGCTTGCGTCCACCGCGCGGCGGGTCGTCTCATTGCCGGAAAACAGGAGGGGAAACGTCTCCCGGGAAATTCCACGCCCGAATGTTCGTGAAATTGGTTTCGCGTGACTGAAAATGAGCGTCGCGCGGATGTCGCGGGAGTTTGGGCACGGCGCCGGACCACCCGAGGTGCTCGCCGGGATCGTCGGGACACTTTGCGACAGTTCGAACGGATTCGTTTTCGGGAATCGGGGACAATGCGAAATTTGAGATATTCTCAGACTTCAAGAGAAAAACGCTTTGGAAAATTTATTTTCACAGACGAAAGTTCAGATATAAAAAAAAAATTAATTCTCCGTAAAAACAATTATTTATTTCGCTCGCTACAAACGCACGCAACTCGTTAGAATTATGACGTTTTTCCCTTCCATTTGTTTCACGAAAAACTTTGCGCTTTCCTCCGGACTGAAAGCTCCAACGCAGGATTTAATTCCAAGAGCGCGTCCAGCAACCCTACACCGACCTCTCCGTGTCTCGCTCTCTCTCATTGTACCAAGTTCGAAGGTTCCAGCGAGTCGGAGCTCGCGGTAATGAGTATAAATTGTACCGGGAAGGCGAGAGTGGAATAAGTTATGCGGTGGCCGCCGCGAGTTCGCGATTAAATTTCCTCTCCACGATATCTGCTATTTATTCCACATCACGATCCGTGTACCGGAGTAAAATTTGTTGGGGTGAACGTGGAGAACAAAGAGGCGCGGAACAAAATGTCTGTCCAGGGTCGTATGGCAGGAAGAGTCTGCCCTCCCCCTCCCTCCCCCACTCCCACCCCTGGGACGATATGGGGGGAGGGGTGCAGGTTGAACGCCTTTAACGACTTCGTCGAGGATATAATTGCTCGGCGCAGCGACAAAAGAAGAGTCATAGAGCCAGCGTCACCCTGAAAGCAAGACTCATCGGTGTGCGGGGACCAATTACTCCCCCTCCCCCCCCCGGCCCCGCACGCGTCACGGAATTCTAACACGTGACCAGTTGAGTTCTGCCGCAGCCGCGCGACGTGTCAGCCAGACAGTCATCAGACAACCAGATATCCAGCCAGCCGGAAAGGGATCGCACTTTCGTCTCGTCTTTCGGTGTTTTTCGCGTTTATTTAGTTTCTGCACACGGAGAAAATTTTTCACGTTAATAGGACAACTCAACACACGTCACTGCAACAAATTTTGTATGTCAACACAGTGACGACAAACGCTTCAGTGATGGTAGCAAAAAAATATTTGTTACGCTTTATTTGTTAGAGCAACAAACAACATTTGCCACAATAACACTTGCAGATTAGCTGTGGTAACAAATCAAATCATGTTTTTTCAGCAAATTTTTTGCTGAATTAACTATTCGTATTTTGTGCAGTTCACCGTCGTCCCGTTCGCTCGTGTTCGCAGCTTCCGCCGAGGTCGCGACGTCGAAGGCGGCCGGATGAATCATTCGACGAAAATTAGTCGACATCCGCGTGTGCGGGCTTAGCGCGACTTACGACTCGAAAGCTCAAACCGTATATAAGACGGAGCGATGGCTGAGCTTCGGGGCATTGTCGCGGGGCTGCTGCAACGCATTTCGGTGTGAGGGGCTCAACACTGCGAACGTTCGACGACGACGATCGACAGGGGCGAAACGCTGGTGCTGCGTGGTATCGAGGGTGTTTCGCCGCCGAGTTGCAGGGGTGCAGCCCCGGGGAAACACCGCGCCTGAAAATGATTCAACCGGAGCAGCCCGCACGTCGAACGGAGCGGCAAACGCGCGGCCGTTCAGGCGCGTTGCACCCGCCGTTCGCACTCGAAAAATCGATAACTTTCGCTTTCGTACATTTCCGCTCTACCCCCTCCCCCTCCGCCGCGTTGTGAGACTTCGTTGCCACGATCGTAAATAAATGGAATTCCGGGACGAGACAAGTGCGTTACTCTGACTGCATGTGACGTAACTGGAAATTGCTGTTTATTTTTGGTCCACGAAACAGCATCAACAGTTACGATGATCAATTTTTCCAAATGTTAATCAGTAGAAACTGTAGGGAATCAGAGATAACTAGATATCATTTATATCCTCATTTGTGGAATAAGAATAAAGATAATACTAATTGGAAAAAAATAAAACAAATCAATCGAGACTCTCGTTGAAATTCTTCTACTCCAAATCCCTCTTAGCGTAATGCGATGCCGCGGCCGAGGGAGGATGATTTCCATCGGGGACGCTGAGCCCCGAGCGACTAACGAGCTTCATTGTGTCAGACGGGAAATCGTCGAGCGGACGACGGACCAGACCGGAGAACGCGGACGACGACGATGACGACTACGACGACGACGGCGCAACTCGAGTCACGATAACCGGCGAGATCGCGAGTCGGACGTGCCGTTCGACATTTCTCGCGGGTTTAGAATACACGAGGCAGATAGACGCGTCGGGCGGGGGAGCAGAGCAGCAGGACGAGGTCGGAGGCGAACGGCCATATCGGCCGAGGGACGCGAGGGCGATGTCGAGGGGATTCGAGCAAGGGTGACGATGCAACTATATATCTTTTCCCCCTCCCACTCCCCTCTACAACCCCTCCCCCAATCCCTCGCACTCGTACTCGGGGCATTACAGTCTCTCCACGGACTTTCCCCGCAATCAATAGTGCGTTGATTCTGGAGCTGCAAAATGACGGTCATTTGACGAGTGTCTATTTTTCTCGGGGCATTTTCACCAAAATCCCAGCACGACCGTTGTGCGACGACTCTAAATCGGTGAAAATTCCGTCACACGTATAAATGTTTCTATAGCGATGCAAAAAGTGTGTCGTCTATTTTTGTATATACGGAGCACGGAATTATTTCCGTGTAGGTCACCCGCATCGCCAGGAGTCTCCTCGTTCCGTCCTGGAATCGATAGCCGCGTGTTTATCGTGTGGCTCTCGACGTCGCGGCGACTCCAGTTGCGGATTCGCGCCTCTTGGACCGAAGCCCAACGAAGCGGCGGCCGAGGAAAGAGCCGCCAATTATTCGAGGCGCGAGCGAGCGCGACGACTCGCGACTCTGTTTGTGTATACGAGTCGATCCACCCGCCCCCACTGTCTCCGCCTCTGTCGTTGGCCTCTTTGCGCCACGGTTAAGCGAGTATCAGCAGCGTCGAGCCAAGGCCGCGTAACGAGCCCGCGATTCGTCCGGCTCATCTGACCCGTGCGCCGCGTTCCGGTACGCGGCGCCCGCAGGCGATGGTAAATTAACCGGCGAGCCGCGGCGGCGGCGGCTCCAGGCGCCACCGGGACACCTGAATCACCTGGCAGACGTCCAACCTGGTCAGCGAAATCGACCAAAGGGCTGCAACGTTTCCCCGAGTCTACAGTTGTTACGCCTAATTATGCCGATCCTCGCGCCAGTTTTTTTTGCGACGTTTTTGTTTTTAATTTTTGGAATTTTTCCACGTAACTTTTATCCCGCGGAATTGATGTGCCAATCAAACGATTTTTTTTTAATCTAAAAGCGTTAATGACGTTACTTTTACCAGGTAAAACGTTGGCTTTGATGTCGGAAAGTTTCATGTTAATTTCTCATCATCAACGTTAATGCCAGACGGTCAATATCCCGGGACAGCACCGAGCGTTTCTTTACCCCGGAAAAACAGCAGCTCGACAAATATTTCAATGCAATCTCCGCGATTAATTTCCGCGAATAAACATCTGCATTTAATCCCAAGAATTCCACTTAAAATAATTTCAACGAGAAAAATCCCATTGGCGCCGACGAACCGGGTAAATCCCCCGACTGATTTCCAAGTAAAACCTTTTTCTCGTCCATAAAAAAAAATTAATAGAACCTGAAAACAAAACGCGAAGATTAAAAAAGAAAGCACCCACAAAAATCGAAAAAAAAAAAATGTTTCGTAGAAATGCCGACGGATTCGCGGTAGGAGTCGGCGACGGCAAGTGACGGCTACACACACGCGGCTCACGGACGCGGAAATTGCCCGGCGTTGACCGCCTCGGACGTCGCTCGAGCGTTTCGTGGGCCCGCGTCTCGTGCACGTCAAAACTGGCTCTGCTCCTCGTCCGCCTCGGTCGCTGTGTGTAGGTTTGTGTATCAGTGTACCCAACGACGTCGGCGACGGCAGCCGTGGGGAGCCAGAAGGGGGAGAGGGCGAGACACACACGAGCCTTCGTGTCCCGCAGCCGCCGCAGCGCGGGACACGAAGGAAAACAGGCTCGGGAGTCTCCACGAGCATCGCGAGACTCTTTGCTCCGAGCTACCTTTGCACAGTCGACAGGGAGAACGCACGCAGCACCGAGCACGCCCTAAGCTTGGTATTGCACTCGTTCTTTTTTTCCTTTTTTTTCCCTTCCTCTCCACGTATCCTCCTTCTCACCCTCGTACCGGCCGTCGTCGTTGTTATTACGCTGACGCACTCGGCGCGGTGTGAGTATATATTGTACACACGACGACCGGTACCGAGCGAGCAGGTAGTTCAGTACACTCCTCGGTCTTGCGTGCTCGAGCGTAGGCGGTCTGCAAGATTTTACAGCGCGAGCTGTGTATCCAGTAGGCTGTGCTTAGTACGTACATTAAAATGAATCTGTGTACCTTTCTTTTTTTTTATTTTTTATTTTCGTGTCACTTTCCTCGACTATGAGGCTGTATTTCTTTGATTTTAATATTGTCGATTCGTTGTTGACTTTTGGGACGAAATTATTTGGGCGTTTGTTGTGGATGTTGACTGCAGGATGCGAAGGCGATTGATGGATGATTAATTGATAATTGGTTTGCGGGAAATCGTTGTCAGGTGCATAATTCTGAAGAATAAATTGCAGTCAACCGAGCGACGCAACGCGACTGCAAATTTTCTGTATAAATCGAATCAATGAACTCGACGCGAAAATTTGTCATGCGAAATTGAATATAATAAATTTATGCCGGAATATTTGAGTCTTCGACCAATGTCCCCCGGGATGCACGGTCGATACGCTGAATATTGTAATTATGATAAGCAATAATTATGGTTTTGATAATTAATTAATGAAATTGTTTCAGAATACCGAGTGTCAAAAATGGTTTGTCGACACCTCGGGGCAAATTGTCGGGTCGACGAAACAGTTATATCCATCGCTTTCGAACGAGATACTCGAGTATCCGAACAATCTGACCGGGTCTACCCACGCGTCGAATTCTTACGTAGTTCCCTGGCTAGCGAAGCAGTGGTTCTCAATCGCTGGATCTGCGACCTCGCGGATCCGTGGCTAAAGGAGAAAACGAAGGATTGTAATGTTTAAACTACAATATCGTTTTCGATTACGATCAATAATGAGGTATAATACTCATTAAAAATTGGGACAATTATCCGAGACTATACTATACTATATAAATTGTATAATATATTTTTTTACTTAAACGTTTAGTACTCGTCGACAATATTAAATTACATTGCGCCTTTCAAATATGCAGAGTACACGAATATGCAAAGTGTGCAAATATGTTTCGTTAGTGCGAGAGCAGATTTTAAACGTTCGATATATATTTCACATAATCTAATCAGCACCAGCAGCTAATTAATTTGAATCCCACGCGGAAATAAATCGTATCCGCGAATGTACAGAAATTATTTTTTTTTTTTTCGTCGCTATACCTGACGACTAATAAATCACGTGCTATCGGATATGATTTATTTCACTTGGAAATGCATTGCCTACAAAAGCAGAATCGGATATGGACTTTTCACAAGGTTGCTGTTATCGGATTGATTTTTCGCCGTGCGATTTTTGCGAAAATAAATGTTCGATTTCGTAAAGACTGAAAACTGTATTCGACGCCAATTTTCCGCTTATTCTGAAAAGCACAATTTTTTGCCGGTAAAAACGAAAATTCGACGAGAAAACCGCGAAAATCGATTTTTTTTACTTGAATTTCACGTCGCTCTTAATGTCCGCGTCGAAGTCACCGACGCTAGATTTAATTACGGATATCTTTTTCGTGGCGTCTTGTTCTTTACATTTTTGTCTTCTGTCTTTCAGTCCAGAGTGTCGACTGCTTTCTCGGATCGCCTTTGTTCCTTCGCGCTTCCGACCCTTCGCTTCCGCCTGTTTTCCTCCGTTCTTCAGTCACAGAGAACTTTGATACTACTCTCGCTCGCTTGCGCGCGCGCGCGCTGTGAACAAAGGACCGTCGCGGCGGAAAAGTACCGTAATAAAAAATGAAACTCCAATGGTCCTGCGGAAGCGCGCGAGGCCGCGACAAACGTGGAAAAGCTCATCTACCTGTGTGCGGGGCGACTGCGCAGTCGCGGCCAATACGGCAAAAAATCCTTTTGAGCGTAGAAAAAAAAAACGGTCCGCAAGGGACGCACTGCCCACGACGACAAAGGCGGCCGGCAGCAGCGGTTTGCTAATATTCCTCTATCGACTGCTTCTGGTCCATTTGCGAAAATCCTTCGCACGCGAAGTAACTTTTCCTCGGCGCGGACGGAAAAGCCAGGAGGAAAGGGATGAAAAAGCTGAGGCGGTGGGAGTGAAGGGGGGGAGAAGGTGGAGGGCTTGAGGGTTGTAACGGTGGGAGGAAGAATAGGCGAAGCAGACGCCGTAGCGGAGTGCTCGGTAGGCAAAGCCTCTCGCGAGGGATTATCAAAGGGGGGGCCGAGAGTGCTTGCAGCTCTCCGCGCGTATACACCGAAACGTCGCGCGCGACACTGTCGCGACTCGCGCGGTGCACAATGCGACAACGTATAGTTCGCGCGCTGCGAGACAAAAATAGCGAATCCCGCGTGTGCGCGCGTGGACAAAAGAGCATTTGGTGCGCGAATAATGTTTTTCGCTGATCCCCCGCCGCCGTCGTCTCGGAGACGCGAATGCGTGGACGAAGCTTGCTGGAAAAATGTATTTTTATTTTCCACGAGCCAAAGAAATCGTGTGAAAAAGGCTTTTCGAGCATATCGAACGCGTCGATAAAGTCGAACGACAAAATTTACGTACCAGAGAGCGCACGCCTGTTCCGACGACATTAATCTCGTCGAGTTAACCGACATTGATTACAGCCCGCGTCGACTCGACCAAACGATTCGCCACCGTCAAAATTGTCATATCGTTCGTCGTTTGCACTGACACCCCTCCCCCCCCCCTCTCACCCCCTCACGATATCACTTCGAGCGCGTTACCCCTCAAACTACTCGTCGTTTCACCGTCGTCGATCACAAACAACACCCCTCAACAGCCACGTAAAAAAAAACCTTCACGTCACGCGTAGACACGAGCTATACACAGTAGTGTATCGGGTGTACGGTACAGTCCGTGCAAAAAGTGTCGCACTAATAACCCGCGAGTATAAACAATGCACTCCCGCCCGCGCGACTCACGTGTGAGGTCCTTCTCGCTGCGAAGTCGACGCACGCACACGTCCATCCACAAATCTCTCACCCACGCCGCGTATCCTTCGTGAGTTCCGTGTGTGTATGCGCACGTGTTGTGTGTCGCGTATCGACGCGAACGTGTTTCGTCCGTGCGGTTGAAACCAGAGAGGCAGTGCGCTTGTGCGGGTGGTCGCGTCTCGTGGGCTCGGAGCTTTCGCTGGCTCCTCCACTCACCCCCTCTAACCCCTCACACTCACACTCTCTCACTCTCCGTCCGCCTCACTGTGTATATATGTATACACGACGGCACGATTCACGCATGGACCGACTAGAGTTCGTCTAGTGCGTCGCTCCCGTTGGCTCCCGATCGCTCTCTCCTTCTCTCTCCGTTCGTCTCTTCGCGCCCTCTCCGTTCGTCTCCATTGGCTCCCACTCACTCTTTCTCCTTCTACCGTTTCATGTATACGCGATTCCACGATCCATGCATAGACCGACTGGAGTCTGTCGCTCTCGTTGCCGTTCGTCTAGTGTGTCCCGCGTCGCCCCCGTTGGCTCCCAGTCACTCTCTGTCCGGCAGTATCTCCGTGTGTACGCGGCGTCACGATGTACACATGGACCGGCTGGAGTTTTCCAGTGTGTCGCTCCCGTTGCCTTCCGACCGGTGTAGGTACAGCGCATGAGGCGGTCCGGAATAGCTCGAATCGAAACGCGTCCGCACTGTCTCGGGGTGGATGCTGCGCGCGATGCACCGAGTTTCGTCCACGAGAGTCGCACGTTCGCGCGGAATGCACCGTAGATATATATACAGAATACGGGAGGCTGTGCAGGAGAGGATGATAACCCTCGGCGAGGCTGCGCGATTCTCCCGGTCGCTCGCTCGCTCGCTCGCGGGGGTGCAACGCGCGTGAATGAAAAGCGACTGTACTGTGCGCGTCTGGGAGGTTCTCGGCTGCACCGGCAGACTCGCCGGCGACGCGAACCTCGTGACGGCGGCAGCAGCGGCGGTGGAGGTGGTGGAGGTGGTGGTGGTGGTGGTGGTGGTGGTGGTGGTGGTGGTGGTGGTGGTGCGACGGCGGCGGCGCGCGTCGCGTCACGAGGGGCGGAGGGCGGAATCGTTACGAGAATACGCGCTCCGCTCGGCTAGCTACTACTACACCCCCCTCCCCCCCATCCCTTCCCGTGGTACAGTACTTACTATAGTATGTGTGTGTGCGTATATATAGGTACCTATGGATACGTATAGCGTCGATCGCTGCTGATGCTACGCGCAGGGAAGGAGCATCTGGCAATGGTTACCACAGGCAGACAGTCGGTTTAATCCACAATTCCAACCGCATTTGTTGTTTTTTATTAACGAAATACACGAAGGATCTGGCGGCAGAAGTTTTTCCAGGAAGTATCGGAAAAATTGGGTTGACATGTTTCTACCCTTAAATATGTTTGAGAATAATAATCTTATACAAATACAGTGATCGTTCTTTATTGTCTTTTTTTATTATACACTGCTGTTTATAGGAGCAGTACCAGATTTTTTTTTCATAGTGTGGCGAATAATTCCCTAATACGCACGTCCGTACATGTTGGACATTTTTTCGGAATGGCGGAATAAATCGAGGTTTACGCAGACACGAGTGTGACAATCGTCGCCAGACGGCGAGGCTTCGTGGAAGGCGTCGTTGACGACGGCTTCTGTGGTTGTGCGCCGGACGGACGTGTGTCGGTGAGATAGCGGGAGACAGAGAGGCGCCCCTGGTACATCCAGTAGCGGGAATACGCGCTCCGCGCACCCCGCCAACCCCGTCGTCGTCGTCGCCTCGAATGAGCCGCACGAATCCCCCCCCCCCCCCCCCCCCTCACCCCGCTGCCCCTCGTCGCGCGGCACGGAGGGCACGAGTCGCGACTGCGCAAGTCACGACTGTGCCGAGTCTTTGCTCCGCTTTCGGTACTTTCCTTTGTCCGGCTCCGGGAAGATGCGGCTCTCGAGATTGAACGTTTTGAAGGCTCTGCTTGTCGCCATTTACGAGAATTAGTTTTTTTTTTTTTTTCGTTTTTCATCAAAATGTGTTTAAGTAATTGATGCCAATGTTTTTTGTCAAGTTGACATTTTTTAATTTTTCTTTTATTTTTTTCCTGCACATAGCATTTTTATTTAATTTAATTTTGAACGCAATTCTAAAGACATAAAATTGCACCGTTTTTCGTATTTAATGATTTACTATAAAAGTCATCAACCCGCGTTACCTATGTTTCCGCCGATCAGAGACTTTCAACGGCGGCGACATTTGCATTCCATTGAATTGTCGGGATTGCATTATCGCTCGGCGATAAATAATAGATGAACACCGGGGGAGCATTAGCGAGTCGAGCGTTTCCTGTTGCGTGCTCCGCGCGAGCGGAGCGGTGGATCCGCGCCACCTATGCGTGTGTTGTCTATATCGAACGCGCGCGCGCGCGTTTTCTCGTTGAAATAACGGCAAATATTTACAATGCCCCCAGTGCGGATAGGATGGGCTACGAAGCGTACTAGACTGTGTATATACCTATATATACAGTATATATGAACACACAGTAACCCTTCTGGCTCGGGGGAACAAGTGGCCGCAGCGATTCCGCCGCTGCTCTGTTACTGGCCCGCGTCGGCTCAGCTCAGCCGCCGATGGGAAGGGCTCGGCCGCTTCGTGCGCCGTGACGCGAAACAAGAATCGCACGTACAACACAGCCGCCACACTTCGCCCCCCTTCGACCTATGATTTTATCTACGCACCGCGCTCGCGGTGAATAATGCGTGAAAAAAAGAAACAACATGGCTCGCGATAATTGTTTGCGTTCCGCGAAAACAGACAGAGGGAATTCGTAATAAAAAAAAAGAAAAATTTCCAATTAATCGCGGCGAGAACAAAAAATCTGGCTCACGAGGCTCTTACTTTGACTGACGTGTACCTTTCAATTAGCAGTAAATGCGTAATTGCTGGTTGCCGATGCAATGTCACACCAGAAAATGTTACGTTTAAAAAAAGAGAAAAAAAGTAACAATAACAATAATAATAATAATAATGAATAAATCGATGAAATAATTTGTTTGCGCGGTAATTGAAACACACAAATTGCGCTTCGTCGAAACAGACTCCGACGTTGCGGGGGAAATTTGCCGCGCGGTTCGCCTTCGTGCGCCAGAAATGAAAATCGATAGTTCGGTGTCGGGACGCGAGCGGCGGGCAGACGGCGGGAATAGGTGCCGGCGAAAATGTTTGTCGAGCGACGCGAGGAATGCGTGCGAAAAGCACACGAATGCGAGGAAGAGTTCGAAGTGTCGCGTAGAGCCGCGGAACGTAATACAGGAGGAGCGAGAAACGAACCGAAAGCGAAGAAGGACGCCGCGCGGCTCGCGTTTTTTCCTGTCGCGACGTCGTCGACCCTCGCTGCTGCTGCTGCTGCTGCTGCTCGATTCGGCCGCGACGGCGCTCAACACACTCCGCACGCCACTCGGGCGCCCCGCACGCTCGACGCAATTATCGTACGGGCCGAGCACGTAACCCGTGTGAAACACGCGGTCTACGGCTCGTCCGTAGGAGTCGACGGTACCGCTCGTCGTCGTCTGGCGTTCGCAGCCGACCAAAACGTTTCCACGAACGGGGAAAGAAAAAGCAACGAGAGAAAGAAAAAAAAATAAATAAAAACGTAGACGGTGAAAGGGAAGGAGAAAGGGGCGGACAGAGGAAGGGGAAGAAGCACGAGGGCCGTGCGGGAAGTTTTACAGACGGGAAGTCGTCTGCAGTACCAGAAAAATTTATTTCCCCCTCTACTCGCGGAGTTTAGACGTAGAAAAAAAAATATAAAAAGGCGAAGCTCGTTCGTACTTCCTGAGAAAACACTTTTTCTCAAGAGGGAAATGTTTCGAATCTCATCTGTTTTATTCGATTTAATTCCAAAGTAAAAAAGGTGAAACACTGATAAAACCATTTACCGCCACGACTCATGGAAAAACATTTTTAACGGCGTCGAGCGAAATTCCCCGCACGGAACGTCCCATAGGCGCACCTCGGTCGGTACAAACGGGCGCGGCGAGGCAAACGCCGGTGTTTTTGAGTTATTCCTAACACGGCAACAAACAGCAACGCACTTCGCGAGTAAAAAAAAATCGCAAACCCCCGCATCTCGAGAACTCTCGACGCGGAGTTTTCCTCAACGCGTGCTCGGTGAAGACCGGGCGCGTCTAGTACAAGTGAGCGAGACCCGCACGTTTCGTACATCGAGGCGCGTAAATTTTGCAGCAAAACGGTCGGCTTCAACGCCGTGGGATTCGAGATGTGCTCTATTTTAAAGGGAAGTAAGGACGCAACAGCAGCAGCTACACTTGCACTTTAGCACTCTCCCACGTTGTCGTTCCACGAATAGAAGTCTCTTTTTTTTCTGTCTCTCGCTCTTTCTCTTTCTCTCTGTCTCTATATTTCTATCCCTCTCCGTCCATAGCTCGTTGCTCTCGTCTACAATTTCCGTGGTGTAGTGGTACCTACGTCTCGTTAGCGTCTGACGCTCGTGAGCACTGGCATTTTTTTTATCCCCCCGGTTTTGCTCCCCTCAGGTAAAAACAGATATTTCAGAGAGCGCGACGTGTTGCGAAATTAGGGCTGGCGTCGCTCGAAGCTTCGTGTGTACGCGCGCTTTTGCGCCAGTGCGCGACGTGTGTTGTTTTGCATACTACGGATAACGCCAGTATTACAGTAGTCTGCCGCTGCTGCTGCTGCTGCTGCTGCTCCTGTTCGAGCCGCCGATCGATAGAGGCAAACGCCACTCTGGTAAACGTCGAGTGCACTCAGCAAAAACTACAACAAACAACACGCGAGCTTCGCGGATGGCAGTAGCGCGGTTGAACATTTTTTAGAAATGCGAGCAACAATATCGTTTGAGAAAAAAAAAAACATTTTTACAGGTTTGCAAAGTAGCATCGCGGTCTTCGTTGCTGCTTCGCGCACCTGTAGCGGCGGTTGATTCACCTCAATTTTAATCGAGAGGCAGGAATGCGCTTGAAGAAAAATTCTTTCGGAAAACACTCGAAAATACGAACATTGTAATTTTTTGCCATTGAGGGAAATAAAGTCTAGTTTGCATACGAAGTTTTCATACGCGATTCACGTAACGACTGCGTACAAAGTATGGAAAGAGCTCGGAGGGAACGTGGAAAATTCTACGCGGTAGATTTTTTCATTATTTTCCATTCTTTTTTACAAAGTCCGCCCGCAAGCTGTAATCTCGGATAGTCAGGACCTTCGTAAATTTCCTCTTTCGCCTTCTGTCGACTATGTCATAATTACCATGATAATAATAATAACGATAATAATGAGAGGGCAATTTGCCGGCGGCATCGTGGCGCCGCGACGAGTCCTATAGGCGTTGAACGTCGTTAGTTATTGGAAGTCTTTGTGCATCGGAAACGTTAGAAAAGTGGTACTGTCGATAAACAGCATTTTGGAGGCGTCAAAGTTAAGTAGCTAATTACAGTAGGTCGTTTTCTGTTAATAAAGCGCAAATTAAATGAGGAAACGGATAAAGCGAAATATCAAATTATTATTTAACGAAATATCTGCTATTTCTATACATTGAGCAGAAATGTATAATTCGCTTGACTGTGTTTGACTTCGCTCAGGTGCGAATCACCTTTTCGTAATTAACCCCTAACGATGCGCAATTAATTATGTGTTTCTGAACACTGAATAGAAATGTACGAACGCTTTTAACTACGACTTATTTCGGCTTGGTCCTTTTGGTAATGGAGCCGCAACGATAAATTATTGAGTAGTCATTTCTACAGAAAAATCGACTGTAATTCGAAAATCTCGTGAATACTTCTCAGCGTATTTCATTTTTATAAAAAAAAGTCTCTTTCTTACTCTCAATTTTTTTCCGCAAAGAATAAAGTTTCTTGTATGAGAAAGCAAAACAGTTTATCCGCTTCTTTCAACTTCAATTTTGCGAATTCCGCCCGAGCGACGGGATTCCATTTCCATGACAAATATTAAAGAAAATCCCCGGTTGAAACTGATGTCCAAAACGAGAAGTTGAGGGAGAAGGGCACGAGTTTTGCCAGGAGTTTGAAGCGGGAGAGGAATTAGGGTCATGATGAGGCCGTTTCATTAAACCGGGAAAATCATCCGGACGCGCTGCTTCTTATCTCCATCTCTTGCCGCCGTTTCGTCCAAACGACGACGACGAAGAGGCGGTTTATCGTTCGTCGAGAGCATCGCGAAGGCTTTGAGACGTTTCACGAGACTCGGAGGGAGAAGCGCGCACGACGGGCGCACCGCGAGTTTGAGATTCGCTCAAGAGAGCAACGGGGCTTGGAAAAGGAGTTGGGGGAGGGGGAAGGGGTTGGAGAGGGGGGGGGGGGGGAAGCAAGAGTTCAGCGCGTTAAACTGAAAAGTCGCCAACGTAAATAGCGAGTAGTTGGCGCAGCCTCCCATCTACTTCGCTGCTTTCGCACTTTCCTCCTCCCTTCCTCTCCCCCCCCCCCCCCCCCCCCCCCCCGCGCCACTCTCATGTCGACGCGCTTACTTACGGCCCCCGAGGAACGATGCACTTCAGTGGCTACTCAAATATCTTCATGAAAAATATATATACACACCGCTCTGTATTCTCAGATCCGTGAACCGAAAGCTCCGAACTTCACCTGACGTATCCGTGGATTTGGATTACGGCCCGAAACTCCGGGAATCCAATTTCACTCGGCGGTTCTAATTTCATTGTGCACTCCGGTTGCCTCCCGCTATCTCGCCAGAGTGCCGCATTTGTATTCGTGTTTTACTTTCTTCTCGTGAAAATTCGATATTCCGTGGCAATTCAAATTTTACGCAAGTTTGTATTTCGATGTTTGTAAACTTGTTTAAAAAAAAATAACGTTTTTTCATGAAAATATAAAGGTGAGTGTTGCAAGTTCATATTTTTTCAGTTTTATTCGCAGCCTTTGAAACTCGTCGCGACGTTAATTGAGCGTCGCACACTTTCTGACCCCGTAAATTCGAATCTAAATCTCCGCGTTCGACGCAAATTGTCGTAAATTCTCTTTATCGTATGTCGCCCGCCTCGGGATTCACCAAAGCTCGAATATTCTAGAGAGCGAGAGAAAGAGAGAGGGAGACAGAAAGCAGCAGTCCGGGTTATTTGTTTTATTCATATTTCGAGCGACCTCGAAGCGAGCGTCCGTGGGGTCTCCCGCGTCTAACTTTAGCCCGACGACGACGACGACGACAAGTATCGCTCAAGCTTCGAGAGATCGCGAAGAGCCAACGGGACGAACGGGACCGTCAGCCATTGTCTTCCACATATTTCGAACAGCTGATTTTGGCTCGTCGACAGATGTCCGACGGCCGGATTGAAATTCCAAGTGGGGGTCATCGTAACCTCGACGGAATTTTACATTTGTAAATAAACTCCGAGCAGCTCGTTGATTAAACGAAAGGCGAACGCAGGGGCCAATCAGTGTCGCTACGGAAAAAATCCTCTCACTGTTGTCGCGTTAATTCGCTCGGGATAAACGAGAGACGTATAGAAAGTACACCGATCGCAGGAGAAGGCCGCCCATTGGCTGTGTGGCGAGTGGCGGGAGAAGCTTTAACCTCGCTAACCACGTTGGAGTTGTGTCTTGTACAAAGCAGTTGCTAATTGTTACACAGGCTTCTCACTATGCCCTTCCCCATCCTTCACCTTACGACTCGTATGAAAATGATGCGCCTAGATTCATTGAATATGGCAACAACTCCTCTTCATCATAATTCGCTACCAAGTCAACGTCATAGTTGCTACGTCGGGCCACTCGGCTGTGTAAGAGCCACTCGCAGGCGCCATATTGGCCAAAGTTCCGAATATCCAAACATTCCTGTCCTCCTTAGATTGATCAGAGCTAAAATCCTTAGTCACCTACTACGCCAATTATTACCAGCACAAGAAAACACATGTAACAAAAATACGGAATAATTGCAAAATACGACATTATGCAAATGTCGTGGATTATTTGCGTGCATCTTCCGTACATTTCCAGGCTGCACCGTGACGCGTCGTTCACAGCTGATTCTTCCAGAACACATGCCTCACCCTGAGCCAAAGGGCAACCCTCATCGGCACCGCGTGTCTCCGAGGCCCTTTGCAGCACGGGTTGTGGAATTTCCAGTCTCGCGTGTCACGTGTTACGCAGCGGTCGGGACAATTCGGGTCGCCCCGAGAGTTAAATGCATCCTGAGGACCCGTTCGCCGGGGGCACGTGCCTCCCACTTGAGCGTCAAGGACGGCGAGTCCGAGAGTCGTCCTGCGCGTCTGCCTGCGTTCATCCTCTTCCTCGTTCGCTCCTCCTCGCTGCCTTTTCCATGTGCTGCCATGAAATGGGAAATATGGAAGTTATTGAGGTGTCCCCGGGGATATGTACCCGAGTAGTGCGCAGGGCGCATCCCAGACGACAGAGATATCTCTATACACGTGGACTCGAGCAAACACACCCAAAGGTAGGATCGAATTGTGGAAAAGAGCTTTTACGACGTCGCACAGAAGAGGCGAGCGGCGGCACGGAGAACAGTGGCCAAAGGACGTAAATCAGTGGGAAAGAACGAGAGCTAAAAAAAAAAGTAAACACAGAAGAGCAGAAGCGAGACTCGAGGGGTACACGACGACGGAGGCGGAGGACTCGGTGGATGATAAAACGCGGTGAAGGCGCATAGCCACCGAGCATTAAAGAGAGATTCTTCTCCCTTTGCGGTGGTCTCCACCGGGAAATACACACTATTTTTATCGTCCGCGCAAAGGGGGCTTTAAAGTCGGCCGAGCTCGGCGACGATCTGCCTCGCGTAAAACTGTAGCGTGTAGTTCGGAGCCGTGCGCGACACGCGAGAACAAACGATTTCGGCAGAGACTCGGTCAGCAATTGCGGCGCGACGACAGACGAAAGTCGGAGCTGTCGATAATTCCCACTCCAATCGTTCGACTCGCGCGACCCGCGACCTCGAGCTCCTTTGTTCGGCTTATCATTGTAATCAATTTTTCTCTGCCAAGATCACAGCGAGTCGAGCCTGGCGCCAGGGTTAAAATGGTTAATAGATTATCAATCGACCGTGTGACGCGCACTCGACTCTGAAGGAGCCGCGCGTCTCACATATCATTTTTTTTTTACTCAAGAAGGGTTGAAACCAGTGTTTTTCAAGGGTAGAATATGCGTTAAAAGTCGATATTGTGAAAAGAAAAATTGCAGAACCTCGATTAGGGCAGTTTTTAGACGGAGGGCCGGGTCTAAGTTTCTCGTGGTTCAAAAGTTGGTTTCAGCTGACTACTTTGACAGGCAAGATAAGAAGTCGAGCAATTAACGATCGTCGATCCCCTCGAGGTGTCTGTTTTCTGTTTTTTTTTGTCGTCTCCCGCTCCCCCTCATTTTTTGCGTCACCCTTGCTTACAAAGCGGTTTGTTTGTATCGCTGCAGCAGACACACGAGTCCTCCTCTCCCCGCAGCCAAGAGTACGTCGCAGCTCACCAACATCTCGAAGACCCTGCGAAGTGTCCGAAGCAGAGCAGCGACTGCGACGACGACAACGACAACGACGACCCGTTCACATGCTATCGCCAGATGTTCGAATTTAAGTGTGAACGCCCGAGTCTCGTCGCGTAAGCGCGACGAGACTTCAGCATCAAAAGGAACGACGGAATATGTCAGTTCTGAATTCTCGGAACCATCATTATTTCTTCTCTTCGCGAGATCACGGCGAGTTGACCCCCTGAACCCCGCGAGAATTGCCGGCGACTCTCGGCGACGAACGAACGCACGGAATACCGACGCGTGGAATGCAGCGACGGTAATTGGCGCTCTGTGGACCAGTTTCCTTGCTGCTCCGATTCCAGCTTAAACGTCGCGGTGATTCGTGGCGCACGATCGACTGCACGCCTGACGAAACACCGTCCGAACGTACTTACGGAACGTGCGATACGTTGCGTCATTCGAATGTGAGCTAAGTCGAGTTATGTAAAGTGACTTGAGGGGCAGCCCAGTTCTCGGTTTCGCGTCGTAAAACCCACGTGTTAATGCTACGAGCTCTGCTGGGATTCGAGCTTTCGTTTCCGCTCCGGCTCCTCCATCATCTCGATCGCGTTATCTCGGCTCTAGTCGATCGGATAACTTGGATTATCTTGTGATCCGTGCAAGATGCCATCTGCCAATTGTGGCGTTGCTCAATCCGCACGTCACTGGCAGGAAGCTTCCGGCTCGTCGGAATCAGTTACAGAGCGGACAAGTTATACGAATTAATTTACGATACATAATTGCTGCGACTAATTAATCCTGTAGAACACTCAACCTAGTTTTAGACGAAGTAATAGTATATTGCGTGACATGAGCGCCAAGTCGACGACGTGAGCTGAGTTCGCAACTGGAGCAAAGTTTGCTTGAGCGAAGGGCCAATTTCTACCCGTGTTACGCACGGCACTATAATTTTCACAAGGGTAAATAATCTCGAGCAACGAAAGTGCAGCTGTCTACAACACGAAGGCTTGAGCCTAACCTATGTTCACAAGACTCACGTGAATTAATTAGTTGATCCAACGAATAAACTGCTGCAACCAATTAGGTAGCATGGAAACTGTCTGACCTGCCAAGTTGGTTGGACCACCCAATTGTATCTCTGCAGTGAAAAATCTCACCACTATTGTCTAGATAAGACGCCACGTCTTCGTCTGTCAGAACAAGATTAATTAGTGTCAGAGAAGGAAAAAAGAATACCAATTCCCCGTCTCGCAGCGTTGAAGAGTTTGAAGTGACTAACGAAGGGGGGTAACTCAGTCAGACGGGGTTAACGCGATTCGATGAACTGCGTTCTTTGTGGGCCCTACGCCTTGAGCACGGATTTTGTGCGTTACAGCACCGAAGAAAAGATGAAAGAAAAGCAATCGTGTTTCTGACTGGCTCCGACTGTGCCAATCGTTCTTTCACTCAGTGGGATCGGTGAGAGGGAGAGAAAGCGAGGAGAGTGTGAGAGAGAAAAAGAGGTTGCTAGAGTTGAGTCGTATAAGAAGCGTGTACCACTCGAGAAGTGAAGTGGACGCGTGTTCCCTCTCCCTCTTTTTCTATCTCTGTCTCACTCCCAGCTCCTCCTGCGCCAGTAGCACATCAGAGATCACCACCCCGGGGGCTTTTGCCTCGGCAGTTATGTTACTCGGTTATAGCTTCTCCTCTGCGCGCGATGCACCAGGGAGCACGCCAAGTTCACTCGCCGAAGCCTTTCAAACGAAGCCTCCATCTCGCTCTCTCTCTCGCTTCTCCTCGCTCTTTCTCTCTGTCTCCCTCGCGAAGAGCTCGGATTACCACGCCGAGTTTCCACCATAAGAGAGGCAAGAGGAAAGTAAAAAGAACGCGAGTTAGCCCGGAGGTTAAAGAACTAAACGAGGCTTGCGCGCGGCGGCTCTGGTGCACGGGGGATGAAATTACCTGGTTCGGTGGAGCGATAACTGCGCATACAGATGATAGGAAATTGTATACACAAAGGAAACTACGCGGTGCACCGACGGCCGTTTAACCTCTCCTGGGTCACCGTTTTTTTGGCGCTTCGACGTTTCTTTTTTACCATTTGCCGATCGTGTTCATCGGTTTTTCCGTTCGGATTGCGGCGCGCGAGACGAGGACGTTGAACAGTGAGAAAAGTTATTGGCTAACGGGGGTTCGCGTTATTGAGCGGCCAGTGCAGCCGGAAAAATGTGAGATCGACGGATTCATGATATCCGCAACAATAAATGATGCAAACGTCAACTGAATTATGGTGCCAGTGACTTTTGACACAGTAAAACTTACCACACTTGGCACTATACCCCACGAATTTTTATCAATGGGTTAACCCGTTGATTGGCTGAGCCAAGAATTCGATACGTCGCGCCAACGAACGAGCGTTGGCTGCTGAAAATTTGTTCGTTCGATCAGGAATCATTTTTTGGCAACCAAATTTGACTTCGACCCCAGCCATCTCCAAGTCACTGGACGCGGTTTACGATATCGGAGCTCTGACCCATTTGGCGCTGTGATCGCCGAGAATCAAGATTAACTTAGACTATTCGTATTCTTTCGACTGGAAGACAAGACCGAGGCGACCAAGGATGACAAAAAGCGAAGATAAATAAGCAAGATCGAGTTGAAGCGTTGTAACCCACGACCTCGTGAAATGATTTAATCGAAGAGGCGACTGGTTTGCGTTGATAGTCACGTCGCAGCGGCGGTGATGCCGCAGTCTGAGGTTCAACCGCTGCTGCGGCTGCTGGTTGGCGATGCAGCTGCCGTAATCGCAAACTTCTAGGTGGCCCAATGGGCGGCGTCGGCGGCAGCGGCTCTCGTTCAACACTTAATTGAATTAGAGCCTATAAACCTATTGCAGCTCTCGGGCGAGGGTTCTCGACATCCTCTCTCAGTCGGCCACTGACTTATATCGCACCATGTCTGCCATAAACCTATATATAGATATAACGTATATCACGAATGTCTTATAAACTCATCAAGGATAACTCGAGCAGTTCGGGTAGTTATGTCTGACGGCGCACACCATAGAAGCCTGTTATAACGACATAGATATAGGTGAACGCGGACTCCGTTCAACGTTGGCGAACGCCTCGTGAACGAGCGAGCCCTTATCACCTCCTCTATCCTATAAACTCTCCACTGTCAGGGCCTCTCGCTCGCGGTCTATCTCGACTTTGCATGCAAAGTGACAGCGGAACTTCCTCCTGCCTTCACCTCCCCTTCCCTACCCCACACTCCACGGTCGGCACACACTCGACGACGAGAAGCCGATCGATAGATGCGTTCGTCATCCGGCTATGACGACAAGCAGACTGCTACGTGCCGAGAAGCTCGACGGAGTGTCGAGGTCAAGACGAGGAACTTGAATCGCGATATTCCAGCGTCAGGACTATCGATAACCGTATCGGTGATCGAATATCAAGCGCAGTCAACTAAAATACAACTAAAAACGCAAACGAAATGTGGATGGGAGCGGCCAATTATTTCTCCTGGATGATGACACCCGTCAGTCGTGCCCGCAACGACGTTTCTGCCTTTGGCCGCGGTGTAACGAATATCACTCTCTCGATTTCCATGTGAACGGACCGCGCCAAGTCGGACCTCGCTTCTGGGTCAATTGCATGCGCGTTCCACGCGCAGAACGTTGGGAAGCTCGGAAAGTTGCGAGTTAGAAGTCGCCGAGCCCCCAGGTGCAGCGGGCTCTCTCGATTGAAAAGCTAATGGCGTGGGCAATGCGCACCTTATCCATTTACCGTGTCGGTCCGCGTGCAGCGGCAAAAGCAGCAGAAGCAAAAGCCGAAGCGGCAGCGCAACCTCGGGCGAGAGCTCCGGGCGTCAACGGTAGTGCACAAGCCCGTCAAAAGGCTTCGTATTGAAAGTGCTTTTAACACCCCTCTCCTCCTCTCTTCCCTCCATCCACACTCCCGCTTCCGTGCGTCAATGGCTTCGAAATTATATTTCCGCATAGCTGTGACTTTTGCGAACATCAAAGTGTCTCATTCAATGAGCAGAATGCAGTACACAACTTTTATACTTTTACACGCCTTCTCGCCGCTGCGCGCTAAGTGTGAGCGCAGTTGGAGAGACTCGGGCACTGAGTACGACGACTATTAGTTTTTGGTCCGTGACTGCATTTACACCAACTTTTTCCGCTGTCAATGCAACCACCACGTAAATAGTCGTGACAAACGACGGCCCTTCAGCTTTGCTGATAACACATGCGCGAATTATTTTATTTACAATTACTAGGCTAATCACACGCGCTGGCGCGCGTGCCCGAGATACCTTTGCGCTGCTGCGTTCTTATAAAGCTTTAAAGGGGTAAATCGCAACTAAAAAACCCTTGTTTAGTTGATTAAAAAAAATAAGAAATTTGTCGTTTTGCTTGTCAGAAATCGTAGATCTGGCCGCCGGGCCGAAAACCGCCCAAATCGGGGTCACGAAATTTATTTTTTCAAAATATCGACTTTTAATCTATACCATCGTTCTCAAGTCGCATATTCTATCCCTGAAAACACTGGTTACAACCCTTTTTTAGTTGATTTTGAAAAAAAAATCTTTTGGTCGAACAGTTTGTCAGAAATCGTAGATCTGGCCGCCGGGCCGAAAACCGACCAAATCGGGGTCACGAAATTTATTTTTTCAAAATATCGAGTTCTAACTGATACCATCGTTCTCAAGTCGCATATTCTACCCCTGAAAACACTGGTTACAACCCTTTTTTAGTTGATTTTGAAAAAAAAATTTTTTGGCCAAACAGTTTGTCAGAAATCATAGATCTGGCCGCCGGGCCGAAAACCGCCCAAATCGGGGTCATGAAATTTATTTTTTCAAAATATCGAGTTCTAACTTATACCATCGTTCTCAAGTCGCATATTCTACCCCTAAAAACACTGCTATCAACCTTTTCTTAGTGGATTGAAAAAAATACGATATTTGACAGAACTGTCAAAGTTATCAAGGAAAAATGAACTTGGGCTCGGTCTGAGAGTGCCAGCCAATTACAGCTCGAATAGTTTGCTAACAATACTTTCCGTTACTCATGAACTTTTTAAAAGAGGAATTTGATATCTATAGTGAATACATTTTTTTCCCAAATTTTTATCTTCGTCATCGAAGTCGGAATTCGGAGCGTGGCTGTCGTCACGAGGAGAGAGTGCACTATCGATCGGCCTTATTTTAATCGATCGGGTATTTCCGGGTCAAGGTCAAACCGGTTCCTGGCTGCACACGTTACACACACGGTCACGTGCGCATACGGCAAAGCCCCAGATGAGCTTTCGCCGCTATCACCGAAGGCCGTCAGTTGGCCATCGCTGCAACGAGAACGAGAGAGTTGCGCGGACGCCCACTCTAAATCCTCGACAACGGTTGTATAGCGATGAGGTGGTAGCTGCAGTCGGTGAGGACCAGGAAAGCCGAAAGTCGAAGCCGGAGAGGCAACCGGAGGAGCCGCTTGTTACCTTCACACCAAGGCGTCTCCGTTGCTGGCTGTTGCCGCTGGCGGACGAGCAAATTAAAGTTGAATTGCTTGCTGCACCGAGACACAGTAGTATCATTGCAGTCGCTCAGTACTCGAGACCCATTCTTCTTGGAATCTCACTCGCTCGCCTCTCTCTCCCTGAATTGCATTGTTTGCTGCGATCAAATTTCAAAGTGCACCGAAGCCAGAGAGGGAGAGTTTATTGCAGCAAATGCCTCTCGCAGCACGCCCAGCATCACCCCTCACTTGCCGTTTGGCTATATTGGATGCTGAACAGGTACCCGCACGGTCAAGGTTCAATGGGGGTTAACCTTGCTTCTATATATCCGCGATGGGAAAGGGTTATCGCGGGATGCTTTCAGCATCAGCGAACGTCATTCAAGGCCTGCCTGCGTCCTATCGCACGTGTCGGTTCTGCATATTTTTACCGTGTACAGTCGAACCCTTCGTTAATTACATGCAGACTATAGGTAAATCCATTGCACTGTTGGAGCTGTCGTAACCTTTGAGAGAGTCAAGGTTAACAGATGATATTAAACTTCAAAGTCATCTTTCTACTTGTGAGCATTTTTCCGGATGTTGCTAAATAGAAAATAGTCAGGAGGGGCAAATGCACATTTTACGAGACGTCCTACTGTACATCCTGCGTTCTGTTACTTCCGACTCGACGCACCGGATTACTTTTCAAATATGAGATATTAAATCTTATCGCATGAACGACCATCGCAGTCGCAGGAGAACCTCGGAAATGGATGAGGCCCGGTTACTATGGCAACGGCACGCCAGACGTTTTATTGAAAATTGTATTGAAAGTTTATTGGATTCAGCAGCGAGAGTAAAGGTCGCAAGGAATGCATCCTCAGCTTTCATTGAAGTTATGTCCGCACGCAATTTTACAGTCGATCTATTGTCGAAGTAAATAAATTCTCGCCCTAGCCGGCATCTTTTTAGCCATTATTACATCTTTGGTCACGTTTTTCCGTTGGTTTTTTTCATTCAGTTAAAAAATTCACTCGTGAATGGATAAAATCGTCGCGACGATGGGTATAATTAAAAACTAGTCGTTTCCACGGGGGTATTCTGATATTTATTGGACGCGGTTATTGAAAATTCGTTGAATAGCTCCGGGCGCGTATGGACCCTCTGTGTACGTCTGCAGCCTTTATTGTAATTTCGCGAACCCGTGCTCCCGTTGTGTAAAACGAGAAAAACGAAAAAGGTAAAAAAACAGACTCAGAGGTAAAATACATAGTCGGGTCGAGTATGTAAACAGTCGTTCATGCCGTACTGGTTGCTGGTTGCATTATTTATCGGTGTGATAACCGTAAACCGTGGCTTTATATCCTCTGGGAAATATCCGTGCGGTGATGGAGACCACTCATTTTCCGGGTGTGCGGCACACTAGCTCCAGGTAAACCGTGCGAAAGAGTCAAGTGTCAAGGTCACAGTTGTCTCCACTGGCTTTTCGCAGAGTCATCAGCGCGTCACCTTGATTAGCGCCACCACTGATTTCAACGATTTTTTACATGCACCACACTTATTTGCCTCTCCTGGTAATTGACAACATGGATATTCTGGTAACTGTTGAAACGATGGAATCTAAAAATCTAAATCCGTCGTTGCCTTATGCAGACTTGAGAGCCAGACGTTGAAGGTGTCTCGTTTCGCTCGAGCTAAAGGTCAGGTACATTACAATCGGAGAGAGTGAGAAATTCGAATCACTCGAGAGCCGTTGGCAGAAACGTCGAGCAGGTATTTTCGGGGTCAAGGTTATCACATCCAACGGTCAAACTTTCGACTGATTCTCCGACAGATGTCCCGCCATATAAGACCTCGCAAAAGAAATATATGTAAAAAAATTAATTTTATCCTTCCGTCCGTTTTTTATGCTCAATTCAACATCAAAAACAAAAATAAACTAATAAATTGATTTCCTCGGTGCGCAGTTTCTCTTCCGAAATTTACTCTTCGAGATGACACTGGCTTAAGTTATCCAATAACTCAAAAGCGAGTCCCGCGTTTCTGTGGAGGGCGATATTTCAGTCGGATTTTCGAGGTGAAATTCGGGGCGACTTTGTGGAGGGCGAATTGCGCGGATTGGGATGAGAAGGACTTTTACTTTACGACATTTCGCGCGCGTTTCGGGCTGCAGGACATGACGTCTAGTCGAGTGGCTCTTGGAAGCACCTGCAGTTACAAGGGCAAATATATATATATATATATATATATAAAATATTATTTAAGTACCGAGCGCGATCCCCAAGCGCCGTTTCACGGTGAAGAATGTGCGGAGACGGGGACGGAGAGGGGGAAAGAAGAAGAGGTTCATGAAACGGGAGGAAGAAGAGGCAACGGCAGTGAGAGTTGTGGGCGCCCGTGGCAAGTGCCTCAACCATCGTGCGGCAACGCGATTCATTCTTCCTGCCGGACGTGATGTGTACCCTGGTGGGGGGGGGGGGGGGGGGGGGGGAGGAGGCGCTCGCGTTACGCATATCTTTGTATTCGCAAAGGCACTCATTACTTCACCGCGGAGACACACACGGGAGATTAATAGGCAACGATAGAGCAGGCAACACAAATAAGACAAATAAACACGCCTTATTTGTGTTGCGAAATGTGAGAAATCTCGGGCTGAAGGGCCGATACGCGACGAATACAACGGGAAAATTTGTTTGTCCAATCGCGGGTCTAATTAACTTTTTCGTTGAACCCATGATTGACGTAAAACGTTACAAAAACCGCGAACGTAGTTAACGTTCAGTTGATTGAAATGCCTTTTTCATTTTTTTTCTGCAAAAAGGAGAAAAATCAATGGATGCCAGGCGGGCGTGGCTAGGTTTTTACTTGAATGCAGAAACATCGTATAATCCGGATACAAATTTCGGGGAACCAGCAGACTAATAATTATAAGGATTATTTTGATACATATTATTATTTATCTATTATCATTATTATTATCGCGCCTATAGTTGGCGACGGGGATCGTCACAATGCAGCAGCTACGCCGATGAGAAACAATGTACAATGAGCGTGAACCCATGTACCACACACGCGTCCAGAAGCAGCAGAGATATATTAATTTATTTGACCGCACCCACTGGGGTTATTCACCACGCAGTTAATTGTGTGCCGGTAATGGCCCGGAACGTTTCATCCCGGCATCGAGTCTGTTCTGCGAACGGCAGCACGCGATTATAACTGTTTCGAGAGTTCAGCGGCGTTGATGGCAAGCGTCAGTTGCATGCATCACGAGACACGCACTGCATTCGATTACCAATTGTGAAAAAAAAAAAAAAAAAAAAAACAAAGAAAAGATCGTTTCGCTTATGCAGAGAAAACGCTGTTTCAATTCGAATATTCTGTCCACCGCTTTATCTTATCATCCATTTTTCCAAAAATAAAAAACATAAAAAACTTCCTCTCATCTCACTCGACAATGTTCTGCTCCGTCTTGGTAACCACGACGTGAAAGTCATACAAAAAATAACACAGTTAAATGCGAAGTAGAAGATTCGAATCCACTCAGCATCAGATTCCCTAATTTTTTATGACTTTCGTCCTTTGGCGAGCATTTTTCGTTTATTATAGATAGAAATCTCGTTGATTGCTCGAGTATTTTCCAGTACTTGACTTTTCTTTTTGAGCTATGATGCCGTCCATTCTGTGTATTTATTTTTCACCATATCGCGATGCACTCCGCGCGGTGGTTTCGCTGTTCCGAGCAATTCTTTCTAATGCAACGGCGTTGAACGTCGGCGGAATTGAGCGAGAGCGAATTGGAGCATCGCGCGTACGTGTAACGAGCATGCGATAGGGCACATTAAATAAATTGTATATGAAATCGGTGCATCTCTCTCTGTAGTTCTCCGTCGGCCTAGTTAGAAATTTATTGCCCAACCGCATTATGGCGGTGACTGTTCATGGAGGCAACGCCACATCGTTAGCCAGTTGGTGAGCCTGGGACAGCGTGGAATCATCCGCTGAGCGTTGAGCATGGGTCCTCCGAGTTGGACTCGTAAAGCCGCCGCGTTAGGGACGTGAAAGGGCTCGGAGAAAACATGTGTGGGAGTTCGTGGACCGGAGTTTCACCGAATACCAATCTTAGCACTTAGCTTCGATTGAAAAGACTCGCAACACTCGGCAGTAATAAAAACGTAGCACCAAAATACTGGATATAATGGAAATAAGACTGAGTACAAAAATGTGTCCCTGTGGACGATGATAATCACTATAAATCAGCCTGCATGAAATTGTAATACAAATAAACAGATTCAATAAATTGATCAATATTGAAAATTATTAATTCTTCACAACTCTGGGGACGATAAATCGAATCCAGACAGATTTCTATCGCGACTCGGGCAAACAGCGGCAAATAATTCACGTTCACGTAATTATTTATTTTTCATATTGTTCGTACGATTAATCAGCCTCCATCGTCCACTCACGCGTCTCCGGTGCAAAATGCCAGTGCGCACATTGCACTATCCCGAAGACCCGACTTACGGTGCATTATCGGTAATCACCAGCGGCAAATCCGTTTACGGGTCAGAGTGCAAAATCCCCGACGGTAGGTCTACCGCTGAGGTAGACACGCGTCAGGACGTAATAACGACAATGACAATTATTCCAACAGCGATTCTATTAGCTTCCACCCCATCCCCTCCTCCTGCTTCTCACGTGTACACGATTATACCCTTCTTCTCACCCCCTCTCTTAGAATTCATCGAACCGTTCGCCCGTTTCATCTCGCAGCGGTGCCGGGCCGTGAGATCTGCGCGCGCGGAGGAATCGTGAGCCGCTGATTACTTCGTTGAATGCGCATTAAACGCAATCCCCGATCGCATTAAGCGCGCGCGGATTGATGTTGCCGTTCCGCAGGCGCTCGCATCGCAGCCGCTGACGGGTACAACACAGAGGTGAGGAAGTCCTTGAGCCGCGTATACGCGCGGGGCTTCCGTGTTATAATCAGTCTCGCGTCTGTCGCGCGCGTCCCCGCGGCCTCGTCGATATCGCGTTGCTATCGTCGTACGATCTGCACTGATATGCAGCACAGGCGTACTTGTATAATCACACTCGCCGTCGCACTCGACCAACTCGACATCGACGCTGAAAAATATCCATAAAAACTGCTGGAACTTTTTGCACGAGGTTTTTTTTTCTCACTCAGTCGCCAGAGGCTGGAAGCGGCGGCCAGTTTCGCGTGTCAATCGCGCTGCGCGCGACTTTTTATATTCGAGCAAATAACGCATGTATGCCGAACATTCGTGACGGGCGTGGGAGCTCGGGGACTAATTAATAAAGCATTGATCGAGGAATCGACGGACCGCGGCGGGAGATTCGTTGCCGCTCGGTGAAACCGCTACGTTGTCGATCACGCAACGCCGTCAATTTGTAACGAAGTTTTTGACGAACGCCACGCTTCCCTGTTATTGACAACGAACGCGATCGAGCCGAAGCTGTTCGTTGCGTAGCGCTGACCGTTCTATTCGGTTTTGCTTTTTTCATCCGCGTTTTGTTCCAATTTCAAAGCATCCCGGTAAATTCGTATCGTGGATACGATCTGGCGCTGCGAGAAAATGTTTTTGTGCCAAGTTCGTTGGTCCACTATTGTCTTGTTGTGTCGGCGCCAATTAGCGTGATTCATTGCGGCAGATGACTCAAAGTTGTGATGAAGCAGGTCTAAGTCGATCGCACGCCACTCAGCGATATCATTGTTTCCTTTGTCGATTCCACTTTTGTCCAACGCAAATGTACAACAGTCTAACTAAGTGTTAGAAACAGTCTAACTGTTTCTAACACTGTTTTCTTTTCTTCTTGTAAGTATCTGGCAACGCGAGTGAACATATCGAGTCATAGTTTTTTCCTTCGAACTCACGCGTCGGATTAGATAAGAATTATCTGTCGCGCGTGTGTATCGACACTTGTCGAACGATCTTTGCGCCTGAAAGAAAAACACAAATGTGTTTTTTTCGTCATCCAACGTCGGACGATTAACATGATATCGGGTTGCCTCACTCGATGCTTCCCGTTGCACCAGATTGTCTCATTGTCAGTGAAGCAGAAACTCCAGCAGCATCCACGGATGCGATTCATCAATATAATCATAAGATTCATAACATAATTCATACAAAAATTACACGACTAAACGAGTGACAAATACGAAAACCATCGTCAACGATCCGTTCGCGCTGCGATTGGCCGTCGCTTATCTCGGGACACACTGGGTTCGGGGCCAAGTTCGTGCATCGAAAATTATCGTCTACGTTGAAATTACTTCGCACCTGTGACAACGAAACGTTAGTAATATCGTGGAGGCAAGAGAAGAGTGCAAAATGAAAAAAAGAAAAATGCGTCGGTCGACGTACCTGTCGTCGTGCAGCCGTTTGAGATCGTTCATCTCGAGCTCGAACTTGAATTTCGACACCTCGCACGCGAGGGCATCGCGCTCGCCGATCACGTCGGCGAGCTCGCGTTGCAGTCTCTCGATCTCAGCGTACTGGCGGCCAATAAGTCGATTCTTCTCCTCGAGAATGGCCTCGAGATCGGTCTCAGGTGTTGCCGCTACGGCGACGGCGGCGATCAGACCGCCCGGCTCGACGACGACGCTCGGCGCCGGGGCGCTCATCCTCGGTTTGTTTACTTTCACCGCTTGGATGTAATACTCCGACTATAACCGCACACACCTCGCGCTCACACAAATCACCTCTATCTCTCTCTCTCTCTCTCCTCGTTCCCACCAGGTCGCACGTTCGTTGTCCGTCTCTCTCTCTCTCTCTTTCTCTGCGTATCTTGTCGCTCCACTCGCTGTCGATCGAAAACAAAAATGTACAAAGTTCCGTCGTCGTTGCTGCACTACTCGAATATCGCGAAAAAGACCCCCTCAAAATTTCACTTTTTTCCCACCTTTTCTTCGAGTCGAGTGTCTCGAGTTTTTATGTTGTTTTCCGTTTTTCTCGGTTTTTTTTCCCCCCCGGACTTTACACCGAGCTGCGAGCTCGCGCTCGCGCGTCACACGAATCACCGGCAGCCAGGACACTCGGGAATTTACGCGACCGCATCGTAACCGCCAGTGTCGTCGGGGCACGGGAATCGCGGGAGATTTAGTCAGCAGCGCGGACAACGATGCCGGAGCCGGAGTCACGAGTCACGCCGCGTACACAACTAGCAGCGCGCTCGCCATCTTGGCCCTCTCGGGGCCGCGTCAACCAGTTCAGGGACTCCGCCGCTACACCCCATTCGCGCGATGTGTACGCCGTCGACTAACGTCCACTCGCCCATTCAGCGCTCCCTCGTGTGTGTCTGTATGCGTCTGTTTTGTGTTGTGTGTGTGTGTGTGTGCTGTGCGGTTGTGTGTGCGCGTGAGCTCGGGCGACGCGTGCGCATGCGCGGGATACGAATAGTAGCACCGGCGAGAGCGCCTTGTATCGGTAGATACAGGATCCGACCGAACGGGATAACAACGCGTTTTATCATTATTGGAGAAATGTTGGATATTTTTTTAGTGGAGACACTTTTATATTAAAGAATTTTGTCATGATTATTTTGATTACAGGGATATCTCACTCGTGTATTACTTAGATGTCTGTCAAACGGAAACGCGAGGCTTTGAATTCAACTGCAAACGTACTAAATCAACGCTGATAATACTGCTTGAATGATTTCGGTGAAACTCTCTTATCGAATTACAGATTCAAGTCGGTAAAACAGGACAACTCTTGCGCAGCCCTGGCGAAATCTGGGCAGACGTCGCATAAAATTCGTGGATGGACGTCGGCACAGCTAGCCTGTCGGTAAGGCAGATTACCCATCTTCCCAACAGCAAATAAGATCCCTCTCTGCCTTACCGATAGTGGTAAAGTATGCGTTTCTGAATTGTCGAACGTCGCATCAACAGCAGAGCGTCGACGCGACGAGTGATTGCATAACGAAGGTAAACATTTGTCGTGGTTGAAGATGTCACCTGTTCTCATGTCCCGCTTATCGCCCTGTTCGTCGGGATATATAAGTCTTCGTTATCCGCGAACGAGCGGCACTCGCGCGTGTCGTCGTCGTGCTGCGGTTGGAAGCGGCAGCAGCAGCTCGCCGCATAATCCGACGCTTTACTACCGGATGACACGATTACCGAGCGCCGCGAGTACAAGTCACTTTACACATAAACTTACACGGACCCGCCGCACGGTTCTTCGGCAACTCGCACGGTGGCTTCCCATTTCGCTCCTGGCTTATCTTCGTTGCCGTTTACGAAAACCAATCACCGCATGAAATCGTTACGTGCATGCGTCATGCACATATTTATTGGATTCTCGCTATGCGCCGGGCACGTGTGAATTTTCCGCGGTATTTGTTTTTTAGCCTCGAGCACGTTGAGTCTCGTTAACTCGAGTTGCAACCCGAGGCGCACGATTTTCATCGAAAATCAATTTTATCTTCCTTATATCGAAGCAGCGAAGACAATCTTATAAATATACGAATAATAGACATGCAAATTGCACGTTTCGCATTCGAAGAAATATTTTCCTATTAATTTGTTCAATTACTATCATTGAATCAATTTTCAGTCGCTGCTTCGAGGAATCCAAAATGTCCATTTTCTGCGAAAACGAAAATTTCGTTCGGCCTCGTCTTAACGAAAATTCCGACGACGCGTTCTCGCAAATCAATCACGGCACATTACCTCGCGTGTTCCGCTCAAAGCGTCTCTGGGGATATTTTCTCGCACGTGCTCGTGTAATGTGCATTCGTAATTAATACCCGTCGAATTAATTAAATCTGACGCGGCAGCAGCAGCAATATCGACATCAGCCGCAGCAACAGCGACAGTGAGTAGCAGCAGTCCTATCCAATAATCAGCGAGGATCAAGAGCTAGCTACTAAAGCTTTATGGCAATAATCACCAGGCTTAGCAATATATTGTACCACTGACTCGGCTGTCGGCGAGTTTTTATCCGTCGCCAGGTGTCGAACGGGGCTCGCGCTCTACCACAATATTTATCATCATCCGATCACGTTCGCATTATCGTCGAAACGTGCTCTCAATTAATCACGTGCGAGCCAACCGGGAGTCGCGCACGAGTCAGGCTTCTCCGGCGTCTGCTTCGATTCGTCGATGTCTCGTGGCCGTTGTGTCGCGTCGCTAACACACTCGCTCTTGCCTCGACTGTCGTCACTTTTGGTACACAAGATTATCTTACGACTCGTTTACTGCGATTCAACTGTGTGAGTTACAGTCGCAATTCGAATCGTGTCGATGTGCTTAAGTCGTGTATAAGCGTGAGTCGAGTGTCTCGTTCATTCGACGAACTTCGTGGGCCTGTCCCACGTGAGCCAACGTGGGCCAACACACTAGGCGAATGGCAGGCCGCGAGGATTCCCGCTCGTCATCCTGCATGTTCCGGCCATCGGCGGCAGCTCCTCGACTCGCGTGCGCAGGACGCGACTCGTCACGTGACACGTGCGCGCATCTTGAACCGAGCTGAGATGAGCTGCTCGCGTTCCGGGAACATTGTTCGTCTCCGCGAAGCGATAGACCGTTTAATGTTTAATCGACGGAATTAATCGCGGACTACGTCGAAGAAATTCTTGCGATCTCGATTTTTAAAAGTCAGATTGATCGAAATAGTCCCACGAAGTGGCGGACGATGAGCGAGACTTGGATGCAGTTTATTCTACTCCTTATAGAGTTTACTAGCCGCGTGCTTCACCGAATTTATTCGGGGCAATGCGATGGGAGTAGAAATGCCTAAGGAAGAAATTTTTTTAGACAGACACAAGATCGAATTTTTCGATCTTTCTTTACTCATCAAAAGATGAGTAAAAAAAACATAAGAGAAAAAACTGTTCGAGAAGAGACGATCGTCGATTTCTGCAATTCATTATTTTTCCTACTAACGATGATGATTGCTCTCTCTTCCTCTGACGTTTCGAACAAAATGTAAGATTTTTTTTTCGTTTCTCTTTCCGTGATATACGCGCGCGTCGCGACGTTGTTTCCGAGAGGCGAGTTCAAGGGTCGGCGATAGTTAAATTGGACTAATCTATTAGCGTTGCTACTGGCGTAAGCTCGATGGACTTGAGTTGCACGACCGACACCCGTGGTCATTAGGCTTGGCTCATCGTCGGATTACTTGCGTAAAATCCATCGAGTTGCGTGACGATAAGACGCTGTTGAGAATTACCTCCGATTGTTATTATCGAAAGGAAAGATGAAAAAAAGGATGAAGCGACAACGTCTACGTTTTTTTCCGCGGTCAGATTTTTTTCTTTGCTTTATAAAGATTCGTTGTGAGATCTATGACGATCGTGCAGGTTATCTTTCTATACACAATGTCCACCGTCTGCGCGAGATATATGTGCAAATACATTTGTCAAGTGCCGTTAATAATATCTGCAGCGTTTTCTATATTCTGATCCACTCGGTGTAAAGTTAAACCTGCGATATTGAATCTTGCGTCGCCGCCGCTCGCGAGGCTTTTCATCGCTCCCGTGCTGTCCAATATCGATGCCCCGAATCGTGCGAACCGCGCGCGTCTCGACCTCGCAGCAACGAGCGATCGTATTTGCGTCCAAACAGATTGCAGTAAATGACGAGAAAGTTGTGCACTTTTGATATGATACACAGCGGCGCAGTATCATTTCTCGCTTCGTTCGCTGTATTTTTTCCAATCTGCAAAAATATTTTTTGTAACTCATGCACGTAATGTCGCACATTTCGTGCCCGCAAAGCGTGCGTGAGATCGCGTATTATGCTCATGTCAACGTAGATAATTTCACGTACGCCATCTGGTGCGTGAAGTTATCTACATTACTTCACGCACACATTGGCGTGCGTGAAACTATCTACAAGATGATCTCACGCACGCTTTGCAGGCACGAAGATGTGCGACATCACGTTGACATTCGTTACAAAAAGTAATATGTGATACATGGGCGACAAAGCGGCCGTCCCGCGGAGGTTAGGAAGCAGTGCACTCGCCTCCTCTCGTGCTACAAACAACACTCGGCTTCGCCTCGTGTCGTTGTAGCACTCGATTTGGCGAGTGCGCCGCTTCCTAACCTCCGCGCGTAATGGCCGCTTTCTCGCTCTTGTATCACAAAGTACTATTTCGAGCGAATCTCATGAATCATCGCATTGCCACATTCGAAATGAAAAAAAAACATGCGAAATACTTTTCCGCGTTTTTATCCTCCATTTTATTATTTTTCGGGTAAACAACGGTGCGTTTCGGAATCAGCGGGAAATTGGCCACGGGGCTTTCGAAATCGTAAACATTTTTTTTTTGCGAGAAATGCTAGGGAAAATGTATGAAAAAATTGGCGATTTTCAAGGCTTTGGTTTTTAAAAAGGTGAAAAATGCTGGTTCGCAGCGGAACAGCGTGCATTGCGCTCGCGGCGGAACAATCGCACCGTTCCGCTTTCCGATAGCGCACGTAGGGGCTGCGCGCCGCGCGCGCGTCTGTAGATCTCGCCGGTCCCCTCTCCTCGCGGCGGCTGCTGCGCTGCTGTCCGCTGCACTCAGAGTACACGCGGTGGATACAGAGATGCTGCATATAAAATCAGCGTATAGCGCGCGCAATCTCGTCCTACCGGCTCGTTACGACCTGCGGATCCGCACCGGCCGTGCGTCCCTCGCGTATCAAGCGCTCCACTCGTCCACCTCATGACCAGACTCGCGCTAGTTCAGCCACTGGTATCTATACAGATACGGGCAATTCCAGGTTGCAATTGTGTTGATATCATCGAAGAAGAAACATGCAGACTTTTTTTTTCTGGACCACTTTTCTCGACGTTTCGTTTCCGTGTGCTGACATGAAAATCTCGAGAAAAAAAAAACGTTTCATCGTTGACGAATAAAAAAAAAGCGAGAAGATTTCCAAGTGAACATCCGGCTTTCGTGAAAATCAGTTTAGCAATAGTATAATCCCCAAAAGAAATTGTGACTGTGCACAGTCGCGAGAATAATCAATGACTGTCAGCGTCCTCCGATCCAGTTACGGTATTCGTGACCCGCCGGGATTTCCCTGTTCGCAGCTTTCGCGAGTTAATCCCCGCGGCCACTTCCTCGCCGCAGCCTTTTCGAGAAACGCACCAGCAGCCGCAGCTGCATCCACCGATAGGCGCGACTCGCGTCGCGCGGTTACGTTGAGCAAAGAATAACGATAAGTATTATTCATACTTGCCGATAATATTTCGTCGGGAATCTTCCACGACTCCCGAGTTTCGCAGGTATCGAGGCAACAACAATGAAAACCGACCTGGCGCGACCCTCGCAATGACCGCGCCAAATCATGCAAAGGGCTTCCAACCCGAAAATGGCGTCCGACTGATCAGGGGCGTATTGTTCGACTCGCCCTCGTGGCAAGTTCGACCCGTAACAATTCGTCCGCAGGGTTAAGGTCACGGAATTAATAACAAAAAATAAAAAAATAAAAATAAACAATAAAAAATAAACATAATAAAATTCACAAACATCTTTTTATTATTATGAAATAATTTTTTTCTCCTCATACAATTGTCAAATCCATTCTGATTTGAGGTGGAACGTCCTGTACAGATCTAACACCACGACACGCAGCTCTCGAGTCGCACACAAACGCGAAAGCAGAGTCAGCGAGGAAATAAAAATTAATAAATTCATTTAACATTGCGAAATCGCCTAATTCACGTCATACAATTGTCAAATCCAGTTTGATTTGAGCTGGAACATCCTGTACAGACCCAATACGACGACACCGCAGACCGCACTGGACACGCGGACTGACTGGCGCACACAGGCGCAGCTCGAGTCGCACATGCACACAATCGCAGTCGGCGAGTCGGCAGACACGCTCGGTTTATTCACGGACAGGCCGTGGCGCGCGCGCGCGCGGCGCTCCGCCGCGGCCTTTGGCTGCCCACGAAGCCGCGCTATATAAAGTGACAAACTTGCATGTTCAGCCGTACTAGTCGTCGCGACGGTAACACGAGGCAGTTCTGTCGGCTGCTGCCTGTCGTTCGCACAGCCACCGCGGGATTCCTGCCGCGTTTTTCCAATCACGACTTCTTCGCGCGCTCTTCTTTCTCTCTCATTCGCATCCGCGCCGATCGCAAGTGACGCGAGTCAACGGACCGGCCGGACGGAAGTGAAACCCCGAGGGTTGAGGCCACCGACGCGGCGGCTTCATCGACGACGAGTCGCGGGGGTGGATCGGGGTGCAACAGGTGCTCGTAGGTGCAACGAGGATTTCGCCGATTGATCTTCGTTCGGGGGTTTGTACATGATTTATACTCCTTCGGTGTATTTAATTAATGTGAATAAATAATTTAATTGAAATATGAAAAATAATAATTTTATCGCGATTTTTAAACGTGGCTCCGTTTATTTTATTTTAGTGAATTAATAGAAAAATCCGTGGTCAGGTATTATTTATTGTAATTTTTTTTTTATCTTTTAAATTTGTGTCATCCTCGTCCGGGAAAACTAAAAATAGCGACAGCGGATTTTCGAAAAGGTAACTTTGTCCATTTTTTTTTTTTTTTAAATTTTTCTTTAACGCTGCACCGTTTTTTTTTTCACTGTTTGGGATTTCAAACAGGAACAAGCAAGTCGGTCATTGGGTCAGGCGATTTATTATTACGGCGAGTGATGCACCGAGGCTCCGTGTCGGGGATCATCGCGATTATCGTCGCACGGGGGTGTGTCGGATGTGGTGTATATATAGGTGCAGCGGCTATATATATGCACTCATCGGAGGGAGAGAGGGAGGAAGAGACTGCGGACTGTGAAATAGGCGGTCACTTCCAACGCGAACCCCCTTCAGGGATACGCGACTCGTTGCTCTCGTAACGAGAATTGGGAACGAGGGGTCCAGCTCGGAACGCAACGTACTCGACTGCGTCGAGATTCATGAAACACGGTTGGCTCGCGCGGTTGCCGCTTTCGTATTTCATATTTTTACGGATTTTTGTGGTCCTTCGCTTTTTTTGGAACCTTAACTCATTTTCCGTCGGTGACCTTTGACCGCAAATTTGGGAATGACTCGGGACGTAAATGGGGAACAATTTTGGCAAATGTCAATTTTGGTGAAATGATGTAAATGACGAACGTTAAATTAGTGATTGAGTCGAATGGCGGCTGCGTGTCGAATTTTTTGGGGGTGCACAGAGAGAATGAGAGAAAAAAGAGAGGAAGCGAGAGAGAGGGTAAAAGACGGAGTTCAAAGGTTTAATTGAGCAACGGTGATCGTCATTGCTTCTATGCACCAACGAAGGCGCAGTCGGGGGTCCCCTTATCGCAATTCGATTTTTTACAATGACCGAGATACGTCTCTGTCGGTCGCCCGAACGGTGACATCTCCTTGTGTTCGTATATAAAAGCGCGGGGCGATTGGATTCGCGCGGCCAGCATCGAGGAGCGTGTCGAGTGTAGCACATCTCACCTGTACCTGTGATTGATAAAAATATAATAAAAAAAAAAAAAAAAAAAATTGGAAAAAATCTGTGCTTGCTACAAAACTCGAAGTTCCCAGTGAGTTAAACTGCACACCGCTGACCAACAGTTTACCACGAGTGGCTGACAGTGCGCGGAAAAGTGCCAGATAACATCAAGTTTACGACCGTTTTGATTTCCTTATCGATAATCGCTCGTTTTTCCCCCTCGCAATAGCTTTGCTCACCGCGCGTTACGTACGTCATTTTTTTATCTGTTTTCGTCGTTCCGATCGGAAAAATAAATTGGACGTTTTCAACTTGACGTTCCCGAGACGAAATTAATCGCATCGTTTCGCAAATTTATAGGCGGAAACACGCCACGACGAGACATCTCATGAATCTATCGGTGGACACAGTCTGAACGCGTAACCCGAGTTGCAATCACCTCGACGCATCTGCTAAATTGAATTGTTGGCCGTGGCTAATCGATTGGGTAAGGCGATCGCGACAATATCGTAATTGCCTACCACAATTTTTTATTGGCGGATCACTTATCGCGGATAATAGAGATCCGCCAATAAAACTTGATTCGTGTGAATATTTTTTTCCGCATAACGAAGAAAATCATTCAAATCGACTGAATTAATCGTTGACGCATAAAACTCCTGGAATGAATTATTTCAACGATTTTCTTCGCGGTCCTTTTTTCGTCTCGAGAACTTGAAATATGCCAATCTTTGTTTTCAGTGACAATGTTGTCAAATAATTATATAATAAAAATACTGTAAATGTCGAATGTTCTTGATTGCTATCGCCTTGCGTTAATCCTGACGGATAAGACATTGGTCGTAGCGACTATATATTTTCTGAGGTCGTCTTTCCGTGCATCAGAAACATAATTGCAGCCGAGCTGTTTTTGACAAATCCATCCGCGAGGCCGCAGCTTTTTTCTTCGTCAGCCGAATTTAATATTTGCGTTCGCGGTGGTGCGCATTTTTTTTTGCAGAATTGCAAGCGACGATCATGGCTCGAAGTGGCGGAATGCTCGTCGTAGCTTATGTTCTGGTGGCCACGTGTCTTCACGGCTCCTGGGCGCTTCAACAGGGTTCCACTGATTACGAAGGTAAAATAAAATAAATAAATCATTCTCACAGCTGTGGAGCACATAAATGCAGAAAATTCATCAAAAGTCGAGTACAACCTACAAAAATTCCGAAGTCACAAAAATATTTGTTATTTTCGTCCTAAAAAAACTTTAAAGTTGAAATCTGCTTCGGAATAAAATAAAAATTTCAAACGACACGTTCTTTGTATTCATCGTTTAAAAATGCAGTAAATTCCAGTTCCAACAGACGCAACAACGTATAATAATTCAGCAAGAACAAGATAATTATTCCACTTAAACTCGGTCGGTACACTTGTAAAAAAAAAACTTACATCAATAAATGGAAAATTTACTCAGTCATTGACACTGCAATTTAATTGAGACTAATAACGATGATGTAAATACTCGATGATATCGCGAGTGTAAACACTTGTAGGCGCAAGACGCGCTGTAATCTAATTATTTCTTCCACGCGTCTATCGTTAAAGTGCAACTGCGTCGAGAGGCGCCTCGACGCACATGTCTCGCGCGAAACGATAAAGAGCGCGCGATGATCGGGCGTTAGGACGCTCATCGAGTGGCGACGGAAAATTAACGATCTTCGCAAACGATAATCAATCATTCGCGGGGCGTTCGGCATTCGACAAAAGATTCTCTGTGACGTCAGAGAAACGAGATCGGATAAATCTTCACCCGATAAAAACACGTGGAATTTTGCTACGTCTTCTCTTTATTTATTTTGTAATTTTTCCTATACGCGTTTGCGTACTTACGATAACGTCACAACGTCCGATAGCTTTGCAAACTCCAAAGAGTCTTCCTGCTTCTGCGCCGTAGTTTCATCCAAGTTTTATTGAACTTTATTGTGATGAGTATAATAACCGAGGCGACACGCGATAAAACTCGGTTAAAAATAATTTCTTTCTCTATTTCGGTGTATCGGTATCTTCTTGTAACTCCGGTTAAGCAATTTGCGAGACAATTAAAGCGCAGATTGTTGAAAACTCGCAATTAGCCTCACGCTCGTATCTACGCAATTACCGCGCTCAATTGCCACAGCCGCGAGATTCAGTTATCGGGCTCGGCAATTGATATACATATATATTGAATGGCGTTTGTACGCCTTTAATGATTTTTATATTAATCATTTTTTGTCGTTTAATGCCCAAAAATCGAGAGAACCTTTAATTTGGCGGCCCAAAGTCTCGGTACCAGCGACGCGAAGGTGAAGGTGACTAGATGTTCGTCTCGCGGCAATGTTGCATCCACGCGTTCTACAAGAGTTTACAAAAATTTGACAAGCTCAGATAATAATTGACCTCGCGGAAATCCGGTCGGATCAACGAACTCTTTCATCGGTCGCGTCATATTTTTCCGACGTGAAGAAATATCAAAGTGTCGATAACTAATTGTCAGTGTGCGTTAAAATTTCGAGCTTGTTTTAATTTATTCTTTTTTTTTCTTCTTCATCCTCGCAGACTCGTCATTCTGGCTCAGAGCCGGCCAGGAGAATCTCCAGAGGATCCTGTCATTGAGCAACAACGAGAATCGAGCGAAGAACATAATCATTTTCGTGGGCGACGGTATGGGAATGGCGAGCGTGACGTCGGGTCGAATTTTCACGGGTCAACTGAAGGGCACGACTGGCGAGGAGTACAAACTCGAGTTCGAAAAATTCCCAAACACCGCGTTCTCCAAGGTATCACTCATCGAGCACATTTCGTAATTCGATCAGCCGATTTGTTTCGCAATTTCGACGCTGTTATATTTCTTTTAATTTTTTTTTTTTTCGCAGACTTACAACGTCGACAAGCAGGTACCGGACTCGGCGGCCACGGCGACCGCGATGTTCTCAGGCGTCAAGAACCGATTCAAGACAATCGGACTGGACGCTAAGGTGAATTACAATACATGCGATAAGGCGCTCAACGATGCGAGAAAACTTTCAACCGTAGCCAACTGGGCGCAAGCGACCGGAATGGACACAGGTAAGAAGGAGCATTAAGAAAGAAAAAAAAAAGGAAAAAAATGTTCCAGCACCTAGTGCGCAAAAGTCGGTACGACTTCCGACCGTGGAAAACGTATAAAAACCGCAGGAATGTCATTTTTATCCAGCGCTGTCACGCTTTGCGATAATTGACGCGTCGACATCGTCAGTTTTGCGCGCAAACCAGAAAACGCTCTTACTCTGTATACGAATTGAGCGATAGTAGTTTTCGATATAAGTGCGATGATGCGCAACTCGTGTGGTTGCAGCACTTGCCTTCGGCTCGGCTCACGCTCGTTTCTAAAAAAAATTCTCGCACGAGTTCCGAACAAAATATTATGCTACCAGTGTGCAAAATCGCACTTCGCGCATGGAGTGGCATAACATATTTTTTTCACAAAAATATTATTGATAATGTGGCATTTTCACTTTATGTATCAATAATTTGGAAATGTACATAAATTGCACAATTTTTGTCGAGCTAAAATGACTAAGAACATCGTTAGATTTTCGGTGAACGATTCCTCGGTCTATTCTCGGAAACCGTTGTCACTGTTGCATCTCGGTGGTGACACGAGGTTCACGGTCTGCCGTCGTCGTCGTCGCACTGTTTTGTCTCTCACTCAGTCGGGGAAACTCGCGACCGTGTCAGAGTCGTCGAGAATTATAATTGGAATCGGTATCGAATTTATTATCAAACTGGCGCCCGTCGCGTCTTCCTCAAGAATTCGCTCTCACACCGACGAATTGTCGTAACATACGAATACGAGAATCGCGCGAAAAAAAAAGATGCGCGACAAGATCCTTCACCCAACATCCCGAGATTATTATTCGAATTGCGGGAAGATCTCGGATCTTATTATCGAATATATAACAGAGCTATGTTGCGTCGCGCTCTTCCCGTCCTCGCCGCCTCCCCCCCCCCCCTAACCCTCCCTCGCTGCCGCCGCGTGGTCAGATAATCGTGATTATCGTGCCGGACAAGTTGATCGTCGCGTTCGAAGCTGCAATCCATACGCAAGCCCCGCAGCTGGGAGATAAAAATCGCGCGAGTCAACGATGCGTAAAGATAATAACAACTTCCTCGGGTCCCACGACGAGTGACATCACTGATGGCAACAAAAAATGTCACGATTTTAATTTTGGCCGAGAAGTGTCATTACTCGGTGATTGAAAAATGAAAGAGAAAAAAATCGTGTCGCCTCGGAGTGGCGTATTAATTAATTGTAAAAAAATCTCACCAATTCGACCGAGAAATGTCGTTACTCCTGGTTACCAAGTTATTCTAAAGATCAAGAAGAAAAATAACTTTTCGTCTTAGAGTGGCAAATTAATTAATTCTAATTCGAATCAATTTCGCAAGGCTAGGAAATTCGTGGATTATCCGCCGTTCCGTGGTTAATCGACTGCAAACAATACCGGAAATCCTTCCTTTTTTTCTGTGTTTTTTTTTAACACTTTTGTAGCCGAATAACTGTCGGCTAATTGATACCACGGATCAGCGCGCGCTCGGTGTGACATGCGACAATTATCGCCGGTTACGGGCCTTGAGCATGCGGCACGCATACATGATAGGAAATCATTAAACCGCCGCCAGTGTCCGCCGACTTAAAGCCTCGACCTCACTCGGAAGAAAAGTTACCAAAGTCCCGTCCTTCCCGACAGCCTCACGATTTTTATGACACTCTTATGACGTTTTTTTTTTTTTTTTTTTTTCTTTAACTTATTTATTGCGCGTTCAGTGCTGAGTTCTAAAACATTCGAGGTCGCGAGTACAGCGAGATATCCGGTTATTTCGCGAAGTACACGAACAGCTTTATATACGAAACACAAGCACCCAATAAAGCAGCTGATAACGGCGAGTGACCTATCGGTTTTTCCGCGAAACTCCGCATTTTCTAGCAATTTTCCTTTTACAACAAAAAAAAGGCAAATAGAAAACTTTAGAATAAAAAATTCTCGACTTGAGCGCAAGAGTCGATTCACATCTTCCGGCAGCGAAATCAGCGCGCGGAGTCGATAAATCGTCGCGGCGATCGTTCCAATTGTATCAAATTGAATTAACGACGCGCGTAGCGCAAATTGCGGGCGTTATTGATGCGAATTCAATGACAGTCATTGGGTCGAGTCGTGAAAAGAAAACCGGTTTTGTCGCCGCTCGATCCCGCGCGGCCGCTCGTACAAAATAACCGGGTTAATTGACGGTATCATCGCCCCGCGCCGGTGCGGCTTTTCTCGTATCATTGCGACGGGGTTACAGCTGCGATAAAATAGCTACGGGTCGCGATGACTGTGACTTTGAATCAATGAAATTCGCTGGTGCGAGCGATTCGAGTCTGCGCGATTGCTCATCGCGATTTTCCCAGCTTCATTGGATCATTTTGATTGATCGAACGAGAGTGCAAAAAAAAATAAAAATAAAAAAAAACGAGAAATGGCATTGCCACAAAGCGATTTTTCGTTTCAACGACGAGGACGTGCCGACAAATTGACGGTACGCGTCTCGATTCGAAAATCCACGCACGTGTTACACCGGCGACCGCGGCCTACGGGCTTCTGCCGCGCTTTATAATGTATGCGCAGCGTGTGTAAAGCGAGCCCCGAACCGAGAGCGGCTCGAGCCGCTCTCGCGACCGCGCACCGACGGCGAACCGCTCAATTAAGAATCAGTGCGCTGAGTGGACCTTGTTAGAGTTATACATAGTGAAAATATATTCAATCAGCCGGGGAGGCCGCGAGAGCCCTGACGACCTTCTGCTGTGTCGAGGCCGCGAGCGTCTCTGATCTCCAATACCGATCCGCGTTGCTGGCCTCTGTTCCATGACTTCGTTCTCGTTTCGTGGCTTAAACAATGTGAACAGCCTTTTCCTCGAAAAAAAAAAAAAAAAAAAAAAAAAAAAAAAGTTAGTTTCTGTTTTGCTCGACTCGTCATTGTGCACCGACGAGTTTTTAAAATTCGATAGCGTGCAGTTCAATGTGGAGGGAAATGTACGTAAAAAAAAAGATGTTCCTGTGTCTTCGCGTCTGTATTAAAAAAAAAATATTTCATACGAAATAGCCGGATTTTTATCGGGAACGTACGAGGAAATCGTCACCGTTCCCACGATCGCCAGATCCTGACATTCGTTACACAAATTAATTGTTACGTTTTTTCCCATTTGCGTTTGTTCAATCAGGCTTCGTCACGACCACGAGAATAACGCACGCGACGCCGGCCGCGCTTTACGCTCACACGAACAATCGCGACTGGGAGTGCGACTCGGCGATCCCGTCGCAGCATCGCGACTGCGTGAAAGACATCGCCCGCCAGCTCGTCGAGGATGCGCCGGGGAATCATTTCAAGGTAAGAACCATATTCCATAATTTTTTCACAGGTCCCCAGGTTTGGTCCATGTTCCATAATTTTTTCGACCGTTCGAGCCGCTGGATTTGAAAAATTTATTATCAAGTAGCGATTCGAAGAAAGCAAGTTCAAGGCTAATTGAACGATTACACTTTTTATCGTCTAATGCCGGTGAGAGCATCCGGTCTTGCTCGTCCGCTCGGTCGCCCCGGTTCGTTGACTCGCCATACGTTAATTGATATCTACGAACTCTCTACCGGCTACGATTGCTTTGAACAAAGGTTCAGCCAGAGCCTCGTGCGAAAACTTATCGGATCGACGGGATGTGCCGACTGAGATGATACACAAACGGTGCGCCACACTGATTCACTTTTTCGTGTCACGCGCCACACTGACAATTATGACACTCGTAGATATATTCGGGGTATCGTCACGGGATACGCTGCACATCCGGTGAATTTTGCAGTCGAAAACGTAAAAAATTCCACGTTTTTGATTGCGATAAGGAAACGTACTGAGTCTCGATATGATAATAAAAAATATCACGTTAATTCCTGTGTATTACAAAAAGGGAGAGATTTATTTTGTCAAGTAAAAGAGAGTTTTACCCAAAATCTGTTTTTTTTTTTAATTATTTTATTATTTTTATTCTCTCTTTTAAAAAGTTCATGAGTAACGGAAAGCATTGTTGGCAAACTATTCGAGCTGTGATTGGCTGGAACTCTCAGACCGAGTCCAAGTTCATTTGTCCTTGATAACTTTGATAGTTCTGTCAAATATCGTATTTTTTTTTAATCAACTAAAAAAGGGTTGAAACCATTGTTTTCAGAGGTAGAATACGCGACTTGAGAACAATGGTATAGGTTAGAAGTCGATATTTTGAAAAAATAATTTTCGTGACACCGATTTGGGCGGTTTTCGGCCCGGCGGCCAGATCTAGCATTTCTGACAAGTAAAACGACAAATTTCTTTTTTTTTTTTGTTCAAAAGTAACTGAACGAGGGTTTTTTAGTTGCGATTTACCCTTTTAAAGCTTTATAAGAGCGCAGCAGCGCAAGGTTATTTCGTGCACGCGCGCCAGCGCGTGTGATTAGCCTAGTATTATTATAATTTATTAGTCTTTTTGGTATCGGCTAGGACGGTCGAATTCTTTTTTCACGAATAACTGTATCAAATTATCCATAGGTGATGCTGGGCGGTGGCAGTCAGAACATGGGAGTTCCGGTCGAAGGCGGCACCGACAGCGACACGTGCGTGCGACAGGACGGCAAGAATCTCGCGAGCTTCTGGCTGAAGAACAACGCGGGCGGCAAGTTCGTACAAAATACCGCTGAGCTGATGTCAGTCGACGTCGCCAACACCACGAGTCTCCTCGGGCTTTTCTCGAAGAGTCACATGCCCTATCATGCCGTGAGAACGAGCGAGACACCGACGCTGGCGAATATGACGAGGCAGGCGATAAGAATCCTACGGAAGAACAAGAAAGGATTTTTCCTGATGGTGAGTAAAATTTTGCTAGAAAAAAAAAAAAAAAAAAATGAAGCCCGCGAGATTCATAGTTAATTCAAGTCCGAAAGCCGGATTCGCGGGAAGCAATTTAAATTGGCGAAACATGTTTTTTTAAATCTCGCCTGACGTGTCATACGTCTAAAAACGCACATAAAAATCATTGTTGATATACACACGTGGCTGTCAATAGTCCTGCTGAACTTCCGCAGATTGCCAGTTAGTCACAGTTATTGGCCGCCACGTGCAAACGAGCCGCGTTATTAGCCGGCCCCCAGGAAATTGTTATTCCGGCAAGTGGCAAGCACGAAAATTTATAGTTTTTCGAGTTCCCAGGTAAATGCCAGGTACGACACGTCGTGTAGCTACAGCAGGAGTTTCATAGTTAACCGGATACTCGTCAAGGTCTCCCGCGCTACATAATTCTACATTAATTTCGCAGTCTGCAATTTTATGCGTAACTTAAGATGCACTTGTTAGACGCTTTGAGCCGCGTGTGAGTGCGCGCGACGCGACGCGACGCTGAATTATCGCGCTGGCTGACGCGACGACGTTCTGTGTACAGTCCTGTCAGTTGGAGTCGGTAACGAAAAAAAAAAATGACAGGTAGCAAGGTGGTCACGTGGCCCGGATGAGTTTCAGAAGCACCGGAAATAATTGCTCATAGGTTGAGGATAATATTATTCAAATTCGAAATGCGAATGCCTCAATGATTTATAATTTTTTTTTATAAATGCGCGATTATAATGCAAAAGATTGCAAAATTACTTCAAGATAAAAGCCACAGATTCTTGTACCATAAAAAAATTTATGCAATCGCGAAATCTGCGCTTTTCGCAGATACATTTTTTGTTCCCGCTTCAATTTGCATCAACTGCAGCGAGGTTTTCGCGCGACTGTACGGCATACCGGACTGACTTAATTAAAACAACCGCACAATCTCACAATTAGCCCGTATCTTGCTCTGTGCGGTTGGTCGTTTAACCGCGGAACCGCGGACGCTTCGTTCCGCGATTGCAGTGACAATAATAAAAAAATTGCGCTGTGTTACAGGTTGAAAGCGGTAAGATCGACATCGCTCATCATCAGAATTACGCGAAACTCGCGCTCCGAGAAGTCACGGCGCTCGAGGAGGCGGTTCAGGTCGCGCTGAACCTCGTCGACGTCGAGGAGACGCTGATAATCGTCACGGCCGATCATTCGCATGCGTTCACGATGAACGGCTATCCCACCCGGGGAAACGACATTCTCGGCTTCGCGAACGATCACTACGTGCCGTCGACCCGACCGTACGAGACGCTTACCTACGCCAACGGACCGGGATTCTACTATCATCGGCTCAACGACACCGAGGGCAACGTCAACAAAACGTGGCGGCCCGTTGAAGAGGACACGAATAGGGACGATCCGTTCTACCGGAATCTCGCGACTTTCTATCTCAAGGACGAGACGCACGGCGGAGAGGACGTCGGGGTCTATGCAATCGGTGAGTTCTTTTCAATTTAATTTCTAATTAAAAAAAATCGTTTATATATTTTATTTTGTTCGAAGAGTTCAGACTGAGAAGTGACACTGTAGGTTGGATTCAATTCTTTTGAAAGTCGTTTTGAGTGGCGATCGATTCTCTGTTTTCGCTTTTACACAGCAGTGATTCTGCTCAAAAGAACAAATTATACGGAGCAGATTTTTTTTTTTTTTCTAAAACCGACGATCGCTTCCGTTCGAATCGTCGTTTGACACATTCGATTTTACAATTGCAGGACCATGGTCTCACCTCTTCCGCGGCACCTTCGAGCAGAACTACATAGCCCACGTGATGGCGTACGCGGGCTGCCTGAAGGACTGGCCGTCGCACTGCGACCGCGCGTACAACCGATACTTCTACGAGCTCGCGCGCTCCGGCGCCGGTCGCACTGCGATCGCTGTGTCCTCCAATACTCTCGCCGTTCTCGCGACGCTGCTGCTTCTCCATCTGTTCGCGACTCTGCGATTCACCTGATCGGCCGGTGCATCCGAGTCTCTCGGCCGTCGATCACCAGCTGCAACGTCGGGACACGCGAGACGATTTGCGTCTCCCGGACGCCGGGGAGATCGAGCTCCCGGCTCGATCGTCCACGAGCTTTCAGGCCTGTATTAACGCACAGTGCTTAAGTTTTACTACATATTTAAAAAAAAAAAAAAAAAAAAACAAAGGAATTTGTTTCAATCGAATACCAAAGTGTAAGGACAACGACGTGGTGAATCATTGACACGCGACGTCGAAGTTTGGTTTATTCGATTGAAACAAAATGTAAAGAAAAGAAAAGGAAAAAATGTTCGAAGAAAATATCATCAACGTTGTCCTCCGAATTTCCATCGAGATTCGAAGGTGTCAGACGGATTAGAACGAAAAAAAAAAAAACCCTCCAAAAAATGACTCCTCATTATCTCAGTAATATTTATTCAATCGTCGTAGAAAACGTACGGCAAACAACTTTTGCTCCTGTAAATTTTGTACATTCCACGTTTGCCACGTTAGTCGTGATGAGAGGGAGGAAGAGGGAACTGGGGAAAATGAGTATGTGTCTATGCGTGAATGAGTGAGTGATTTATCAGTTGTACCGCTACTATACTATACTATACATATATATGTACCGCCTAAGTTTTGCGTGTTCCACGCGATAGTGTAAACTAGTGTCCACCGTTTATACATGAGATTGTCGCGTCGAGATTCATGTAAATACTCGTTGCGCCCGTGCGCGTGACACCGAAGAGACGGAGCGCGTGTCGCATGTCCGTGTACAAATAAATGCGATGAAATGCCAAAAAAACCTATCACTTTTCTCGCCCTCTTCGCGTTGTCGTGCAATCGATCGCATTCGTTCTGCATTATTTTCCATTACATTTTTTACCACCCAAAAAAATAATTAATCAATCATAACAAATCAATAACAATTCAATAATAAATCAAACGATCGTTACAATCCAGTCATCACAACATTTGTTCAACACAAAATATCGTTCAACGACGAAAAAACAACGATCCGCCGATTCTCCAATTCACCTCACAGACCACGGACGACGCTCAGGCAATAATTCTTGTACATCAACGGCGCGATGTCGTCGCTGACGAAGTTCCGATCGGGCTTGACGCTGGCGAACGGATTTCTCCTCGGCTCCACGAGCACCTCGACCCGGCGTATCGACTGGATCCGCCGTAGGTCGCGCGGTATCTCGACCTCGGTGTACGAGGTCACGAGGACGGGCACGCGGGCGTCGCAGAAGCGCTCGATGGTCAGTGGCCACGTGTCGGTGCCGTCGTATCCGGTCTCGCGGTACAGTCCGGGATTGAACAGGCATATGAGATCCGCCCGGCTCGCCGTCTCGACCTGGTGATACAACTTTCCCGGATTGAAGGTCACGCGAATAGCTCGCTCCTCGGACTTGCAGCCCCGACACATCTGCACCCGGGCCAGCAGCTCGGGCGGCGCCGGCGGCAGCCGCAGCTCCGGTCCTGTGAACTCGAGAGTCAATCGCTTCAGATTCGGCAGATAATGCACGAAGAGCTTCTCCCAGACGCGGATGCTCGAGCACTCGAACTGAAATTCCGCGCCGACCACGTGGATGCTCAGGCTGTCCCGGGTGCTCCAGTCGTCGCACGTTCTCTGCAGGGCGAAAAGCGCCGTTAGCGGCGCCGTCGCCGACAGCGACATAATCGCGTAGGTGTAACAGTCGATCCGCCGATAATTCACGTTGTTCCTGAACATCTCGAGTAGCAGCGCGTCGAAGTCATCGGGCAGCTCGGCGCACTCGCGCCGCGTGACGTCGGGAAAATTCGCCGTCGCGTGGCCGTGTCGGTGCTGCATCCAGAGGATTTGTCGAAAGACCCGAAAGTCCCGGCACCACTTGGCGTGATCCTCGCGATGCTCGTCGCAATAGAAATCGACGCGACAGTCCGGGCAGCAGCGGAGATCGGGACCGATCGATCGGCAGGTACGACAGACTCGCGGATAGAGAACAATCTCGCGCTCCCAGAGATCGAGACGTCGGCGCATACGATCCTCCACGCGATCGATCATCTCGATCCTGAACGATCGGTAGAGATCGGGTGGAAAGTCTTTGGCCAAGCGGAAGCCGTCGATACCCGAGCACACGTCGGTCAGGACTCGGCAGAGCGGCTCGTGCTGAGCGCGATTCTCGTCTCTGTGGCGGCTCGAGCAGTAGGATATCATTCGGCAGCTCGGGCAGGTCACCGGAGCGTCGCCGACGACGTCCATGCAGACGAGGCACATGCCGCACGAGTAGACGAGACGCGGCCGGATCTCGAACTCCAAGGTCTCCTCGTCGTCGCTGTCGGTCAGTAAATTATTTTCGTTGAGCTCGAGGAGCGGAAGCGCCAGACGCGCGGACACGGTCAGCAGTCGCGACGCCGCGGCGGCGGACGTCTTGCCGATCGTCGTTTTCTCAGGCGCGTCTGCGCTCACCGCGGAAACACCGTGATTCGTCGACGTTCTCGCGTCGTGTCTCCGCGATCGGTCGTGAGCTCTGGCAGTCTTCTTTCTGCGTCCCATGATGATATCGCGGTTTCTGCAATTTTTTTAATCGGGTTTAAGGCTTTTGCGAATAATTTTTATTGTTTAGCGCGCGTGCCCTTTGCAAAAAAGAATCAAAAAGAAATTGCATCTGGAGAAATTGGGTCAGCATTGACTCTAGCGTTTTGGTGCAAAAAAAACAGCTGCGCTTTATTTATTTGCAATCTTAACACTTGATTTTTATTTGCTATCTTAACCCTTGATCGTGCATGTCGTATATCTATTGCACTGGAGTGTGCAGATTCCAAAGCCGCGAACTGTTCGCGAGTATAAACACGCTAGTTTACGAGGAGCGCAAGTACGGCTAGAGAAATGCTCGCGCTCGTCTAGTGAGCTAATTTCGGACTCGTTAATACCAGCAACGTATGGTTAAACTGACAAATAGTAAAACACGACTGGCCGAGACGATCCGGCACGCGCGGTCTGGAATTACACTGTGCGGCGTCGCGAGCGTTTATATAAAGTCGCGCGTTAAGGAATTAGCGCGTCGTTATTTCACACTGACGGAGAGATAAACTTAATGAATGTGTCAATCGTGCGGACTCCGCGAGTGCGAGCACTTATCGATTTATTGAATGAAAATTAAAGTAAAAGCCCGGATCGCTCGGGTGAATGTGGAAAAAGGACAGAGAGAAAGAGAGACAGAGACAAAAAATGTCGTTATGTCACTGTCGCGTAGGGACACGACAGGGTCGATTACACTCTTATCGACAGCTTCCCGTTCGTATTATTGACCTTGACCAGAATCAACGAGCCGCGCGCACCATCGCGATAAATTGCGCTCGAAGTGATCGATCTCGCGCGACACAATGCGATTATTCACCACTGTCGTCGTCGCGAATAAATGTTATTCTTCTTCCTCGGAAAACTGTTGCCGTGCGACAATGCACGATTTTTTAATTTCATTCGTCCGGCGAACTACAAGTACGAAACAGACGTTCGCACCACGAATACAAATTTCTCATTTAGTCATCTTCCCAAATTCCTCAAAAATAAATTTAATTTTCACAATCTCTTGCACCTGGAAAAATTTCAGTAATTCCCGAATGTTACAAACTCAAATTTCACGAAACCTCGTATATTTTTCGATCTTTGTTTTTTAGGTCCCGAACTTAAACCTCGTTTATCAATAAATTTCTTCAATTGGTAAATTTCACGGATTGGAATTTCGAGTGAAACTAATATTTTATCGCGCGACATCGAATCATTTTGCGTATATCGCGCTCAATGATAAAAACGCCGGAGCGTTTTCCCTTCGCGTACCTCCGAATGGATTCTCGAAAATCCGAAACCTTGTATAGCGACGCAGACTCGCGCGCGTCGCGATTGTCCGAGACTGAATGACAGAGCAAGTTCAGACGCTCAGGAGCTCAGGAGATCAGGAGCTTTCGTGGACTTTCACGACATAGGCGAGAGCGAGGTGCGTTATAAGCGTAGCGGCGTGAAAAGGGCCGAGTTCACATGCGCAGTCCAAGAGCCGCAAGCGGGCACAATGCCCGGACGAAGGTATTTCCGGCTCCGCAGCTCACGTGCCAATGTCTGTTCGCGTCAGTCTCACTCGCTCGAATCTCCGCGCCGCGGTCGCTCGCTGCGTTTCTAACAATAAAGTCACTCCCGGTGCCTTGTGCACCGTGCATTACGCAATATCTCGCTGTAGTATAGCATATCGATCTTTAACCCGCGCTCTGTACACTAATTACGCCTATCGTATTTTTGGGGTGGTTTATATCGTTTATATGATTTATAAAAATTGCGAGAGATACGAGTTTATTACTGTTAATATTACAGATGTGACAATGGATGCAGTAAAAATGTACAGGTTGAACGACGGGTGTTGGGGTGAATGAGGTTGATTCTGGAATCAGAGAAAATATTCAAACTCAACATTGACACTAATCTGAAGAAAAACCCCTGTGAAAATGTGTCTCGCAAACCGGGGGAGGGGAAGGGGGGAGGGAGATATGAATGCCACTCGGGAAACACACGAAATAGATTATAGTGGAAAGTCGAGTGATAGGTGAGTCTTCCGTTATCTGCATTAAAATAAAAGGCTACGAGTAAGAAACCTGAGGCGCGCATATCAACGTGAGTAAATCTGAGTATTGCTCGACGAGTTTACAAACGGTAGTTAACTGTTCAATTATCGAATATTTTTCGAATGTACCGATATATTCACTTGCCAAATACCCACAATCGGGTGTATAACTTTCGCGCCCTTCTGGGATCAGTCGGTAAAAAAAATCGGGGGATCCATCGCGTTTAATTTAATGTTATGTGTCAGATATAATTTTACTCATAAGCAAATTCGTTTTCGCCTGATCTATCTGCTTTTCTCTGATAACCAATCTATTAATCGACTCTGCGTCCATTGGATTTCTTCCATACCAATCGCAGTAATTAGCCCCGTGTAAAACAAGGGTGTCGGTAATGTCGGAATTCCACTTCGGCAAGCAGCGCCGCCGCCGTATTACCACAAATCTTATGGTTCTCGTGGTTGCGGACGAGCCTAGCGGCATCAGGGGCCTCCTACGTTGGTAGTGTGTCTTGATGTTCTGATCGAGCGTTTGTCACAAAATCTCCTAATATGGCGAGCGACAAAAAGACGGCAAAACCTTTAAACAAAGGTGGAAAAGCGAACGAGGACATATTATCGGGTTTCCAGGCGCTCCGGACGGAGCAGAGGATGATGGCGAGCAAACTGTCGGAACTCGAGTTGGAATTGAACGAGCACAAGTAAGCAGCACTTAACGCACCTAACCTCATTTCGTCAGGACTCGTTTTTGGTTTCACGACGAAATTTCCATCACGCCGACGTTGTTTGTTCTCACAGGATCGTAATTGACACTCTGAAGAGCGTCGATCCCAAGAGGAAGTGCTGGAGAATGATCGGAGGGATTTTGTGCGAGAGGGTCGTGGAAGACGTTATACCTACGCTAGTATCTACCAAGGAGCAGGTCAGATATCGCAACAAAAGTGTTACACACTTTTTACTATCTGTGTGAATAACAAATTTGAAAAATACAGCTTTCTGCAGTGTAACTGTGCACTCTGATTAACTATAAATTATTCATGTTTAAAATATTCAGTGATATTCATGTGACTGTAGATAAAATTTACACATGCAATATACATATTATTAACGATAATTAATCTGTGTCCGTTAATGATTTTCAGCTCACGAAAATAATAGAGCTCCTGCATGATCAACTTGAGAAGAAGGGCGTTGAAATAAACGAGTACAAGGAAAAGCACAACATTAGGATACAAGGACAGGACGAACTGCAGCAGCCGGATGAGGAGTCGGATGAGCCCAAGAGAAAATCTGTTGTTGTAAATCCCATTGAGGTCTAAATGTGTACTCATTATTATTTCTATATTATAACATTCTAATATTTCGAATACAGTTTCATCATGCAACGCGATTCACTTTTAGATTTTTCTGCGAAACGAAATTACCCCTCAAACTCTGTTTTTGATTTACCTCACACTCTCATTTATCTCTGTGGCATTGCTGCAATTTACTCGGAAACCCCGGCAATTGTCATTAGGTATTTATTTTACAACACAAGAATGCTCATTTGCTAATCATTTGCACAATCGTTTAACTTCACAGCATAATTGAGCTTGCAGGACTCGAGTTTACTTGTAATAGCAATAAAGGCAATACACGATGAATTTTATAAATAAAACGGCTCAGAATTATTTTGTCGAAATATGTATACTTTTTCAATGTTCACTGCGTCAATTCGTAGGGTGCTGCTGTACCGACGTAAACAGAAATCGGACTTGCCAACACCAGCGTTGGAGTGAACCGGATGAATTGAAGTTTCGTAAAGCCTGCAGCATTAACTATAAAATTCGAGATTGTCTAATCAGGGCAAACGATAGTTGACGATAAAAAAATGTCTTATCGGTGGGAACTTTTCTCGCGATCTTTTTTTGCCATTTGCAGCATTAACTATAAAATTCGAGATTGTCTAATCAGGGCAAACGATAGTTGACGATAAAAAAATGTCTTATCGGTGGGAACTTTTCTCGCGATCTTTTTTTGCCATTTTTTATCACTATCATTATCAGAAATACATCTCTGATATCTCTGATATCACGTTAGCTGATTGTCAGCTGACGGCCAGGAAGGTATCCAATCCCCTCGTCCTTTTTTCTGCCCAACTACGATCATCGCAGTGACGCAAGGGACAGTTGTCATCTCCGGCGCATGCGCGTCTAATCGTGTTCTAGCGGCGCGCAGGTGGTCCGGCTTTCCCTCCTCGAAAACAGACGATAAAATGCGAAAGTAATAGCAAAGCACATTTGACCTCCGTTCAAAACGAGCAATAAAACGCGGCAATAATAATTGATCAACCGAATACATAGATCGGTGATATCAATTAAAAAGAGTTCGCCGGATGAAAAACGCGCGATATTCCTTTGTTATCGGATTGGCGTTGCGCGACCCGAAGCTCCGCCTACCTTCGCTCCCATTGGCCAGTTTTCCCCGGTAAAATCTCGTCGCGTAGCATCGGCACCGCGCGGATTCGGTAACAACGTCCGTTCAAATGTGTTCCAAACATCGAGATGAAAAGCGACGGCCGTTGTGAGGCTCCGGAGAAAAACATCGAACCTGTTGTTCGGCGCGTGCCTGTCGAGACACGCACGACTTTGTCTCCGTTGTCTTCCTTCGCGAGAATATCGTCAATCCGACGAGGAACGCGTGTCGTGTCGGTGCGTCGCGGAGGTTCATCGTCGTATCGTCGAGAAAAAATATCGCGGAAGTCGCTAACGCAGTGGCTAACCTACTGAGATCCTCGGTAAACCGATTCGGCCGATTCTCACCGGCTCATTCCCGACGCGGTGTCCTCTGCTCGCTTCGTCGTCAGCCTTCGAGTTTCATGGTCCCGACGTTTAGGTCGCAAATCGACGAAACATGGCAGACGGGAAGGAACGAAAGAGGACCCGGCAGTCCGAAAATCCCGAAGCCACTGACAAGAGGTTTCGCGCCGAAAGTCCCAATGGCAGTTCGGTAGCTGTGTCCTCGCAAGTGGTAAGACAACTTCCTCCCCTCCCCCCTCACTAATTATGACGAAAATTTGCTCTTGGCCGATTACGCTGAAAATTTGCTTCACAGCTCGCAGCTGGGAAAATTAAGTGCATCCGCATGCGAAATTTCATGTGTCATGATGCGTTAGAAATTGTACTCAACCCCAACGTCAATTTCATCATCGGACGAAATGGCAGCGGCAAGAGCGCAATTCTCACAGCCCTTACCGTCGGCCTTGGAGCACGTGCGCAAGCTACCAACAGAGGAGGCTCTGTCAAGGGTAACTGGAGCATTTTTCTTTTGCCACAATCGAATGCTACATGCTAATTTACATTTTTATTTTGATTATATATTTCTATTCCGTTTTGTTCATCCTCACAACATTCAGATTTCATAAAGAAAGGCAAGAATTCTGCTAGTATAGAAGTGACAATTGTTAACGAAGGTCCGACAGCTTTCAAGCCAGAGATTTATGGGAAAACAATTACGGTGTGTCGCACGATCAGCAGCGCTTCAACATACAAAATAAAAAATTCTGTGGGTAGGTTATACTTGATTTCTTAACTACGGGCAGGCTTATTTTCAATGTCAAAGCCAGGCTGCGTCTTGACAGAGGAATGTAAACAATTTACATTTTGCGGACCCAATTTTTCAGAGACTCATTTTTTTCGATCCTTAGTGGATAGCATGCCAATAAACTAATACAAAACAATTTTCGAAATAACTTCCAACAGGAAAAACTGTGTCACAGAAACGGGATGAGCTTGAGCGGATGTTAAATACAATGAACATCCAAGTCGAAAACCCTATATCAGTATTAAACCAGGACGTCTCGCGAACGTTTCTCACATCGGCGTCGGCTGAGGACAAGTATACGCTATTCATGAAAGCGACGCAAATCGACGTGGCGTCTGGTAGTTATAAAGAGGCTCTATTGGACGCCGAGGACGCTAGTCAACGCTTGAGCGACGCTCAGACCAAACTCGACGAAAGCAAACGGGAGGTGGCGGCTCTCGAGAAGAGTATGAAGATGCTCGAATCCGTCGAGACATGTCGGGAGGAGGTTCGCCAATACGAAGTGGAACTTTGCTGGGCAAAGGTGAATTATCTATAAATTCGTAATAGTTACGTTTTTAAGGAGCTTATGTTTCGTTATTATTCAGTGACAATACTTATTAGATGATTTTTTAAATGGAAATTGTCAGGTAGTTGAAGAGGAGACTAAGCTGCGTCATATTGAGCAGAACTTGGCAGCCCATCAAACAGCACTTAAAGATATTGAGGCTGCCGAAACTATGAAGGAATCGAAGGAGGAAGCGATACAGACTAAAATAGAGTAAGCACATCAGTCGTTCTTATTGTGCCTTTTTCTGACACAGTTATCTCATTAAACTGATTTGCAGAAAATTAAAGGCAAATATTCGTGAAATCGAGTCTGGGACAGCTGAAGGTTTGAATGAATATTCTACCGCAATCCAACGTTATGATGCGGCCAAGGACACTTTCGCGAATAAAAAGCGCGAGTTGATGTTTGCACAAACGAAAATACAGAGAACGGAGTACGACATAGAAATGATAAACAGCGAAATAAAAAAAATTCAAAGGTAAATATTCAGACGATTACGACTTATCGACGAATAATCCGTAATCACGCTTTTTTATATCATCCAACAGCGTGCAGGATGGCGCGAATGAGAGAGCTCTGAAAAAGGAAGAACTTGCTACAAAGAAACAAGAGCTGGAGGAGATAGAGGCGATGCTCCGTACAAAGCAAAACGAGCAAATGCATTTTTCCTCGGATAAAGTGAGGCTGGAGCAGGAGGAACACAACATGAAGGGTGAAGTTTATCGCCAAGAGACGTCTATTCGTAAGTTTAATACCATTTTGTATAAATATTGACTTAATTTTTTATTTGAACGTCTTTAAGATTTGAGTGTTAATTCGTGATAAAGGCAAAACGAAGCAGCAATTGACGTCTTTGAGGCAGCAATCGGATAACGCGGTAACGGTTTTCGGTGCCGATATGCCGCGACTTTTGAAGCGCATCGATGAAGCGCAGAGGAGTGGTGGCTTTAAGCACAAACCCGTCGGCCCTCTCGGAGCTTTCATAAAAATCAAGGATTCCGCTTGGACGCCCGCGGTAGAGAGTTATCTTGGATATAACTTCCTGAGTGCTTTTGCCGTGGACAACATGCAGGATTCCATCAGACTCAAGGCCATTATGAGGGAGATATTTGGGGACAATAGGCAAACTCCTGTTATTTACTGTAGTCAGTTCTTCGATCAGGTAACAAATATCTCCAACTACTGTCTTCAAATTTCAGATACGTCTTGAATTTGTCTATAGAATTTGACTTCATAATAAATCGCAGAATTAAAAGATGAATTAAAAATCAAATCATAACGTTACTTTGAAATTAATTCTATTTGAATATTTCGCGACCCAGGTTCATGACGTCAGTCGAATGTGCGTTACTCATCCGACATACAGAAGTATGTTCGAAATGACGGAAGTTTCGAGTCCGATAGTCGCGAACTGCTTCATAGACCAGCTCGAGCCCGAGTGCGTTCTCTTGATTCCCACGAGCGAGGAGGCCGGTGAACTATTGATCGATCGTCGTCAGGTGCCGCGGAACTGCAAACGCGCTCTAACGCTGCAAGCCGACGAATTCTTTCCCGACCCAAATTATCGCAGTTACGGCGGTAACGTCGGAAAACCCAAATTTCTGCAAGTTTCGACCACAGAAGCGATTGCGTGAGTACTGTTAACAATGTTAAGCGCCTATAGTCAATGGTTTGCTCGTGAACATTTTTTTTTAAATTTTATTCTCACAATTCTTCAGATTTCTTGAGGAAGAACTTGGCGTAGCTGAGGAAGAGTTGAACTCCGTGAAACAGCAGCACAGAAATACGTTTGAGAAGCTGAAACGCTGTATCGCTCAGTTCAACGAAGTAACCGTTCAGGTCGAAAAATTAAGGACCATGCAGCTCAGGAAAAAAACAGAAATGGGCAGACTCGCCGACCAGTTGGATCTTGAGGAGCCGGAAGACATTACCAAGGGATATGTAAGCTTTCAGGCCGCTTCACGACGTTTTCCGTATGATTTTGTTTCATAACTAAGAATATACAAATATTCGGTATCTGTAAAGGCCGAAGAGCTAGCAGTACACGAGAGGAAACTCGAGGAGCAAAAAGAAGAAGAATCGCGCCTGCTTGCTGAAGTCCAGGAGCTGCAGAGTGGCTTGAAAGATTTGGATACCGAAGTCAAACGATTGCGAAACGTTAAAGACTCCAAGGATATGGAAGTGAATAAGATCAAAGTAAGTGAACAAGAAATAGAAGTACTTTCGGTGTGGTAGCGTAACAAACCAATTGCATTCTATGTAGAATTTTCCTTAAAAAATTGTTATTACTTGCTTAGGACAAAATAAATAGTCTTAATGACGAGAAAGAAATGTTCAATTTGAACAATCAACGCGCCGCGCAGAAGCTGGTGAAGGCTCAGAAGGCCGTCCAACAAATAACCGCTGACTACGAGATACAAAAGCGCGTTACCGATCGAACTATCCAGGATGCAGAGAAAGAAGGCCCGCGGATAGATACTCAGAGGTATAGCACAGTTATATTATCACCCATTTTGCTTAATATCGGTCACTCAATAATTAAACAACGACAAAAAATTGGAAAAAATGCTTGTTTAGGACTGCTGCTGAAATTAAGCGCGCGTCGAACGAGTTGAGAGCGAAAATTCGCGCTGTCGAGAAACAAGGCGGTTCGAAAGAGGATGTTGAAAGAGAATTACTTACGAAAAGGGCCAAGTACAACAAGGACAGCGAATTCGCGGCATCACTGAAAACTTTTAACGATGTGAGTATATCGTTAGTCGAAGATCATTTTGTTCTCTGATAATAGTAATAGAGCTAGAGATTATTTCAATCTAGAAAAAGAATGTTAAAAAGATTTTGTGCAAGATAACATATCAAAGACACTTAGACATTTATCTGATTTTTTATATTCAAGTTGACTTTCGATATAATCGCGCGATTATATCGAGAGTCACCTCTACACGATGAGTAATATCAGTAATAAAAATGTAACAACCAGTAGGCTCAATAAAAAATATATTGCGTTTTTTTAAATAAATTAATGTATTTGTTTGCTTTATCGCAGGAGCATTTGGTGAGAGTGCAAGAGCGTAACACAATGTACAAAGAGTTGAAGAAACGGATGGGAAACAACGTACAAGCTGCATTCGCCAATATACTGAAACTTCGAAAATACGAGGTAAGCAATCCAGATTACTTGCCAATGCTATCTTTTACTCTCAGTGTGTCCATTTTATGGTGAAAGATATAATTATGACGATGTCCTTCCGCTTAAGATTTGTTAAATTCCGGTGATTTTTAGGGCGCGATGAAAATCAGTCACTCGCGCGGAACTTTGGAGTTAGAAGTAACGCCGATCAACACCGTAAAGAGAGCGACGAGCGACGCTCGTACATTGTCCGGTGGCGAACGTTCGTACTCGACAATTGCGTTTATTCTCGCTCTGTGGGACTGCACCAGACTCCCGTTCTACTTCCTCGATGAGTTCGATGTTTTTATGGTAAAACTTTAATACGCATTTAAATGTTGCATTGAAAACAATGATCTGCAGCATGATTGTTATTGTTTTAGGATAAAGTCAATCGTCGTGTGATTATGGATATTCTGTTGGACCACACACGTGACCATCCGTGCAGTCAGTTTGTTTTTTTGACGCCTTTGGATACGTCTCTCAAGCAGACCGACGATTTCATGACTATTCATCAGTAAGTATTTTTTGTTATCATTGTTCCTCATCTACAGAATTTGTCATATTGCGGCGGAATCTGACAAATGTATATTATTTAATTGCAGACTAGCACCACCGGAGCGTGGCAGCAATAATACTCAACATTAATCGTTTGAGATCGGACATGGTTAACCATACCTCACCCAGTGATCGTCAGTGCGATAAGCGCCTTTAGTGCATAACGAAAATTCACTTAAGCAGAGCCCGTTATACGTTAAGCACAAATATATATATATTTATATATCTCTCGCTGCAGCAGTTGACTGCTGGAACCTGTGAAAAAAATTCGCGAGTTGAAGTACTATATCCGCTTAATTTTTGTACTGATTAGATAGAGAAAATCTTGTGGTTATCACATTAGGGCATCCGCAAAGGATAATAAAGATAAATATGTTTCAAAGGACAATAAAGATAAAAGGAAAATATGTTTCCATCGCGTCTAAGGTTTCCTTCGGGCGGAGTCAATGAGTGACGGTCGAAGCGTCTGCAGGGCGAGACAAACGACGAGAAGGGAGAGAGAGGCAGAAGGAAAAAAAGGAGAACCCTCGGCGTGAGCGTCTGCGACCGGTGTCCGAAAGTGGCTCAAGGTCCGGGGAGTATCGCGGATGTCGTTCGGGAAGGCGAGCAAACTGGCTTTATCCCGGTCGCGACGCAACACCCCGAGCATTACGTGAGGCGTGGTCATTTCAGTTCGGTAACTGCGAGAACGCGAGCGCTGTACGTTCGCCCGGGTGAAAGTGTTGCATCACCGATCGCCCCGACGATTTAACGCTTCCACCGGCCTCGTTCTATCGGCACGACGTTCAAACGCGAATCCACACCGAATACGGCACGACCTTCGCGACACTGGACCGTCGAAAGCGTCATTAATTGTTCTGTGCATTTTCCGTGCACCAAAGTTGTTTCCTGCCTAGGAGATTCCAGTCCTGTTATCCTTTCTCCTTTCTTTCCGCAGCGTTTTTCAACCTCGATTCCCCGCTTCTTGCGTCGCGTTCGCCGCAGCTCTCGGGGAAACCTGTGAAAAGCCTCGGCCAGTGCAGTCGACGCAGGGTTCACCCAGCGCTGGGAACTCATCGCGCCCCGTTGTGTGCAAATACTGAACTACAGACGCGCACGTCGACCTGTACGAAGTACCGCGTCGTACTCAAACTTCACGCACAGCAAAACTGCGGGGTATTGAATTTCCCGGGTCCGCGAGTTGCCAATCCGCCAGGTGAGACCTTAGCATTGGAACATTTTGTCATGCAATTTTCCCCTAATAAACCGGAGTCCTACGAAATATCGCAAAAACGACTGACAACCCTAAATCACGCATCCCATCACGCTTTTGTCAGAATCACTCGAGTCGACCCTACGATCCCTAGCCGCTGACATAAAAGTCAAGCAGCTGAGCTTTCATTTTATTTTTTTTATTTTATTTAATTCCTACGTATGCCTTATTCACGTTTTTCCCCACTTCCCTTTTTTTCCCCACTCCCCTTCATCCCCTTTCTTCCATTGAGTTCCCCCCAAAGTGTAACCCGCAGCCACTTTTTCCTAATGCACTACGGCATCGCCTTTGCACGACGGGACAGGGAAACTGCGGAAAACCTGTGCCGATACAGGCGGCTATATTTTACTGACTTTCCGCGCGCCTGCTGATGTCGGTATTTTATTTTTTTTGTAAATAGCTTAAAAAAAGATTCCAATTTCCTAAAATGATAGAGGGCGGTTGCGTTCTGCGCGACTGGTGCGCAATGAGGCATCCGGGCGAAGACTCAGCAAATAGACAAAAACAACGAATAGAGACATAAGAATTGATTGCTTAAAGTCATTTTATTGAATAAATAGGGTAAAAAAGTTGAGCACATTCGTTTTGTTCCTAGTGATGGTAGAGGGCGGGCGCGGCGTATGCGGCGGGTGCAGCGATCTTGGCGTATGCCGGCGCGGCGTACGCAGCGGGTGCAGCGTATGCGGCGGGCGCGGCGTAAGCGAGCGGGGCGGCATGGGCGATCTTGGCGATCGGCGCGGCGGCGTAGGCGATGGGAGCCGGGGCAGCGGCGTAAGCGAGGGGAGCGTGAGCGACGGCCTTGACGGCGAGGGGAGCGGCGTGGACGGCCTTGACGGCGACCTGGGCGGGCTCCTTGCGGACGACGGCGTTGAAGCCGTTGACGGGGTCGGCGGTGTAGTCGACGATGCGACGGCTGCCGTCGGCCTCGACGAGCGAGTAGCTGCCCTGGACGACGTCGCCGTCGCGGCTCTCGTGCTGGCTCTTGAAGTCACCGGTCAGCGAGTCCTGGACGTCGTAGCCGTAGTTGTACTGGGGATGCGGGTCGTACTCGGCGTCGATGGCCTTGGCAACCACGGCCTTGGCGACCGGTGCGGCGGCGTAGGCGAGAGCGGGCGCAGCCGGCGCGTACGCGACCGGCGCTGCGGGCAGGAAACCGGCGTTGGCCGCGGCCACGAGGGCGAACAGGGTTACGAACTGTAAAAAGAAATAGGAGAATAAAAAAAATAACTAAAAAAAAGCAAATAGAAGAAAACTTATAATTTTTCTGGGCAGAAGAAATAATTGTGCTAATGAAGAGCTAGACGCAAGTTGCAATTCAAATTCTTAATATAAATATGTAGTTCTCTAAATCCAAATATCTAGGTGCAAACAAAAAAAGAGGAAAAAAAAGAATGTAATTTCGAAACACTACGAGAAGTCTCTAATGTGTAGCGAATCGCTTTTGGTCGAAATTTTCGGAGCTACTTTCTAAAGCGTGTCAATCTTTCTCATCCAGATCGGATTACTCGAGTCGGTCGCGCCGGATGACGATCGAATTTCTTTCGGACTCGAGTCTCTGTGAAGAAAAAAAAAGAATGAAAGAAGCAGAGGGATACTCGTACCTTGAAAGCCATTGTGCTGCCGTGTGTGTGTTGCGATCGGGTAGATCCGAGTGCGTCAAGCGAATGATGCCTTTCGTTTGCGCGAATTCGGCTTATATACGCGTTACGTTGCACCGCGCGCGCGCGCCGCCACTACTGACGTAACCGGCAGGCCGATTCGCTCGTTTCGCGGCCGAGCGCCGAAAGCCCCCGGGTAACTCGAGAAATTGGGCAAGGAACGGGAGGACCACACCCAATGCGCGGTGCGCGCGCGAGGTTCCCGCACCGGACGGACCTCGGAGCAGCTCGAGGTGGACCATCGTCGTCTTCGTCGCCGGATTCGGCCCGCGTGTCGGCTTTAACGAGCTTCTGTACACCGGGCCGCGTCCTTGCCACCGGTTACTTAATTTCACCCGTTACCACCGAGATATATCCCACTTTGCCTTACTTTCTGCCTTTCTGCGTTTCTGCCCTGCGCCCATCACCCCTCGCGAGCCGATCGCCTGTCGGTGCTCCTCAAATTGCTCTCGCTTCCCATTCGTCGATGAATTTTTTTTTCTTCTTCTACCTTCGCCAGTTTGCACCGGTAATTAGGGTGTTGCACGCGGTGTCCGAACAACGCGCAACACTCGCTGGCAACTGGATGATAGTGGTACGAAAAAAAAATACCGTTCTGCGGTTTCTGCAGAAAAAAACAGCGGAATGCAATCTGTATAGATATTTGTTTCACTATTTCAGACAAACTCGTCGGTGTGAGCGTCAGAGTTATATCATTTTTGGTGAGTACGATTTTTATTTTGTCCTCGAATCGATGGCTATTGTGATTTTCAATAAATTTGGTTGCCTCTATTTTTTTAGTCTCTAAGTCTCTGAGTCTTTTAAACAGAAAAAAATGTCTGTTTAAAAGACTCAGAGACTTAGAGACTATCGGACGTAGAATCTATGAGGCGAAGAGATTAGGAGACGTAGAAACTATGAGGTTTAGGGACTATGAGACTCAGAGACATTTGCAGCAATATAGAATGACGACAGGAGTGATGTGAAATGTCCGAGCCTGATAGATTTTCACGCATTCCGACGGGCAGCGCGCTCGATGATTCGGTCGATTCGGATTCCAACACCGTCTTCGAGTTGTATCGCCACACGCGGGGGGCGTCCCGGACGTCGCCGCGACGATTGCATAGATCGGTGCGTGTGCCTCGGTTTCGCCGAAAAATCGCGTTCGATCGATCAGTGGCGAGCCAAACGCGCCGGTACGCTACCATTTCACCTAATAAATATTCAATGGCTCGTCGGCTGCGTCGACGTTACGACGAGACAGGTGGGATAATGCTATTTCCGCGACGCGACGAAACGAAAAATTCGTGCAGCGCGATCTTTCCTCGCGTTCGGAACTTTTCGTCATCGGTAAATAACGCGAGTCGTGCACTTCTGCTCTTTTCGTCGCATCGGCAGTTTTGTCTTGACACTGTTTTTTTTTCTTTTATTTATAATAAAATAGTTCGATAATATCGAAAACCATAACTGGAAAAGGCGATGAAAATAGAAATTCTGGCGTGAAATATTTCGTCGTAAAAGTACAAAATATTTCTCACTCGAAGATTCAGAGATAAAAGATTCTATGTCGAGATCAAGATAGCGAAAAATACGAATGAAATATTTTTATCCAAATTGGCCCATGAAAAAAAAACTAGAGCACTATTTGTACGAGGCTTCTGGGCAAAACTCGTTTGACACTGTTTTTCCTTTTTTTTTATCATCGACGCAATTATTCTTTGGCCGATGAGGATCGCAGATCCGAGTCGACAGATCCGGCTCGGAGACCAGGGTCATCGGGAACCGCGAGGTACAAGGTCGCGCGATTGTCGCAACGATTATTTCCCCCGGCGGAGAAAAGTTTTCGCACGACGTTTGCAATCGATAAGATCGTTCCAATTTGCAAAACTGTCGTACGAATTGTGAGATATGAGCGCGACGATCTAATTAGCTCGTCGGTCGCGAATATTAATATTTCTATTAATATTTCTCGATCTTGACCATCGCGTCGAGTGTGTGGGATGAATTTAGATCGAAAATCGTGCAGAGATCGGAGATGTGGAAAGTTGAATTTCGGCCCCCGGACAGTCGGCGTTCTCGTTTCGGCATCCAGACTGGAATTATCGAACTGGCGAACGCGGTCCAGAATCAAAGTTTCGCTGCACGAAAGTTCGCTCCATTTTTTTTTTTTTTTTTTTTCAACGACGCGAAATTCGTACGTCAAAAATAATCGTGGTTCCGAGATTATAATTTTTTAGTCATGTTCGCAAAGTTTACGTAAGTGTCACCTGTCTACCGGCTGAAATCGAGTAATCGACGAGCAACAATCGACGAACGAATTTTTTTATGAGTCCAGATGAGTTCATTTTGGCACATGTCAGGTGGGACTTATATTAATGTCCATGTGACTACTTAAGAAAAAATTCGATGCACTAGAGGCCGAATATTAACAGTCACTTAAAAAATAGTAAATGTCCCGCGAACCCTGAGATAAATTGTTGACAAGTTATTCAATGATAAAAGCCTCGGTTTCATCGATTCAACTCGTCGGATTCAATTGAATTATCGCTTATTGTAATTTCACTTATTTTATTTATCGAAACTTCATTGTACCTCGAACAGAAACCGCGGGAAAAGGTCGACAGAGGCGCGATAAGAAATACATATTCAGCGGGTTTTACAGGCGACCGCCACTTTTACGGTTGTCCCTTAGCCCATATTTTATCGGACGATCCGCGCAAAAGGTGCGAAAGGTCGCGTTCAGCCAAGATTCACGACTTCGACGGAGTCTTAAATTCCGCGGCTAATGGAAACCGCGCGCGACGCTCGCGCACGTCGCCTCGGCCCTGGAACGTCTGTGCCCACGGCCCAGCGCGTCCTTCGCGTTTCTGCCTTTATTCGAGTCGCGCGAACAAGCGACCCGCAACCTGTCGGGCCTCTTCGGCCGCGCGTATCCAAGGGAAGAACATCCGGCCAAGTTCAAGAGCCAATTTCCTCCGGTGAACTTCGAAAGTCCGGGTGGTGCGTCCGCCGCAGCAGGCCGCGCGAGTGGCGTGCGTGGAGGGGGCCGCCCCAATCCGGGCGGAGTATATAAGCCCGGAGCCGATCGACGAGAGACATCACTAGCCAAGTCGATCCAACCGAATCCACTCAGCCATGGCCTTCAAGGTGGGTGCACTCCGAAATCGCATCGGTGACACGAAGTCTGTGCTACAGTAGTAGCAACTTTTTTCCTTCCCATTTCGATGGAAAAAAAAACATTGCAATTTCATCCCTTAATATTTTTTATTTATTCAACGCTGCCTATATTTTTCGAAAAGTCCCCACAAAATAGAACCGGACAATTTATTTAATTTTATTAACAATATTTTTTTCTCGCTTGTGTTTCCACAGTTCGTAACCCTGTTCGCCCTCGTGGCTGCAGCCAACGCCGGTTTCCTCCCGGCGGCGCCGGTCGCGTACGCGCCTGCTGCGCCCGCACTCGCCTACGCTGCCGCCCCGGTAGCCAAGGCTGTAGTGGCCAAGACGATCGACGCCGACTACGACCCCCATCCCCAGTACAACTACGCGTACGACGTCCAGGACTCGCTCACTGGTGACTTCAAGAGCCAGCACGAGAGCCGCGACGGCGACCTCGTCCAGGGCAGCTACTCGCTCCTCGAGTCCGATGGCACCCGACGCACCGTCGACTACACCGCCGATGCCGTCAACGGCTTCAACGCCGTCGTCCGCAAGGAGCCCGCTCAGGTCGCCGTCAAGGCCGTCGCCGCCGCACCCCTCGCCGTCAAGGCCGTAGCTGCCGCACCCGCCGTCGCTTACGCCGCCGCCCCGATCGCCAAGATCGCTCACGCCGCCCCCGTCGCCTACGCCGCACCCGCCGCGTACGCTGCACCCGCCGCATACGCCGCCCCCGCCTACGCCAAGATCGCCGCTCCCCTGTCGTACGCTCAGACCTACGCTGCACCCGCCGCATACGCCGCCCCTGCCTACGCGAAGATCGCCGCTCCCCTGTCCTACGCTGCACCCGCCGCGTACGCCGCCCCTGCCTACGCTCACGCCGCGTACGCCGCCCCCGCCTACGCTCACGCCACGTACGCCGCACCCGCGGTAGCCAAGATCGCTGCCCCCGTCGCCTACGGCGCACCCGCCGCTTACGGACCTGCTCTCTACCACCACTGATAACCTCCACCCCCATCCACGGCCGTATCTGTATACTATTTATTCCCCCCCTCCACATCACACGACGAAACTGCAAATAAACAAAAAACTTAAACACAATTCTGCCTGCGTTGCTGTTTGTCCATTCCATCGCAAACAACCTTTACGTAGTCGTAATTTAGTTCTGCTACGATCGTAAACCAACAAGATCCTGATAGCCCGTAAGGTAAAAGATTCGTAAAAAATATAATTCGATCATTGGATTGAAAAAAAAAAACCTGAAACATCCGCAATTCTGACGATTCGTAAAGAAATACGAATCGATAGGTTGATAAAAAAAATCACGATGATGGTTGGTGAGGCGTGACATTCGTGAAGAAATACAATTCGCTCGGTCGCGCCATACGTGGGCGATTAAATTGCCACAAGAAACGCGCGTGCAAAAACGACACTTTGCGGAGTCTCGGTTTATTCGCTGGAATTTTCCTGCGAGGGACCTGGGAATCCGCGGGTGTCGCCTTTACACGCACGTGCGAGGCGAACCCGGACGGAGGAGCTCGTGATTTTTTCGCCAGTCGCGTTGTTTCTGTTGATCGGTCGCCCCGAGGCCAGGACAAGCAGGGAGTGACCATGCTCGATGTTATCGCAGCGCGAAGTCGACGGCCAAGTCCGAGGCATCCGGGTTCGAGGATACAGGATGTCGCGGGCGCTCGGACCTTGGTCAACATCTCGCGCGACGCTCGCACGTTTTCCCCGACAGAGCAAACTCGACGCGCACGCGCCAAACAAAGCGACGCGTAGTCCCATAAAAATGGGTCGTAGCGACGTGGATGAATATAATGTTTAAGCGCGCGTCGAGCATTGAAAAAAGTCAAAATTTCGAGAAAAACAAAATTACGACGCATCGATGCAATTTTTTTAATACATTTTTATACGCTATCGGCGACCACGCCCGACACGTTTTCACGTTCTGCTTCGGCTTTTTGCGCAGCGCGCAAAAATTCGAAAGTAGAACCCCGGCACAACTCAAAATTGCGAGAAAAAAATTACGAGGCATCGATGCATTAAAAATATATATATATAGTATGCCATCGTCGACCACTCCCTGAGCCTGTTTCCGCCGCTCGATTCGTTTTCGCATTCTGCTTTTGGCTTTTTGCGCGGCGCGCAGATGTGATGTCCGAGCGCGAGGCGAACGGCCGGGCGAGGAATCGAAAGCTCTCGCGGTAATTGCCGGTTGTACCCGAATTCCCAGCGCGCGCGCGCGCGCGCTGGTCGCTCGAGCAGGTTCGGAAACCACATAAATTACGTGAGGTAATACCTGCCGCCTGCTGAACGTCTGAGACGGCGTTGTGTATACAACGCGCGCATGTAACGTACTTGATTCGCTGGCTCGATGCTCGCTCGTTAGTCCCCGAATTACCGCGCGTTTAACGAGTTACAAGAGCGCGACGAGGGGACCGAAAATCTCGGACGATTTGAGCGCGTTCATGTATTTATTTTTCCGTCGATTTAAATTACGAGAAAATATATTATTAACGACGTGTAAAATAAATTCATTTGCGTGGAGATAAAATGATTTACAATGATGCAGTAATGGGTTAACAGATGTTTGGGTAATAATCGAGTTTGATCCGATAAAGCGAAATATTTTTTAGGGCGAGGAGGAATTTTTTATCTTAGACTAGGCTAATCACACGCGCTTGGCGCGCGTGCCCGAGATACTTTCGCGTTGCTGCGCTCTTATAAAGTTTTAAAAGGGTAAATCGCAACTGAAAAACCCTTGTTCAGTTACTTTTGAAAAAAAAAGTAAATTTTTCGTTTTGCTTGTCAAAAATTGTAGATCTGGCTGCCCGGTTAAAAACCGACCAAATCAGGGTCACAAAATTTATTTTTTCAAAATATCGACTTTTAACCTATACCATCGTTCTCAAGTCGCATATTCTACCCCTGAAAACACCGGTTACAACTCTTTTTTAGTTGATTTTGAAAAAAAAAATTGTTGGCCGAACAGTTTGTCAGAAATCGTAGATCTGGTCGCCGGGCCGAAAACCGCCCAAATCGGGGTCACGAAATTTGTTTTTTCAAAATATCGACTTTTAACCTATACCATCGTTCTCAAGTCGCATATTCTACCCCTGAAAACACCGGTTACAACTCTTTTTTAGTTGATTTTGAAAAAAAAAAATTTTGGCCGAACAGTTTGTCAGAAATCGTAGATCTGGTCGCCGGGCCGAAAACCGCCCAAATCGGGGTCACGAAATTTATTTTTTCAAAATATCGACTTTTAACCTATACCATCGTTCTCAAGTCGCATATTCTACCCCTGAAAACACCGGTTACAACTCTTTTTTAGTTGATTTTGAAAAAAAAAATTGTTGGCCGAACAGTTTGTCAGAAATCGTAGATCTGGTCGCCGGGCCGAAAACCGCCCAAATCGGGGTCACGAAATGTATTTTTTCAAAATATCGACATATGAAAATTAAACGACCGATGAATTGCAGTTGCTCGCTGTGGTTTTTGAAATTGTATGATTTGGCTTTCATTTCGGCGACGTCGTATCGACCGCAATTCAAACGGGTTTTCACTGGGTCTACGTCGGTGAATTGTTGTACATTCCAAATAACCTTGTGATCACGAAATCGGCTTATAATATAATGGAATAATGCTGAGTGAAACCAGGAATTGTTCTCAATGTCATGAAGTTAATATTTTTGGTGAATTAATCGAGGCACTTTTCGACGGATCATGAAAATGAAGAAATTTGCAATCGCGACAAAAAAAAACTTGTTAGAAATCATTTTGGAACAAAAAAAAACGGGTCCATAACCAGTGCAGCCCGTTGCGAAATATTCGACTTGACAACCAGACGATGAAGTTCAAGAACCAATCTCCTCCGATGAACTTCGAAAGTCCGGGTGATGAGGCTGCCCGCGCGGCATCTGGAGGGGGACTTTCGCCCCAACCGGGCGGAGTATATAAGCCGAGAGCTGATCAACGAAAGACATCACTAGCCAAGTCGATCCAACGGAATCTACTCAGCCATGGCCTTCAAGGTGGGTGCATCCGAAGTTATCGGTGACATTCTTTTCGTTCATACGAGTTGAAAACCGAAACTACTTTAACTCAACATCTTCGATAAAATAGATCATAGTGTCAACCCTTAACATTTCAAATTAAAAAAATACTTCACTCTCCTTATATATTTAATGAAAAAAATGCATGTTCAATAATCATCTATAACAAATGTAATACAACAGAATCAGATCTAATTACCAACAAATACGAAAAAAAATGTGTACACGCATTCATTAATTTTGTTTTTTTTTAAATTCTACAGTTCGTAACCCTGTTCGCCCTCGTGGCTGCAGCCAACGCTGGTTACCTCCAGTCGTCGCCGGTCGCGTACGCACCGGCCGCGCCCGCACTCGCCTACGCTGCCGCCCCGGTAGCCAAGGCTGTAGTAGCCAAGACGATCGACGCCGACTACGACCCCCATCCTCAGTACAACTACGCGTACGACGTCCAGGACTCGCTCACCGGTGACTTCAAGAGCCAGCACGAGACCCGCGACGGCGACCTCGTCCAGGGCAGCTACTCGCTCCTCGAGTCCGATGGCACCCGACGCACCGTCGACTACACCGCCGACGCCGTCAACGGCTTCAACGCCGTCGTCCGCAAGGAGCCTGCTCAGGTCGCCGTCAAGGCCGTCGCCGCCGCACCCCTCGCTGTTAAGGCCGTAGCTGCCGCACCCGCCGTTGCTTACGCCGCCGCCCCGATCGCCAAGATCGCTCACGCCGCCCCCGTTGCCTACGCCGCACCCGCCGCGTACGCTGCACCCGCCGCATACGCCGCCCCCGCCTACGCCAAGATCGCCGCTCCTCTGCCGTACGCTCAGACCTACGCTGCACCCGCCACGTACGCCGCCCCTGCCTACGCCAAGATCGCCGCTCCCCTGTCGTACGCTGCACCCGCCGCGTATGCCGCCCCTGCCTACGCCAAGTACGCCACGTACGCTGCACCCGCCGCGTATGCCGCCCCCGCCTACGCTCATGCCGCGTACGCCGCACCCGCCTACGCTCACGCCACGTACGCTGCGCCCGCTGTAGCGAAGATCGCTGCACCCGTCGCCTACGGCGCACCCGCTGCTTACGGAGCTGCCCTCTACCACCACTGATAACCTTCCCTCCCTCCCCTCTGCAGCCATGTGAATACTGTATTTATCCCCCCCACTCGATTACCGGCGAAACAGCAAATAAAGAAAAAAAGTTTAACAACATTTTGTCTCTATCGTTGTTGTCTTTTATTTAAATATAAACATCGTTGCATTCAATGTCGCATGTTCCGCTGCGCAACAGAGCAATCGACTGTCTGACTTTTAGTAGGTGCTCGGGTAGCGACTACTGCAAATTACTTTCTAGCATTAAACGAAAGTGATAAGCCTATCATAGATAAGCCTCAGGAATAAGCCTGTTATGATGTGCAAGTAGCATTCTTCGACGTAACTTTCGGTCCAGCATCCCATCAAGAAGGATCTATTCGAATCTTTTAATTTTAACTCCAGACGATCTCGACTTTCAACCTGCTTCAGTTTGAACTACGAAGATCGAAAGTTACGAGTGTTAGCGGCGTCGAGAGACAGGACGAGAGTTAGTAGCTCAGAGCGTTAGTAGATCACTTGGATTCCAAATCGGAACGACATATGTAATATCGAGAGAAAAAAAAACGATGTGCACTGTCTTGCGTCAATATCACATGTCTCGAAATATTCCGTCACTATCACCGGGGTTAAATACACCATAAAAATTATGTCCATCACGGAGCACCGCCACCTGTCATGGGGAATTGAATTTTTTTCCGCGTGACAAAGCAAGCGCGACTGGCCGTCGCGTTCGCGACGAATGGATTCGTCGCGGTTCGCGCAGGAAAGCGACGCGCACAACGGCAGCTTGAAGCCGTTCCTTCGCCTTCGGCTTCGGCAAAAGTGCCTCTTCCTTTCTGCCTCTCTTCCTTCGCCCTCGACTCGCACTTCTTCGGGCTCGCCGCTGCTCCGTCCGGTCGGAAGATCAGCGCGATAATGCGATAATTGAGGGCCAATTTAAACGAGCTCGTTATTCGCTGGTTGCACCTGAGGTGGTGAGAGGGATAGAGGGGGAGGGGGACACGGTGCAACCTGCTGTAACTCTTCTTCGTGTGCATAAGAGGACGCGGTAATGATCGCTATTTTCGGCAAGATGCAACGACCGTCCTACTTTCGTCCCTGCTTTCGTTTATCCTCCCCCCCCCCCCCCCCCCCCTCCCCCTCACCGCTGGTCCACCCTCGATCCTTTTTTATCTTTCCTCGTCTCCTACTCTTCGTGTGAGTCGTGCGACTGTCACTTTTGCGACCAGCTCCATCTTGTGTCCCTGAAGAGAAGGGGGAAGGAGAAATTATATTCTCGCTGGCGAATCATTTCTGCGGTCACAGGAAGATCCAGTCGACCTTGGTGCCTGTATGTAAAAATGACAAATTACTTATTTACGCGTATCGCAGTGATTTATCGTCGTTTTGTGACGCGCGCGGTATTTATGCAGTAGTAGGGACGATAATCGTTGCTCATTTCGGAGATGTAACTTAAAATCACCGCCAACTTAAAATTGCAAACGAGAAGTTTGCTGTGGGTTGGAAAGTCAGTTCGAAATTACGAGTAAACCGGTAAAATTTGCATTTTACATTGTGCTGAGAATCATGCGACCGCGCGTTTGTTACAGCGCTCCACTTTGTACGAGAAATTTGCCATCGGATAGGGCAAAAAGCGGTTATGCGATTCCAGCGAACGGAAAGAAAAGTGACCGTTGGGCTTTATCCTGCTAACTGATCATCGCGAAGTGGCGACATCCTCGAATCGCCCAGTGACTCGTTCCAGCTCGAATCGCATCGCGTGTCGCGGATCGAAATTCGCGAGCGATTTGCCGTGGGTGCCAACATAGGATTGAGCGATGATCTACTTCGTTTCACCGGTAACTCGAGCGCGTTCCGTCGATGATTGAGCGATTGGAGAGTGTGACATCAGTGAGTGACGCTGTCACCGATAGCGCACGGTCGACCGAGCCTCGTGCGATATGGGACCGCGTTATAAATAATTCATGGTAAATCTCGTCGATGGAAAAAGAAAGACGAATGGCTGGTGCATTCCTAAGCCAAATCGCTATATCTTCTGCAAAATAATTTACAATCGTCCTCCTTCTTCAACTGTAAAAAAAAACTCTTGGCACAGAGAAAAAAGCAAACGTAATAGAATTGTAAAACTGCTTTTTCTAGACGCAACAGCAGATTCGGTCGATTCTGCTTTTTTCCCCGATGCAGAATTCTGCTTTTGCTTTTTTTTTCAGACACAAAAAAATAATTTTTATTCGCAGAATTAGGTCAGACGATAAGTTCAACGCCGAACTCATTCAACGTTGTGACGGGCGTTGAGCCTTCGCCGCGTTGTAATATAATTAGTGTTTTATATGTACGAGCGCGTATTTTTTATTTTTTATTATTTTCTCATTGCTGCATTTGGGCGAGGCTGAGCGCAGAGCAGTCTTCCCGCGCTCAAGTTGCCACCGACGACATCGTAAACTCGAGACTTTACTCGAATCGAGGTCCGCGATATTCTTTATTTCATTTTTTATACAACACTCAGACCGGAATATTTTCGCTACCCTCGATCGCAGAGGCGAAAGGCCAACTGACTGAACAGACTCGACTGGCGAGTTCCAGTTCCTCATCACTCTGTTACCACCCAGCGAAACTAATTACGCGGTAATGTCGATGCGGCTTTTATTTTTTATTTTTTTTTTTCACACTGCCTGTAATGCGCATCGCACAGACATGCGTAATGCATGCAAAATGGCCAAAGGCGGACTGGGAAGTTCTCCCGGCCTGGACAGCCGGGCATTAAGACGTCACGTTTGAATTACTTTCCGAGACCTTGACAGCGAGTTAAATGATTGAGGCGCGCGTTCCGCATTTTCGTAATTTGCGGTCGTCATATTTTCCTCAGCGTCAAAGCGACGTCAATCAACGGAACATTTGAACGAGACCGAAGGAGCAATTTCGACCCGAATTTAAATACATCCCAAAAGCGCGGGACATGGAAATATATTCGTAACACGGTATTTCGATTTACTCGGATTAAGCGATACCGAGTCTTAACGCGACTTTCGATGCTGCATAAGGAGCCGGGAGGCACGTTAAAAGCACCGTGGAAAGTGGAATGAGACGTTTTTTTTTTTCGAACAAGATATTAAAGTCGAGCAGGTGGGACTTTTTGTGGGCCAGTATTGAGTAATACTCTCGCGGCGTTATCGCGATTATGAAATACGCCCGAATTTTTTTTCGGAAATTATGTCGGTGCACTTTGCGCAATTTGCCGAAATTGTCGCAGCGCTTCGAAGCGACGAGAATAAAAAATTGCATTACTCATTGTCACGAAATAAATTCCAATTTTATTTTTTTCAAATTATTTGTATTGCCACTAAATTTCCACCGTGCATTTTTCTGTGTCGAATTCCCGGCCGAGATAACATCCGAAGAGCAAGTGCATCATCCGCCCTGTAGTGCCGGTAGGTACAACTCAACAAGGCGACTCCATATTCGCGTCTTCGGAATCGCGAATATAAAACACGAATTTCATTTTACGCTCCACGGATCCTTCGAATCGGCCTCGCATGATTCTCCGGCGATATAGGCGACGTCGTCGTTGTCAGTCCGATCGTCGGGACCTTCGGTACATCGCGGACGATGGGCAGACAACACCGGTACCTTCTTTGGGAGGCTCGTGTCGAGCAAATGTCACGAAGCCCCTTCGGATCGGTTGCCCTTCTGGCTTCGCGAAGCCGAGGAGACGGACGCGGGACGAAGAGAGACCCGAGAGTGCGCGTCCGTCTCCGCTCCGGTACCAAGACCGTTGAGACCAAGATCTCTGGTCAGGGGGGCTGACGACCGTCGACCACGCGGCGGGTATGGTCATGCAAGAAATAAAATGCCACGAGATCGTGTACGACGCCTCCGCGCTGAGATTTCACATGCCTTGCATACTTGCAAATCCACCGCATCACCATACACCATATACCATACGACTGTACATACGATATACCATATATGATATCGTGCAGCCATATATACCCTATACATCCGTGATATATGCAATGTTCAACAGTCTCGCGGCTCTCGGCTCTCGGCTCGCGATTCCCGGTGACATTGGGCGCGGTTTTGCGGTTCGCGAGACGAGGCGATCGCAGCAGCAACAGCAGCAGCAGCCCCGCCGGTTTTATTCGGGTGAAAGTAAAATTTCGGTATCGGCTTCCCTCTCGCTCGCCCGTTCGGCGTTGTATACACCAGCGTTCCGTGTGTCAAAAGCCGCGCGCGCGCGCCGTGCAGACTCCCGCGCGATCGGAACGCGCCCGCGAGCCCGTCGGGAGGGTCCCGCGCGAACGCGCAGTACCCTCTCGACGGACTCGCGTTACGTCACGTGTTTATATGCACTTCGCCTTTTTTTTTACTCCCCGTCGATCCACATTCGACGGGCGTTGCACACGCTGCATCGGACCGGGCGTGTATATTCTTCTGCCTCTGGGCCTCGCGGGGCATCGAGAAAAACTCGTATAAATAGCGGTTCCACCCCGTGTCCAATCAGTATCAGACGCATCGTCGAACACGCATCTACCTACCAACCTCACAATGTTCTCCAAGGTACGAAAGAGTCAAAGTAGCCATATTTTGACAAGTCGGCTTATTACCGTATAAATAGAAACAATATTTTTCTGTGGTGATTAGAAAATGTCTCAGTCAACACGATGAAGATATAATTCATAATTCATATTTTCGTACTTCTGTCTAAAATAAAAATAAAAATGTTGCGGGACAGAAGTAGATTGTAATTTGTTAATCTTTTTTTTTTCTTTTCTCAATGATTATACACAACCAATTTTCCAATCGCAATACCATAGCTAATTTTCATCTTCACTATTTCCAGTTCTTCCTCGTGGCTCTCCTCGCGACGGCGGCGAACGCCGGTAACCTTCTGGGCCCCGCTGCGTACGGCGCGCCTCTGGCCTACGCGGCCGCTCCGGCCAAGGCGATCCTCACCAAGACGATCGACGCCGACTACGACCCGCACCCGCAGTACAGCTACGGCTACGACGTCCAGGACTCGCTGACCGGTGACTTCAAGAACCACCGCGAGAGCCGCAACGGCGATATCGTCGAGGGCAGCTACTCGCTCCTCGAGTCCGACGGCACCCGTCGCATCGTCGACTACACCGCCGACCCGGCCAACGGCTTCAACGCTATCGTCCGCAAGGAGCCCGCTCAGGTCGCCGTCAAGGCCGTCGCCGCGGCCGCCCCGATTGCCGCGTACGCCGCGCCTATCGCCAAAATCGCCGCCGCACCGGTCGCCGCTTACGCCGCGCCGGCAATTGCCAAGATCGCGGCGCCCGTTGCCGCTTACGCCGCCCCTGCCGCGTACGCAGCGCCCTCCGCATACGCCGCCGGCCATCTCGCGTACGCCGCCCCGGCCGCCGGCCATCTTGCCTACGCCGCACCGGCCGCTTACGCCGCCCGCGGCATCCACGCGTCTTCCGCCGCGTACGCCGCCCCCGCAGCTTACGCTGCCCCTGCGGCCTACGCCAAGCTCGCCGCCCCCGCTGCTTACGCCAAGTTCGCCGCTCCGGCGGCTTACGCCGCCCCTGCGGCTTACGCCAAGATCGCCGCCCCGGCTCAGGCTTACATCGCTGGCGCCGGACCCCTCAGCTACATCTCCCACGTGAGCTACTCCACCCCCCTCTTCTCCTACTCCCACTAGACGAGGCTACAACAATAGCGACAACAACACCGCCACCTCCACCACTGACACATCGCAACACTTACATGACACGCGCACACGACACGATGCGTCGCGACGAATGCACTGATACCTCTTTTCTTTAAGTTCGTTTGTACTCGTAATTACGTTTAAATCTAGCGATAACTCGATTAGGGTCTCTTATTACATATTGTAAAATGACTGTATATGCAAGCTGTAACTATACTGTATAATGTACATCGCAAGCTCAATTTTTTCTTCTGTTCTCTGTTCTCTTGATACTCACCGCGTTGAATTCGGCAATTTGAATGTAGAGCCGCCATTGATTTGTTTGTACAATAGAAATTTCTGAAAATTCTTTCGAACGATTAAACGAAATGATAAACACAAACGAAATTTTGTATTATGATTGAATTGAAATGTTATTGGGTGACTGATGAATTATTGATTTAGAATTTTCATTCAAAATCGATCCTTCTGTGTATAAATTCTATGGTGTATTGGAAACGTTTTAGTTTTGTCCGTTATTGTCGGCCTTTTTTAGTTCAATCTTTGCACATTTTGCCGATGTTTTATGCTAAGCTAAATATTCAGAGTTGAATGAAATTCAAATACGACGTTCATTTCGATCATATAAAAAATTCGTTTATTTTTATATCGATATTAACGCGAATTTGGTTAACATTACGGGCAGAATATCATTCAAGGTCGTCGAGGATCCGATGCAGGAAGTGAGCGCCGCGGGCTTAGTAGAGCACAGACGCCTGAGTAACGCTGCCGGTTTGGCGTCTTACGTAGCAGCTCGGACAGCGCCGCACGCGGGCCTCGGGGGCCTCGGATTACCACTTTCGTCGCTCGGCGATTCATGTACTCGCGCCGTCGCGCGCGATTTCGCGCATTCTGCCGGTGCGCGTGAGAGCCGGAGCACCGCCCGAAGGTCGTTAGGTTTTCGCTTTCGTTCCAATGCCGCGAGCGACCGCTCCGGCGAGGAATTAGGTCGATTCGTAAAGCGACTACTCGTGGCATTCGTCGTCCCTTCGACTTGAACTAATTCTCTACTTTCTTAAGATCGTTTTAAAATTAAATTTTTTTTTTAGTCTATAAGCTCTTTCGACTGGAACTCGGATGCTTTGGTATCCTGGCTTTAATTTCGTTTTATTTTATTCTGTAGCTCTATTTGTGGTCCAACGATGAGAGATAAAATCATACTCGAAACCGTCTCTTTTTCTTTCACTTTTACCCTCACGATTATGACTCACTGCACACGACGTTCGTGTTCTCGAGCGTGAATACTAATGAAGCGGGTCTCGTGAACTTCGTTATATTCATTCCTTCTGACACTTCCGCGTATATTTAAATTTTGGAACACAAAATGCTCCATTATGCAGAAACAAGATTTTCGACACTCCGGTGAATGGTCACATGTTTCCTTTATGTGCCTTAATTGAAGGCGGGAATGGCGACGTAACAGGTGGAAGATCGGAGATTAAAAGAAAGTTTACAGGTGGACTGTCTCGTTAGTCAATCGTTTTTGTTACAATTGCATTTATGTGGGCGCTTTTTTGCAAAAAAAAAAGTGTCATAGTCGTAAAAATGTCATTAAGACCAAATAGTGACTGTTTTTATTTAGTCAATTAATTTTGAATATGTATCACTCGTAGTTACTACTTATAACTATTTTTTATTAGGATTTACGAATTCGCACAAAAAATCTCACTTTGTCTCAAGTTTACAAACAATTGATTAAAATCCCAAATCTTCTTGTCCAAAAAAATAAATACGATAAATAAAATCTACTTGAATTAGATAAAACGTGTTGCTGAATGACCTGTATTTTAATATGAAGATCTCAATCGCGATAACGCGAAGTAAAAACGAAAAGTCCCGATTTATTGTCGACCGCGATCAACAATTCACAGGATAATTGCCTCGTGGGCCGAAGATCCGATGTTCGTGAGGTCGCGACACGTGTGCACATGTGCCAAAGGGTTGCGCTTGCAGTTCGGACCGTTCCACGGCGCAGTGAGAATCGGTTCGGGTCCAATTACGCAGCAGGTCCATAAATAGTTGTTCAACCTTCATTGTCCAGCGGGCGGCGTACACGTCCCACTTAAAAAGCGATCCAGACCTTTCCTTTCATTTCTGCGGTTCGGTCTTTTTACTTCTCACGCGCAACCTCCTCGCGATATATAACGCGCTTTGAGCGTCCGGTCCTGTCTTCACGCGTAATGTACGCACTGCGGCGGACAAGGAATACAGCGATATTTCACGTCTGTTTTATTTCATTCGCCGCGGTGGAGAAAAAAACGTTCGATCGACCTGTCAAATTCGTCAAACGCACTCGAGATTGAGATCCGAATATTCATTAGATGGTAAAAAAAAAAAGAAATTGAGACCTGCTCTCATTTTTTGGAACAAGTTTCGAAAACATAATGATAATAATTCGAGAATTCTGCAGGCGAAAAAATAGTTGATGTAGCAACTGTTACACTCTTCTTTGCATATCCTTTTACATAAAAAAAAATTATTTCTTTACTGTAAAAATTTACAAAAATTAAATGCATGCGCAAGGCAGTGATAATAGTCCGAGAATATTTTATCTCAGTCTCAAGATTTATCAAACCTATTCTGATTTTATAAAAAAATAGATAAAAGGACGCAGACCTAAAAGAGGCTCAGGTAAACACACGAATAACCAGGATTCTTTATGGCAACATATTTTTTTTATTAAATTTTCATAAACCTAGGATGGAAAGCGCTTTTGTGGAGTAACAAAAAGAGATGCAACTGTACAGAGATGGAAAAAATGGTCTCTAATGATGGTAGTAAGCGAGGGGCGCGTGAGCGACCGGAGCGGCGTGGACGACGGGAGCGGCGTGGACGAGGGGAGCGGCGTGGACGGCCTTGACGGCGACCTGGGCGGGCTCCTTGTGGACGACGGCGTTGAAGCCGTTGACGGGGTCGGCGGTGTAGTCGACGATGCGACGGCTGCCGTCGGCCTCGATGAGCGAGTAGCTGCCCTGGACGACGTCACCGTCGCGGCTCTCGTGCTGGGTCTTGATGTCGCCGGTCACAGAGTCGTGGACGTCGTAGCCGTAGTTGTACTGGGGATGCGCGTCGTAGGGCTCGGGTGCGAGGGTCTTGGCAAGAACGGGTGCAGGCGCAGCGTGATAAGCCAGCTGAGCCGGTGCGGCGTGATAAGCCACCTGAGCGGGCGCGGCGTGATAAGCCACCTGAGCGGGCGCGGCGTGGTAGGCCAGCTGGGCCGGTGCGGCTTGGTAAGCCACCGGGGCGAAACCGGCGCTGGCGACGGCCACGAGGGCGGAGAGGACTACGAACTGAAAATAAAAAATATCGATCATTTATTTACCATTGCAATCGTTAAATTGTGCGAAAAATAATAACTAAGATGCGTTTATCAGTGACGTTTGTATAATTCCGAAAATTCCAATGACAGGTTAAATATTTTGTCTTATCCAACGAGCATTAAATTTCTATATAATCAACAATTAAGAAAACACTTTTCCCGCCGACACTAATAATTATTTTAATCAATCTCGAAACAAATCGTTGTTCACAAAAAACTCGGGTATTTTTCACCGAGCCAGGAAAATACTGTTTTCCAAAAAAAAATCCTGAGCGTCTCAGCTCACCTTGAATGCCATTGCTGTTTGTGTGTCCGGTGGTTGACTGATGTCCTGCCGTGCTCGATTTAGGCTTTATATAGTCCGGGCCGAAATCTCAAGTCGTGTACGAGCCGAGGGCACGGAGCGAGAAATTTCGCAAGCTTTTTCGTCGCGGGCGGGGCGGACGACCGCGCCCCGTTCCCGCGAGGAACCGCGAGGAACTCGCTGCCGAAAACTCGATTCCCTCTTCGAGAAACTCCCGCGCGCTTGCTCTCGTTGGCCGGGAACGCCCCCCTCTCCCCTTGCGACTCTCGGATCTACCTGTGGTTAGGTTACAATGCAGGTGGGTAACGCACACGGGGGGCACGTCAATGTCGACACACGACGCACGAAATTCACGTGACCGCGAGCGAGAAGGGGAGGAGGAGGGGGCCGATTATTATGATAAAAATTCCAGAACAATTATGTAGCTGCTCCAATTTCTCCTGGCTGCCGAAAATAAACGACGTGAAATTTAAGGAGGTGCCGCGAGCGCGCGCGGCTGTATCACGTAACGCGTTACATCGTCGCGACCAGTGGTAACGGCCTTGCCGGTCAGACACACGCGCGGTCCATTCGCGGGACTGCCCCCCTCCCCCTGGGGTGCCTTAGAACTTACCTACATGACGCTTTTCTTTTTTCTCGCGCGATTCGATCACGAAAAAATTATCCACATTTTTTTTTTTTTTTTCAATGAAGTTAATCAATTTAAGAGAAAATTTAAGTGAAAATTGAACGACCTATTTAATAGAATTGTCTATTGCCGAATCGATTGGCAATTTTTCGAGGACGAAATTAGGGCTCGGGAATAAAAAATTCATTAGGAGCCATTTTAAAAGCGACTATTTTTCTAAGCTTTCTAAATCTCGAGGAGAATCATCGGTCCGGCCTTGCGAATAAATTCTACTCCGGGCAATGACGTTTTCGTGTGCGGAATCGTCAATGAGACGGCTGGAATGTGTCTAACGCTGAGACATTTGTGGAATTACAGTAGCCGAAGCAATAAACAACATAAAAAAATGGGTAGCCAAACGTTCTGCATTCCAGCCCCAGAAGCCATCGAATTATCAATCAAGTGTACGACCGCGAACCGGGGAAGACCCGAGCAGCCGCATTGTAGACGCAGCGAGCGTAGCCGAAGGTCGGATCGGTTACGGCCGCCGCGTCTACTGTCCCGTGACTCTCTCGTTGATCCATGCGTACATGGATATGAGGCACACGTATTGTTCTTTCGTAAATGCGATACGTATGCGACGTACGCGCGATTAACCGGCCGGCGGGTGTTGCATAATGGATAAACGAGGCGTCGAATCTCGGCCACATCTTCGCGCGACTTTGCAGCAGTTGTTGCCCTGTCACTTGTATCGACAAACGCGATCCTGAAAAAATAATTAAAAATCTACTTACCCGCATTTTTTGTTCAATCGACAATACAATTCGAAAACACAATCTCCGATAAAAAAAAAAAAAAATGATAAAAATAAAATATAAAATATAAAAAAACGTATATGATGTGTGTAAAGCTCTTTATATATGTACAGCAATGTCAGTATTTTTCGTATAAATTCCTACTTTGTCGTCGCGACGATCGCGACGACGTAAATTAGAAGGCGTAACCGGCGGCGGCGAAGGTGAGCGGAGCGGCGAGTCGGGCGACCGCGGGTGCAGCAGCGGGGACCGCCGGGTACTGGGCGACGTAGGCGGCGCGCGCGACCGCCGGCGCCGCGGCGTAAACGGGAGCGCGGGCGACGATCGGCGCAGCGACCGGAGCGGCCGGGACGACCGCGGTCTTCGCCACGACAGCAGGTGCAACGGCAACCGCGGGCTCGCGGCTCACGACGGCGTTGAAGCCGTTCACGTCGTCGGCGGTGTAGTCGACGATGCGGCGGGTGCCGTCAGCCTCGATGAGCGAGTAACTGCCCTGGACGACGTCGCCGTTGCGCGTCTCGTACTGCGCCTTCGAGTCACCGGTTATCGCGTCCTGCACGTCGTAGGCGAAGCTGTACTGAGGCGCCGGGTCGAAGTCCTCCAGTTTGGCGAGAACCGCGGGCGCAGCGCGCGCCACTACAGGTTGAATCACTCCGGCTCTGGCTACAGCCACCACGCCCAAAAGTGCGAAAGTCTGGAAAGAAAAATGAAGATTTGTAATTTTTTGTTAAGAAAAAATGTTAATCGTTGTCGATTAATTTTTGTTGTGTGGAAATAAAATATAAAGACTAATTGGGTTAATAAAAGGACCATCGAAATTATGATTTGAAATTAATCTTGGAAAACTGCGACCACGTTAATTAATCGACGACGTATTGGCGTCGACAGAGGGAAAAAATTCTCGTCACTCGTGTCACCGAAATATAAATTGCAGAACTTCGTTTTTTTTTTGGTCATATTAACCAAAACTCGATCCCATGCGAGAATAAATTTCACTGTGACGACGCTTTTCACTGAATTATTACAGATTCGATGGTTCAGGTACCTTGGCGAACATGTTTGGTTTTTTTGTGGATTGAAGATGACACCGCGAATCGGGCACAACGACTGATGATGCTCGGACCACCGTGGGCTGACCTTATATACAGCGACCCCACTCTTGGCGCTAAAAAAAAAAAAAATTTCGTCGTCGCGCCGTTGCGCGCATCCTCGCGAGCTCGTCTTCGCCCGTTGTGCCCGTGCGCGAAGCGCGATCGTGAAGCAATTGCTATTAGTATTTCGAGTCGTATGAGCGAACGTCGGAGCATACCAATGGCCCGAAATTCGAACGAGAGCGATCGTCGCGTGCGATAACGTTTCGAATCGCCTGGGTTGGTAAAATACTGCAGGTGGCATATTCCACAATTCAACGAGGACTCGATATCTTCTGCGAGACACTGAAGTAAAAAAATAAATGAAGGAATTGGTCAATTAAAAAATAAAAATATCAAATTCATAAAGGCCCACAAATGTTCCCAATGGCGAACTGGAAAACTTGTTTGGGTACCATTATTCCATAATTCAACAAGGACTCGATAACGCGTGCAAGAGCCGAAAGTAAAAAAAAAATGAAACGAAAAAAAAAAATAAAAATTCATAAAGTCCCATGATTGTGCGCAACGGTAATAAATCATTCTCCACTCGCCAGGAGACGAAAAAAAACGTGCCATTTTTTTAATGCACCATAAGGTCCGTCCCACCCGGCGCACTTGTAATTATATATCGTGCGATCGATTTCTTCGAAGGTCTCGCGGGCGTCGTTTGTCTGGACCCGAGAAACGATATCGGATCCTTGAGGTCCGCGGCAACGGCGACGCATCCGGCGGCTCGATGAAGTCATCTCGCGCGGATGAAAAACCGGATTGCCGCGCGATGAACTCGTCGGGTGCAACGGGCAAATCGTCCGTGGTGTTAATTAAACGATTGGTGGATTTTTGACGCTTTGATTATCACCGTGAGGTGCGATTATTGATTTATTGCCGTCAAGTGGATTAATTACAAGCAATTAACGATTTTTATTTAGGTATTAATAGTTCTTCAATATGCAATGATTTTTATTGGGTCGCGGTAGGTGAACGATAAAAATGTGCATAAAAATAAAAACGTCACACAAGACCACGAGTAAAAAAACAATAATTTTTTATGTATACATTTAATTTTATAATAACGAATCAATTAGTTTTTATTGACGAGTGATTGTATAGTCCAGGATCAATCGTTAAAAATGGGGCATGACACCGAAGAAGCGGCGACGTGTAAACGTGACCTTCCTTCTAGGTCTCGGCGCCTCTACGTGGCGGCCTTAGCCAACTACCCTTGCCAGATAATTTCTTTCCAGCGTTACGTTAACTCACGCAACAGCGCAGCACATACGCAATAACGCTTCGACGTAGCGTCAGGCGCGCACTCGCGGCGATCGGCACACGGGACATACCTGATGCGCGAGAGTAGTGGGAGGTGGCGCTAAACAGTTATTGTGACATCACAAGGAATAAAAGCACCGATGCGTGGGCAGGGTGTCATCAGTCAGTCTTCTTCCAATTCATCGGCTTCGTCGAGCTAACGGATTACCAGTCGTCAAGATGGTCTTCAAGGTACATTATTTTCAACAACAAAAAATCTACATTCAAAAAATTATTATCCGTAACGATTACTCAAAAACAAAAAATACACAAGTGGAACTTTTTATCGAATTACAATATTAATTTTTATGTTGTATTTAAAACGTTATTAATTTTTTTTTCTTTTTCAAGGTGTCCTTGGTTGTCTGCTCCATGATGGCAGTGGGTCTCGCCGCCCCGGCGGTCGTGCCGGTCGCCCCAGCGGCTCCGGTGCTAGCGAAGCTCGAGGACTTCGACGCGGCGCCGCAGTACAGCTTCGCCTACGACGTCCAGGACTCCCTCACCGGCGACTCTAAGGCGCAGTACGAGAGCCGCAACGGCGATGTCGTTCAGGGCAGCTACAGCCTCATCGAGGCCGACGGAACCCGTCGCATCGTCGACTACACCGCCGATCCGGTCAACGGATTCAATGCGGTCGTGAGCCGCGAGCCAGCGGTCGCCGTCGCCGCGGCGCCGGTCGTCGCCAAGACCGCCGTAGTTCCCGCTGCGCCCGTTGCGGTCGCTGCACCTGCACCGGTCGCTGCCCGAGCGGTCGTCGCGCCTGCGCCGATCGTCGCCAAGACCGTCGTAGCTCCCGCCGCCGCCGTCGCCGCTGCACCGATCGTCGCCCGCAACGTCGTTGCACCTGCACCCGTCTACGCCAGGAATATCGTCGCTGCCGCGCCGGTCGCCTACTCGCTCCCGGCCGTTCCACGCGCCGTCGCCACCAGACTCAACGCACCCGTCGCCTACGCATCGCCCTTCGCCGCCTACGCGGTCGGACCCAACTATCTGTAGATCATCGACGAATCCGAATAACGAAACCTGCCCCTTTTTATACCCTTATTGTACATAAAAATTCGACGACGCTCGCGGTTAACTGCGAGATTGTATATTTTTATCAATAAATCTGATTGACAACCGATTTTTGAGGATATTTGCTCATATGAACCCTTCGCTCCTGTCCCATGTTTTTATTTTAGTTAAAAAAAATATACGATTTTGATAGAATTGAAGTAGTCGAATCCGGTAATTTTTTTTAATTGTCATATTAAATTGAGAATAAAATAGGAAAGGCGATAATATTCACGGCGCGTTATTTGGACAAATTGTTGAGACATTTTGACAAATTACAATCTGTAGGGATATATGTTTTACAAACAAAAGGTTCTGATTGCGATCACGTTCTCTGCAAGCGTCGTATTTTTAATATCGTCTTAATTTGGCGCTCCCTCCGCGCTCTGACAGGATAAATATTGACTCGGCTGTGCGGCCGCGGGAGTCGTTACATCGCCAAGGCGCTGCGTCGACATAACCGGTTGATGGGCTTTCATGCGCGTGTATCTGATGGGCGAAGGTTTGGAGCGTTGAAAAAAAGAATTGTGACTCCTCGAGTCATTATTTCGGGTGGTAAATCATTCTTAGGAGACAGTGATTGTTCGGTGATTGTGGCTTCACCGGCGGCGAGGAAAAACAGTGAATTTCGACAGCGTCGCGCGACTCAACGAAGAGAAAATAAAGAATGCGGCTGTACTCGTCGTTTCGATCACTTTTCGTGTATAACGAGTCGAAAAAAATTTACGAGAAGTTAACTTTTAATCGTTCTTACAACATTTTTTCTTTGTAAAGATCTTATTTTTTTTTCTTTTGCAAAGGTCAACACTATTTTTAATTTGGCTATTTATTCGTTCAACAAATTATTTGAATGAAATTATATTTATTCCAATCCATAAGTATACCAATTATTTCATGAAAAAATCTGATTTATATATTTTTCTGTGTCCCTCCTTCTAAAATCACCCACATAAAAGTTGGCATAAAACTTCAACATCCTTCTGACGTCATTTCTGAAAAATTCCTTTTTTGGTGCCTTCATCCTAGATTTTTGTGAAACACCTTTGTTGTCACCCATCATTAGGAAATCGTCCTCGCGCCGAGTTTGTCTATATATACGTGCTCAATATGCTAATGAAAATCGTCATCGTTACCATAGTCATAGTCGAATAAAAGAGAAAGAGTCGCGCGCAGAAGGCACGACAGGTGGACTTAATCTGAATTCAATCCCTGCCTCAGCCCCAATCCGTGCGCCGCACTTTGGGTTCTCCGCAGTCCTTTTAACTCTTTTGGGCGACTTATGTAACGACTCCGAAGCGCTTGGTATTACGTTACGCATTATACATCGCGCATGCGCGGGGCTCTACTCGTGGGTGCCACTCGACAATTGGGGCGTGGTTGATCGATCCTCTTCTATGCCCGACGATACCGCAAAATTAATACGAATATCGCGACACGCATCGCGTTATTTATGAGCAAATTTTATCCCCCGGCGAATCTTATTCCACGGATCCGGCGTAATAATCCTCGCGACGATGACGAATGCGCTTATTAGCGAGATGATTTCTTGCGCGTCGAGATTTCGCCGATAGAATCATCGAGACTTGAGACGCAACAATGGTCGTATCCTCAACGACTTCCCATTGTTACTCGACTCTATTTTTTTGCTCCCCAATAATTACGACATCGATCTTCGTCAGCTGAGCTAATATCTGATTCGTTCTCTGGGCTAAACGCAGATTTTGTTCTCAGCCCAGCAAATTCACGTGGATTACACACAAAAATAAAAATGCAAATTCAACAGATCTTGAACCAAGTACAAAAAATAATCAGCCAGTACTTTTACGAAGTTTTATGATTTTATTGGTCATACACAGTTCGTGTGATTAAAAAAAACAAACGACGACGCGAATCGTCGAGGGCTTGAGGGAGATCAACGGGGGCGTCTTCAGTAGTAGGCGGGAGCGTAGGTGAGTCCGGCGACGGGCGAATTGTAGGCGAAGGGCGAGCTATAGGCGGCGGTGTAGGCGGCGGAGTAAGCGGGGTAGGTTAGGGTGACTGGAGCTACTGGAGCCGCGGGTGCGACGTATCTGGCTGCGGCGACGACGGGTGCAACCGGACTAGCGAGGGCTCGAACGGGAGCGGCGGCTGCGACGGCAGCGGGCACCGCGACTGCGGCAGGTTCGACGATCGCCTGTTGACGCTGGAGCTGCTGTTGCTGCTGTTGCTGCTGTTGCTGCTGTTGCTGCTGGAACTGCTGCTGCTGGTTCTGCTGTTGCTGCTGGAACTGCTGCTGCTGGTTCTGCTGTTGGCGCTGGAACTGCTGGTTCTGCTGCTGGTTGCGGAGCTGCTGGTTCTGCTGTTGACGCTGCTGGAACTGTTGGTTCTGATGCTGCTGGCTCTGCTGCTGTCGCTGGGCCTGCTGGTTCTGTCGCTGGTCCTGGAACTGACGCGCCTGCTCCTGTCGCTGATTATCCCGGGCGTCCTGGTTGCGCTGCACCTGCTTCTCCGCCTCGGTGGAGCCTCTCAGCGGTCCCGACCTGGCGTCGAGGACCTCGACGTCCGAGTCCGGTCCGCTCGACGGGATCGACGGCGCCGGAGCTCCAGCGGCTGCAGGTGCAACGGGTGCAACGGGAGCGACACCTGCAGGAGCGAAACCGACGGCAGGCGCAGGCGCAGCGAACGCCGTGGCGACCGCGGGTTCCCGACTGACGACCGCGTTGAATCCGTTGACCGGATCAGCGGTGTAGTCGACGATGCGACGGGTGCCGTCGGCCTCGATGAGCGAATAGCTGCCCTGGACGATGTCGCCGTTTCGCGTCTCGTACTGCGCCTTCGAGTCGCCGGTTATCGCGTCCTGAACGTCGTACGAGAAGCTGTACTGCGGCGCCGCGTCGAAGTCCTCGAGACGAGCGGCGACTGCGGGAATGACTGGTGCAGCCTCGACCAGCGCGGCTGCCGGAGCCACAGGAACCACCGCTGCCCTCGCCAGGGCGGCCATACCCAGGAATACGACGAACTACGTTGGGGAGAAAAATAAATAATTGCGTTTTATCATTGCTGCGTAATTTCGTGAAGACCTTTGAACTCTCAAATTTGGAAATAAGAAAAAAATAATAATTGAACAAATCTTGAACCAATCAACTAGCAGGTTGGATGTACGATTTATCGGTCGTGGCTGATAAACCTTGATGATTTTTTATTTAATGATAATACGTCTGTTCTTTAAAAAATATTCTGACAAGAAATCAATAATTCAGCTCAATTTTTTGGCCTCATATTTCTCATCTTAAAAAAAATCTTCAAAATGCGCGATTTTCTTATCCTCCGTCGGAGAACGATGTAAATCCCCGCACTGTGACCTGGACGTGGATGGTCCAGGTCACAGTGGATGATGCTGGATGCGAGGGGCGAGCGAGCCACGACGACGACTCACCTTGCAAGCCATGTTTCGATTGCTAGTGGATCACCAGAAGAACTGATGCCTTGGGGTGAGATTCGCCGGGCTTTTATACTCGGGATGCGCTGCGCGCCTGCTGTGTACGCAGCCCGCAAACCCGATGGCAATATCACCCGGCGGTATTTCGCTATTGTTGCTATAGCGATGCCACCGCGCCGGTTGTGATTTCATGCACCAAAACGTATGTACCGAACGTTGTCCCCCCACCGGCGGAGAAGAAAAAAAAAACGAAGCGCACGGAGAACCTCGCCGCCCGATTCTCGGCCTCGGTGACCTCCTCATAACTGTGTGTCGCACCGGCAACGTACGCGCCGACGTAATGTTACTTCATATCGGCGGCGCGTTCGCCCCCGGTCGGTCGGTTATTCCGATGAACACAGAGAGACGACGCGCGGACCACGCGGAGTTGCTAATTCGCCGCCGTCGTCGCCGTCGTCGTCGTTGTCGTTGTCGTCGTCTGATGCCGTGAGACTTGCGCAGACATCGAAGCCCAATACGCGACCTGGTAACCAATCGCTGCAGCCGCCGACCGCGAAGAGACGAGATGTCGCGCACTTTGACTTTCAGTGAGAGAATGCAGGACCCACGAGACTCCTACGTCTTCGGGCCACATTTTCAATATCCGGGGAAATGATCGAATTTTGCTCTGGGGGTTGTTTGATGTGTTGGCGCATCTAGATTGATAGGGAAAAATTAATTTTGCTAAAGGAGCCACACAACGTGTGCGGAGCTATTGACCCTCTTAATTGGACGGCGCACGTATCGACGCTGGATGCGAATTGCGCAATCGGCGAGGATTAGGCAACCGCGACGCATGGGCGACGCGCTAATCCACGAGCGCGGCATCGTCGAGTTGCGGCCGCAACAGGACGACGCGTCACGTATCGCCTGTCAAAGACGCGGGGAGAAACACAGCCGAGTCGAGCGGAGTGAGCGACGTTCCAGGGTGGAGTGTCGTAAACTTTGAACTTGGATTGCGCTCGATAGCGAACGCGACTTGAGGAGAGGATGAGAAAGAGAAAAATAGAGAGAGAGAAAAACAGAATGAGATTCGACACAGCAATTGATAGATATTCCAGCGTCATTGGATACTTCGATGAAAAGAAAAATTATTGCCTCGTTATTATCATTATTATTTATTATTGATATCAGACATTAATTTCAAAGGTCTGTATGGTATAGCAATGACTTGTTGATGGCTGAAACCATGTCCAAAAAATGATACACGCAAAATAAGACGATGCAAGAAAAACGCAATCCCAAATAGTGTTTTATTATTTTTATTTTCCAAGACCGCTGCTTCATGCACGATTGCAGGATCGAATTTCGTTCCATTGATATACAGCCGCGACCATAAAATAATCACGTACGCGCGATGATACAACTTTTCACGTAACACACGAGTGACTTTCGGCAGTTCGGCCCCACCTTGCTCGCGCATCCTTCGCGTTCCCTCCTGTTGCGCGCGCGACCCGCCAAAATGAAACGCCGTTTCGTTGACCTTTTTGGCACGTACGTGCGCTTGGTCGTCGCTCTCGCGACGCACGACAACGGCGATAATTTATTTGGGTCGCCATAGAAGTTTTTCTAGAACTATTTCTAGACGTATCGCAAAAATGTTCGGGCCCGAAATTGCGATTTCGTGAAATGACTTTCACACTCGTCTTTGCAACTCGTGCATGAAAAGCGCGCTGCCGCGCATCGCAGTTTGTCGCGGGACGACGGTGCAGGCAATTTAACGACAGTTTAACGAAAAGATAGGTACGCGCGTGCACAGTTCGCGATTGCTCGACTTTCGCCCGATCTAATTTACTACCATCCTAAATCGGGGTCTGCACGTATTAGCCACGGCTAAATGACCGAAGCGCGAGGGCAGCGAATTTTATCCTCGTCACAGTCGCCAAGTCCTCGTTGATCTCTCCAACGAAGTTTCATCTAGTGCTCCTTAATATACGAATGATACTTCGAACAGAGCATTCAAATGCTCCAGCAAAGTTCAGGCCTGAGCCCCCGATTTTTCTCTCCGCCTAATTAACTGAAGTTGGGTCAATCCTGGTAGAAAATTTACAGCGTTACACTCGGCGTTGGTCAGGGCCGTGTCATCCCTGTCCGGGCCTGAGCATTGCCTGGCTTGGGCTGATTGTAACGCTACAGATCTTCTACCAGCGAACGTCATGTTCAGATTTTTTCAGTTGGCGCAACTCTAATCAAATACAGTTACCTCAACCTGGCATTGAGTCATTTTTTTTCGCAGACAAATACGTCTTATACTTCACGGTACATAGAAAAATTCGCGTGCTCCGAATATTTTCGTTCAAATGCCGCGCATTTGCACAAAACCATTGGAATACCAAATCAAGAATCGGTAACAAATCGAGGCTCCTAAATCAGTGTCGCGTACAACGGTCTTCGCAACATACTCGCATAAATCAATAGACACAAAAGTCATTACGCGCCAAGGCGAGAGCGGTCAGAGTCGAGAAAGTTTCCCGAGGCTTCGGCTCGCGCCGGGGACTCAATCGAAGACGCTGGACGATTCAATGTCATCGGCACATTTCGAGCCACTAACGATTCCGCGCGCAAACGCGATGAACGCGCTTTTCCAATTGCTCAAGTTTCTGAAAAGCCGCTGTCGCAGGTGGCGCGCAAATGAGCCACGGAACCGTATAAGAAAAAAAAAACAAGTAAGACTAAAAATGCCCGGCACGTCGATAGCGACGTCACGCGGCGGGCGTCGATCGCGAGTGGTGTAACTCTTGGCTCGTGTCTCGTGTGCGAACTGCGCGACGACTCGCGGCGCGCCTTAAAAATCCGGCGATCACGTCGAGAGCTTCGTATATATATATAAAAAAAATATATATGTGTATTGAATTAGCGTAATGGAATTAGTGTATTATTTCTAATTTATCAAACTTTTTTTTTGCGACACCAAAAATATGTTTAACCGGCCCGAGCCGGTGACGATCGACGGACCGGCGTGAAAGCCAACAGACCAGACGCACGTCCGATAGATTTGGTCAGGGCCCCGCGGGCACACGAAAATACTACACGGACGTTTAGCGGGACGTAGAAAGTTCCAGATGTCTCGGTTCTAGCAGTGAAATGGAGTCCGGAGCCAGATACACGCATAATAATGGTTGGGGCGTACGGAACGCTCGACCTTCGATCAAGATTCGGCCTCGAGCAATTCTTTCGAGCGATCTTTTCTTTCTCTCGGCCGAATCAGTCAGCGGAATCAATCTCCCGACACTCGAGACGCCTGGGGCCTCTCGGTCCGCGATCCAAATCCATCGCGGGTTCGATCGAACCGCGCCGATCTTTTCACTTCAACCGTCTCGTTCGGTCGACTCGAAAATTCTGGACGACGCTCTGACAAACGCCGATTTGTCGCGAATATTAATAGAAAAAAAACGAAAGAAAGTTCCCATTTGGATTTAACGATCGCGTAACACGATCGGTAGGCGGATCGGTGGAGAGTGTATCGAATTTCGACATTTCGAACATTTGCTCGCGTCCGCTGATTCGAATCAAATGTAAACGAGTCATTATAGCTATAATATTTCGAACACTGTCTTGATTTTTTTTTCAATCTGCAGTATTACAGATCTATATTATAACGATCTAAATACGATTCCATTGATAAGACTCGACACATTAATTTTCATTTCGATTAAATTGAATTAACTATCAATCATTTGCCTTTTACTTCCCACGAAACAACGTAACAAATCCACCATCAAAAACTAAAAAAAAAAATTATACCAATGTTCATGGCGTTGGCACCTATTTCAAGTACCAATCGCGCCGATTTTGCGGGGAGAAACAGAACTCGCGATGCACATTTTATTTTTCTTTCGATATCGTCAATAGAAAATGTTCGTTTATTAAAAATATAATAATATTCGTTAGTAATTTAATTATTTATGTACAGCTCGGGCGGGTTTCAGGCAGGACGGGTGACTAGGACTATAGGAATTCCCGCGACGAATTCGAGCGGGATAGTCGCGATCGTCTTCTTTTTCAGGATCCGTCGGTCGATCTTCATCAGGGTCGGTAGGCGAACGCGGGCGCAGCCGCGTGGTATCCAAATTTCGCGACGGCCGGTTGAACGAACGCGGCCGGTGCAACGGGCACCGCGGCCTTAACGACCGCAGGCTCGCGGTGGACGACCGCGTTAAATCCGTTTACGGGATCGGCCGTGTACTCGACGACCCGGCGAGTTCCGTCGGCCTCGATGAGGCTGTAACTTCCGGTCACCACGTCGCCGTTGCGCGTCTCGTGCTGACTCTTGGCGTCGCCCGTCAGGCTGTCCTGCACGTCGTAAGCGTAAGTGTACTGCGGATGGGGATCGTAGTCCGTCACCGACTTGACCACCGGCGCGGCCGCGACGACCGGCGCCGCCGCGAAACCGACCGGTCCAGCCGGCAGGAGACCGGCGTTCGCCGCCGCAACGACGCACGCGAGGATAATTGTGAACTGAAACAGATTTCGTTGAATTAATTTGTCGTCGAAGACAATGGGGAAGAATATAAAAAATTCTATGAACCATAATTCTAATATGTGATAATAAATGATAAGTGTTCAATCATAAAGTATATAATAAATTACATAGGTTAATCGATCTTTGACTAATTAGAAATCAATTAACCTATTTAGTTTATTGGATAATTTATAATTTACTTTAATTTACCATCACTTTATCATATATCACAACTCACATATCACATATTAAATACGAAAATAGTTTTTTTTTTTCTGGCACTCAATTCTCAAGCAGAATGCCCGAAATGATTTCACACTAAGCGTTGAAGATTCACCTTGGTGGCCATGTCGGTGCTGCTTCGGTAATCCCGCGGTACTGCAAGTAGATCGTCACAAACTGTCACAGGTAGTGAGACTGATGTTCCGGTGATTCGGCGCGTAGGTATTTATACCGAGTCGAGCAGCTGAAGGAGCTCGCTTCACGGGGGGGCCGAAGAAGTGCGAGCGATGCATTTGAAAAACCGCGTAAGTCGCTCGCTCGTCGTGATCGGGTGGATCGGGGAGCGCGATCGCGCTCGCGCGCCCTTCCGTGCATCGTAAACAGCTCGAGGAAGACGTGCGCGGTGGCTCGTTCGCCCGGGCGCGGCGCGCATGACCGAACGCGGACGGGAAAAGTTTCGCTCCCTCGGCGATGAGCGACATACGAGAAAGCGAACTCGCGTGCACTTTCTTCGATGACAATTGGGGCGCGTGTCGGTTATTCAACTGGTTGATCGATTTTTTTCTAATTGTTTTTCTTTAATTGTGATTAAAGTGGTTTTTTTATTTTTTATAGGTGTCAGCGTCGAAGATCAGGTGGTCAATTGATTTTCCATTCGTGATCTATGAATCGTGCTTTCACCGTTGCGCAAGTCCGGAGCGTTTTGGTCATCGCCAGAGCACCAAGTGTAACGCTTCCGTCACGTGGCGTGTATCACCCGCGGTTACATCCTCGGAATAACAAATCGACGGCCCAGATTTACTTTCGATAAATAACTCGCCGTCTGGAGTCGTCGCGAGCTCGTCGTTTCGTGCATTCCACGCACCTGATGTGCTAGTCAATCGCGCGCCAAGTGTGGCATAATCCTAGTCTTGTCTAACGCTGTCATTTTTCTGGCTGCCGCCAAGTATGATGCGATCGTTTGCAGGGAGACCGAGATACATGAATGGTGCACAGGTGCTCGGGGCCCTCGGGTTGGAGTAAATTTCACACCTCGACATTCGACGCACGAATAAGCGCGCGACGACCACTTTCACATCCTGCCCGAATTTCGTTGGGTGCGTCGCACCGACGACACCCACGCCACATTTGTAACTTTATTTATTTTTTTCTGAAATTCAACACCCAACTTGTCAGGTGTAAAACATGGTTTCGATTCCGTAGATCGTTTTAGTCCTCAATAATGATTTTTTTTTTTCATACAAAATTACTACACAAATTGTATGCTTCCTTGTGATAAAAAAATAAAAAGTGTTTTGACGGTAGTTTTATTATTGTTATTTTTTTTCATCATTGGCAAATATTTGTCATAAAATGTGACGTTGTCTAGCATTTTTAATTGTTGTTTTTAGTAAAACGGATAATAATTTAATGTCAGAAGCAATAGACAAAGAAAATGTGAATGGATTTTTGTAGAGGGGTACAAATCGATTAGCGTGAAAATCGCGTTTTAGAGATGAACCGATCAATGCGTCTCGCAATGGGAGAGGTCAGAAAACACGCGCGGATTGCCGAGCGTTGCACCCATCGAGACTTTCTCTCGGATCCTCCCGCGAGGCCCGCACACGCAGTCTCTTCCGTGTCTGGCGCTGTGAAGATGAGTAGTAACCTTGGCCGTGAAGCGGCGCGACTGCACGCGCGCGCGCGACTCGTCCCGGTGGCCCCGGGGACATCGGCATCGCTGTAGAATCTCGCGTCCGCATCTGTATCCTCAATCTCAAAGAGACGCCGCGCGTCTGATGCTTGCGCAACTTGCGGACGAGTCGGAATTACAGGTCGTCGACTCATCTTCACGAGGCTGCAACGAGTTTCCATCACCGGACGATTCGCAACAAATAAGTTTCGACGTAAAAAAAAACATTTCAATGGATTTTACGCAATTTAAATACAATCTTCGCACTGTGCAGTTAATTTTCTAAAAATTACTATATGCAGTGTTAGGTGAATATATTTTTCCATCATTTCTCTACGTCAACCGAGACGGACTTGACTCTAATTTTTTTCATGGGTATCTAGTGTCTAGAAATCCGGGAGACTGAACCATTGTTCGACCGAGAAAGAGGCAAATTTCATTTTTTTTTCTTTTTTTCAAGGAGCCGGCTCGTCCTTGTCGAGGCAAAAGTCCTTAACATGTGTTACACGAGCACCGAGCGAGAAAAAACAATCTGTAATATCACACCGTGATCTCCGGGGGCCACGTATACTTCGCCCACAGGCTAAGTCAGGCCCCCGAAAAAGTGTTAGGTAATTCACAGAGAATTGGAGCCGAATAGGCGTGGTCTGTACCTTCGAGCGGCGAGAACCGAACGCCGAAATCTCTCGAGTATATAAGGAGCCGCGGGTCCACCGGTCAGCATCAGTCAATCGTGCTTCGCTCTCGATCAACGCTCAAAAATGGCATTCAAGGTACACACGGAGCCCAAAGTAGCCGCTCACATTACCTCGTAATTCCGTACTCGAACCCGCTTAATTCCGGACAATGTCTTTCAACGAATCGAAATATTTTTCTCATCACCAGTCGTATCTCTTTTTCCCAGTGATCTCATATCAATTGTTTTGTGTTCGCAGTTCATCGCTTTCGCAACCCTCGTGGCCGCCGCGAGTGCAGGTCTCCTGCCGGCGGCTCCCCAGGCCTACCATGTGGCTCACGCCGCCCCGTTGACCTACAGCCACGCTGCGCCCCTTGCGTACGCCGCGCCGGTCGCGAAGGTCCTCACCAAGGTCGCGGAGCCCGAGCCCTACGACGCCAATCCTCAGTACAGCTACTCGTACGACGTTCACGATAGTCTGACCGGTGACGTCAAGAGCCAGCAAGAGACCCGCAACGGCGACGCCGTCGAGGGCAGCTACAGCTTCATCGAGGCCGACGGCAGCCGTCGCGTCGTTCACTACACCGCCGACGATCACAACGGATTCAACGCGGTCGTCGAGAAGCAGCCCGCTCAGGTCGCCGTCAAGGCTGTCGCCGCCGCGCCCGTCGCCTACCACGCCGCCCCTGTCCTCAAGGTCGCCGCCCCCGTCGCACACGCACCGGTCGCCTACCACGCCGCCCCTGTCCTCAAGGTCGCCACCCCCGTCGCACACGCCACCTACGCCGCACCCGCGTACCAGAGCCACGCTTACGCCGCACCGGCCTACCAGACCCACGCATACGCTGCACCGGCTCAGACCTACTACCATTAAGAACCTATTATTTACGATGAACTACGAATAAATGCCACTTTTTGTTTAACATACAAATATTTTTGTTTTTTTACCGTCGACGAGAGTCACTGAGGCGTTTTTACGCTGCAGCGTTTATTCATCCGTACCCATCCATAGTCATGAAAAACCCTATTCTACAAAGATGATGGCTCGAAAATCTTGAAATATTGTAGTTATCGTCACCGTTTCGTTCGTGGCCGAGACTCTCAGATCGAGGGCAAGGTAATATTTCCTTGGTAATGTAACGGATGGGCCGAGATTTCGAAGTTTCGAAGAGAGAAAAGATATGATGTTCACCGGGATTCGAACTCGGAACACGGAAAAAAAAGACGAAATGTACGAAATTTATTTGTTGAAAATATCGACTTCGAACCTATACCATCGTTCTCAAGTCGCATATTCTACCCCTAAAAACAACGGTTACAACTCTTTTTTAGTTGATTTTGAAAAAAAAAAAAATTTTGGCCGAACAGTTTGTCAGAAATCGTAGATTTGGCTGCCGGGCCGAAAACCGCCCAAATCGGGGTCACGAAATTTATTTTTTCAAAATATCGACTTCTAACTTATACCATCGTTCTCAAGTCGCATATTCTACCCCTGAAAACACTGGTTACAACCCTTTTTTGGTTGATTTTGAAAAAAAAAAAAAATTTGGCCGAACAGTTTGTCAGAAATCGTAGATTTGGCCGCCGGGCCGAAAACCGCCCAAATCGGGGTCACGAAATTTATTTTTTCAAAATATCGACTTCTAACCTATACCATCGTTCTCAAGTCGCATATTCTACCCCTGAAAACACCGGTTACAACCCTTTTTTAGTTGATTTTGAAAAAAAAAAAATTTGGCCGAACAGTTTGTCAGAAATCGTAGATTTGGCCGCCGGGCCGAAAACCGCCCAAATCGGGGTCACGAAATTTATTTTTTCAAAATATCGACTTCTAACCTATACCATCGTTCTCAAGTCGCATATTCTACCCCTGAAAACACCGGTTACAACCCTTTTTTAGTGGATTTTGAAAAAAAAAAATTTTGGCCGAACAGTTTGTCAGAAATCGTAGATTTGGCCGCCGGGCCGAAAACCGCCCAAATCGGGGTCACGAAATTTATTTTTTCAAAATATCGACTTCTAACCTATACCATCGTTCTCAAGTCGCATATTCTACCCCTGAAAACACCGGTTACAACCCTTTTTTAGTTGATTTTGAAAAAAAAAAATGTTGGCCGAACAGTTTGTCAGAAATCGTAGATTTGGCCGCCGGGCCGAAAACCGCCCAAATCGGGGTCACGAAATTTATTTTTTCAAAATATCGACTTCTAACCTATACCATCGTTCTCAAGTCGCATATTCTACCCCTGAAAACACCGGTTACAACCCTTTTTTAGTTGATTTTGAAAAAAAAAAAATTTTGGCCGAACAGTTTGTCAGAAATCGTAGATTTGGCCGCCGGGCCGAAAACCGCCCAAATCGGGATCACGAAATTTATTTTTTCAAAATATCGACTTCTAACCTATACCATCGTTCTCAAGTCGCATATTCTACCCCTGAAAACACCGGTTACAACCCTTTTTTAGTTGATTTTGAAAAAAAAAAAATTTTGGCCGAACAGTTTGTCAGAAATCGTAGATTTGGCCGCCGGGCCGAAAACCGCCCAAATCGGGATCACGAAATTTATTTTTTCAAAATATCGACTTCTAACCTATACCATCGTTCTCAAGTCGCATATTCTACCCCTGAAAACACCGGTTACAACCCTTTTTTAGTTGATTTTGAAAAAAAAAAAAAAAAAAAGCTTCCGAAAATTGACAAAATTTAATAACACGACTGAAGCTGCTGCTGGTCACTTAGTACAGTGCGTACGTTCTGCTATAATAAATGTTCTCTGGTAACACCATTTAGGCATAATTCACGTTACACCAGCTATCGTTGCAAGAACCGTAAAAGCATTTTTGTGTTCACCGGCGAAATACACGTCGAGCGTTAAAAAATCGCTCGTACATTTGTTCTGGGCGCGTCCGATCCACAATCTCCAGCCTCATTCGAAAAGGATTTCAAAATCAAATTTGGCCGTTTTTCACCGTACGACCCACGGGCTATTCACGGGCGAGCGCGGTAAAAGTAACGCGAAGTCGGAGAGGCGTGGTCTATTTTTCGAGCGGGATCGCGAGCACCGAACGCCGAAATCTCGAGTATATAAGGGGACCCGGGTCCACCGGTCAGCATCAGTTAATCGTGCTTCAAGTCCCGATCAACATTCGAAAATGGCATTCAAGGTACGAGGAGCCCGACCGCGTGGCCGCTCTCTCGCCCAGTAATCTCGCTATCGAGCCCGACGCGCCACAAATTTCTCAATGGATCCCGAAATGCACGTTCGATTGCGAAATCGTCGCGCATTTCTGGACCACCGTCGTGATTAATTCTCGCTCCCATTACCGAACAAAGTCTGTTAAGGAAAGATGAAAAAAAAATGCATTAATTCCCTGAAATCTCTTGTAAAAATCTTGACCTATTGAACTCTCGCATTCTGTAGCTTCTCTAAATTAACCCTAAGCACAATAGAGTAGCATTGAATTAATAGCAACATTATTCTTGTGTTCGGAATTCATCGCCTTTGCATTGAATTAATAGCAATCGTTTTGTGTCCACAGTTCATCGCTTTCGCAACCCTCGTGGCCGCTGCTAGCGCAGGATTCCTGCCGGCGGCTCCCCAGGCCTACCACGTGGCTCAAGCCGCCCCGCTGACCTACAGCCACGCCGCGCCGCTCGCGTACGCCGCGCCGGTCGCGAAGGTCCTCACCAAGGTCGCGGAGCCCGAGCCCTACGACTCGCATCCCCAGTACAGCTACTCATACGACGTGCACGACAGTCTGACCGGTGACGCCAAGAGCCAGCAGGAGACCCGCAACGGCGACGTCGTCGAGGGCAGCTACAGCTTCATCGAGGCCGACGGTAGCCGTCGCGTCGTTCACTACACCGCCGACGATCACAACGGATTCAACGCGGTCGTCGAGAAGCAGCCCGCTCAGGTCGCCGTCAAGGCTGTCGCCGCCGCACCCGTCGCCTACCACGCCGCCCCTGTCCTCAAGGTCGCCGCCCCGGTCGCACACGCACCGATCGCCTACCACGCCGCCCCTGTCCTCAAGGTCGCCACCCCCGTCGCGCACGCCACCTACGCCGCGCCCGCCGCATACCAAAGCCACGCTTACGCCGCACCGGCTCAGACCTACTACCACTAAGAACCTATTGTTTCCTATTTTTTTACGATGAACTACAAATAAATGCCAATTTTTCTCGAAAGTATCGAAATTTTGTTCGGTGTTTCATTTTCTACTTGAAATCACGATTTTTTCCGCAGTCCCAGGGAAGGTATACAAAAGTTCCAAAGAAACACCAAATTTGGCGGTTCGATGATGGTCGGTATAAGTTCGAGGCTGATCCTCGCGCGGAGGTCCAGGAGCGACATCTGTCGTCTCCGACTAGATGTTTTTCAAGCCGTGGGCGCCGACTCGTAATCGGACGAGATGCGTCAATTGCAACGAGTAAATTTGTTGTCAAATTGGTCAAAAGTGTGTATGATAAACATAATGAAATCTCATTGTAAAAAGATAGTTCGAGAAAAAATATATCGAGCTGATATTTTTTTAATGATATTCATTATTTGACCGTCGCTTGTATCCGTAAATATTCCACACTTGAGGTGGGAATTAAACCCGAGCCTTTCGGTCGTCGACCACAAAGGACTCTGTATTACTGACGATTCGGATTGTCCCTCGCTGCGAACAAAAACACAAACGATAGAGACCGAAGGGACATCAAGAGGAGTATAAGTGGAAGAAATTATATAATGTACGCCCGAGATACAACTGCATTACAAAATGCAATATTTATTGTTTCAATATAATTCAACAACAATAAAATGGTAGTACAATATGCTCGCTGTAACAATTTTCATTCACAATATACGCTGCATCGTCGTCATCGGACACGCTCGTTTCGTAACACAGTTTACATTCGGCAGCACGTGCCCCACGCGAGTTACAATAAATATATAGAGTGCTGTGTTGTAAACTTACAGATGAGCTGGTATACATAGTTAACTCTAAACCGCGACGAACGATCGTTCGTCAGCGAGTGGCAAAAGGCATAGTATTGATGGTCCTTAAATTCGTCACAGCTTTAATAATATATACTTTCGCAGTACAATGACACTATAATTTAGTGATTGATTTAATTGAATGATAAAAAAGAAAATATTTGTATATATATAAACAGTCGGGTCAGTGAGCGCAGAAATAAGATCTGATTGGAAGACACGACACGCAAACAAGTGGAAAGTTATTAATTGTAAGTCAGAGAATTATGTTCTAGCGTATAGTTAGGAATCGGAGAAAATTTTTCGTAATCGTTATACAGTAACAGATCTCAGTCGACAATATCGTCTTTACACGATTTGGTGTTGCAAAACCCTCTCGTCGTTTTATATAATAATAAGCTCCACCACGAGCGTGTATTATATGTATTTACAATAATATATGTACGCATGTCGAGCCTTTGCGATTTTAATGATCATTTATACAGAGTTAATGTAGATACTACTCAACCGCGTGGCTCGCGTGAGCTCATGACGAATGTATATAAAAAATAAACGCGACCATCACGGATTTACGGAGAGTCCGCGTACTTATCGTTAGTTGCTTATTTAGTATCGTTATCTGCTAAAAAAAATTCAGAATTACAACGAAATGTACTTTTCAAGCATATCGGTGAATCGCGACATTTTTTTTTCTTCGTTTCTTACACTTGTTGGCGTACACATGTGATTATGACAATGTCGAAATCTAAAAATAATTCTTTTCTTTTTTCATTCTTTTTCGTCACTTATTCAGACAAAATTAACGGGAGAATTTTCTTTTTTGCTCTCTACGTAACCTAGTGTTAAAAAAATAGATCTTTTTTAATCTTTAGATAACGTGTCGAGTACAGGCGAGCGGATACACGGCGAGAATCTCGCTTGGAAATTGGAACAACGATCTCTCTCGACGAGAACAATCGTGTTGATCCACTTTTAATCCTAGGAATCAGATACAAAAAATTAAATTTATGTGCATATCTTGTGTCGAGTCCTCATCGAAATTGTTGTTGCCAAATTATTATTATCAATTTTGTAAAAGAACATTTCGGAAAAATATCGAAGTTAAAAAAGGTGGAGCTACCGTTCCGCGCAAATTTATCACAATAATTGGTTTCGAAAATATAAAATTCAGTACCAGCTCGCCTGGCAAGGATTGCGAGGAGAAAATATTCCCAACATACTCGATACTTTCCCTTCTCGCTTTACACATGGATTATTATTATCACATACGCCACTAAATTGCGGGCTAAAGGAGGCTCCGGAAAGATTGATGCTACGAATCAGTACTATAGAAACACATTGTAATTTTTCGCATTGCGATAGAATTGCCCGTGTTTATCGTGCACAAGTAATCGCGAATACTCTGCAGAAGAAACAGAAAAAGCAACGAAGCTACTGGATGAGTAACACTCGACTTCTTTGGTAGTCTGGACACATAATGTGTGTATCTATAAATGGAAATTACTAAGAACGTTAAATTACACGATTAATGTACAATTTTTGTTGTTTTTTTTTTATCACGTTAAATTAGAGAATGGTCGAGCCTTTTCTTTGACCGTGCTTGTTTGGCATATTTTGTTCTTTTTTGTTCTCTCGTTTTTCAAGTCTCATTTTACCCTTTGAACGTTACTACGAAAATGCGTATATATTTTGTGGCTAAGAGCTTGCAAGAAGCTTGGCTAAGACAGTTTTTAAAAATTATTTATTTACTTTCACGTCGCAGATACGCGAGCAAGCGAATTAACCCGAAAAAATATCGAGAAACCCACGTACCAACCAATCGCGAGCTAAAGACTGTAGAAAAAATCATTTTCTTTCTCTTTAGAGGAAATCGCAATTAGTCGGTAAGTAAACGAGAACAGGTATAAATCGCTCGCCCGATCGGTGACTGTCGCTAATGCTAATAAAATAGGCACGAGCTAGGCCCCGCAGATCTTACACAGTATACATAGTCGTTCTTGTACAGTCGTCGAACTTTTTGAAGCTCTCGGCAGTCTAATAACGTCGATGAATGTTGTCCGAAAACGCTTATCACAAATTATAAAAAAATAAAAAAGCAAAAAATTGTAGTACGTGTTCTTTTTCTGGCTATCGTTTTAAGATGGTCGACAATGTGTCATCGCCTCTTTCTCGATGAGCAGCAGCAGCAGCTCAATGGAATGGAAAAACGTTTTTTTCGACGATCGGCAGGGAGCACGACCCTCTCGTGCACAATCGGCAATTGCCTGCGTAGGGTGCCCTCGTCGATCGGTCGGATATTTATTTCATCGATCGTAAGATTACTCTACAATGAATTTCGAAAAAAAGGTAAAAAAGCAATTTCTGGGTCGCGTACCGTGGGGCACGCGAATCGAGCGACAGTGTACACGTTAATTTGTGGTTTTAAATAGAACACGTGCAAGGCACAATATTTTGAGTAACTATCACACAATGTTAAGACAAATTTCATTATTCATCGACAATTAATTATTTTTTAATCGTTAATATACAGAGCGTTATTAGCACCAGTAGCCTACTTTTGTTTTTTGTTTTCTTTCTTACGACTTTCTTATTCTGCTGAAAATACCTCGATTGAGTTTCGAGCGCGAGCTGCGAATTTTGAAAGAACTGAGTGACTATATTTACGATTTGCTGTCGAGGCACGGTACTCGTACGAGCAGTTGAGCGGGCTGTGCAATTTTTCTTCGATCGTTTTCACAAATATACACATTATTTATATCTAAAAGTGTAAATTTATATTTTAAGCTATCGTTACACGCGCGCTAAGAAGCTACAAGCTGCCCCTCACTCTCTCTCTCTCCCTCTCTCCTTCGATCTTACACTCTCCCTCCGAAATAATATCGCTTAAAAAACTTCTGAAAATTTAATTTTTGCATTCCATCATTCAACTCACGTAATTGGATGCCAGATCGTTTGAATCAGAGAATTGCGAGCTGTAAAGACTTTTCGAGCGTTTAGTAACGATAAATGTACACATTATTAAGGCGCTCTTTGGTGTTAGCGCCAAACCTCATAAATGCTAACAACAACAAAGATTTCAATTAACAATTATTAGAGTACTTACGAGATACGAGGAGAAAACAAATGATTCTAGTTAATTTTTGGAAAATTGCTCGTTCGTGTCCGACGTGTTTCTTCGACTCGTAATGTCTCGCGCGTCTCTCTCTCTCTCCCTTTCTCGGTCTTATGCAGAGGCCGTTACACCACTGAAGCTCTTCGCAGAGAAAAAAAAACACAAAAACAGAAGAAACTTATCTACGAACGTTATGTTGTAGTAACTTTCAGGCGTTAGTGATCGACAAGTGAATATAACGAACGTCGTTAAAATAAAAGGTTACTCAGTTTACGTTGGTGAGAATGTTATATGTTAATTGTTTACTCTGTTCGTTTCATATGTTCATGTCGTAGAGGTGAGGAGAGGCACCTACCGCGGTCGGCATCTGGCAGCCGCGTCGAATCAGGAGTCTCACGGATGGTCCGCCGTTTCTGATGATATCAATCGCCTCACTGTGAGTCATATTTTTCGTGTTTATCCCATTGATCTCGATTATTTGATCACCAACCTGAAGAGCGAGAAATACATAAAAATTGCTCGTCGAATTAATGAATAACGTACGTTCCCACAGTCTCGATACTTACTCGGAGTCGATTGTCGACGGCCGCTGGGCCATTTTCAGCAATTTGCAGAACGAATAGCGGCATATTCTGGAATTCTCGGCCACCGCGAATGCTGAAGCCAAAGCCGCGGGTGCCGCGTGTAAGCTCGACCGCGTGATACTGTCCGCCGTCGGCGTCGGCCGTGGGTTCATCCTTGAAAACGAACGCAAAAACGAACAAATGTCATTGCCTTGTAATCCTGGGTTTACGTTAACAAAACACTTATGATTAAATACCGCCAATGACGTACCTTTTGCGACAGCGACGTGCTGCTGCAGCAGTCGTCGAGCGGATATCCAATGGTGAGCGTGACCGAGTAACCGGAGTCTTTGATGAGATTGACGATGTCCTTATGGCAAACGTTGGTAATGTCGACGTGATTGACCGCGAGAATGTGATCACCGACGTTGAGACGTCCGCATCGCTCGGCCGGCGAGCCCTCGATTATCCGGCCAATCGTAGAACCCGCTTTGTTCACCGACGATATTATCACGAAGCCAAAGCCCTCGTTCTCCATTCGCGTGACCGCCACGTCGTACGGGTACTGGATATTCATTTGCCGGCCGTAAGCCGACTGCAAATTCTCCTGCAGATGATCTTGAGCGTTTATTCGACGCCTAATGCCCAGCGTGACGCGGCCGTTCTGCGACGCCACCTTCATTAACTCCACCACGTGGTGATGCGACGAATTCATCACACTCTCGCCTTCCACCGACATTATCAGGTCGCCGGTGTTGAGTCGATTGTCCAGATCCGCCGATCCGCCGGGCACTATATGCCCCACCGATACCTGCTGGCCGTAACATTATTCATGCCCTTATTCCTCTTATTTTTCAACGAATCTGGCGTCAGAGTCGACGAAAACTCGGATAACGCTATGCGAGAAATATCAACTGTTTTTTCTTTCTCATTCACAAACATTTTTTAATTTTTCAATCTCTTTCTCGCATCACGTTCCCTATTGTTTCGTGAGTTTTCGTCGCGATGTAAGTGGAACCAACCTGAGATCCTTCCTCGGTGCCACCGACTATCCTGAAACCGAAGCCGCTGTCCTGCTTCACCAATGTCACCAGAGTCTCGATCCACTCGATGTCGGGTATCGTCGGGCAAACCAGTTCGCTGTTGTACTGAGGATATCTGCCAAAGACATTCAATACAGTTCAACTGTTTCTTTTGTGAAAAATAGATGAGTAGACAAAACTTACCGCGAGACCGAACTGGATCTCGGCTGTTCGTGCTCGAAGCTCGTCGTCTCCTTCCGCTTGTCCCAAATCTCACCGGTGTCGACATTCTGCTCCTGTCCCATGGTGTAAGCATTGTAATCCTGCTCGGCGTATTGCGAGTGCGACTGGGTGGCGTAAAGGTCCTTGTAGTAATCGGAATGTATGCTGCCATTTTGTTTTATCATATTGTCGTGATGCGCGACATTGACAGAATACATCTCGTTGTTCAAGCTCATTTTGTCGTAGCCGACCCAGTCGCGCTTGCCCCCGCCGACTCCGCTTCCGCCGACGCCGACGCCGCCGTGTCTCATGGGGTCGTCGTCGAGATTCGTCATGGGCCCGAAATTTTCCGTCATATTCGCGATATTCGCTTTGTAAGGATCAGTATAGTACATGCCGCGATTGTAGTCCGGGTACTTGTATCTATTGTCGAGGGGATTGAGATCATTTTCGCTCGGCGGTCCGCTCCACTCGGGCCTCGTCATCTCGCTCGGCGATTTCGTGTGACTACGCGTGTCGATGAGCGGCGTTTTCGGCCGACTCGGGGCAATCTGCTTCGACTGCGTGCTGTAAATATCAGCCGTCGGCGTCTTGCTGCGGAAGAAATACTGCGGCGTCTTGTTATCCTTCTTCTCCTTGGATTTTCCGGTGCGCTGCACGTGAATCAGCGCCTCCTGGTCGATCGGACAGTCCTTCAGCACCTGAACGACTTCCGAGTGACACATGTTGCGCACGTTAACGTCGTTTATGTTGACCAGTATGTCACCCTCCACGAGATTCTTGCAGCGTACGCAGTCGACGATTTTCTTGACTTTCTGGCCGTTCGACGAATCGGCGATTGTGAAGCCAAAGCCCATCTCGCCCTTGACTATGGAGATGCTGAGAAATTCGGGCTTCGTCGGCGTGGGCGAGTCCTTGCGATCGCTCGTGTCGCCCGTCTCCGACAGCAGAATGTCCGTACTACTTGGCCTCTTGATCGTATTAATTTTGTCGGATATGCAGAGGTCCGGCATGGAATTGACCGAGGTATTGGCGAGATTCTCGCCGTTCTGCATATTGTGCACCGGCAGGAAGGACGAGTCGAGGAAATTGAATCTCCCGTCGGGCTGCTGATGTCCAGGCTCGAGATCCATGTAGAGGCTCGGATCTTCGTTCAATATGTCTGTGGAAACGGGCATCATTGGGTGCGGCTGGTGGGTGGACGGATGCATACGAGCGTCGCGTATCTCACCTGGCGCGCTCACCGCTATCGTCGTCACGACCTCGGTGTTCGGATCGTTCGGATCGAAAGGCAAAGGGTAACCGCGACACACCTCGAGCGTCACCGTCTCGCCGCTTCCTATCGACTTGAACACGTTCACCATATCGTTGTGCGTGAAACCCAACACGCACGTATCGTTTACGTACACCAGAACGTCACCTAAAAAATAATATGCGATTGGTCAAGATTTAAATCAAATTTGTATCTTTCATCATTGCAAAAAAAAAGAAAGTAACAGCAATGTGTTCATTCAACGAATAAAATATACGATGAATTTTACAGCCAATTCTGTCGAACCGTCTTTGAAAAGCAATTTCACGGTAACGAAACAATTACACCGCATTAAAACCCATTAGTAGCCAATTATCGTTGGCAGTCGATTGCATCACGCGAGAAAAAGGAAAAAAAAAGCTCGATCGCTCACCAGTCTGTAATTTTCCGTCCAGCCAAGCGGGACCGTTGAGCACGACGCTCTTTATCTGCAAAAACTCCTCGACCGCGTCGTCACCGCCGACAATCGTGAAGCCGAGGCCTCGCGAGCTTTTCAGCAGCGTCGTTCGTATCCTCTGACCCTTGAGCTTTTTCGGATTTCTCGTGAAATTCGGGCTCTTGCGGTCGGACATGCCCTGCTGCGCGCGCTTCGCCTGCAGCACCGGATTCTCGTACTGCGTGCGACGATTAACGTGATCTATGAAGTACGTTCCGTACAGCTGGTCGTCGATCTTCTCCCATCCGTACGGCAGCTCGTCGTCCAAACATTCCTCCAATGAACGTTTTTGAAATTTCGATAGTCGCGGATCCAACCAATGCGAGGTTCCTGTGTTGTGGCTGTTGAACAGAAACAGTGACGTAAAATAACGGAAATAGAACTGGAGGAAATAGAATACTCCGAACGACTCGGATGATTGGGACGCGAAATAAAAAAAAAACGTTGTAACTCACTCGATAAAGTACACTTCTCCGGTGTCCGTGTACGCTTTTTCCCAGTTGGGCGGCAGAGGTCCCAACTGATCCTCTGACGCCTGATTGCGGCAACGATTGTTACCGTCGTGATCGAGATTTCCTGTTACCTGCTCGGATCCTGTGTTGTACATGTAGTTGGGAGGTACACGGTGACCCGAGCTGTCCGTCTCGCTCATCGCTAACATTTCCTTGTCCATGCTGCAGCCTGAAATGACAACGAAATATTATTGCATTAATATTATTCCGTAAAAGACGTTTTTTATTACATTGAAAAATATATTTTCACAAATTTACCGTCATTGGCGTTATCAATAGATACGGAGTCGTCAGTCTTTGTTGCCATCTCTCGGTGCCTCTAGCACAGCTCGGTGTTCTGTGAAAAATAAAAAAATCACATCAGAATGGTGAACATTAATTCCTGAATATCATCGCGCAGAGTAAGAAGAACTGGTGCATCATATAAGTATGCAAATTTAGCCATAAACACGTTTATTATAAACACGTTTTTACGAGCAAACGTGTAATTACGCTACGAGGCGAAGCTGTATCCAGTCATAGTTGGATTCAAAGCAAATAAGCTCGTTCCATTATAAAAAAAAAAGATCGCCCTCAAGGACAAAGTGAAACCTCAAGAAATCAGCGCCTCCGGCCTCTCGCGATCTTACAGTGAGTAGCGAGAATAATATTACCCCAGCGATTTTTCAAACCGGACAAATCGCCTCAAATTCCACATCCATCATTTCGAACTCCAACCAATTGCATTGACTAAAATCGGAGAATAAATAATAAAAAATATTACGAACACGTCATCGAGTTTTTGTTAAGCCGAGCATCTCTAATTTATCGACGGCGCTCGTAAAACATCGCGAACGGATTTCCGTTATTCCCTGAGTGTCGCAAAATTATTCCCCAACCATCAGCACCCTTACAATACTTCTAATACGGCGAGCAACGCGAGAATAAATCTCTCTAAACAGCCAATCAAGCGAGACACATCGCGCCACCGGAAGGAAATAAATAAAAACACGAAGTAAAAAAGACAAATTTCTCCCGGACCAAAAATTCGAAATTCCACCTGCCGGACGCGCGAGGAGAGGAAACAGATGTCCGCTCCGTACTGGAGGCGGACGAAAATTTCGAATTTGGACGAAGCAGCAGCCCCGACGGAGCGAGCAGGTGTTTCGAGATGCACAATTTACAAAGCCTGAGATAAGAAAATCTCACACAAACACATACACACACATAATCAACGCGCGCAGTTCACAGCGCACCCACCGACTAGCCTCTTCGCGTTTGATCTCACATATCGCCGCGGCGCGAGATGAATGCAACTTTCTATCGGATGTGGAATAGATGGGCGTGTGGTTAAAGGGTTCGAGCGAGGCAGGCAGGCAGGCAGGCAGGCAGGCAGGCAGGCCTGTCGCGTGTGCGGTGTGCGCGAACCCACCGCATCGGTGTGTCGGTGCCTCGCGCGCTGCTGCGTGTGTGTGCGGGCTCGGTAATTACGCGCGGTTAAACCCGCGAGCGGGTAGCGAGAAGAAATCGCCCGCGCGCACTGTGTGTATACGAGCCGCGCTGTCAGAATCGTCGTGTTTCTCGTGTAACGCCGACGACGAGCGAGAGATACGTGCGATCTCGCGGCGGCAGCGGAAAAGAATCGCACGTAAACTGGTTTACGGTCACGAGAATCGGCCCCGAGTACGTAGTAAGTATAAGTACTCGAATCGTCGTCGTCGTCGTCGTCGTCGTAGTCGCCGTTCCGAGTGCTGCGCGGCTCGAGAACGAGCCGCCCGCTCGTAGAGAATGCGAAGAAAGCGAGGATTATTATATACAGTACAGTGGCCCAGGGAATATTTCCCACGTTACGTACTGTGCACGTCCGTCGCCTCTATGAAAGCGCCGTGCCACGCGCAGCAGCGACGAAGTATTATCAAAGAATATAGACGTATATAGAAGCGCAGAACCCATGCGTCTGCTGAAGACAAACTTTCTGCGACGCGGTCCGCCGCTTGGCGGTGCTGCGGTCGCTTACTACACGGACAGGCTCGCACACATGAGGAGGCTCTAGCGAATGAGAGGCAGCGCGCGAAGCGAGGCTCCGCCCTCTTATCGATCCCTGTTTCTCCCGCTTCTGCGATGATGCGTTCTCGCTCACGCTCGTAGAGCAATACGACGTCACGTAAAATAGTGAACGCGTTCCCTCTCTCGTTCGCTATTGTAGATGGCTTTATTTCCTCTCGCTCTCACCCACAATGCCAAAAACCTATCCTCAAATATTTAGGTTACACAATTTTTATAGAACCTTTAACATTGACTCTCAAGAAATGAGCGGTGGCTACGCGGTTAAAGGCATTCTCTTTTATCTTCGAGCCCATAGTTTCCAGGTTCGAAACCCGGTAGTGTTTCTTTTTTTTTTTTTTTTTTTTTTTTTAATAATACAAGTTAAAATTTAAATATGATATAAACGACATTAAATTTGAATTGTAACTTGTATTATTTAAATAAATAAATAAATAAATAAATAAATAAAAAAAACACTACCGGGTTTCGAACCTGGAAACTATGGGCTCGAAGATAAAAGAGGATACCTTTAACCGCGTAGCCACAGCTCATTTCTTGAGAGTCAATGTTAAAAGTTCTATAAAAATTGTGTAACTAAATATTTGAGGATAGGTTACACAATTTTTATAGAACTTTTAACATTGACTCTCAAGAAATGAGCGGTGGCTACGCGGTTAAAGGCATTCTCTTTTATCTTCGAGCCCATAGTTTCCAGGTTCGAAACCCGGTAGTGTTCCTTTTTTTTTTTTTTTTTTTTTAATAATACAAGTTAAAATTTAAATATAATATAAACGACATTAAATTTGAATTGTAACTTGTATTATTTAAATAAATAAATAAATAAATAAAAAAAAAAAAAAAAAAAATACACTACCGGGTTTCGAACCTGGAAACTATGGGCTCGAAGATAAAAGAGGATGCCTTTAACCGCGTAGCCACCGCTCATTTCTTTAGAGTCAATGTTAAAAGTTCTATAAAAATTGTGTAACCTAAATTTTTTTTTAATTTTTTTATTTTTTTTTAAATAATACAAGTTAAAATTTAAATATAATATAAACGATATTATATTTGAATTGTAACTTGTATTATTTAAAAAAAAAAAAAAAACACTTCCACTTTGTGTACCGCACCTAAAAATAACCGACCGACCGCAATAATTGCCTAATTTTTTTATATCATTGACTACGTCTTTTACCAAAAAAAAAGGTTCCATTTGGTAAAAGACGCAAATAAAATACATTTCCTTTTTATTTTTTATTTTGATTATTTTGTAACGTAAACTGTGTTGAATTACGAAAATTTTGACCTAGTTGTTTTTGTCGATATGCTTTTTCCACTTGACGTCAGATTATTTTCCATTTTTCTCATTTTTTATTTTATCGACCTACCAAATATGATAATAAAATTCTCAAAAAATGTACAGATGCTCTGTTTCACATAGTCAATGATATAAAAAAATTAGGCGAATATTGGAGTCGGTCGGGTTTTTTTTCTGTCCAAAATACCGTGAAATGACCCATATACTTGTTGTTAAACATTTTTATTTCATAACAATGTCATATTTCCTCAATTTTCTGCGGTGAGAATACTTGAGAGCAAAGAATATGACCGCAGTATATTCGAATTCTTTGATGCGAGTGGGAACGCATCTGCATCCCGGCGTATCCGTGCCATGCGAGCGAGCGAGAAGGCATGTGTACCCCAGCGTATCCATGCCATGCGAGCGAGCGAGAAGGCATGTGTACCTCAGCGTATCCGTGCCTTGCGAGCGAGAGAGAAAGCACGTGTGCGTATCCGTGCCTTGCGAGCGAGAGAGAAGGCACGTGTACCCCAGCGTATCCGTGCCTTGCGAGCGAGAGAGAAGGCACGTGTACCCCAGCGTATCCGTGCCTTGCGAGCGAGAGAGAAGGCACGTGTACCCCAGCGTATCCGTGCCATGCGAGCGAAAGAGAACGCAACAGTACCCCAGTTGCGAGAGAGACCGTGGGAGGCGGAGCCTCACTCACTGTTCCACCTATTCTCATGTCTGTGAGCAACACAAGCATACAGCGACTGAGGCGCCTCACGCAACTGGGGTACCAACTAACGTTGGGGTACCCCAGTTCTCGCGCCTCACCGAAGCCATAGGTTCTGTGCTTCTATATCCGTCTATATTCTTTGGTATTATTCAGAGCCCCTAACACAAGACGTGTGTTAAAGGCTCGGAATACGCTAGTCGAGCGGACTCGAGAAAACGGGGATCGCAGCACGGAACGTAAAATGTGCGCTGCGCTGCGCTGCGTGTGAGTGTATTCGCGCTGGAGACGATTTTTTTGTTTCTGTGTTATATACTCACGATCGCGGGATCGAGGGGCTTTCACGCTGCGTTCGTCCGCCGCGCGTACCAACATCGTTGCTCACTCGCGGCCGTCATATCCACAACCCCGGGCGGACTCGAATATTTCGGCACTGAATCACTTCGCGGCGGGCACGCGAGCGGTCATGATCCGGAGGATATACACTGGCCAGACGGAAGAACGAATACACACTGCGCGGTCACGGCACCATACGATACCCCCACGACACCACGGAGCTCGCGTATGCTACGTGTGGGTATATATATGTGTGTGCGTGTGTGTGTGTATAGATATAGCGTATAACGTTGCACGGGCAAACGGCTGCTGACGAACTACTGTGTGTACAGCCTGCTACTACGGCTGCTACGGCTGCTAGGGCTGCTGCCGCTGCTGCTCAGTGCTGCTCATTGCCGCACAAGGCACAAGTGCCGCACGTTTGCCGCAGCAAAGCAACAGCCAACGCATTTACCGTAGTCCCCGAGAGACACTGGAGAACACATGGGACGCAGCGCGTCGACCGTGCTCGTAACTATGTTGGGAACGAGCGGGTCGAGAGGCGCGGGCCAATCGCGTCGGTAGGGAAGACCTATGGAGGTTTGCATTATCGAAATCGGCCCCAAGAGAGTTTTGTCAACGAAGAGATATCTCCGGAGTTCTAGGACGACGCGCGCGCGCGCGAGCATTCCGTGCTCGGTCGGTAAGGGAAACTGTAATTAACGCCGTTCGGCGCGCACGTAGGACGTTTCGGGGAAGAGCGAGCGGGATTGGTGCCCGCGGCGTTGAATGACGCAGGGCCTACGAATTTGCTTTCCCGTTAAATGTAAGAGGATAATAAATGCGGCTTTTTCGTACCGAGAAATGAATGAAAATAATTTCGCGTGGAACTGAAAAAAAAAATTGATTGCGTTGTTTCAGAGGACTTTTCTCATAATAAAGGGGATGACTTGGATAGTGGGACAATAAAAATGCAGTTATTTTGTTAATGATAGTGAATTATTAATATGATACAAAGATAACGATGGATGAAGAGCATACTCGTCTTCGATCTTGTATGAGTTATTCGACATTCTCGGGAAATTGTACGATTGCCTTGGTTGCGCCTTCGACCTCTGGCTTGGTGGTTCTGTTGGATCGCAGCACTGCGCCCGGACTTGGGTACGGTCGCATCTGGTACAATGGCCCGGAAGCCGTTGTATCCGCTCCGGTTTTCGCTTCGTTGTGCCTCGCCAGACCGTCGGACCATTTTCCGCTGCGAGTAACAAAATCGCGATTACCAAGCGAATTATACGAAATTCGCGCATAGATAACTGAATAGAAGGAACTCTGTGTTACCGTGGAATATCGCTGTAAGCGGCCGGATCCATGGGATCCAGATTCCGATCCTTCTTGTCTTTATTGATTTCCGCCCTCTGCGCTCTGCGAATTTCAGGTACTTTAAATCGCTCGCGAACAACGACCTTCTGTTCTTTCTTCGATTCCACCTCGTCGACCTGAAAAATATCGTCATTGTTACGCGCTGTATTATAAGAACGAACTCGATGCGCGAGGAAAACTCGGTCGTTACGTACTTCCATGGTTTCTTGTTCGCTGCCGCTCTCGTCGCTTGACATATTGTCATCCTGATCGGCTGCTTTGAGGTGCAATTCTTCCCGCAACTGCGACGCTGGCTGAGATATCTGGCACTTGGGGTGACCGGGAGGCAACCAAGAGACCAGATCTGACGACCAGTCCCAGTAATAATGCTGACCACTGTGAACAAACATTATCATCATTATTGGAGCATTCACAAGATTTAACTCTGGAATTAACTAAGGTAGCATTGATTTTGCTTACGAGCCTGGATCATAAACAGCTTTCCATGTTTCGGGCAATGGATATTTCTGTATGAGGCGCATCTGCAGTTTCAGGTACTTTTCAGACGGCTGGGCATGCCCGGCGCCCCACAAGTCTTTGCACTTCTTGTTGCACTCGTGATATATGTTATATTTGTTCGGACATCCGCTGTAGCCCTAAAATCAGAACACTGTTGTAAATACAAAAATGTTAAGCGTCATTTACATGTATGCATATAGACATTTGTTTACCATAAACTTTTGTGAAAGATCTATTTGATTTATCTCTTCTTTTGTGTTGTCATAATCTTCCGCTATGACCTCCTCGTGAACCTTTTTCTTTGGTTCCTTCTTTGAACTCTCTACAAAAATATTTGCCAATTAAGTATTTCTGGTCGATATTATATTGTGTACAAAACGTTGCTAAAATTGAGGTTAGATTCTGTTAGTTACCAGTTTTGTCGGATCCAGTTATAAGGCCTCGTTTCGCCAGACGCGCAGCCAACGCTGCCGGAAGAGGCATTTTTTTCCCCGTGAATTCGATTCACCGAAACGTCAGATAGCTTTACTTTTAATTAAAAAAACTCGTCAATTCAAGTTTTGTAGTTTTGTCAAACAGTCACAAACAATGCCGAGATGCAGCGAACTGCAATACCGACTGATACGGTGTTTGGATGCGTCAATTTGGCGCTGCGAGTAGCTCCGAATTTTGTCAGCTCAGGAGCGCGGGTTTGGATAAACACGCAAGAAGCAGCAGCGAGGCTTGCGGGCTGACGATAGCTGACTGGCCATTCAAGTCCTTCGGCTCTGAGCGGAATAATTTTCTTATTTTTTCTTTGTCCGTGGCCGCTCTAGCTGGAAGGATCGGAGCCAATGGTGTAAAAACGGGATTCGTGAGTTTTTTTGAATAACGAAAAAATGTGTATTAAAGTTACCGAATTATAGAGTCCTGCGTGACCCACGCTTTATTTTTCACTCCCATTTGAAAGTAGAACTAATATACATTTACAAATACATTTACGCTACATCAAAATACAAAAATTACGTTAATGTCGTTACGATAAAAGGAACCATAAAAACCATATACTTTATTTTATTCTATTGGGTCAGGCAGACCCGGAGGAGACTTTTCCGGAGGAGGATTTTTCCGACCCTTGATGTATTCACTAACCGGCGATTTAACATGTTTAAACCGATCACGTCGCTCTCTGCTCGGCATCTGCAGTCTCACGGTTGGCTTGGCCAGCGAACGGACGTCTGGAAAATAAATCATAAGATGTGATTACGAAGATGAAAATCTTTGCGAAAAATATATGAAACCATGCAAAATCCTACGACTTCGATTAATTTTTTTCAATATGAAAACTCACCTCCAGCCCTTAGCTTTGGCGAGAATATTCTCATCAATTCGGTGACGGGGCGGATCGACGCTTTGTCGATCGCCGGGGAGGCCGAAGCTGCCGGCAACTTGTGGCGTTGCACCGAGCGTCCTTTCGGAGTTGCAGATCGATTTTTCTGCGCCAGCTCGATGCCGAGGGATTTTCCAACCGGCGATTTAGCCTTCGAGATCGTCCTCCCCAACGACCTTCGAGGCGATCTTGACTTCCCCAATGACCTTCGAGGTGATCTCGACTTCTTCCGCAGATTTAGCACCGTGCTGCTGACGTAACGGGGGCGGCTCGTCGCGGGCGCTGGACATTGCGTAATTTCCTTGCCAAACGCACAATATTCCGAGCAAGCGCGCAGGGTGTCCCAAAACACCGAATTTGGTTCTGTCGCATCCGCTTGTTGCATTTCCCTTAACTGTTCCACCAGGCCGAAGCACCTTTGGCGCTTTCGTTGCAACTCCCGGAGCTGACGTTGCATTGTTTTCGATAACTGTTGGCGAAAAAATGTATAATAATTTTATGCGAATAATAAAAATAAATGCCTTTAGGAATATAATGTGGGTCAACCTTTTCGAAAGCCTCCACCCATTCCCGATGGCGATGAGCGATCACGCTCACATTGGCGTTCCTGCTGCTGGCCGCTACAGGCTCCGTGGATTCGAAGATGTCCGACTCGCTCTCGTCCGACTCGGCGGCGGTTAAATATTCGTCGACGTCGTCGACGTCATTGTCGCAGGAGTTTGATGACACCAGGCGTCCCTGGCGATGATCACTTTCCGGGACGATCGGGCTGGCTGAAATAATGACGATTTTTGGGTTTTTTGGAGATATCTTCGTCCTCCTTCCCGGACTTCTCTGAACGCCGTTACCGGCGCTGTGGACCCGCAGACGATCGGACATCGACGGCCCCGGGATCTGGCGGTTCTTGAAGGGCCTGTCGGTGCTCGCCGGACTGACTCTCGGCGAGGCGTTACCGACGTCTCTCGGCTCATCGGACGTCGTCCCCCGCAAAAAAACGTTAGCCGCGCATCGGTACGTCTTCCGACGCGGTTCCGGCGTCGCTCGTCGCTCAATGACCCTGTAGGTCGTCGACCCGTCTCCCGCGGACGTGTCGGCGTCGTTTCCCGACGACGACGGCGTGTCCGATGTCTCGCAACTCGGCGTCTGCTGCACCAGATCCGGCAGGGACTCATCGACCAGCTGCTCTGCTCCCTGGACCCTTCGCAGGAGCTTCAGAAACCCGCTCGACTTGTCCTCGGACGGCACGAATGACTCCTCGATAATCGTCAGCAAAGACTCCGTGAAGCTCCGCGGCGAGTAGGAAAATGTGTCGCTCAAGTTTTGGATCACGCCCGCGTGATCGGCCGTAGACGCTCCGTCAGCAGCGCTGAGCGACACGTTAAGCGTTTCGAGCGCCGGCCAAATGTTTTTTATTATCCTGTCCGATCCCGCGCCATCCGTCTTCTGCTTGACCTTAAAAAAAATTCGAAAGACCGATGTAAATATCAAGAACGGTTCGGAAACCGTTTACTGTTTACGAGCGACGACTGTCGCTCGTCGTTCTGTTTGACCTTGAGCTCGGTCGTTACTCACCTGTTCCGCCACATAGGTATCATTCGGGTCACCGGTGGATTCCTGGCTCATGGATATTCGGAAGGCCGCATTTAAGGGGTCCTCGGTATCTGTAACAGAAAATACGCGAAAAATTTATGATTCGATAAGAAAAACGCGAAAATCGTAGTTTTCGATACGAGTGCAACGAAAATTTTTCGAGACGAGTGTGAGTTTGCAACACGAGCCGAAGGCGAGTGCTGCAATCACTCGAAAAAGTTTCCCGCACGAGTTCCGAACAAAATGTTACGCTACCAGTGTGCGAAATCGTTCGTCGCGCACGGGTATAGCATAAATGATTTTTCTTTCTTTTTTCTAATTTCGCGATATCAAACAATTAATTTTATTCTACGTTAACAATTACTGTTATTAATTTTATTCTGTGTTTAATATTCACAGATATAAGCTAAACGGAACGAGCTTCGCGCGCTAAATGTACTCACCCTCGTTGTCCGACGAATATGTTTTTCTGAGCATATTTCTTCGATTTATGATGCTCGCGATTTCAAGGGTTGAGGATGACTGCCGACCGCGTGAAAATATCGCGTCGACGGACTCGGTGAAGCGATATGGAAAAAAAAAATTCGAATTCTCACGGTTTGAGAACACTCGAGCGGGATTGGCTGCCCCCCCAATAGTGGTGGGTTACCATCCGAACTGCACTGTTTTACCGACTGAGCACAACTCGACGGCGCAGCTGCAGACGGATTTCTGTGGTACTCGGGATTCTCGAACACGATCCCGATGGTAAGGCTCGGCGAATGATTTGTCTATTCGACCTGTGCGATTTTCTCTGGAGGGTCCTAGAGACGTTCAAATTTTTCGCGGTTTGCCTTTCGGGCGGGTGACAGCAAGCCGCTCCGAGTCCGACGGCGCGCAAATAGCAGCTGCCGCAGTATTATTTATCAAAACAAACATGATAATTAAAAAAACAATCTCTTTATTTGTACAAACATTTCATGCTGTTCCAGACTTTGGCGTTCGATCATCGGAAACACTGACTTGCGAATCGAAGCTCGTCGGTTCGACCACTTCCTCGCTATCGTCGTTCGCTGGTTCGTCTTCCGAATTTTCGCCACTGCCTATGAATTCCTCCTCGAATGTGACGAATGCCGGGATCTTCCGCGGACCAATCGTCGAAAGATCTATGGAAAACCTCTCGGCCTCTTCGGAGAGTTCTATTGGCAGTGTTGGCGGTGGGGGCAGCGGAGGTGGCGGAGGTACAGGCAAAAGCAGTTGCGGAGTAATGAGAGGTCTGTCCGAAACATCTTCGAGGATCTTCGGCTTCGCGTTTGTTCGTGGTAACGGCACGGGTGATCGAAATTCACTCTTTGCAGCAGTGTCTCGAGGCTTCATCGCTCGCGGAAGAACCTGAGGCAAAGGTGGTGGAGGAGGAATAGATGATTCCGCAGTTTCCGGTTTTTTGCGAGCAATGTCGTTGCCCACGCTTTGACGTTTACGCAGCAAAGCTTTGGCCTCTCTCTCCGACATCGATTTACACTTGTCGACGAGAGCTTCCTTCAGTTCGCTCATAAAATTCTTCGCCAGGAGTTTGTCGAGCTTCGCGCTCTCCGTCTGTCCGACCTCGTCGCTCTCGTCGTACAGGGGCTTGAGATACTCCTCGGTGATGTATTCCTCGAATACCTCGTCGATTATCAACGGATCCGAGTCCCGGATAATCGTGAGCTCGCTCGCAATTTCCGGGAGACACAGCGGGCGCTCGGAAACGAGATTTTCCTCACGTCCGCCAGATCGCTTCAGCACCGCCATCAGCAGATCGCTGAATTCCGCAAAATTCCGCGCCGTATCGATTTGCTTGTAAATGTCGTTTATTCGCGGCGTCAGCTCGGCAATAAAATCGTCGTCCGCCGTTGGCGCGGAGTCACTGTGTTTCTCGATGTCCTCCAGAATCACACCGATCGCGTCGTAAGCCGTCGCAACCTTGCGCGATAATAGATCCAGATTTAAGTACAAATCTCTCCACTTTGAAGACCGTGGACCTCTGCGAAATTACATGGACAAAAAATAACTTATTAAATACAAGACTTGTGTAAGAGCAATTCTTACAGTGTATTGTAATTACAATGTGCTTACCGGAACGTACGCGAGACGGGTCTTGGCTTACAACTCTCGTAATCGTTAATAATTCGCTCCAATTGCATTTTATGAATTTTCACCAATCGGCAAAGGTGAAAAATAATGCGTGTCAATCGCGATTGCGGAATTCGTCCTTTTTCGATCCAAGTATCCGCGTCGTACGCAACAGCGAGCAGTTGCATCGTATCCGATTGCGCCATCATGTAGACATAGTATAATTTCTATTGCGAAACAAAAATGGATTTGTTTTAAAGTCATCGACAATTGCAGGCTTGTCAATCGTCGGTGAATACTCACTTTAAATTGATCGTACGTTATTTCACCGTGGACATCGAAAACTTGGTCCTCGAACCGTGTTAAAAAATCGTCGAAGCCATTTTTCGGCAGAATCTTCATGATTATCAGAGACGTTTTGTAGTAAATGCGAGCAACACTTGAGAAATTATTTAATACAGTTTCTGTTAGCGGCTGTATATACTTGAGCCGGTCCACATCCAAATTACTAAACGGGCTTCGGGTCGGCTTCGCACTCGTCCCAACCCGACATCCTTTGCTCACGATTCTCAGACACTTTTTGTACAAACGATGCAATTCATTTTGCAGAGAAACAAGATTCTTCAAACTCTCAACGGCGCAGAATTCGTCGTATTTTCGATGAGCGGCGAACACAGCCATGGAAGACGCTAGTAACGTGAGCAAAATCTTTTTTCTCTCATTCATTAAGTAACTTGCACCTAGTATCACAGATGACACGATCAGACTAGACCATTCTGCTAATTTGCTGAAAAATCAGAAAAAAATTATCATCATTATTTTACTGCAACGTATAATTCAATTATTGTACATTAACATTCGCTTGTGTATTTCATAAATGAATATCAATGTCAACAATCGCCAATGGACCTTATGGACTTTATTTTGTTCTTCGCATATTTACCATTGATACTCACTTGCGACACGACAGAGAGTTTTTTTCCAACAAGTTCTCAACAAACTCGGCATGATCGTCCAGCAGAGTCTCTGCCTGCAGAATAGTCGAAATTTGCTTTCCTGACAAACGACTTGCTTTTGTGTCGCCAAAGAAATTCAGAGCAGCTGCTTGCGCAAAGAAAGTATGCAACCGTTCCATCAGTTTGGAGTTGCATCGTGATGCCTCGAAGGAACGACGTCTATTAATTAGCGTAGGTTGAAAATCAGTGTAGCCTGTGTTCTGGAGCAGTACGTGAAACGCGCCACCCTATTGAAAACATTACTGTATAAGAAATACATTCATCTTATGCAGGTCGCAAATTGTAGAATAATAATAGAAAGAATTTATTTTTATATTCCATGACAATTTTATGTTTACATAGTTATAATAATTGGAGTCGCATGTTCACATGTGAGGTTAACGCTGGGTCTTTGTTAATTGATAAACAAAAAAAATTCATGCCTCGAGCACGACATCCTCGTCTTCCTCCAGATCCTCCATCTCTCGACAAAATCTCAGTCTCGCGCGACGGTCCTGCGAGTAACCTCGTTCTATGGTCGAAAGCTAAGGTTAAGGTCAACAACAACACGTCGATTCCATCGTCGCGACCAACTGTCGAGGTACTTCGGATCTCGCTGCGTCCACAGCTGTTGAAAAATGTTAACGTTGTCGCGCGTGTCTTTTCATTTCAACCGCAACAATACAAATCATAACAACAGTAGCAATTTTTTCCTCGCCAGTACTGCGCCCCGACACCAACGGTGATCGCGAGCGCCTCGACTGTAGTGCCGACGACTCGAGAGCCCAGTGACCGGGGGCCCGCCCCTTTTTCGTAGTCGATGAATGAAACCAATTATTCCACGAAGCCCCCGAAAAATCCCGTCGTCCCGTCTTTTGTGAGCAACAAAAAATGAATGGAACGAGATTTTCGTAGGGAAATATCGATCGGACTCGTCGGCGAGCGATCGCGGACGCGTGTTCGAGCCTTAAGTCGCGCTTCTAACGAATAATCCGTGAAGATTTTTTTGGATTTCATTTTCGGCTATTTTATTCGTTTTCGTCTGCGTAGTCGCGCTGAAAGCTGTTCAACGGCGGCGGCGGCGGCGGCGGCAGCAGCAGCAACGGCGGCGATGGTGGTGGTGGTGGTGGCGGTCGGCGGTGGTGGCGGTGTACAAAAGCTCGAACTCGCGGTGTGTGTCGCAGGGGGGTTGCCTATACTAACCAAAAGGAAAACATGAATCGCCGTGTGCCCACCCACCAAGATGGCTTCGCCGCGGCAGCAGTATTCGATATTTGACGTCGAGTTATTTACACGCGTGCGAATTTAACGCTCGTGCGAGGTAGCACTAGACGCGCGTCCCGTCGATCGAGCCGCGGCGTTGGGCTTAACCCAAGTGCAGCAGCCGGGTGGCGACTGCGGCTTACGGCGTCCCCGAGAGGCGCGCGCGAGTGATAAGTGCGCGACGGCGAAATTGAGTTTTCTCACGGGGGACAGAAAGAAAGAAAAAAAACGGAACGAACAAAAAAAAACGCGATATACATTAAGAGAGGGACGGCCGGCTGGCGTGCCAGACAGGTCAGTATAGTAATATCGAGCTCGTCACGGGGGTCCACCTCGGAGTGAGAGAGAGAGAGAGCGAGAGAGGGAGAGCCAGAGAGAGAGAGCGAGAGAGAGAGAGAGAGTGAGAGAGAGAGAGCGGAGAGCATCGGTTTCTCCGCGGTACATGCGCCAATACCGAATTATACTACCTGCCACCGACTGTGGTGTACGTTCCGCGGGGTCCCGTCGCGTCGCCGAATTATATCGCTCGCTCTCCGCGTATCTCCGCGACGAGCGAGACACACGTCCACCTTCCGTGTCTCGCCTTTCTCGTCTCGACTCGCAAACTTTCGTTTTTTTCCTCGCACATCGGGATACGAAACATAAAAACCCGAGGAATTATCGCGAATCGTTCGACGTCGGATCGGGCCCCGCGGGTCTTGTGTACGATGTATATTGATCTATTCGAGTACCTGTCATTTCGATATTTTATCGTCGATCTCGCTCGCGGACGGCCCACGCAGCGGTTAACGCAGTGACGACGACGAGTGCCAACTCCTGTTCTGTCACACGCACCGGACTCGACGGTGAGCGAACGGCTTTTCAGGGCTCTCGCCGATGTCCGGATCGCTCCGAGAATTCGGACGGTGTTCAGGCGTCGACGTTTCGACGAGACCCGCGACAGACGCGAGCGCGGCTCGGCGAACTCTCTCTCGCTCCGGGTGACTGCCCAGATGCTCGTGTGACGAACGACATTTTTTTTTATTCGTCTTTTTTCGACGCGATTACGCGATTTTTCGGGATTTTGCACAATTTCTAATTCACGAGGTGCCATGAAGGGGTGGGGGGCGCGGGGGATCAATGGGGTTTTCCGGGTGACTGCGGCGTTTTTTGCTTAGTGATTTTGTTAGTGATAAAAAAAATTGCGTTTGTATTGTGGAAATTTGAGGAGCCTTAGTTCATCCAACTCTGTGGATTGTGCAATGTACATTTGAAAATGAGTTTGCTCCGAAAATTGTCAGTGTTGAAATTATTTTATTGTCATCATCGCTGTTTATGATTAATTGGAGAAGAGAAGGCTTTGGCCGATTGAAGCTGGTTTGGAAAAAAATACGGTCTATAGGTTTCACTAAAGATCCTAAATGTGAAAAATGAATTGTTGAGAAGTTTAACTGTGCTTCATATTAGAGCGCTTGATGAATTGTTAACGTATGGCTTTAACGACAAACTTGATGATTGAGTTAAATATTCAATTAACCACAAGGATATGTTGCCGCAATTAATATAGATATATTTTAAACGCTTGCCAAATCACTAAGTGCTGGGGAAGAATTAAAGGGAAATTGGCAATTCATGTTGTGGCGTTGTCACTTTGATGGATAAAAAGAGAACGAAACATGCTATTTTTGAACTGCTTGCACAAAATCTATGTTGTAGACAGGGCTTCGGAGACATTTGTGAATTACACAGTCAAGCATATCTGTTTTTCTTTTGTTTGCAGATACACAGTGCCATTCCATGATACCATTGCTCATAGGCGTGCTAAAACGTTTTCCAAATAAAATAATAGAAAGCTAATATACAACAATTGCGCATTAATAGCGTAGACCAGACAGATGTATCAATTGAAAGGTCTGTCGAGGTGACTAATTTATTACAAATTATATAGTAGCGAAGCCAAGCAAATGCAACGAATCTCTTTTTGGCAAGCCTTGTCGGAAAGCCGTAGTCGTAACTGCACAAGCGATTGCTACAAATTGTGATGTCACTGAAAATCGAAGGAAGGCAACATAAAGTAGAAATGAATTTTGCCGCTACGGCAAGAACATTGCCAAAGACGAATTTTACAAATTTCAACGCAGAGTACTGAAAGATCTTGAAAAAAAGAAAAATCAAGTTTTCGATTGTGGGATTTGGTGTGTGAAAGGATCGTCGGACAACTCGGAAAAAAAGAGGGCAAGGGGACATTAACACACGTTCATGGACATTGGTATATAACGTCTGTCGGCTAAACAAAGTCACGCACAAACATGGCGCGAAAGAGCGATAATTTGAAGACCATCAACGTCGCCGTTGTCGGCTTGTCCGGCATTGAGAAGGACAAGGGTCAAGTGGGAGTCGGCAAGTCTTGCCTATGCAACAGATTCATGCGATCTCTCAGCGATGACTATAGCGTTGATCACATTTCTGTCTTGTCGCAGGTAAGTAAACGATAAAAATAAACTAGTCAATTCATTACCTGACTGCTGTTATTTAATGAATAGCGCGCTCCTGAGCATTTATCCTTGAACACTCGGTGCTATTGAATTCATTCTAAGTGTTCTAATTGTCTTTGTTTAACAGTCCGATTTCAGCGGTCGCGTGGTGAACAACGATCATTTCCTGTACTGGGGCGAGGTCGCGAAATTAGCGGAGGACGGAACGGAATTTCAGTTTCAAGTCATCGAACACACGGAGTTCATCGACGATGCGTCGTTTCAGCCGTTCAAGGGCGGCAAGATGGAGCCGTACGCGAAGAGATGCGCTTCGACAAAAATCACGAGCGCCGAGAAGCTCATGTACATCTGCAAGAATCAATTGGGAATCGAGAAGGAGTACGAGCAAAAGGTGCTGCCGGAGGGAAAGCTCAACATAGACGGCTTTCTGTGCGTCTTCGACGTGAGCGTCGTGCCGAATCGTTCGGTGGAGAAGCAGATCGAGCTCGTCGCAAATATTCTCAATAATTTGGTTAAAACGAAGAAACCCGTTGTACTAGTAACGACGAAGAACGACGACGCCAACGAGCAGTACGTCAAAGAGGCGGAAAAATTGGTAATGCGAAAGGAGTACAAAAACTCGATATTCATCGTCGAGACGTCGGCTCACGAGAACATAAACATCGATCTGGCGTTCATGGTACTCGCGCAAACGATCGACAAGACGAAGATACGCAGCAAGGTCGTGCCGTTTGCCGAGGCGGCGCGCGCGAGGAAAGAACTCTTGGACGCCTCGACCGAGTCCCTCCAGCGTCTTATACGAATACACGTGACGGACTATCGAGCTCTGTGGTCACAGGCCTCGAAGAAGCTCGGTCAGCACAAAGAATTTACGAATTTCGTCGAGCTCTTCGGCATCGACGCGACCCAAAGATTATTTAGGCGACACATTAAGAAACTCAAGGACGAGCAAGTGGCGAAGAAAATACAGGGCTATCTGGACATGTTACCGGAGATTCTGCACGAAATATGCCCGGATATATCGAATTTGATAAACGAGTGAGTTTTCTCCATCAACGAAATTTTAACTCGTCTTATTTTTTTACGCAGCTAAACGCAATAGTCTTCCCGTGATATCTAATCATAAAAAAACGTTCGCCAGGGAGTGGTCAACGGTGCAACAGTACATAAAGGAGCATCCGGACTTTCATCAGCATTTTTACGAGTGTCCGGAGGATATATCGTGGATAGACTACGATTTCGGTGAGAACAACAGCACCAAGATACCGTACGACGTTCTCGAGACTCCGGAGGCCGAGACCGTGTTCAAGAATCACATAAACGCGTTGCAGCAGGAGCAACGACGACTCGAGTGAGTAACGATCTATCGCCGCGGCGCAATTGAGTCTCCCGTCCACGTACTTTTTCCACGTACACACATGTGACATAACTTAGCCATAAACAATATCTGCATACGATAACACTAATGCTTTGCTTCATTCTGGGTGGCATCTCTAAATGCAGACTTCCAAAAAGGTAATCACGTTATTTCTACAGTAGCTTACGACATTTTTCATTGGTACATACGAAAGTGCGCATGATAGGAATACAAAAGGAGGCGCAGACACCGCAAAAGTGTTTTTATTTTACGGAGCAGCGAGGATCGTTGACTCGACCTGCTCTTCGTCGTGCACGATTTTTTCTCCGGGACTCGATAAAATTGCCCCGTGACCAATGCCGTTGGCTACGATTACAACTACCTCAGAGAACGCTCCGTAATGGATGAGAAATATGATATTTTACGGTGGTTTGCGGTCGCGTAGTTACACGAGCCCTCACATCTCTCACTCTTTCTGTCTTTTTCGCTCTCTCTCTCTCTTTCTCTTGCTGCGTTCTAGAAGAGACTCATCTATCCGTTCTGCGTATTGTCGAGACTTCCACACGTTTTTATGAATTATTTCTTGTCTTTAATACGGGCAATAAGCTGTTATTGAAAATATCCTAATAACACGGTGTGAGATCCTGCCTGTTGAAAGGTTAGTACCGGTTGCTAACGCTTCTCAAATGATTTGTCAGATGGAAGAAGCAGTTCAAGCAATTGCTCGAGGAGACCGGATACGTAACTCCTGGAAAACATTTGTCCGAAGTGCGAGTATTGTTCATGGGACGCGAGTGCTTCGAAGCACTGTCGCATCACGATTGTCAGGAGATTTACGATCAGCACCAGAAAGAAATAATCGAACGAGCGAAACACAATTTTCAAGTAAGGAACGCTTTTTCTCGGCGAGGCCGCGGAAACACGACGCACCGCTCGGCTTGAGAGAACTGCCTAATGAGCGCATATTTTTCTTTTGCTTCGCAGGAACTGCTTCTCGAACACGCGGATCTTTTTTATCACTTTAAGAGTATAGCACCGTCGGGCACTATCACTCAGGACGATATTAAAGAAATCACCGACGCTTTGCTCGACGACTTCAGGTAAATCTAATCTTACAATGTTTTTACGCTGGTACCGGTGAAACCTGTAGCTCTTAAATCTTTGAATGAAAAATTAATTACAGACTAAAGAGCCTTTCGGAAGCTCATGAGCTTAATGTAATGAATAATTAATTTTAAGGCCGGTTGCACGAAACTCAGCGAAGCTAAGCTAAGCTTAGACTTAGCAAGAACTTTGAATTAATACATTATAGTTCAAATCCTGTTTGTTTCTACCTCATGTAATGATTGATCGATCTAAGTCGTTGCTACAGCAAAGTATCAACAATTCAGCGAGTTATTGACTACCGTCAATGTCCACGACACCTCAAAGACTCATTTTCGTTCTCGTCTCCATCCGATATAATTCCGATATAATTTATCGGAATTTTCCTGTAATTTGTATTTTGACAAACACGCAGATACAAAGCTCTGGACAGGCTGGATCAAGACAGGAAGTTGATGCTCTTCCAGCACCTGGGCTTCGTTCATTGTCCTATACGCGAGCATTGCCCAGCATTTCCGAACTGCATGGACGCCCTCATTGAGCGAATACTCGGCACTAAAGCGCACAGGTTTGCGAAAAAATTCGTTTCCTCTTCTCGCCACGCGGTCTAAGCACCACTAACTTTGTGAAAAAAATTATGAACAGGCCTTCATCATGGAATCACAGCAGTCAGTGGCAATTAACGTCGGATAACAATCAATTGAATCTCGTGATATTGGGTAGCAACGGTCTCGGGAGCGAATTCGCTCGCGAGATAAAGACGCAGACGGAGGACGACGAGGTGGAGATCGATTGTCAGCTTTACACTCTCGGCTATCGTGTAATCGACGGTGACGTCGGATTACCGCACAATTCCTTCACGACGTCGGATTTCATGCCGCACGGTGAGTCACACGTGTTTCAGATGATCTTTCGCTGTTTCTCTAACTGAGTCACGCCTTCCGTTAATTCTTCGGTTGATCGCCGGGTTACGCAATTGTTATTATTACCTTCCTCGTTCGCAGGCTCGTTCTGTATCTACGCTAACGAGGATTCGTTTGAGTATATACGCTCGTCGCTGGAGAAAACTTTACTGTCGAATTTGGAGCAGGAAGATCGGTTGCCCTTTCAGGGCCTGCCGATCGTCATTATGTTCGTGCCCGATCCGAATATCGACGAGATGGAGGCGATTCGGCTGCGCGAGGAGGGACAGAGCCTCGCCGATAGTCTGCAATGTCCGTTCATCGACGTGTGCATCGAGGATCTGGAGCAAGACAAACGCTTCCCGACTCCTCTCGTCAAGGATGCTCTGCAACAGCTTATTCAGTCCATTAATCATCGAGCTGGCTTTCTGAACATCTATCAAAGTGTTATCGAGTGTCTCGAGCCGGATATCAGGTAAAAAATTGCCTAGCTCATAAATGTACTAAATGTAAAAAAATATACCAATGTTTTTACTCAAATTTTCACAATTTTTTTAGGATAATAATGTGCATGTTCTGCGGCGATCCGTACTCGGTGGAAAACGTTCTGGGCCCGCTGCTGAGTCACCAGTGTTGCTTCCTGAGCGGCGAAAAATCCATCGTACTGGAGACGTTTCTCGGCGAATCCAAGCGACGGGTCGAGGTGATAATCTCAAGTTTTCACGGCGCCAACGCCTTCCGCGACGAGCTCGTTCACGGCTTCATCCTCGTTTATTCGACGAAGAGAAAAGCTTCTCTCGCCACACTCAAGTATGTTCACACCACCCTTGTTTCAGCGACGTTTTAATGTAATTTTGAAAGTATTTTTGAAATTGCACGTCTAATCGTGGCTGGTATATCTCTCGTCTCCAGTGCTTTCTCGATGAACATTCCAAATCTCCCCATTCAAATAATGGCGGTGACAGATACGGGAGGCGCGAACGCTTTCTTCAACAGCGAACTGAGCCACTTGCTCATTACCGAAGGAAACGCGACTGCGGATAGATTGCAGGCCCATTTTATGACATCTGCGTCGAGTTGCCAGCAAAAAAGTAAGCGTAGAAGTTGTGTTTTCAATTACTAGTTCTTATATTTGAACTTGAATAAAAAATAAAAATGAAAATATAAGGGGAAAAGTTGAACTAATAGTTAAAAATTCTTTTTTTCAGCCGCATTTTATACTCCATTCTTCAAAGAAGTTTGGGAGAAGAAGCCAGAGATCGAGCAAGCGTTCAACATGGAGGAACCGGGCAACCTCAACGACAGCGGTGAGGGAACCCTAGAATATTCGGCACTGCATCCGATGCCGCCACCGCGTCACGAGAGTTATCATCTGCAAACACCCGACGACGGGTAAGCGATCTCAACATGAATATTCATCCCATTTTTTGTCACTCCTGACATTTTTCTCACTGAGCTTATCGTAGAACATCATGGATACGAAGAGAAAACCGAAAAATCTAACGCGAAGTAGTATGTCTGTAACTTTTAGGAGTGGCTCGGAGTCTTACGAGCAACTTACGCCGGACGGCGATCTCGGGGAGACGGGACTGAACGAGCAGTTCGTCGACAACAGAGCTACGCCCAGCGACGATAGCGATATCTATAGTCAGGTGGACTTTCATCGCGAGGAGAGGGAACGCGAGTTGCTTAAAGGCGGCGATCTTGCTAATAAATTGTCCGGTAAATAATCATTAATGTATTATTCGCAATATTTTGTTTAACACCGTTTAATTACCGTCTTTAACACTGTCTTTCTTCTAATTTCTCCAGGTTGGGTGAAGGACACGTTCATGCACCAAGACGGCGTAACGAATAGTTACTCTCACCGTGCGTTCACAACGGGGAGACGGCATATATCGCAGACGAAGCCACGACCAAAGGGAAACAGTCAGACACTGAAGCAACCGGGTAAAATAAATCTAAAAGACTTCTCGAACGTAACGGATGCGATAGCGCGGATGACTATCGGCGAGAAAGACGAGCACGCATCGAAGATGAGCCTCGGACACGCGCCACTCGCGTTACCGGAACTCGTTGATCTCGGCTCCGAGTACGCACATCCAAAGGACGTCGTACCCAATCTCTATTCCGCTTACGACGGCGACTACGCTTACGCTCTCGTGCAGGATTCGATCGCGAACAACAAGTCTAAGTTGCGTCATAGACGCGAGAAGGGACAGCCGTGTAAGTTGAGGGATTGGATTTTCACGGTTCGCAGGAATATCAAATTAGACACCCACCTCACACAACGATGAATCGTTTAACCCCCGGCAAATTGGCTCCGTTCAATCGATTGTCGTTAACTCATTGCCACGAGCTAATGTCTTACATGATCGATCCAGTATCCCTCGATTTCACACGCCACACCCCGACGTTTCTTAACCGCGATGATCTTCGAACATCCTCGCGTTATTCGAAGGTGCCAAATTACCGGGGGCTGAATTTCGTCGTCACGATTTACCGGTGGCGTGAATCGATGCTTTCGAATTATATCGTTGCTAATTTAACAAATTTCATTTCGGTTATTTACTACTGTCGACGCCAAAAGACCTGGGCCGTGACGCAGGCTAGTATTTATCTACGAGAAAAACTAAACAAAATAAATGCAGGACACAAAAAATTGTATTAAAGCCTCGAAGAAAGGCGAAGGTTTAATAAACATATTTCTTATCTGTTGCTCCGCGCAGCTTACAGCGACTCGGATTCGGAGTGGAGTTCTCTTGAGCGACAGAGGTTAGCGGATGTGATCGGGAAATCGAACAAAAAGCCATCGACTCACAAGCGCACGCGGAAGAAACGCACGGCGATACCGGTGGCGACGCCGAAGGTGCCGTCACTGGCGAGCATGGGAAGCGGCGACGGTATCGTGGGGCTGAATTACAGTTTGAAGGAGGACAAAAATTGGCGAATCGAGCCCGTCGAGCGAGGTACAGATTTCTATATATTCTTCTCTTTGTATCATTTCCGTTGTATGTCGATGGCTATCTGCTACACCTGATAATATTCAGTATTGTCAAGATAGTCCATTATTTAATAGTATCGAGTGAAACGCCAGATAGTTCAGAGTCGAGCGAGCCGGAGCACGCAACGAGGCCCAGAACGAAACAGAACAAGCACGCCGCGGTTAGCTTGCGAAAGAGATTTGGGAATTCACTCCAACAGCAACATTTGGCCGCAACGTTACAGCATCCGTTCAACCTTAAACACATGACGCAGGAGATGTTCAGTGCCTCTTGTAAGTAACAACGTAAACAGATTTTTCTTTTTATTTTTATTTTTTTCCTATGTATCTCCAATTTGAAGATACATACGCGATACGAAATGTATTTCGTATTTTCATTATTATCTCATATTAATTCATCGGGAGCTCGTGGTGCTCATCGACATGATAAAAGCTTATGTTATTTTCATTTCTCTATACAATTTTGGACTTGCGTTTCTTTTAGCCAAGCAGAGGGGTGACAATACTTTCGGTAACATTCCAGATGACGAATCCAGCCTAGACGTTTCGTCACCGAGGGAAATTAACTCGCCGAGCGTAAGTTAAACGATTATAGAGAGGATACAAGGGCTTTTTTTACAAGCATCTGTTCTTCCAGTTGCGTTTTATCAATTACAATAAACATTTCTTCTAGTTTTTAGTATTGACCGAAGTTTCCGTTCATCAAATTGAAAAAAATAATAATTCTTTTTACAGTTTGGTATTCTAACAAAGGGAAAGGATCTCGACAAGCTATCGAGAAAGAAAGACAAGCAAAAGGCGAAGGAGGACGAGAAGTTGGAGAAGCGCAGGCAAAAAGAAGAGAAGCTGAAGAAACACGCGGAAAAAGAGAAGGAACGAGAGAAAAAGAAGCAAGATAAGATAAAGCAGACGAAAGGAGGAAGCGGTACAATGTCTGGCCAGTCGCAACAGTCGCTTATCGAGGACTTTGCGCAGAGCGAAACCAACCGGATACCCCTGTTCCTCGAGAAGTGCGTGCGTTTCATCGAGGACGAAGGCTTGGACTCTGAGGGGATATACAGGGTTCCGGGAAACCGAGCGCACGTTGAGTTGCTTTTCCAAAAATTCGAAGAAGGTAAATGCACGATTTGTAAAAAAATGATCACTATGGAAAAGATTTCGACAATACTTATTCAAATGACGATCTTAACCCGATTTTCTCGTAACAGATGGCAATGTGGATATACACTCGTTGGACATTCCAGTAAATGCTGTTGCGACTGCACTAAAAGACTTTTTCTCGAAGAGGCTGCCGCCTCTCATCGATAAGGAACGCATGTCTGAGCTCGAGGACATATCCGGTAAGAAAAAAACAGCAAAATACAAAAAGAAAAAAAAATTGCGTTTTTATCGTCGAATTTTCTATTTTTCGGCCAAACAACGGTGCTTCCGTTGTGTTCAAATGATAACCTTGCTTCTACTTGACAGGCGCCCGAGGAATCAGCAAGCCAATGTCCGCCACGTGTATGAATATGGAAGATCGAAGTTGTAGATTACTCGCGCTTCGTCTAATGCTCAACAAACTAAATCCCGTCAACTTTGACGTTCTCAAATTCATCTTTCAACACTTTGTCAAGTAAGTAGTTCTCGCTTGCATTTTTGTGTCCCTCGCTAATCATCTTTTTCGTAATTAAAAAAAAATAAATAAAAATATTGAAAAACTACAGGGTCGCCGAAAATTGCAAGTTGAACAGTATGGATAGCAAGAACTTGGCGATTTGCTGGTGGCCAACATTGTTGCCGATCGAGTTTAACGACCTTGGGAGGTTCGAGGCAATGAGGCCGTATCTGGAGGACGTAGTGCAGACGATGATCGACCAGTATCCTTTCCTATTCTGCGACAAGGAGGCGATCGTGATGGTCTAGTAGAGGATTGAACGCTCCCACGCCCCTCACCACTGAGACGAGGACCTAACAGGAGTGTATAGACGAGAAGACGGAAGAGAATGCGCGAGATCGTGAGCCAAGTTCTCACAAATTTTTCGACACTGGAATTTCAAGTCTCGCGAGGGTCTCCGAAATGGGGCAACTCCGACAAGATTTTTAATAATTGTTAATTAACAATCACGCATAGTGCTTGGCCCTTAATTGTAACGATTATTATAGTAATAATTCGTCGTCGTAGCTCGCGTCGTTTACCGATTAAGCTACGGATTTTTCGAGCGAATCGAACAAATTAACGAACAAATCTGTTTTTCTACTTGTTTCTTTTTTTATTTTATTTTTTTATATATTTTATTTCTCTCCCTTGGATATTGTACGAACGACCAACCTCGAAACGCACCTCGTCGCCAGCCGATGGATTCTTTTGTACTTTTTTTTTCTTGTTTATATGAGTAAGAAGAATCGATGACTCTCGATATTGGTTGTATTCGTCGGCGTTACAGAGCGAGAGAGAGATAGAGTCAATCCATGTGTCATAGAGAAAAAAAAAAAAAACAAAGAAAAACGTATGCGTGTGTCATGTTGGATGTATCGGGAAGCGACCTATTTATTATTATATTCGAAGCGTAGCGAGTAAGCGGATGCCGCCAGTCGAATCGATGTTGCTTTCATTTCGTATCTTCGTTTTTAAGTAAAAAAAAGGAAAAAAAGACGAGCAGGAGATTCAGCATATGTGGAAAAGTGAAGTATAAAAAAGACGCGAAAACATCACAAAAGACATTAGTTTGTGCCATGGCCAGGGTGTAAAAAAAATGTCGGTCTTCTATATTTATTGCGAACTTTTCGTTCTCTTGACCGCAGTGATATGCTTCGTTCATTCCGGCGCAAGCCAAGAGCACGCGAGATCGATCGGAGCGTTTTGACGGTTTTCTATTGATTTTTTGTTTCATTTCTGAAAACAAGATTATTTCCTTCGAAAGATCAAAGGCGATATGTATTTTACGGTTCGCATAATGAAACCACGATCCGTCACAGTGAATCTCAATTGGCGTGCCATGACAACAAGAATCTTGAAAACTGCCCCGTGTCCCTTGCGGAATGTAGTCCCATAGATGTGCCATAGTTTTTACAACTGTCAGGCGAGCGGATACTCGTGTTTATTACCACGGTACAGAGGATCGACAGCGACCTCGACGAACTTTTTACCGAGTATCCGCTCGCCTGCTTGGTGTTATAGACGCAAGACCAAACGAGAAACCTCATCGACGTCCTCCGGTTGCGCGCAATGTTAAAAAATTTAACGCTAACCGTTGCTTCTTTATCACCGCGCCCGAGACTCATGTCTCTTCGATCGATCGTTTAGTTTCCGTCTGATATAATATGTTTACGCGAATAACTGGCGCGCGACGAGTCTTGAACTTTCGTGTGAAAGAAAAAAAAGAAACACGCTTTGTAACACGTGTTTGCACTCGGGGATATTTCAATGTCCGAAGGAAGAAAGAGAGAGAGAGAGTGTGTGTGAGTGAGATCGAGAGCGCGTGGACGCTTTCGAAGCTTCGTATGTGTCATATTTATATAGAGAAAGAGGGGGGAAAAAAAACCGAAAGGAGAGACGCGAGCGAGAAGTTGAAAGAACGAATATTTCCGCGATTAAAAGTCAGCGAGCGATGATATATCGCCGCGAATTCATTCCCGTTTAGCCGTAACGACGTTTTATACATTCGTACGTAATATTGTATAACGTTGTAAAATGAAGCAACGAGTCGGTGTTGAGCCTCCGATGTACCCGTCGCCCCGCCCGTTGAGCTGAGTGTGAACTGAAATTAAACAATTGTGAATGCAAATGAGTCGCGCAAATGGAAAAAACGAGCAAGAGGAAAACAGTTCGAACGCGAGCGCCCATTCGTCACTCATCGAGATATTTCAAATAGCGAGTCTTTTGGACGAACGACGACTTTTGTCTCGTTCGCTATTTTTCACTCCCCCTCCCCCCCCCCCCCCCCCCGCATATCTCGTCCAGAAAACACATCGTTTTTGCGCTGACGCCTAAAACAAGAAAGACAATTTCCTACGATATTTCTATCGCAACTTCTCAACGCCCCCCAATGCGATTCTCTTCCGCTGGGGAAAGAAAAAATAAGAAAACATTTGTCATTTATTCCGGGCGCAGAGAACGAAGATTGAAATCGCAGTAAGAGATGCGCGCGAGGCGTAAAGCCAGCGGAGACACAACGTATTTCGTGTAAAATTGAAGATATGTGCAGTATTAGGGCTTTTCTAGGTATTTAATGAAGAAAAAAAAACAACAACAAAAACTTAGCATTTACGTATACAAATATTATAAATAAAAATATTATACAATACATCCAACATGGCGTGTGTCCTTTGGCAAGAGGCGATTTTTGCAGAGGAGAATCGAGAACGCAACTCGCGAGAAGTAAGAGAGAGAGAGAGAGAGAGTAAGATGGCCTGAAACGAAACGGATTGAATGACGCCGAGAATGATGATGAGAGAAACGGTGGCCAAATTGTCAATTCGAGTAAGCACAAAATGAGAGCGAGATCTGATTAAAGAATAAAATGAAAAAAGATCGAAAAAGGGGAGAAAAAGCAAAGAAGATGAAGAAGAATGAGGAGTCACGCGCCCTTCCCCTTAATCTCTATCCTCTCGTCCCCTGCGAAACCTCTAAAATAATTGTAACGACGCTTTTTAATGTGTATATATTGTTGCTTGCGTTCGGCCGTCGTGCGTATCGGAGATGCTGATTAATTATTATAGTAATTATCTATGTAAAGTCGCGGCGCGTCCGCCGCGGCGCGAATGCGTATTGCGTGTGTCGTGTGCGAGCGAATTGTTTGAAATTGTACGAGAGAGAATGAGAGAGAGCGCAAGAGATAGAGCAGCAATCGAAGAAATTGTCGTCGAGTCTTCTTCGAGCGCTTCGGTCGAACGTGACGTCCGCATTAAATTATAAAAAAAAAAAAAAAACAAATGGAAAAAGTGGGGAAAAAGAATGGCGAAAAATCGGAGACCGACGAGAAACTGGCTAATCGAGAGATCAAGCTTGAAGAATCCGTAGATCTAGTTCCGGCCTACGGATGAGAATTAAAAACAAAACGAAAAACGGCAGTTTTGCAATTTCTCTCGTCGAGCGGTATACGAAGACGATTTCGGAATACTTCCCGCTGGAATCAAAGTGTCCGAGCGGCTTGGCGCAATTGGCGTCAAAGCTCGTCTCGTACTCGTTAAATGGCTCAAACGTTAAAATTTTTTTGTAAAATCGAAGTCCCGCGTACAGCTCGACGAGTTTTGTAAGGTCGAAATGCGACACCGTGAATAGGAGGAAAGAAAAACACGATAAATATTTCGAATAATTTTTGCGCAGCTGAGACTTTCCAGTGGTGGCTTTTCGACTGTAGAGTAGCCCATGACTTTTTTGGTAAGCGCAGAATGGCCGGAAATTACGATTAATCCGAGAAAATCACGCGTTTTTCGCTGAATTTCGACGTTTGGACGAACAAAACGAGAGCGAAGTCGCCGTGAACATTTTTTGTACCCGTCGTTCGAGTTGCGTAGATAATGACAAAAAAAAACAAAAATTACAAAACTGAAAAAAAAAACATAATTCTCCTAAAGTAGAAAATCGAACGGTTCGGGGGATCGGATATCTTCACAATTCTTCAGTTCTCAACGAAAACGAAACCCTACGATTTGTATGATAATTTATTCTACAATGTAACTTTTTTCGTTGATTTCTCTTTTTTTTCTCTTCTAATTCTAAGTCGCGCGAGAAGCACAATTCGTGAAATCCATCCCTCTGCCGAGCGTAGTTGACAGTGAGACAGAAAAATTTTTAAAAATCTGTACGGTTTCGCGGACGTTTTACGCTACCACTTTTCCTAAGAGTAAAAAAAAACAAGCAGATTCTGACTCTGAAAAAATTAAAAATAAAAAAAAACCAATGCCGAATAAACGAACGCATATAGCGCCTACGCGGTGGTTCACGAACAGGTGATGAGGTAAAACGCCTAACCAGGATTACATTTTCACACAGTCGATACACGAGGGGAGACAAATACTCCGGTTGAATGCGCATTTAAACGTGCGAAAGAAAAGAAGAAGAAAGAACAAGACATTTACACTAGACACGTACACGAACGCACCACACATACACGAACACACACAAACAAAAGTATCGGTGTCCAAGAAGTATTTAAAAATAAAAATCGTCTTTATGTACAATTTGAACAATGAATGTAAATTATTTCCTTCACGGTGCCCAACGACCTTGATCCTCATAAAAATCCTCAAACGTTCTTTACTCCTTTTTCGTCTTGTTTCGGAGCGACTAATATTTCAATGCAAATAATTGATCAATCAATGATTTATTACAATAAATCCAATCCATCCAAACCATCCGCCCAATTACATTTATTTAAAAAAATTGTAATCTTCAATGGAAAAAAAATTCAATTCTAACAGAATTTTGTTTAACCCAATAAAATAAAATGTTAATACATTCGTGGAATCATGGGATAAATCAACGACTGTAGATAACGCTAATCCCGTAGTTTTACAGGCTGGAGCGATCACCAATCAAGCATCTGTTCGTCTATCGGCAGTCCTGCATCTTACGGCTGTCAGATGGCGTACTATGCTAATTTGTATGTCACGCACACATCGAACCATGGATTTGTGGATCATAGCAATTTCTCCGATGCATCGCGCACTGTCCTTTCGCTCGTTGCAGTCTATAGCAATTATTAATTCGCGAACGACAAAATGATAACTTGACGATTACAGACTACCTATACTTCGATGAAACCGGTACCAGCACATTTGAGAAAGCACCCTGTGGACTTTGGACCCAGAGCCTCTCGTGTATGTACATCAATAACAGGCACACAGCCTCTGCGGGTGCATGTGACGGTGTCGATAACAATTCGCACGCTTGTTACCCGGTATCGTTCGGTCGACACTTTGATCGTTTAGTTTGTGCTGTTTCATCGCTGTCCACGTCGCTTCCGTGCTCGTTTGTTGTTCTTCCTTTCTGCATTTTTTGTTCATTGCATCGAAAAAAATTATCATTTCAATCGCATCATGAATAACGGACGAGTGATAACAGTCGCAGCTAACAAACTGTTCAGACGTGAGCACCTGCATGAATTATCAACGGTTCGCTTTGATTCATCGCGATTGTTCGTTTATTTGATCGAATCCCAAAAATTACAGATATAAAGGGACTTCAGACAGCGCGATTCTCATCGAGCACAATGAATCGCGCAAAGTTCGAGACTCTCGCCGTGTCGGTGCCCAAGGAATTCGTCTATCATGTAGAACTGAACAGACCGACCAAACTCAATGCTCTCAATGTCGTAATGTGGCAGTAAGTTGTCGTTATTACGGATCCACAAAATAAATGGCTTTTACAGATTCAAATAAATTTCCAGCGAATTCGGAGAATGTTTCAAACAATTGGGAGACGATCCGGACTGCAGAGTGATCGTACTTTCGGGCGCGGGAAAAGCGTTCACTGCCGGTATAGATCTGCAGGATGCGATGAATCTCGGGCAAGAGCTCGCGGAGCACGACGACATTGCGAGAAAATGCAAGGTCTTCAAAAATACCATTAAAAAATACCAAGACTCTTTTACATCCCTTGAGAAGGTACCACAATCATTATATCATTCGTTGTAGGCTCTTTAAAAATATAACGTAAACATATGTTTTCTTTTTTTTTTTTAAGTGCGAGAAGCCGGTGATCGCTGCTGTGCATGGTCCCTGCGTCGGTGGCGGAATCGACATGATAACCGCGGCGGACATTCGCTACTGCTCCGCCGATGCGTGGTTCCAAGTGAAGGAAGTCGATCTCGGAATGGCAGCGGACGTTGGGACCCTTCAGCGATTGCCGAAAGTTATTGGATCCGACAGTCTGGCGCGCGAGTTGGCCTACACGGCGAGGAAATTTCACGCCAAGGAGGCACTCGAGTGCGGCTTCGTCAACCGAGTATTCGAGACCAAAGAAAAGTAAGAAGATTCGTGGCATGCGTTTCAGCGAACGAGAGACTCGGCCGTTGAACGTTTCGTTATCCTCTGTATTCATTATTTCCAGACTTCTGGCAGAGTCGATCGCCGTTGCTGAGGAGATCTCGAGGAAGAGTCCCGTGGCGATCCAAGGCACGAAGCTAAGTCTGGTTTATTCGCGCGACCACAGCGTCCAGGAGGGACTCGATCATATAGTGAGTGATCAATCCACCTGAAACAAAATTGCTTATCAATCCACTGACCGACATTCGACGCACGACTGATCGTATTCTTTTTACTTTCTTCCAGGCCCAACGCAACGAGGCGATGCTACAGAGCGAGGACTTTACGAACGCGGCAGTCGCGCTTGCGACCAAAGGAGATCCGCCCGTGTTCTCCAAATTGTAAACGCCTCTTGGGCCACCGAAATCTGCTCGACATATTTTTTTATAAACGATTTAAAAGCGCGAGGGTTGTTAATAAATTTACTGTAAATACGAACTTCCACGTGTATTCTGATTAGTATATTCTTCTGCTAAATTAAATTTTGAAAGATATTTCTCTTCTTGGGGAGAGCCGCCAATCTGGCTGCTTCCATATCGTCGTAAATCTTGTAAACATCTTTTTCTCTCGGGAACTTAGTCTGTAAGCGTCAAGGAGCGTCCGGAATGGGTTGCAAAGGATTTCATCTTCAAGACTTACGATCAGAAGGTTGATGTAGTGCTCGTAGTTGATTTTGTTGGTGTACGGATCGCAGGCGATGGTCATCATTTCGTCGATCTCCTCTTTGGAGAACGGCTCGCCGACTTCGATCATTGCTTTCTCGAGCTCCGGACGCATCACGTAACCCTTGTTCTCAGGGTCGAGGAGCTGAAAGGCTTTCAGCAAATCTTCCGGATCAGCCGGCTTGAACCTGAGCAGAGAAAAGATTTTTTTAATATGTTCACAGTAAGCGAACTGGAACTGTGCGGGTTCTGGGCGATTAACTCACTTCTGCTCGCATATGGCTTTCGACATGTAGGCGACGAATCTGTCCTGCGTCACACAATTGTTTTCCACGTCCTCCACTTGCACCTGAATCTCCTGTAACTCGGCTTCGGTTATAACGCATCCCAAGGATCTTATAATCGTCCCAAGCTCTCGGACATCGACTTCGTGGCTTCTGGCGTTATCGAACACGTCGAACGCATCGGATATGCGTTTCTCCAGCAGCGTTGGCTCCACAGTCGTCGACACTGCATGAAAACGTTTTAGTGTTATTAGTAAGTCTGCTTAATTTTACCATTAAGGAACGTAGATCTTATACTAACTGTTTCACGCTTTGGCTATCGATGAAGTAATGGCTGTGCATTTGTGAGACCGAAAGTTGCGTCTCACTGGTTTGTTAAATCGATATCGCTAAGGTCGTACCTCGCAAGCCTTCGGCCGTTGACATTCGTTTCGCAATTATGCTCTTTCGGGTCATTCGCCGGCTCATTCGCGGTCCCGCGTCCGGTACGATACTCATGATTGCTTCCTAGCGGTTCGCCAAACGTGCGCGTCATTAAAATCATTAATTCCATAAAAGAAATATGTGTATATTTGTTTCACTAGGAAATGTCGAGCTTAATATTACAGTATGGTACAAAATAAATTTTAACGCTGTAACGAAAAGTCCGATGGGAACATTCGTGTTTTGTACAATTCCCAATATTTTCGCGTCGAAAACAGTTGCGCGCGCACTTGTCTTCACTTGTCGTTAGAAGTGAGCTGTTTGCCGGTCGATCTCGATTATATCCTCGACGATCTCCTGCACGCGCGTGCCAATTTTTTTCGCAACCTCCACCTTCTCGTTGTTCGGCAAATGGAGATAACGCCACACGAGATCTCCGTCGATTATCCCCCTCGCTGGATTGCCCTGCATGCGGACGTGACTCTTGTACGTTCTGCAAAAATGACAATTGATGTTGTACTGTGTTAAAAAAAATTCGCGGATTTATTTGTCCAATAAGCTCTTACCTATAGGCTTTTGGATTTAAACCAGCTATGTGACAAATGTGGCTGACGAGCACATTTTGCAACATAAGAAGTCTTCGGTAAGTTTTTTCAGGCACCGGTAGGATGTAGCCGAGGCTTCCGTCCAGCGTAGCTGCGATAGTATTAATTACATCACTTATCAAGTTTAAGAAATGCGATTTTCGGATTAAAAAGCAAAAAGAAGTCCAGGTTACTCACCGTACATCGTGACATGCCTTCTGTCGGCCCCGGTAAAATGTTTTCTGTCGTTAGACGGATCGTTGACTTTGCATCTTATCCTGAAGAACGTGTTTACTTTTTGTCCTAAGTGAAAATCGGCTTTTCTTATGAGTTTTTGACCGCCAAGACTCTCCCTCGATTCCGGCTGGTACATGAAGAGAGCGATGTTGCTCTCTCCGTCCGCCACAAGAAAGCCCATGTTGCTGTTGTCGATCAAGTACTCGATCGTATAAACCTCAGCTGGTCTGAAGTCCTAGAATTCATGTGCAAACGAATTTTTTGTTGTACCAAATATAAAAAAATGAATGAAATTCAGTGACAGGAAATTGCACCCTTACCCTGCTGACTAGAGACAGCGTTCGGTATTCTTCCTGAAACCTCAACAGACTGATGGATTTGTAAACGTCAGCGACAAGAATGAGACTCTTAATGCTTAACATCTGATGAATATAAATTTGCGTATCTATAAAAGCGACACCAACGAGATCGTTGTCCTTGAGCTGCCAGATGTAAATCTAGATAAAAAACGGGAGCAATCATTAATAAAAAGATGTTTAAAAATTCAAGATCATTTACGAAGCATGGTGGATACCTTTTGACCAACGGCGGACACCAGAAAGCCCGAAACTTGCGTTATGGCCGTTATCGGACCCTTTTGCTCTTTCGCGTAAATCTGCTTGAAACGATTTTTCGTCAGAGGTTGACCGGGTTCGGGCACAACCTCGATTATATCGAATATCAGTATCTGCAGAAAGATAAATCGTGTCAAAAGTTTGGTAATAAGACATATACAACGAATAATTATTTTCTTTCAGCTAAAGTGCAATGTTTAACTTACTCTACCACGGCTAGTGATGTCTTCGCCGTAATTGTAATTCGTTCCTAAGACAATGTAGCCTTTGAGGCCGGATCTCGTACCCTCGTAAGCAAGAGAAACATTTTTCAGACACGTCACGTGTTCCCACTGATCGAGTTCGATTCTCGTGTTTGGAATTGTTTCCCAAGACACTGGGGAGAACAGTACGATGCTAAATAACTCTTGGGACGGAAAGAGAAACCGATCGGGCCTTTCTTCCTCGGTGAATTCCTGAAAACGATACGTTAGTTTGATGAGGATTACTAATACGCTTGAAACAATAAGAATTGTTAAGGAACAAAATTGTTTTACCTTATCCTCGCCGTTGAAACGATAATAACTCTTCAGCGGCTCAGCGGTGCTGGTGATGACGCAATAAGTCTTGCTCTCGACATGGTAAGTGACGAAATGCGGAGTGCATCGCAAAGGAACCTTTCGCACCGGCCACGGAGCGTCGTAGGACAAATGAGTCGGAAGAACACTGATTCTCAGTTCCTCCTGAATAAGGAAAAACATCGATCAGTTAATTCAACTTGTAAGAAATTGCAGAGAAAACGCAAATTTATAAATGTAGCATTTTTACCTTTCTGTTGAAGTACAAGAAGCCCTGCGGGCAATTGACGTTGTTAAAAGGTGCAAACGACGTGACACCGCCGTCTATTCCCATGGGATGTGTGCGCAGTTCGCCGCGACCCGTCAGAAAGATCCAGTGTGGATAATCGCCGCTAATAAACACTCCGTTGTAGCCAGCGATGTTGCTGAAGTATCGCATCATACTTGTACGGGTTTGCATGTAGTTTGGCGAGTCTTCCTGCTTCGTCTTTGGTCTGCAATTCGCGTATTGTTAACATTTCTACAAATTACTGTGCGATTACGACTGTAAATTGAAGAAGCCGAAGAGTCGTACTTCAATAGTCCGGGAATGATGCAGTGATCGAGCTTCTTGAACCGTAACTTCAAGTGACCCTTGGGGTATCTGTAAGCCTGGTAGATTTGTAATTCGGAATCGAGACGGATCAGTAGCATCGGCCGGTTTCCGTGGTGGCCCAGCGGCACCATCAATATCTCGCGTACCTACGAATCGTCCATAACGATCATGTTTTGGCATTAAAGCGGATCAAGCATACAAGTATACAATAAAAAAATGTTACCTGCATTTCGCGGTTCGGTATCTCATTGACTTGTGTCGAGTGCAAAGACGTGGATTCCATACTGTCGTGGAGAACATATTGTCCGTAGCCGAAGTTACGGATGAGGTAGGAGAGGCGTAGGTCAGGCATCGAGTAAATTTCCAGGGTACCGCTGTCTCGGTAAACCAGCAGCCAGTACGTCGGTTTCATCTCTTGCAAGTGTTTTTGCCACCTGAATTTCATAATTAACGATACGTAAGCATTTCCACTCATCGAATATACTGATATAGCCAAAATAATTTCGGTATTTTCCGTCGACGAGTCGTCTCTTACCAAGGCTGCTTCTTCGCGGGTGCTTCCGGTGTTTTTGTCGGTTGAACAATAGGCATCTGAAATGCTGGCGCATCGCCATAGAGCAAATCGTCCTCGTTGTCGACGTTTCCCACCACAGCTGGCTCATCGAGGTTTTTGTCTTCTTGCGGCACCACTTCTTCAACCTCGCCCATAAAGTTCTTGGTGAAGATTCCACTTACGTCTCTGTACGCGCAGATCGCTTCAATTTGCGGGCGCTGAGGCAACAATCATCGTAGTATTTTATTTATTTGTTTATCTATTCAATCGCCGTTAGAGCTCCAAGATGCTTACGAATAACAATTCCGCCGGCTGTGCGTGCAATCGCGGTGTGCCTCGACCTTCCCGAAGCGTCAATAGTAATACTTGACCGTCCTCCGTAAGCAACGTGACGTAAGGATCGGCGCAACTCGCGTGAATGATCGGGCAGCCGAGATCGAGTGGCATGTGCTGTATCTGGTCGACGCCCTGCATCAATCGCACACCCATCTGAGTAACCTGAACGATGTAGCGATTGGCGCCGAGATTACCAGCAAAAATGGTTGTCCCTTGTGTGCTGAATCCGCTCTGCTCGACTTCGTTTATTTCTTGGCCAGTTTGCAAAACCTAGCGATTTAAAAAATCATTAATACCCACGATATTCCTATGAGACGATTTAATGTTATCGAAGTTGTTACCATAGTGGAATCCTCGTGACTGAGGATCAGAAAAGCGTGTTGTCCCTCGTTTTCGCCCTTCGCCTGCTGCTCGGCACTCGGAGGGCCGATCACCGTCCACATGTCCTCGCAGCCCGGCAATTCAAACGTGGTGACAATCTGCGGTCGAACCGATCGCTGTAGAACGCAGAGCGCACCGTTTTTGCCGTAGCCCGAGGTCGTCACCAGCTCAACGTCCGGATCGAAGTTGTGCGAGAATTCTTCGGAAAGGAAGGCCGGCTCGCCCATGGAAATGTTTCCGCAGGGGCCGATGTTCAGCAGACTGTCGCAGACCTTCAGCAAAATTGTGTTATTCGCTGTTTAAAAGCTCTTTTCGACCCATTCAAAAGAAGAAAATAATTGATACCTCGAAAATGTATGAACTGATGCGCATCGACGTTTGCATTTCGCTACCGTAGACCTCAAGTTCCTCGGGATCTTTAATGTCCAGTACGTCGGACGCCATCCAATCGCCGAGGGAATCCTGTTTGGGTTTTTTCGCTGGCGTTTCGCCGCTGTCGTTGTCATCGAGTGTTATCTCCACGTCGTCGTCCGCTTTCTCGTCGTTCTCAACGTCTTCGACCGGGTGCACGGCCTCCGGTTCCTTCTCGGTGAAACGCAGCAGCAGAGAATTTCCGAGACGGGAACCGAGGAACAGATAATTGTCTTCGCACATGCAAACCTGTGAAAATACAAATTATTAAGGGTAAAAAAATCTTGTGGCTCGTTGTTGTGTATTGACGATACTATTGGAACACGATAAGAAAAACTTACACACGAGGTCAAGACACTGGCGGCAGCTTTGTCGAAGTGAAATCCTCGCACGGATCTCATGCTATCCGCGAACAGCGACAAAACATAGAGCTCGCCGCTCTTGAGAGAGATAACCAGGCGATCGGCGGAGATGAAGGCGACTTGCGCGCCTTCGAGACTCATTTTCACACCTTCCTGGGGTTCTGCAAGGAACGAAAAAAATGTATTGAACGAATGATTGCGAGAATCGTGATTGGACCTGGAGGAATCGTCGTACTCACTGAGCGGAAAGTTCGTGCTCGTGTCGGTCAAGCTGTTGAGGGATACACCGTACGGTGGAATACTTTGGTTCAGATAGACCAGCGAATTCACAGCCATGATCAGGGTGCCACCCAGAGGCTTTTTCACCGGCACCGCTTGAACGCAGTCGAATGGCAGATTGGAAACCGACCAAATTATCGGATGGACTCGTTGCTGAATGTTCAATGATATAGCGACCATGGCACACGTGTCCTGTCTGACTGCTATACGACTGTTGAACAAATGGAATTGTGTAACTGAGGCTGCTACTGCTGCTGCTGCTTCGTGAAAGCGGAGCGATAAAAAAAACATTTACCCCGAAAACGTGCGCACAGGTTCGTAGAGAATAAGCAGCGTCGGCTCGTAATATCCGTAGAGAAATTGCAAATCAATTATGTTGTCCATTTTCTCCTCGAGTGTCTTCAGGACAATCATGTAGGACGACAATATCGGCGTTTTGCTGGGCGCGCTCATTTTCGCGGTGTCCATTAAATCTCCGTCGTCCAAGGACGGATCCTTTCGAAAAGGAAGGACCACCAATTTCCGACCGTAGACCAACATCACAGCGCATCTTCCTTCTGGATCCACTCGCACGATTGGTATGTGATGATGGTGCGTCCATCCGTCCTAATCAAAAGCACAGGTCTATTAGAAAATGTCAACAGACATTTAAAAGAAAATATGTTTTCTGAAAAATAGTCAATTTTAATGTACCCTCATCTCTTCCTCCTCAAAGTAATGCAAAGATACGGTTCTGAGATCGTGAGTCTCCAAATCGTATTCGACTACGGACAGCTTGGCGTCTCTGAAGCTGAGCAGCAGCGAGTCCCTAGGGGAACCGACCAAGTGAACCGCCTGGAGGGACATGACGTTTCCATGCAGTGTATACTGACCAAGACACTCCAGTTTCATTTTGGGCAATCGTGTTTCTGCATGCATGAAAAAAAAAAACAATTATTCACAGCGTTAGTCATTAATTGAGCAGCAACATGGACAACGATTCGAAATACCTGAGAATTTTTCTCTTCTTGTGCTGTCAACATCGGGAATCAGACGAAAGACCCTTATGATGTTGGCGCCAGCAACAACCAGACATTTTTCGGTCCGGTTGAAGAAGTAGCAGGTTATCGCGTGCTCCACGCCGGTCGCGGGATGCGTACTCTTGCAAATCGAGTACATTTTTCAAACCTGTAGCTTTCTTTCTTACAGGCTAACGAGATACATGAATACTGTATGTTGAGGTTAGGTGTCCCGCGAACTTTCGCGCGGAATAGGGGAGACCACGCGGTGTCCGTCGACGAAACGACGGGTTAAGGCACTGCCCGGAGGCGATCGTAGCGATGTATTTTTTTCACGTTTTTACGAATATTTTAACTCATGATCCACGCGTTAACTGTCATTGTGGAAAATAAACACCGGTGAAGCACCATTATTACTCCACTCGCTGGCTTGCCGTCAGTTTCGAGCGTGTTCGAGGATCACGAGTACCACAGAAATCCGTCTGCAGCTCCGCCGTCGAGTTGTGCTCAGTCGGTAAAACAGTGCAGTTCGGATGGTAACCCACCACTTTCGGGGGGCAGCCAATCCCGCTCGAGTGTTCTCAAACCGTGGGAATTCGAATTTTTCTTTTTCCATATCGCTTCACAGAGTCCGTCGACGCGATATTTTCACGCGTTAAAATATCGCGTGCAGGACTTAATTCGGTAACTTTAATTCTTTCGTTATTCAAAACACCCACTCGAATCCCGCTTTTACGCCATTGGCTCCGATCCCTCCAGCTAGAGCGGCCATCACAAATAATTCAATGCAAGGGAGTCCGCGAGGATAGGCGCAGTTTTGAAATCGCACAACATACTTCGAGGACATGAAATCCACAACCAATTACGATGTAATCTCGCACGAACGATCGTTCTCGTGGGAAGTTAGTACAACAAAAATAGTCCGACGGATTCTTGAGTACGTTATTACATCTTTGAGCTATAAAAAATGCTGATCTGATCAGAATGATTCTATCAACTGCTACATAACTGATGCAATAGATCCCGGAAACCTGGGATTCGTGCGATTTACTTCGATTCGAGTCAGTCGGTTTCGATTGGTTTCGGTGGGAGTCAATCGAATCTTCTAAGCAGGAGTCGCGCGCTGAAAATTTCGATGTCGCCGCACGAAAAATACCAGCAGCGACATGCAACAAAACGCAAAGTATTTCCCAGACCTCATTGCACTGACCCAAAATGTAAATCACTAAAGTGATTTACAATATCGTCGATTATTAACCCAGAGATTGCGATCGACAGGTGGGCGATGTTTTCACATGAAAACGCGGCTTACCTGCTTGTAATAAACCATTCGAAATGGACACAGATCAAGCGAGGACGTTGGACAAAAAAACTTAAAAAATTACTGCGCTCAGAGCCGAAGGACTCGAATGGCCGGTCAGCAAACCAGCGTGACCCGTGGCGTGTCAACACGATAAAGGAATAATATATATGGTATATTGCGTCGCAGTTAAGCGGCCGCGTACGTACGTAGAAGTTTAATACCACGCGTTATGTACGCGAAGAGAAGAATGGGCTGCGGTCTACGACCATAGCGACGCGACCTCGAGTCCACGCAGGGAGCGCGTATCTCGTGCATGCGATCGACCGATGGTGCGGCCAGTTAGGTTTAACGAAATAAAAAAAGAAAAGAAAAATTCGTCGTTAATCGCGCCAGTGATTACGTACAGTCGGAGCGTAATATTATGTAACTCGGACTCTCGTGCGGTATACATGTAGTACACATTCTCGAAAAGGGCGTCACGTGACCCTCGAGGAAGCACGTATAAGCCACAGGTACACATATCGCGCATGTAAACACGGATTATGATAGCGTTTTAGATTTGCTTGAAAAGAGGAATCAGTGATATCCCAAAGGTCCTGAATATCAAATGAATCTTAGAGTTAGTTACAACGGAATAAATCAAAAAATGATTGGCTGCAATTGCATGTCCAGTAATCTCGCGATAATTCGACTAGTGCTTCGAATTCCCGAAACCACAGCAAACAACTCGAATATAAGGTCCTATCTTCTTGCAATCGCAACGGCGATGAATATCAAACCTGCGATCACGGAAAGAAACAGAGATAGCGAGGAGTAAGGGCAATAGTAGAAATGCAATTATCCAGCGTATAGCGTGAAGGGGTCGTATGAATGTCGGGATAATTTTGCATCGTTAATGCGGGCCTCGTGGCCCACGGGGAAGGGGCAGAGGGCCGGTCTCTACATTTTTCCCTCTCTTCTCCTCAGGAGAGGGTGGGACGGAATTCTCGAATACGATAATACACTTAGTTCAAGTTCGTTCATATATCTACCTTCTCTCCATGACGGGTTTAAAAGTAGTGCAACTAAATTCACGCGAGGTGCGATTGCAAACTCGAGGGAGACAAAAAAAGGTCAGAACGGTACTCTCATTATGCGAGCTACGAGTTGTTAAAGGCTCCCCCCGCCCCTTCCATCTCTTCCCACACCCCGAGTAAACAAAGCGCGAAGAGTCGTCCCCGGGCCGAGTCAGGGAAATATTTTTTTAATTCAACTAAGAAAGGGTTGAAACCAGTGTTTTCAGGAGTAATATTGATCAAGAGTTAAAAATCGATATTTAAAAAAAAAACAATCGTGACCCCGATTCGGTCTTTCAAAGCTAGGCTAGGTTTTACTAGGCTAATCACACGCGCTGGCGCGCGTGCCCGAAGTACACTGCGCTGCTGCGCTCTTATAAAGCTTTAAAAGGGTAAATCTCAACTAAAAAACCCTTGTTTAGTTGATTAAAAAAAAAAAGAAATTTATCGTTTTGCTTGTCAGAAATCGTGGATCTGGGCGCCGGGCCAAAAACCGCCCAAATCGGGGTCATGAAATTTTTTTTTTTCAAAATATCGGCTTTTAACCTATACCATCGTTCTCAAGTCGCATATTCTACACCTGAAAACAATGGTTTCCAACCTTTTTTAGTTGATTTTGAAAAAAAAAATTTTTGGCCGAACAGTTTGTCAAAAATCGTAGATCTGGCCGCCAGGCCGAAAACCGCCCAAATCGGGGTCACGAAATTTATTTTTTCAAAATATCGACTTTTAACCTATACCATCGTTGTGAAATCGCATATTCTACCCCTGAAAACACCGGTTACAACCCTTTTTTAGTTGATTTTGAAAAAAAAAAATTTTTGGCCGAACAGTTTGTCAGAAATCGTAGATCGTGTCAGGAATCGTAGATCTGGCCGCCGGGCTGAAAAACGCCCAAATCGGGGTCGCGACATTTATTTCATCAAAATATCGATTTTTAACCTATACCATCGTTCTCAAGTCGCATATTCTACCCCTGAAAACACAGCCATCAACCTTTTTTTAGTGGATTAAAAAAAAATACGATATTTGACAGAACTGTCAAAGTTATCAAGGACAAATGAACCTGGACTCGGCCTGAGAGTCCCAGCCAATAACAGCTCGAATAGTTTGCTAACAATGCTTTCCGTTACTCATGAACTTTTTAAAAGAGGGATTATATTTCACTAAGGCCACCACGCGCGCTGACGCGCGCGAGCGGATGTTCGTTAGCGCTGCAACGCTCCGACCAATCAGGAGGCGAATAGTTTGCTAACAATAGACTTCGATAGTAGCAAAACTCGAAAATTGATAATCTCGCCATCAACTTTTTACTACAGGATAAGCGCACAACAGCGCAAAAGTTTTCGAGCACGCTATATTTCTCTCTGTGACGAATGGAAAAAGTATAGCGCAACGAAATTCGCGCGAGGTGCGATTGCGTAACTTGGGGGAGGTGAGAAAAAAAGGTCAAAACGCCTCAATGTCTCATTATGCCGGGTGTATGACGAGTTGTCGGAGCGAGAGGGCAAAGAGTGATGCGCGTCGAGTTGAGCGAGGAACGAAACGAGCTGCAGGGTGGCCGCAAGCTTGTGTAGCGGTTTAACACACGCGGGGATTTTCGTGCAGGCAAAACGGACGAAGAAGGAGGAAGAAGGAGTCGCCAGGGCGCAGGTCCCTCGCGGTCGGGCGCCGCCGAGCGCGCCGGTGGAACTAGCTCCGCACCTGGAGGAGCAGCGGCAGGTCTAAGGGTCGAGTCACGCGACGCTCCGCGCCAGAAGCTTCGGGCAAACCGGCCGAGGATCCCGCGCGCTATCCTGGCCCGATCCGAGTCAGTCAGTCAGTCCGCAACATGAAGTACCCGGCGCTGGTTGCCGTGGCCTTTCTCCAGGAGCTCTTGTTCCTCGGAACCGTTCCCGTCATCCACTCGCAGAGAACCAACGCCCGTCAGGGCATCGGCCGAGAACCGCCGACCGTCAGGATACCGGGACAGGGAACGATCGTCGGGAGAGACGTAAATATACTTTTTCATTTTCCCTGCAGGTTGCAACTATTTTTCGCACCTTTTTTTATTAGTGGCAACAGTTTTGTTGGGGTGATATATTTTTGTTAGCAGATTGTGAATTCTTTAAAAAAATAATCGATGTAAAATCCACTGTTGGATTTATCAATAACGATTTTTTTATACATTGTTCATTGGACGAATCTGAAATCGTTGATGGAATTTTTCTTTATTGTAGAGTTGTTTCTCAAACGCGTGTGAATTAAATTTGGACATAAATTGCAACGCCGTGAATAGCCCCGAATCGCTAAATGAACGAGAAGTAAAACGTGGTGATTCTAATTATTTTTCAACCGCGCGACAGATCCTCCTGGCGCGTCCGCAAAAGGTGACGGTCTATCTCGGCGTGCCGTACGCCCAGCCGCCGCTCGAACAGGCGCGTTTCGCCGCCCCGGTGACGGATCCCCTGCCGTCCTGGAGCGGAGTGCGCAACGCGACCGTCTTCGCGCCGTCCTGTCAGCAAGTCTCGGATCGGCGAAAGTTGCATGAGAATCTGTATCGTCGACTGCTGCCGCCGGACCAGGAAGATCCCGGGGTGAGCGAGGATTGTCTCTACCTGAATCTCTTCGTGCCTGACGGTCAGTAAATTGGCAATCAAATAAGTACATAATAACAATAACAATATTAAAAAAAAAAACATGTACACGTGAAAAATTTCAAACGTTCGCATGTGAATAATTGGCCTGTCAAATTTCATGTTACACGAATTGGAAAAAGTGTGCGGTGTTTTTGTGCACCGACGAGATTGCGAAATTTTTCGAAATCCACCGCGAAGCGATCCACGATTTGCCTTCGTCCCGTCAGGTAGCGTCGCGTCGCAAAAACAATCGAGGAACGTAGCTCGTTTCGGGATATCGCGTGACCCGCGAGACGCAGAGCGGTATCGTCGTCGAGTTCCTCTCGTATTTTCCATCCGATGCGAGTGGGGTCCGGCGGGAACCGCCGGCGACGAGAGAGAAAGAGCGACGATCGTCCTGCGAGCATAAACCGACGTTGACATTCCCCGATGCATCCGGATCGACGCGTGCTACGTCGTCGCTCCGGATGCAACGTCCTTGGCGACGTCGTTGCTCGATAAGTCCGGTTGCTTCGTCATCGCGCCGTCCTCGTCCTCCTCCTCGTGCATAGCCGAGATAAGCGGCGACCGATGCGAATCTTAATTATTCCCGCGGAATTAAACGGCCTCTCGCGTTTCTCCTCCCGGCTCTCCTCGCTCTCTCCTTCGATTTGTCGTCGTCGTCGTCGTCGTCGTCGTCGTCGTCGTCGTCGTCGTCGTCGAGCAACCCGACAGGAAAATTACCGATAGTCCTGGAAGTTAAACGAACCACGAGAAATGTAAATTTGACCCAGTCTCGTATCGTACGATTGCACCGTCGATGAATGAGGTGGACAATTTTTTTTTTTTATACGTGTGATTAATCGACCTTTCTGATGGACGATAAAAACACAAATCTCAAACTGGGCTGCGTGACTAAAATTGAGACCTTTTTTTGACTGCCTCCAACGAGTCTAATAATAAATATTAATAACAAAAAATCAAGAGCCTTCGGTGCTTTTTTGGTTTGTTTTAAAAAAAAAAACAAATCATTTCATGGAACATTTTTCCCACGAGTCACAAATAGCGGGAAACTCAAGTTGCGATTCAGCGCCAAACTACTTAATTGCAGTGCAGTCGCGTTAAAAGTCTCAGTGCGGTTCGGGCCGAGTCGGGGAAAAATTATCGAGAGGCGCCTGGTGGCGATGTCGACGATAACGCGCCGCGGATTTCTGTGCCGCTCGATCTTTCTCCGTCTTTATATTTTCCTTCGTCGAACTCGCGCGCGCGCCGGAAGCCGCCGGGTGTCACGCAATGTCAAAGCAATAATAACGGGCCCCTCGGCGTGTCGGTTATATAGATCCCTACTACAACACAGCGAGGTCGACGATTTTCACGGAGTTCCCCGCCGACTAAGCGCACGAGCTTTCAACCCGCGGGAGTCGTCACGCCTTTTGCTTTCTTTTTCCAACGTCGTTGGTTCCACGTACCACGCGCCTCGAGTCGAGCTGGAAAGCCGCTCGACACCAACGATAATAACAATCGTGCGTCGTGTGCAGTTCGCAGATTTCACCGGAGCGATTGCGCGATGAAAAATGAAAATGCTTAATAAAAAGTTTCGAGCGCGGTCGCCGGATGAGCGACGTTTGGCGCGCACGTAGAGCCGGAGATCAATCTGCTTTGCTGCTCGTTGGCTGCTGCTGGCCACGCGAAACTTAATCGTCCGCCTCCTCCTCCTCCCGACGCTCAAGAAGTGGAGAGCGAGAGCTGCAATATCTCGTCTTTCAAATCTTTCGCGCGGATCCGCCAGAGTTCTCCTCTGAGTGTCCGGACGCTGGGAGTCGCAAGGACAGACGGATCAAAGGAGGCAACGAGAATTACGCGGAGACGAAGGGACGGATATTCGACTGCGCTGATATTCGGAATAGTAAATAGAATTCCGGCCCTACGATGGTGACGGGGGAGGAGGGGGGGGGGGGGGGTCGAGGGTTTTTCGTTCGCGGTCGATACGAGTCCGGAGGAGTAACAGTAACTGGTGCAGTTGGTGGCACGCGATCTTTTAGGGCCGCGCGCGGAGATGCCGAGATACGACGCCAGTCACGAAGGCCCCCGCCGACTCGCTTTCCATTACTTCTGCCTCGAGAAACCGAGAGAGCGCGAACGACGGAGCGTGAGAGGGTGAGGAGAAACGCGAGTCGTATGTACGTCGCGTTGGCGGCTGCTGCTGCTGCTGCTCGTCGCCCTCCTCGAGAAAGGCCGATACGTCGCGGGGGGTGCGGATAGGCGTTCGTCGCACTCCGCGGCTCCCGGTGGCCGCTGTCGATCCTCGAGGACCGTGACGAACGCCCCGGAGTAAGATAAACATAAGCGGTCGAGGCTACGCGCGGCCCTTTGTGCGCCCTCGGCGTCTATATAGATTTCCACACGTTCTCAACAACCCCACCGCCTCCCTCCTCCCCCTTACCCCACTTGAGGAGGCGGTGGACGCCGGGAGATAAAGATCGGTGTTAGAAATCGAGTTCAAGGTCACGCGCCGCCCCAATCGCCGAGGAACCTCGGAGAGGACTGAAAAA